>JARGYO010000162.1:12096503-12696503 GCA_029206835.1 Rana muscosa
CCCATTTAAAAAGGGAGTGATGGACAATTACTTTCTTTACCAAAAGATATTGCTCAGGCGTTTGGGGAATATTATTCCTCTTTCTATAATCTGGCATCGTTTCCTCTACTCCCTTCTTCCCTGGAGGAATATCTCTCCTAAGCACGCCTTTCCCGTCTACCCTCCCTGGTCCGTTGTAACCTAGAAGCCCCTATCAAGCACATTGAGGAATTACATACGGTGATGAAGATGGTTAAATCTGGGAAAGCACCAGGCCCTGATGGATTTACCATACAGTATTATAAAAAACCTCTTCTCACTGTTAGGTCCGCATATGATTACAGTGTTTAATGCCTTAGGTCAGATGACCGTATTTCCCCTGGATGCACTTTTGGCACATCCCAAAAGAAGGGAAAGACCAGTCAGAATGCGGTAGTTAGTTATCGGCCAATCTCGTTACTCAATGTGGACTTAAAGCTTTTCACTAAATTACTTGCCTCTCATCTTCAATCACAGCTTTCCCAGCTGGTTAATTTAGATAAAGTGGGTTTTATTTCCTCTCGTGAAGTGAGAGACAATAATATTAAGGTACTTAACTTGGTCCACTTGTCTAATAAAACAAATACCCCGTGCGTCTTTTTGAGTACTGACGCAGAAAAGGCTTTTAACCGCTTGCCGACCAGCGCACACAGATGTACGTCCACACCATGGCACGGGCAGGCAAATGGGCGTACCTGTACGTCCCATTAAATTTGCCGCCCAGCGGGCGCGCGTGCGCCCCACTGCGTGCCTCGTGAGTGCGCCCGTGGGCCCAGGGAACTCGATGTTCCCGGGCAGCCCGCGATTGCGGTCAGCAAAGGCAGAACAGGGGGATACCTTTGTAAACAAGGAATTCCCCTGTTCTGCCTAGTGACACGTCAGTGATCTACTGTTCCCTGTGATTGAAAACAGTGATCAGTGATGTGTCACTGGAAGCTCCCCCCCCTAACAATTAGAATCACTCCCTAGGACGCACTTAACCCCTACAGCGCCACCTAGAGGTTAACCCCTTCACTGCCAGTGTCATTTTCACAGTAATCAGTGCATTTTTATAGCACTGATCGCTGTAAAAATGACAATGGTCCAAAAAATGAGCTAAAAGTGTCTCATGTGTCCACCATAAAGTCGCAGTCACGATACAAAACCACAGATCGCCATCATTACTAGTAAAAAAAAAAAATTATAATAAAAATGCCATAAAACTATCCCCAATATTTTTGATGCTATAACTTTTGCGCAAACCAATCAATATACGCTTATTGCGATTTTTTTACCAAAAATATGTAGAAGAATACACATCGGCCTAAACTGAGAAAAAGGTTGCTTTTATGAAAAAAAATTTGGATATTTATTATAGCAAAAAGTACAAAATATTGCTTCTTTTTCAAAATTGTCTCTCTATTTTTGTTTATAGCGCAAAAAATAAAAACCGCAGAGGTGATCAAATACCACCAAAAGAAAGCTCTATTTGTGGGAAAAAAGGACGTAAATTTTGTTTGGGGGCCACTTCGCACGAACGCGCAATTGTCAGGTAAAGTGACGCAGTGCCGAATCGCAAAAAGTGCTCTGGTCTTTGGCCAGCCAAATTGTCCGGGGCTTAAGTGGTTAATAGAGTAAATTGGAACTTTGTTTGCGGTCCTGAGGCATATGGGCCTGGGAGACCATATGCTTCAGTGGATTGCGAAGGTATACTCCACAGGACTTGGTTAGAGTAAATGGAGTTAAAAAAGTAAATAACCAAAGCGCCAAAGAAATAAAAAATGAATAGATAAAATTAAAAAATACAAAATTCAAAGAAAGTGGCAAGTTAAATTCAATTAGCAGCTGCAGTGACAAATTGGCTGTGCAAATCAATAAAATGGTAAATAGAGAAACCACGCTATATGCTATATAAAAATATAAAACACAAACACCATAACATAATATACCAACATCATAGTCGCTTATAATTAAAGTCCCAATAAAGTGCTCATGCTCAAAATGATGAAATCCGTGTTTATTTGGTGCTCAGACAAGGTGCCCCTACATAGATGTGAACTCATCCCTCAATATCGACCAATTATCTTTAGTATGGTCAGATGCACGTGTGGGGAGACTAACCTAGGATACAAACAGAAACAATTCATTCTTCTGGGTTTAAAACTAGCAATGACGAATAATTTATTTTGGTATGGTGTTCAACACTATAACCAGATTAACCAGTTGCTGACCGCCGCACAACTATATACGTTGACAGAATGGCACGGGCAGGCAGATGGGCGTATATATATACGTCCCTGCCTCCCAGCGGGTGGGGGGCTCGATCGAGCCTCCCAGCAGGTGGGGGGGCTCGATCGAGCCTCCCAGCGGGTGGGGAGCTTGATCGAACCCCCCCCCCCCGGTGCCCACAGCGGTCAGTATCACTTCAGGAGCGATCCATGATGAGGGGGCGGCCATTGATTTCTGGCCACCCCCTCACAATCGCTCCTGGCGAATGAGAAGCTTCCCCTGCCTGTGAATTGTAAACACAGGCAGGAGGAAGTGATGTCATCTCTCCTCGCGGCGGTCTTTTAGTCCGGAGAGAAGACATCAAGTAAGTGCACTAACAGACCACTAACACCAGGACACATAGGCTCACATTTCACCCCCCAGTCACCCCCTGATCACCCCCCAGATCATCACCCCCTGCACCCCCAGTCACAGTGTCACTGATTGCAGTGGTCATTTATTTACTGATCACTGCATTTAGTGTCATTTGTGACTGTAAAAAGTTGCAGGGCAGTTAGTCTTAGGCCTCTTTAGGTCCAGGGTACCCCCCTAACCCCCCTAATAAAGGTTTAACCCTTGATCACCCCCCAAGTAACCCTTTCACCCCCTGTCGCAGGTGTCACTAAGCAATCTTTTTTCTGATCGCCGTATTAGTGTCGCTGGTGACGCTAGGTAGCCAGTTAGTTATTTAGGTTCACCGCCAGGTTTTTATAGCGTCAGATACCCCCATATACAACCTAATAAAGGTTTTAACCCCCTGATTGCCTCTAGTTAACCATTTCACCAGTGATCCCCGTATAAGTGTCACTGGTGACGCTAGTTAGCCAGTTGGCTATTTAGGTTCACCGCCAGGTTTTTATATAGTGTCAGGTACCCCCATATATTACCTAATAAAAGTTTTAACCCCCTGATTGCCCCCTAGTTAACCCTTTCACCAGTGATCACTGTATAAGTGTTACGGGTGACGCTGGTTAGTTAGTTTGCTTTTTATAGCGTCAGGGCACCCGCCATTTATTACGCAAAAAAGGTTTAATCCCCTGATTGCCCGGCGGGTGATATCAATTAGGTTTTAGCATCAGATAGGGTCTCCGTCGCCCCAGGCAGCGTCAGGTTAGTGCCAGTAGTGCTAACACCCACGCACGCAGCATACACCTCCCTCCACCTCCCTTAGTGGTATAGTATCTGAACAGATCAATATCTGTACTAGCGTCCCCAGCAGTTTAGGGTTCCCAAAAACGCATTGTTAGCGGGCCCAGCCCAGCCCACCCAAGTGCAATATCGATCGATCACGGTCACTTACAAAATACAACACACATAACTGCAGCGTTCGCAGAGTCAGGCCTGATCCCTGCGATTGCTAACAGTTTTTTTGGTAGCGTTTGACGCAGTCGCTGACAGTCAGGTGCTTTTTTACCTTTGAATCTTACTAGTTGTACCAGTAAATTTAGAGCCCAAAATGGCAAATCGAAGGTACACTAGTGAAGAGGCCTAAACGTTTCTGAGCATGACAGATAGTGAAGAGGAGGTCACTCATCTGTCAGATTCAGGCTCAGAATATGATCCTGTAGACGACAGCGGCTCCATGACAGATAGCTCTGACAACAAAGTTGAGGTCCCTGCCAAGGTCAGGCGTACCCGATCCCATTCTTCTGCTGTTGTTGAGGTGCAAGAACCGCAGGGCTCTCGTATGGAGCAGAGAAGTACTAGTGCCGCTCATTCTTCTGGTGAACTGGCAAGCACCAGCGGCCTAGTACACCCTGGTGGTACATCCAGCACTGCAGTAACACTTGGTGACGTGGCGAGTCCCATAAGTGCAGTTCAAGCTGGCGAGGTGGCAAGCACAAATAGTGTCCCTCTGCCACCAAGAAGAAGACAAAGACAGACTCGTCGTGACCATAGTGTCCTTCCTGCAGAATTCGCCAATCCTGATTGGATGCCCACCACTTCTGCAACACCCGTACTTCCCCCATTCACTGGCCAACTCGGAATTCAGGTGGAAACAGTTGATTTTACGGCACTTGATTTTTGTTCGCTGTTTTTCACTGAAGATCTCTATAGATCTATTGTGGACCAAACTAATTTGTATGCTGAAAAATTCATCGCCGCTTGTCCCCAGTCCTCCCTTGCCAAAGAATGGAAACCAATTACGGTTTCCGATTTTAAGACCTTTCTGGGCCTTTCCCTCGACATGGGCATAGTTAAATTGAGTGGGCTGCGGTTATATTGGTCCATTGACCCAGTTTACCGTGTTCTCTGCCTGCATGACCAGGGCACGATACGAGGCGATCTTACAGTTCATGCAATTCAACAACAATGAACTTTGTCGTCCTCGTGGAGACCATGAATTCGATCGGCTCTACAAAATTCGACCCCTCATAAACCACTTCAACCAATGTTTTGCAGCCTTGTATACTCCCCAGGAAGTTGTCTGTGTTGATGAGTCCCTGATTAAATTTTCTGACAGGGCCACAGGCTATACATGTAGTTTTATGGTTTATGAAGGAAAAGATAGTCACGTAGAGCCGGAGAACTGCCCAGATTACATAGGGAGCACTGGCAAGATAGTGTGGAACTTGGTGTCACCCTTATTCAGAAAGGGGTACCACTTATATGTGGACAATTATTACACAAGCGTGGCACTTTTTAGTCACTTGTTTGATCATCAGATTGACGCATGTGGCACCGTGCAACCTAATCGCCAGGGCTTACCCCAGTAGCTTGTAGATTCCCATCTTAGGCTGGGGGAGAGAGCCTGCTCAAGGTGTAATAATTTGCTCGCTGTGAAGTGGAGGGATAATAAGAATGTTTTCGTTCTTACCTCCCTTCATGCAGACACGACAGTCCAAATTCGTACGGCGACTGGTGTTGTGGAGGAACCCCTCTGTGTCCACGAATATAAAACTGTAGCACTACCCCCGTAGGAGCTGCTGGTTATATTTTGGGTTTTGCACGTTACCTCTTTAGCTTCGTTGTCCGGGTAGGAAAGTCCATATTAAATGCAATGTCCACACAAAAGTAAAACCCTCAACAGTCAGGCTTTATTATTTTTCTTCTGCAGTAAAACTTGAAAGAAGTAGAAGGTAGGAGAAGAGTAGGGGAAGGTTCAGGCACACGGTACAGAATACACAAACTTAGTTCAAAGTACTCATCAGTTATTCACCACTCGCACCAGTAGAGTGGGTATTGCTCACCCGGATAGTCCCCTCTCACATGGCCTAGCAGCCGGAATGATGCACGAACCAGTAACAAGACAGCCTCTGCCACAGACTGCTTAAGATGGAGTCGGTCTCTGTCACAGACCTTCTTTTAGAGATCGTTAAATGGATAGTCCAGGAATCCTCTGCCACAGGATTTAAAGTCCCAAACTTCCAGCCGTGCAGTAAGAGAGCCTTTATGACGATCCGGCGAACTGCAGGGCTTTTAGTAGATTGGATCCCTCCTCAACAAGGTCACCAGGCCTCACAGGAGACATCAGCGCTTTGCCAGTCTCCTCCAGGGCAGGTCCTCCCCTGGTTTCCTTCATCAAGGCAGCTTCCTCCCTTTTTTGGATGGACAGCTTGGGATCCCCTTTTGGGATGTAGGCCCCAGCCAGAATAGCCGGGCCTACTCGATAGCAATGCAGCCTCGGGCCAACGTGGCCCCGAGACCAGAATCACACACACATACCTCGCGCCAGGAGGGCCACGAGGCGAAGACCCCGAACAATGGCGTCTGCCCCTTAAGTATCCCCTCCCAGCAGGCACAGCGGGTTGACCACTCCCACTGCACCGCTGCCGGGAAGGGTCACTCAATGCACCATGGTTTGTCTGCGTTCCAACAGGTGCCTGAGGTGGTAACGCCACCTACAGGCAATAAGGGAAAATGCTATCAGGCAAACCACAACCAGAACAGAGGCAAATTTACATACAAATCGACAGTCTGAGCCCAACTATTGACTCAGACACCCTTAAATTTGGAATAGCGTCCCAACCATTGGGGTAGGGCGCTACATAACCAAAATATGCGAGGGGTGGACCTCAACGACCAGTTGTTGGCGCTGTATCTAGTTGTCCGTAAGGCCAGACGCTGGTACAAAAAAGTGTCTGTATACCTATTTCAATTGGCTTTGCTGAGTGTTTTTGTGCTATACAAAGCTTTAGGACAGACTGGATCTTTCCGTAAATTCCAGGAAGATATTATCTGAGCCCTCCTGTATCCAGGCGGTGCTGCACCTCACCATCCCAAACCAAATGCAGTAAGATGGCTGCATGAGAGGCATTTTCCGTATGCCTTCCCGAGTACCCCTACCCAATGAACCCCCCAAAAAAAATGTTGTGTCTGTAGAAAGCGCGGATTTAGGTGTGACACCCATTATTATTGTCCACGCTGTCCTGACAATCCTGGTCTTTGCATTGGTGAATGTTTTGAACACTACCACACACTAGTGCAGTATTAGCGTAGGGTACAGCATTTCACAGACTAGGAAACACTTACACAGGGTCTCCCAAGATGCCATTGCATTTTGAGAGACCCAAACCTGGAACCGAACAGTTAAACAGTTACAGTTACAGTTACAAAAAAATAAAAAAAATAAAAAGTAAAAAATAAAAAACACAAAAAAAATATTAAAAAAATTAATAAAAATAGTTGTCGTTTTATTGTTCTCTCCCTCTCTATTCTCTTTCTATTGTTCTGCTCTTTTTCACTGTATTCTATTCTGCAATGTTTTATTGTTATTATGTTTTATCATGCTTGCTTTCAGGTATGTCATTTTTTTTATACTTTACTGTTTACTGTGTTTTATTGTTAACCATTTTTTTTTTTCAGGCACGCGATTCAGCTGCAGCGCAGATTTATTTATCTTGACAGCAACAGCGTTTGCTCCCACGATACATAAAGCCGTGACTCCAGTGCTGTAGGAGGTGATTTCACCACCACAGATAAAAAAAAGAGCATATATACCGAAGCATGGGGGCAGCAAGGGCGGAGGAGCGATTTGCTCCTAATGCGGCGTACATACGGTCGAAATTCCGTTGGAGGCTTGCCCGTGGAAAAGTCAGACCGTAATAACTTTTGCGGGAGGATGCCCCCATGCTTCGGCATATATATATTTTAGGCACAGGTTGTGTTAAAAAATTTTTTATTTTTTACTATGTTTTTTTTTATATTTGCTTTGCAGGTATAGTATGGTAAGGTCTTACTGTTATACTGTAATGTTACTTTGTTTTAATGTTAACCATCATTTGCTTAGCAGGTACGCCATTCAGTTGCAGCACGGATTTATTTATCTTGACAGCAACAGCGTTTGCTCCCACGAAATTCCGACGGAGGCTTGCCCGTGGAAAAGTCTGACCGCGTGTACGCGGCATAACTTTTGCAAGAGGATGCCCCCATGCTTCGGCATATATAAATGGTGCATGTATGCCCATCATTAGAAGTGGGTGGATGAAGGGAGGTATTCTAATGGTGGGCATACCCACCGATCAATCTTTTTTTCGTTCAGCCAACAGGCTGAATGAAAAAAGAAGATTACAATATATGCCCAACAAGGACCAGCAACGTACTGGTATGTTGCTGGAATTTGAATGGTTATACCAGAATGATGCCTGCGGGTTTAGGTATCATCTTGGTATCATTCTTTTCAGCCAGCGGTCGGCTTTCATGTTAAAGCAATCCTAATGGCTAATTAGCCTCTAGACTGCTTTTACAAGCAGTGGGAGGGAATGCCCCCCCTCCCACCATTTTCCATGGTTTTCTCTGGCTCTCCTGTCCCAACAGGGAACCTGAGAATGCAGCCGGTGGTTACGCAAGCTGACCATAGAGCTGATAAGAGACCAGAATGGCTCCAATCATCTCTATGGCCTAAGAAACCTGAAGCTACGAGCATTTCCTGACTTAGATTTCGCCGGATATAAACAGCGCCATTGGGAAATTGGGAAAGCATTTTATCACACCGATCTTGGTGTGGTCAGATGCTTTGAGGGCAGAGGAGAGGTCTAGGGTCTAATAGACCCCAATTTTTTTTTAAAAAGGGTACCTGTCACTACCTATTGCTATCATAGGGGATATTTACATTCTCTGAGATAACAATAAAAATGATAAAAATAAATAAAAAATGGAAGGAACAGTTTAAAAATAAAATAAAAAAGCAAAATAAATAATAATAATAAAAAAAAGCACCCCTGTCCCCCCCCTGCTCTCGCGCAAAGGCGAACGCAAGCGTCGGTCTGGCGTCATATGTAAACAGCAATTGCACCATGCATGTGAGGTATCACCGCAAAGGTCAGATTGAGGGCAGTAATTATAGCAGTAGACCTCCTCTGTAAATCTAAAGTGGTAATCCATAAAGGCTTTTAAAGGCTTTTAAAAATTTATGTAGTTTGTCGCCACTGCACGTTTGTGCGCAATTTTAAAGCATGTCGTGTTTGGTATCCATGTACTTGGCCTAAGATCATCTTTTTTATTTCATCAAACATTTGGGCAATTTAGTGTGTTTTAGTGCATTAAAGTTAAAAAAAGTGTATTTTTTCCCCAAAAAATGTGTTTGAAAAATCGCTGCGCAAATACTGTGTGAAAAAAAAAATGCAACACCCACCATTTTAATCTGTAGGGCATATAATGTTTGGGGGTTCAACGTAATTTTCTTGCAAAAAAAAAATGTTTTCATGTAAACAAAAAGTGTCAGAAAGGGCTTTGCCTTCAAGCGGTTAGAAGAGTGGATGATGTGTGACATAAGCTTCTAAATGTTGTGCATAAAATGCCAGGACAGTTCAAAACCCCCCCAAATGACCCCATTTTGGAAAGCAGACACCCCAAGTTATATGCTGAGAGGCATTTCGAGTCCATGGAATATTTTATATTTTGACACAAGTTGCGGGAAAAAGAAAAATTTTTTTTTTTGCACAAAGTTGTCACTAAATTATATATTGCTCAAACATGCCATGGGCATATGTGGAATTACACCCCAAAATACATTCTGTTACTTCTCCTGAGTACTTTTTGGGAGCCTAGCCGCGTACGGGACCCCAAAACCAAGCACCACTTTCAGGCTTTCTATGGGTGTACATTTTTGATTTCGCTCCTCACTGCCTATCACAGTTTCGGAGGCCATGGAATTCCCAAATGGCAAAAAAAACAAATAAATGACCCCATTTTGGAAAGTAGACACCCCAAGCTATTTGCTGAGAGGTATGGTGAGTATTTTGCAGATCTTGCTTTTTTGTCACAAAGTTTTGAAAATTGAAAAAAAGAAAAAAAAATGTATTTTCTTTCTTCATTTTCAAAAACAAATGAGAGCTGTAAGATACTCACCATGCCTCTCAGCAAATAGCTTGGGGTGTTTACTTTCCAAAATGGGGTCATTTGGATTGTTTTTTTTACTATCTTGGCATTTTATGGCCTTTGAAACTGTGATAGGTAGTAATCAAAAATGTACGCCCTTAGAAAGCCTGAAGGCAATGCTTGGTTTTTGGGGCCCCGTACGCAGCTAGGCTCCCAAAAAGTTCCACACATGTGGTATCCCAGTACTCAGGAGAAGCAGCAGAATGTATTTTGGGGTGTAATTCCACATATGCCCATGGCATGTTTGAGCAATATATCATTTAGTGACAACTTTGTGCAAAAAAAGTTTGTAATTTTCCCGCAACTTGTGGCAAAATATAAAATATTCCATGGACTCAACACACCTCTCAGCAAATAGCTTGGGGTGTCTACTTTCCAAAATGGGGTCATTTGTGGGGGCTTGTGCCATCTTGCCATTTTATGGCCTTCAAAACTGTGAAGCCCCGTACACACGATCGGTTTGACTGATGAAAACCGTCCGATGGATGGTTTTCATCAGACCAACCGATCGTGTATGGTACCCATCGGTCTTTTTTCCATCGGTTGGAAAAAATAGAACTTGTTTTAAAATTTTCCGATGGATAAAAAACCGATGGTAATTTCCGATCGTCTATGGGCAAGTCCATCGGTTAAAATACCCACGCATGCTTAGACAGAATTAGGAGACGGGAGCGCTCGTTCTGGTAAAACTAGTGTTCCTAATGGAAAGAGCACATTCGTCATTCTGCAAGTTATTGCTTTGTTTAATGCAGCGCATGTTTTGTTGCTTTAGAACGGTCTTTAAAATGTCATTTTGGCAGCAGATCTTTCTCATGAGTTCTGACAAACGTATGTCTTTCTTCTTTCTTGTGATCTTAGGAATAATTAGTTTAATTCTTCAAGGCCGACCTCACAAATTCCACCTTTTATTTTTGTTTTGTCTTTAAATTTGTTGTGCATTTTTTGGTGTGTCAATTTCTCAGAACAATTTTTTTTTTTCCTTTCCTCATGGAGGTTGGTGTCCCTTGTTATTAATTACACATTGTATTTCTGAAATGTTATTGCTACTTAAAAAAAAAACACATCAGGCATGTATGTTGGCTGAAATCAAATTTTCCTTTATTTCTGAAAAAAGCAAACAAAAACCGAAGGGCAACTATTCAGAAATTAGCAGAGAATATCAAGTCCTTAGATCCCAAATGCAGACCTGACTATGATCAATAATAAAATCAACAACAGCATGAAATCAGGAGCAGCAGCCAAAGACATACATCATCCCAAGCTGTGGTACTCCATCAACCTTCAACTTCTGTATGAGCAGCTCGAGGCCAGAGAATCACCTCCTGCTCTTCCCTGTAGCCTTCCTTCCATGCCTCTCTGCAGCGTTCTCTCCACGGCCCCTTCCACGCAACCTTGCAGGCTGGGCCACTGTGGGTGGTGATGTGGCAGGAGGAGGAGGAGAAGGAGGAGAGGGATTGGGCTGCTGCGAGATATGGGTGGCCTCAGTCAGCAGCCCCCTCGCCCCCATGTGTACGGC
This sequence comes from Rana muscosa, assembly GCA_029206835.1. Lineage (NCBI taxonomy): Eukaryota > Metazoa > Chordata > Amphibia > Anura > Ranidae > Rana > Rana muscosa. Next base: position 12,107,605 of record JARGYO010000162.1, read on the forward strand.
CATATATATGAGGTGCTCACAAAGGGCCCGTTGTCCCGCCTCCATTCTGAGAAACTTATCCGCCAGATAGGTGCTAAACCCCTCCGTAGGGTTGAGGGGGGCCCTCATGATGGCAGCAGCCTCCTGAATCATCTTTAGTAACTCCTCCTCCACTTGTGTCATCCGTCGTTGTTTTGGCGGTCTGACGTGGAGGGGAGCCACTTGGGAGACGGTGCTGCCACTAGGCCTGGGGACCTGCTGAGTCCCACTTGGCCCTGCCTCCTCCTGCCTGCCACATTCCTGACCCTCTTCCTCCTGGCTTGCCTCATCCTGTTTATAAAATAAAATTAAAATTTTTATTATTTGGGGAATCTATCACCCACAATTTGGATATCATTACTGGTGCATATTTTTTTTTTTGGGGGGGGGATGATATCATTTTTGGCTAATCCAAACAGTTCAACACAATATTACTTAGTGGACAATAATTATGATCAAAAATACTATACCTGGCTGAAGATGTGAAGATCTGGCTCTTCTAGCTCGGGAGGCTCCTCCTCCGCCTCTGCAGGGGTGGAGGGAAGGGTGGAAGGAACGCTGGAGGGAAGGGTGGAAGGAAGGGTTGAGGGAAGGCTGGAAATAGATTCCCTGGCCTCGATCTGGTCATCCAGAAATTGAAGATGTCTGTAGTACCACAGCTTGGGCTTTACTACATCGTCGGCTGCTGCTCCTGATCTCTTTGACTGGCGCACTTCCTTGTATTTTTTTTATAGGAATTACGCAGGTTGTTGATTTAATTATTGATCATAGTGTAGTCTGCATCTGGGATCCATGGCTTCATATCCTCTGCTAATTTGCAAATAGTTGCCCAACGTACATCACTCTTGTGGTACGCAGGGTGTTTCAGATCCCACAGGTTGCGCTGTTCCTTATATTTTTCAATAAAAGTCAGCATCACCTCCGGCTCACGTAGTTTATGCATCTTTTTGGGTCAGCAAGTAAAAAAAATATAAAAAAAAAAAAAAGGATTAGATTTGATTCTCCTCAACTTATCACAATATTGCCCTTTACAATCATGAACCATTATAGGCCACTGCAGGCCCGAGTTCCCTTCTTACCTTAGTTCACTTCGTTGGTTCACTTCCGGTCGTCCTTACTCCGCGCATCCCTAATAACTTCTTTCCCCTTTTTATACCCTGCGCATGCGTGTAACTCCGCCCTCGTCGCCCGCCCATGACGGACTTTTTCTGCATTTCCCCGCCCCTTAACGATCGGTGCACAGTGTGAGACGGCGACATGTCACAGACACAGGTAGCTTCTTTAGTTGAAATTACCGACGAGGAAAGCCCGGAGGCGGAAACGTCCCGATCCCGTAAAAAAAGATACAAGGCGACTAATATGTATTTTTCGGAGATGGCGGAGATGGTGGACATTCTGCGGAGGAAGGATTACGACGGCAAGCATGGGCCATACGACATCCCTAATCTCCGGAAGTCACAAATTATGGACAAAGTGGCGAAGACTCTATAAAAAATATGGGGTCAGGAGATCCAAGGAACAACTCCGTAAAAGGTGGTCAGACCTGAAGCTCAGGGAGCCGGAGCAGTATAGGAAGCTTATAAAAAGCATTGAAAAAAGTAAGTTTATTTTACTGTGTTCTTTCACATTGTAATATGTATTCTTCCATTGATAAAAAAAGGGGGAAAAAAGAAGGGTTTTTTTGGGACTTTAAATGAAGTTCAGGGGCCGTTCAGATCCCCTCCTCCATCCCGGGTTTAGTATTCAAAAAGGAAAGTAGAGGGCGGGACTTTGTATGAGGCACACAGACACAAAGAGATAACTTTGATGGAGGACAGCTTTTAATTGGTTCAAATCGCAATACAATTTCATATTTAAATTTTATGCATTTTGCTATATATCAATACTTTTTTATATTTCATCCGAACCAAATATTGCACAATAGTAAATAGTTAATAAATATTCCATCAAGGATATTTCATATATTTGCAGATACACAGTACATATCTTCCAGACATTGCAGTCGCTACCTATGCAACTTGGTAATCCACTAAAACATTTTTTTTTTTTTTTTAAAAAGGAGACATAAGCAGGGGGGGATTTGGTATATATTGGAAGGAACGTCCATAAAGGTTGATGGGTATATACACTTATCGGTAGATATTAGCTCTATGCATTTCGGGCCTTGCGGGCCGCTCATCAGGAGCAAAAACCGAAGTGATCATCTGGGGATGAAAAAGACAGATACATTTTAATGATCTAAAAGAATGCTACAGAGCTGGTGGGCAAACATAGAATAGGAGAAAAATCCCCCACCCATATATTTAACCCACAGAACTTACGGATGCGTCTGCATGGGGGTGGTGCGTCCACGAGAGTCACGGACCAGCCAGAGGGCGTCACAACCGGGAGCTGGGGAGGCATGGCAGGGCGACAACGACCCATACTGACAACGCCCCGTGAGGGTGGAAAAATAAAATTCAAAGTGGTTGTAAGCTATGTAGGGTAACCCCAAATGTGGGGACCTCTGTGAAAAAAGAAGTATTCTTCCATGTTTTGCAACATGTGCTTGGCTTGACTTGTTTCACATTTTAAAATGTCAACTTTTATGTTAAGTGGAGAGTCCACTTATTTTGTAAATGTGTGTTAAAAAAAACTTGCTGCTCTTCCCGCAAACATGTTTGGCACATATCCACGTAAACTACATGTGGGCATGCCTCATTTTACTTCAACAATGTTTATCTACACATTGTTGGCTAGATGATGTGTTGTAAGTAAAACTAGAATGTGAAGGAAAGGCTAAACTGTATTCTAGGTAAAGGAGATGACACTCCAGCAGTTGTGTACTCAGCTTTTTTTTCTGGATCAAGATACTATAGTCTGGGCCACATGACCAAATTTAGAAAATTTAGAAACGGTGTCACACACAGGTGGTTCAGTGGATACCTTGGTGGTTATCCAAGTGTATTTGTGAGTGGCCTCAAAAATAACATGTTGCTTTGTTGATTTTGCAAGATCTCATATGTTCATCTTGAAACTCAGGGCCAAATATCAATTGGACCCCACTTTAAAACATTGAGAATACATTTTCTGCCCGAAAAAGTCTGTGTGCTAAAGGATACATTATTTTTAAAATTCCCATAGGGGAGAGGAGACTGGGAGCACACCATGCTCAGGAGACGAGGAACCCAACACCACAGAAACTCCCCGAAGATCCCAAAGCAGACCAAGATCAGCAGGTTCAGGAAGCGGAGGGGGAGAAAGCGGAGGTGGAGGAAGGGGAGGTGGAGGAAGGAGAGGTGGAGCTTATCAGCACAACAGGTCAGTGTCTGTCACCACAACTTCAAGGTAAATACAGATGTAGGCATGCATAGTTTAAAAAATGTTCTTTCTTTTTAGGGACTGAACGTGGGGGTGTGTCAGGAAGTTCAAATCCTCCATTCTCGAGTGCCAGCGCAAAAATAATCATTCAGGAAATCATGGAATGCAGTAGCGAAATGGACATTATGAGAAAGAGAATGATTGTGATTGAGCAAAAATATAAAAACATGATAGATATTTTGGGGAGAATAGTGTGAACCCCCCCCCTTTTTGTGTGTTTTGTTATGCGTCAGAAATTTCCTATGGGATTGCCACCAGCCCAAATGTGAAGATGCACACACTGACTCAACATGTGCTATCTGCCGTCACAGGATATCTATGTCCCTGTTTTGGGGGTGCAACCTCTTCATCCCTCCTCAAGTAGGTGAGAGGAAGGGTTTTCACCCCCAAAGCACGTCCATTGATCCCCCATGATGGCAGATAGCACATGTTTACCTTAGCCATGGGATCATGTTGAAGATACCCATTTGTGCCCCAAAAAGAAAGTGTGGTTCTTAACATTTGGGATGGATCAGGGGTAACATCACCCCATCTCCTGTTTGTATTTTTCACTGTGTTATTTTATTGCTTTTTCAAAAAAAAAAATTGGCTTTTGACCCATGCATGTTTCTGCAAAAAAAGCCGCACAAAAAAAAAGGCTAGTATTTGGAAAACCAACCAAAAATGTGGTGCAATCAATAAGAACATTTGGAAAGTCAAAAAAAGGTGTGCCTTGTTCTTTCTATGCTCAAGAGCAGTTCTGAAGATGCAAAAACAGTGTTTTCACCTCAGAGATTTGAGGCTATTTACTAAGAACAAATACACTTGGCACTACTAGAACCTGGGAGACACATAAACCACAAATACAAGAATGACAACACAAGTTTGTAGTAATTCCAATTTATTTTTTTATTTTAAAAAGGTAAAATCAAAGGTCAGATGTGGTCTGGCATTGCGATGGCCCCCCTACCCGTGAAGTACTCTACGTATTTCTGACGTACTTCACGGGCACTTTGGGGGGCCAAGCCAGTACGGGCAGTGCTGAGACCGGTCAGATTTATCAGTTCAGATGGACCGGCCTCAGGCCCAACTGATGACACATAATTTGTCAAAAATGTGTGCAAACAATTGTGCAACAAGCAGCAGCAGTAGACAATGTTGTTCAGTTTATAATCCGCCAAATTGATAGCTGTCTGGAACAGGCGGAACCGGCTGGCCATTATCCCGAAGGCATTCTCTACAACTCTCCGGGCTCTGGCCAGCCGGTAATTAAAAACCCTCCTCTCCGGGGTGAGGGTGCGTTGGGGAAACGGCCGCATGAGGTGTGGTCCTAGTCCAAAAGCTTCATCCGCGATGAAAACGAACGGTAGCCCTTCCACGTTCTCTGCATCTGGAGGCAGTGCAAGACCCCCAGCCTGCAGACGGTGAGCGAACTCCGTCTCTGCGAATGCTCCGCCATCGGACATCCGGCCGTTCTTCCCCATGTCCACATACAGGAACTCGTACCGTGCCGACACCACCGCCATTAACACAATACTATTGAAACCTTTATAGTTAAAATAGTATGACCCCGAACGGGGGTGGCGGCACTATGTGGACGTGCTTCCCATCAATTGCCCCTCCGCAGTTGGGGAAATCCCACCGCTGGGCAAATTGGGGGGCCACAGTCAGTCATTCCTGTGGTGTGCTAGGGAACTGTGGAGTCAAACAAAAAGAATACATTAGTACGGTTTATGTTTACAGTGCAAGCAGATTACACACAAAAACATTGTTGAACCACATCATTCTAACATTATTATTTAAGGGAGTTTTTCCTACCAATAAACAAAGGCCCACTTAGCAGATGCATCACCCCCGCTGAGTGAACATTCTAAAATAATCTAAGGGGGGGGCCTAAGGTGATTGTGGGGGATCCAAAAAAAGGCTCTACCACTCTGCTGAGCTTGATTGAGAACTTAAATTTTTTTAACATCTTTAGGGGGGGGGGGGGGGGAGGGTTGTCAAACTACGAGGGCAATGACCACAAAAATAAGAAAAGGAAAATAGAAGGCTAGCTGGGTTTGCGCCCACGATAGCATGCTGGAGAGGTTAGTGAAGGGAAATAGGCATGTAGGGCACAAAGAGGGCTTTACAGGTAAAAACATGCATGGGGAAAATGGGGATATTACCAGGATATTACAAACAGGCAAATTTGGGTTAGGAGGGAAAAAAAAGAGAAGATTATAAAACAATAAAAACATATAATGTGAGGTTAAAGGAGCAAAATTACCTTCATATAGTCCGTCTGCAGGACCTGAATGATGGCCGAACACGTCTCAGGGATAATGATCCCGAGAGCCTGGGGGGAGATGCCTGTTGAGAACTTGAGGTCCTGCAAGCTTCTCCCAGTCGCCAGGTATCTCAACGTGGCAATAAGCCTCTGCTCGGCAGTGATGGCCTGGCGCATCAGTGTCCTGCCTCGTGATATAGGGGGACAGCAAATCCAAAAGACGGTGAAATACGGGGTCCGTCATCCTGAGATAATTCCTGAAATCATCAGGGTTATTCTCATGGATTTCCCGCAGCAGAGGCATATGAGAGAATTGGTCCCGCTGGAGCAACCAATTCTTAGTCCATGAACTCCTCCTCACCCTGTTCACAGACTGAACTCGGGTTACAGTGTTAACTGCAACACCAAGTCCAAAGCCAGCACGAGCTCGAGAACGAGAATGCACTTCAAACATGGTTTTAAACCGGTCGGCTGGTCAGAACGCACTCAAACAGAACGCACCGTGGAACAGCAAGGCCTGAGAAGAACGACCTGAAAAACAGTAAACGAACGGCCAAGAAGGCACTGCAAGGCAGTAACGACCTGACTGCACGCACTGAATCACAAATACAAACCCACAAGCACAAACTGAACACCAGGAAACGATCTGCAAAGCACAGAGACTGAAAAGCGCGAATCTGCTCTCACCAAAACTTTTACTAACACGCGGTAACACGAAATCAGCAAAAGCAGCCCAAGGGGTGGCGCCATTAGATTTGTTCGGCCCTTTTATAGCGCGTCGTACGTTTTGTACGTGCCGTCGTTTTCTTGCCGTCGGTTTTTGGACTGATGGTGTGTGGCCAAGACTGATGAAAAACAGTTTCATCGGATTTCCGATGGACAAATCCATCGGACGAAAATCCATAGGTTATCCGATCGTGTGTACGGGGCTTGATAGGTAGTAAGGAGTGAAATCAAAAATTTGCGCCCTTAGAAATCCTGAAGGCAGTGCTTGGTTTTCGGGGCCCCGTACGCGGCTAAGCTTTCAAAAAGTCCCACACATGGAGTCTCCCTTTACTCAGGAGAAGCAGCAGAATGTATTTTGGGGTGTAATTCCACATATGCCCATGGCATGTGTGAGCAATATATCATTTAGTGACAACTTTGTGCAAAAAAAAGAAAGTTTGTAATTTTCCCGCAACTTGTGGCAAAATATAAAATATTCCATGGACTCAACATGCCTCTCAGCAAATAGCTTGGGGTGTCTACTTTCCAAAATGGGGTCAATTGGGGGGGTTTTGTGCTATTTGTTTTTTTTTGGCCTTCGAAACTTTGATAGGTAGTGAGGAGTGAAATCAAAAATGTGCGCCCTTAGAAGGTGGTGCTTGGTTTTCGGGGGCCCCGTATGCGGCTAGGCTCCCAAAAAGCCCCACACATGTGGTATCCCAGGACTCAGGAGAAGCTGCAAAATGTATTTTGGGGTGCAATTCCACATATAACCATGGCATGTGTGAGCAATATATCATTTAGTGACAACTTTTTGTAATGTTTTTTATTTTTTTGTCATTATTCAATCACTTGGGACAAAAAAAAATATATTCAATGGGCTCAACATGCCTCTCAGCAATTTCAAAAAGAAGGGGGGGTGGGTCCCCTGCTCACTAAGTAGCAATAAACTGTGTAGGATGTGCAATCCTAACACAGCATCCCATAAATTGCGGACTCATCATATAGATACGGTCTCCATGGGCCAAAAAACTATGCAAAAATAAACCCACCGGGGAGAACAAGAAGAGATCCCCCCCGGATAAAGAAGCCACGGGCGGACCATGCCGCATAGAAAATTGGAATTTATTGTTAAATTTGCAAAAACATAAATAAATAACAGACACTCAAAACACTACACCAGCACCAATAAATTAAAATTAATCAGACAACGTTGTCTATATTAAAAATTAGGGCTGCGGAAATTAACGATTAATTGCTCGATTAATCGTTAATTTCTTTGATCGATCAAAATAATTTTGATTGGGGACGATCCGCGGAGTGAGCTCCGCGGTCTCGCCCATAGGAAAGACCGCGGCTTCGGCCTAGCTCCGGAGCCGCGGCCATCTTGGTACACCCGGCGGCGGCCTATTAGTGGTATAGCGGCACGCTGATGTCAGCAGGAACAATAAGCAGCATACGGAACAAAGACACCTCCCCCTCCTCTCTGTTTACATCCACAGAGGAGGAGGAGCCCTAGCTCGAGGGACACACACCGCGCTGTGTAGTGCTGTTCTGAGGTCTGTAAGGGGGGGTGTCTGTACTGCTGGGGGTGTCTGCACTGGAGGAGGGTCTCTGTACTTATGGGGGTCTCTGTACTTGGGGGTTCGGCACTGAGGGGGGTCTGCACTGGGGGGTGTCTGTCTGTACTACTGGGGGTGTCTGTACTGGGAGGTTTGCACTGGGGGTGTCTGTACTGGGAGGTCTGCACTGGGGGTGTCTGTACTACTGGGGGTGTCTGTACTGAGAGGTCTGCACTGGGGGTGTCTGTACTACTGGGGGTGTCTGCACTGGGGGTGTCTGTACTACTGGGGGTGTCTGTACTGGGAGGTCTGTACTGGGGGTGTCTGTGCTGGGAGGTCTGCACTGGGGGTGTCTGTACTACTGGGGGTGTCTGTACTGGGAGGTCTGCACTGGGGGTGTCTGTACTACTGGGGGTGTCTGTACTGCGAGGTCTGCACTGGGGGTGTCTGTACTACTGGGGGTGTCTGTACTGGGAGGTCTGCACTGGGGGCGTCTGTACTACTGGGGGTGTCTGTACTGGGAGGTCTGCACTGGGGGTGTCTGTACTGTACTATACTTACGTCAGTGCTACAGTTTGAATTTTTTTGTGTGAACTGTGAAGTTAAGTCATGGATTGTGGAAACTAACTAGTGTCGGGTGATTGTATATAGTTTATACCACATTTACCACTGACTAATGCAGAGTTGCAATGCAAGGAGATCAGCTAAAAGTAGTTGGATCTGTATGTGCTGTCAGAAACATTGACGCATCTTAGCATAGTGCCTACAATATGTCAGAATGTTTATACTGAAATATAAAAATATTATTGTACTTATGGAAATAGGTAAATCTTAATTTTGTAGATTCCCAATTCCTACAATATCAAGCAAGAAATTCTAAGTTCTTTATATCCATGCTAGTTTGAAGACAAGTAACACAAATGAATCTTGATTAAAATATTATATATATTTATTAACTAAAGTACAGTGCAAATTAAAATCAGGTATAAGTCGTGATCAAACAAATGAATGGATATACTTCTACAATCAGAGATAAATTATGGATTATGTCCAGATAATATTTACATACATTTCTATGCAAGCTCTATGTGACAAGGTATATTCACAGTTCAATACTTAAATGATACTTGTACATCTAAAACTTGGTAGCTCTTGAAATGTAACCTTCCGTGACTTCACGGCTTTAGATAAACAAACTTGTTTACATTATGTTATCTTTCTCAAGACAAACAGATCTCCTAATTACACTTCTTGCAAATACGGACAATATGTTGTCCTGTGGACAATTCTTGGTAATTTAGCCAAGAACGTCTATTTAAACACAAAGCTATCTCTAATGCATTGCTTGTTTAAACATATCCCAACATCAGGCCATTCACTAAGATTCACAATAATATTTTGATATATATAAATATGTATTTATATATATGTTTCTTCTTTAATTGCCTCCGTAAGATGTCATACTGCAGTTAGAAATCTCCAGAACCAATTAACGCTTACTAAAATAATAGAATGGTCCCATTTGGTATCTGCTCAAATCATCTATTGCATGTAGGATAAAAGATTTATACGTTACCAATCATTGAGAGTTAAGTCTGTTTGAGAAGCAAAGTCCCAAGAGGGACTTCTTTCACCATTGCTACATGTTTGCGTTCGGATCGCCTCAGCGAGCGTCTTCCTTCAAGAGATCCTTTCAGAGATCGAGTTCCCCAGAGCTCGAGTGAGAGATCTCCATCTGTAGAGCGACCTGTTCCCTCAGAGATCTCCTTACACACTGAACTCTTCCTCTTTTTATTCCACCCCAAAAATGGGTGTTTATGTTACATTACTACGTAACTGAGACGTCAAATGACGATGTGATTGGGTAGGTTGTCATAGCAACCAAACATCACATTATTTTGAACAATTAAGTATTTTTACCACCAGTAAGCGTATTAGAAATAATTTCTAATGTTGTTTTCATGTAGGCCAAAGATAATTTACGACTACCCTTTGACCTAGCTTAGTAGAATACCATTAATTGTCCAACGGTGTCCAAATGTGTCAAGTATACCAGACCTTTCGGTGAATGACTCAGAGTAATGTCTTGGGAAAATCTACTCACCTCTCTGCTAATGGGTTATTAAGATTCCTCGAAGCTGAAGTCATTTGGAATAACTTTTAACTTACTTTTGACAAATACAGCTCCTAATATCAATACAGCTAGGATCTCACATTTTGTAATAATATATATATGTAGATATGGATTTATACATATATATATATATATATATATATATATATATATATATAAAACCAATACATAGATATACTATAAAAGAAACATTAAAGATATACAATACAACAGGAATTTTGAATAAGCCCTACAGTTTCGTAACTTATTCTGAAATACTAATTTACGTTTTCAGGCTCCCTTGCAACAAGAGCCCCTTATCTTGTTTATTTTACTAAGTGTCCAAACCTTTGAGTTACAACCTGGGAAACAGATACAGAAAAACAATGCCTTCTTGTGAGACAGAAAATAACTTTAAAGATAGAGAATTTGGGTTTAACCTCTTAAAGAGAAAATAGGAACCAACGTGGCTCTAGTATTGTTCACAGCACATCACGAACTATGAGCTTAACTTTAGAGACAAAATGGCTGTCCTCTCGCTCATAATATACATGAATATGAACCATATGAAAAATATTAATATGCATAATATAAAGGCCTATATGTAATTCTTTTAACCTCAAATGTTCTGACAGTGCGGTATAATTAATCGAAATTAGTCGATTAATCGATAAAAAAAAAAGATTAATCGAACACAAAAATTTTAAACAGTAGCAGCCCTATTAAAAATGACTAGTCACAAAGTGCATGCATGCAGTACTCTTGGCAGGGTAACCAGCTGGAAAAGGGAGAATCCAGTCAGCTACACTGCAGTCAGATAGATCAGCTAGGTGGGCTGACCAAATCCCCTCTAGGGGATAAAGGAAAGTAGTTGTGTTAAGCCTGTGCACAGGGGCAAGTCCAGTGGAATGACATCAGACACTACTAAGACAACTAACTGGGACAAAGTGAGTCCTGGAAAATATGGCGGTGTTAGCAAATAGTCAATGTAGTGGGTCAGGTACACTTGAAGCCAGTAATAAGCAACAAAAGCAGGAAAAGCGGGGTAGCAGCAGGAAATTCAAAGCAGGACCAGGATAGCAAGCAGCTGGGTATGTATCAAATAGGGATGAGCTCGGTGTTCGAGTCGAACATACGTTCGACTCGAACATCGGCTGTTCGATCGTTCGACGAAGATTGAACGTTTTGGGCCGTTCACGCCAAATTCGAGTGATGCAAACGGCCCACAATACACTGCACCATGGCAGTGCAATCCCGGCGCTGTGATTGGCCAAGCATGCACTGTGACCCCGCATGCTTGGCCAATCCCAGCGCCGGCAGCGAGGAGAGCCATAATTGGCCACAGGCAGGGTGCCTGTGGCCAATTATAGCTCAGGGGGGTTTAGTACACGCCCCACACTATAAAAGGCCGCCAGCGCGACGGCCTTGTGTAGTGTGTTGCGGTTCAGGGAGAGAGAAGGATAGGCAGGGACAGTGTTAGTGATATTTGTTCATTTACCTTGTGTGTAGGGAGAGAGAAGGATAGGCAGGGACAGTGTCAGTGATATTCTGCTAAACCTTGTGTGCAGGGAGAGAGAAGGATAGGCAGGGACAGTGTCAGTGATATTCTGCTAAACCTTGTGTGCAGGGAGAGAGAAGGATAGGCAGGGGACAGTGTCAGTGATATTTTTGCTAAGCCTCCTGCACAGTATACACCTGAAGCTAGCCCTTATTGCTGTGTTTTCCTGTTGTGTAACACAGGCAGGCATCTGCAGCAGTTATAGCAGGCGTAGTGTGCTTCCTGCAAAATATACACCTGAAGCTAGCCCTTATTGCTGTGTTTTCCTGTTGTGTAACACAGGCAGGCATCTGCAGCACTTACAGCGGGCGTAGTGTGCTTCTTGCAAAATATAAAAAAAATTGGAAAAGGGGTGCCCCTGGGATTGTGTGGATTGGAGTAAATTATGGATTGCCACCAAGTATATATAGAAAAATATAAAGAATTTTATTTTACATAATACACATATATATCAAAATGGTTTAAAATCAAAGAAAGGAACAGACATATACAGTCATTAAAGAACAATTGCATGAGGACACCTTACTACTTGAGACATATAAGTCATATAGCTAGTGGTGACACAACCGACATGTTTCGGATACTCGAGCTATATCTGTGATAGCCTCCATTATTTCCTTCTTCAAGGTTCATGCAATAGTTTGAAGACAATTTAGTCTCTATATAAGAGAAAAAAACACAACATAGTATGTGATAGCTGTATAATACACAACAGTGTACTGGCATGATTACATTATTTTGAATTTCTCCCATATGTGGGCAGCTAGAAGATAGACATTGTTGCAAAGAGAAAATAAAAAATAAAATAAACAATGAGAGAGGAAAAGAAGAAAGGGGGAGGGGAGAGAGACAAAGGGAAAAGGAAGAATAAATATACATGAAAGTTCATTTAAGAATACATGGATGTATATATACATCGTATAATTGTATGTCTATACGATACAGTACATCTATATCAAATAGTGTTGCATACATACATTTCCAATGGTAATATAAACATCAGCCGTTTGGAGGAATTGTCCCGGTGATATAGAGCCCAAACGGATATGGTGCGGGTTTAATGGTCGCATAAAGACAATGCAGCGGCCAAAAAGACACTGCAGACAAGATGACAGAGCCACGGGGAAATGTATAAGAGGACCAACACCAAAAACGCCCCTCAAAGCTCACAGGGAAGCCTCAAATTGCAGCGGACAGACTGCCACGGCCTCTCTGTAAAAACATACATACATGGATTATAGTTTCTAGATCGCAGACCAGCCCTGTAACCAGGCATCCCATAACTCTGATGAAGTGTTTAAAAAGAAGCTTAATACCTGTCAATGTGGCGCAAAAACATCCACACTCTGGCTGTGCGGCAATTGGCCAAGTCAGGTGGGACTTTTTATAGAGCTGTCGCTGGTGTTGCAGCCAATCAGCTCAAATGGCGCCAAAGGTAAAGCTGCAAAAGGGAGGAATTCAACCAATGGGGTAGAGCGTGGGAGGCCACAACAGGGCTAGACTATGCGTCCGGGTAGAAATCCAATTAACTGCGTATTGTAAATGAAAAGAGAGGTTCTTATAGGACAGGCATCGCATACAGAGGCCGCCCTCGATCCCGGCGGCGTCCGGCGTCACCGCGCACCCACGCAGACGTGAAAGACGTCCACGACGCCGGCGCGGTGACGTCAGACGTCGACCCGACCGCCAGCACAACGAAAAGGGCGGAAGTGCTAAAAGAAAATCACTCCGTTGCCCGCACCAGACCCAAAAAGGTCAGCGCAAAGGCAGCACAATTGTATGTGCTGCGCCAAACGGCGCCATCGGAGGAATGGGGAAAAATTGACTAATCCAACACCCCATGGGTAGTAAACCGTGTAACATGATTACCCTCCGTCCCATATGTATGTAATTCTTGGGACAGGGAGAGAAATTTATTCATATGCACATAACCGTCCATTTGCTCAAGTATGAGCAGTCAGCCCCCGATTATCAAAACAACCGGGGGCTGTTTTTGTGCTGGGGAGCGTCAGTGGGCCCAATGGGTGGTCCCCAAATCCCCGGGCTCCAATATGTCAAAAAGTGCAGGGTACAATTGTCATTTGATTAATTTCTAAATAATAAACAGTAATCAACAATGTAATAACTAGGCACTAATCTCCAGTGGGCGAATCATCAGGTAAAGTTCCACCAAATAGATCCAATCTTGTTTAAAAAGGATTTTTTAGTTTTTACATAAATATCTAACCGGCATACATCAGAAACATTAGTACACATGTTATACAGCTGGCATAGTTCATACATATTTATTTATTTTCCAAAAAAAAAAAAAAAAAAACAACACACAAACACGGTATAAACAAATTGTTGAGCTCAGTTTAGCAGATCCCTATCAAACTTCGCAGATGTAAAACCTGGTAGGAAGGGTTTAAAGTTAATTGCCTGGTTCAAGCCAGGGGGTGAGGTGGCGTTGAGGATCGAGATCCATCTCAGCTCCCTTTGAAGAAGGTGCTTGTTAAGGTCACCTCCGCGGGGGCTGCGGTGGACCCTGTCCAAAACTAACACCTCAAGGTTTGGTACGCAATCTCCATGAACTTGGGCAGCATGTCTGCCAAGAGGGAGATCAGGATTTTGTTCCTTCATCCCTTTTAGATGCCGGTAAATTCTCTGCCACAATTTTTGTATAGTTTTTCCTACATAAAAGCAGTTACAACTGCAAATAATGAGATATACTACGTCCGTAGTTTGACAGTTTGCATAATGTTTTGGTCGAAATTTTTGGCCATTCGGTAACCGAATGTTCTTTCTAGTGTTCATATATTTACAGTATGTGCAATTACCACATTGGAAAGTTCCCAGGTCCTTACATGGATCTCCCCTATTGGTGTTCTCAAATTCACTCTGCACTAGCATGTCCTTCAGGGACGTTGCTCGTCTATAGGCAATATTTGGCCTGGGGGGTACTAATGGTCCTATCACAGGATCTGCTGTAAGTAGATGCCAGTGCTTTTGGTAGATTTTAAGAAGTTCAGCGTGATCATCAGAATAAGTGTTAATAATACGATGATCACTTTCACTTTTTTTAGATTTAGATATTAATAATTTGTGTCGATTTAGATTTGAAGTGCGTTTAAAGGCCTTTTTGAGGCACTTATGGCTGTATCCCCTTGCTAGAAGTCTTTGCCTTAAGTTATTAGCTTCTCTTTTATAATCGACCTCGTTAGAGCAATTTCTTTTTATTCTTAAATATTGTCCATAGGGAATAGATTCAACTAGGGATTTAGGGTGAAAACTAGAAGAATGTAGAATTGTATTGCCTGCACTTGGTTTGCGGAACAGCTTACATGATAACATGTTTTGCTTGTCCCTGAAGATCTCCACATCAAGGAAGGTTATGGTATTTGGGTCCGATGTCATTGTGAACTTAAGATTAAAAGTATTTAAGTTTAGGGCGATGAGACACTCATCCAAACATTGCTGGGAGCCCGTCCATACAATGAAGATGTCATCAATGTACCTGTGCCATAGAGCTACATGGCACAGGTACATTGAGAGATCCCCACTGGAAAAGATTGAATGCTCCCATTCCCCCAGGTACAGGTTGGCGTAGCCAGGGGCACAACTGGTGCCCATGGCTACGCCCTGTACCTGGAGGAAACATTGACCATCAAAAGTGAAGACATTGTGTCTCAGTATGAAATCCAAGGACTGGATTATAAATTCATTGAACAAACGTTCATGGTGACTGGTTTGTGATAGAATATGTCTAATACAAGCAATACCTAAAGAGTGAGGAATCGAGCTGTAAAGTGCCTCCACGTCGATACTGACCAGGATCGAATCTATAGGAATTTGTACTCCCTCGATAATGCGTAATAGGTGAGGTGTATCTTTAACATAAGAGGGGATGCTCTGAACAAAGGGTTTTAAATGCTCATCAATGAGTCGTGAAAGATTTTCAATAATAGCTCCGTTTCCAGATATAATAGGACGTCCTGGGGGATTTAGGGGATCCTTGTGAATTTTGGGGAGTGAGTAGAATGTTGGTGTGCGGGGAAAGGAGGTGCGAACAAATTCCCAAGTTTTTTTAGAAATGCCATTGTTTTGAAAAGCTTCATCTACCAAAGTGTAGAATTTTTTATTAAAGGCATCTACAACACCCCTACTGACTGGGCGATACCACTCATGATTTCTCAATATGTTAAAACACATTTCAAGATATTGGGGGTTGTCCATGATGACAATGTTTCCTCCTTTATCCGATAATTTAATCGTAATTTGATGATTTTTGGATAGATTTTTTAAGGCCATCTTTTCAGTAGGAATAAGATTTGTATGTCTGGGTGTTATAGGTACTAGGTTATTTATTTCTTGGCTGATATTTTTAAGAAAATTAGATACACCTGGATTTGAGCTAGGCACTGGGTATAAGGTAGATGTTTTTTTAAGGGAAGTTTGTTTTGGGGTACTAGGGATCTCGGTGTCAATTGTGCTGGCATTAGCCAAAAGTAAATCAAGGTCCAGGGTGTCGATGAGGTCTTTGGATTCATTTTCCTCAAGTAAAGATTTGAGATTACCCAGAGCTTGACGTTCACTATACGTGTGAAATTCCCGTGTATCCGGGTCGCTCTTTTCAAAAATGCTTTTAAGTAGCAATTTGCGGGCATATAAGTGAAGATCTTTGATGGTCTCAAATTTGTCTACAGATTTATTAGGGCAGAAAGTTAATCCTTTTGAGAGGACTGAGATCTCATCGACACTCAGGACATGTGATGACAAATTTATAATATTAAAAGCCGAGGCTATGTCGTAATCGGGTTGTGAGGAGTGAGTGAGTTTCCCGAGTTCTTAGAGAACATCAAGGGAACCTTAGGCGTGACAAAAGTGCCCATATTTTCAAGTGATTCATGTGCACTGACGGTAACATCCGAAGCCGTCAATGTGGAAGTGTTGGGGACTGATGGGTGCAGAGTATGAGGATACTGTTTAGGGGGGCGTTTTTTAGTAATATTACTATTGGAGGAATTTTCAAAGTCACGATTTCTTTTAGATGGTTTTGTGCGTTTTCCTTTCATCGGTACATATGACATGTTGGACGAAACCGAAGAGGTATCAGACGTATCCAACTGTGTAGAGCGATGATTGTCGTTCTTATATTGGACTCTAGATCTAGTTGAAAAAGCCCATCTATATGCTCTGCCTTCTTCGAAGGCTTGTTTATCCCGCATGTATTTAAACTCTTTTTTTGCTAAGATCGATTTGTTGAATAGTTCAATATGGGTTTTAAGTTTCTCATTTAGATCTTTATATGAGGAATGGGCTTGTAAGGGTTTGATTCTAGAATAGATTTTTTCAATGTTCGTGTTGATATAGACGAGACGTCTCCGATATTCATCAGAAAGAAGCCTCATCATACCAGCCGAGCATGATTTTAAATTCGTTTCCCATGCTTGTTTGAACGTCGGGTCCAGATCCTCAAAAGTTGGGAAGATCTGGACTCGAAGTCCAAGTGGGTTTAAATCATCTCTTATGTACTCATCAAACGTTTTTATATGCCAATGCATTGAAGATTTCCTCTCCAACCATTTAGTTAGGTTGGAGAAAAGAAAGGTTAGCTCAGATTCCAAAGATTCATTTTTACCATAATTTGATTGTAATTGTTCAGTGAAAACCTCCCATGATTCACTGTAAAGTTCAGCCATGATGATGGTGTCACTGAGCTCTACACAAATGGATATACCAACACAATAACAAAAAAAAACAAACAAAAAAAAGAGAGAGAAAGAATTGCAGCAGTGCGTTTTCAAAATAATTGCTCATATAATAGGGAGCAAGCAAAAAATTAATTCAGTAAATTGTTTATGTAGATAACGCTGGAAAGCTTCAAATATGGATGGGGACTAGGGGGTATTTGCTACCCAAAAATAGAATATATTGATTGGGGGGAGATGAAGCCATTAGCCAGCAGATACAGGGCAAGTTACCATTTTTACCAATCACATCCCGGTAATTTTGAAAAAAATTGGAAAAGGGGTGCCCCTGGGATTGTGTGGATTGGAGTAAATTATGGATTGCCACCAAGTATATATAGAAAAATATAAAGAATTTTATTTTACATAATACACATATATATCAAAATGGTTTAAAATCAAAGAAAGGAACAGACATATACAGTCATTAAAGAACAATTGCATGAGGACACCTTACTACTTGAGACATATAAGTCATATAGCTAGTGGTGACACAACCGACATGTTTCGGATACTCGAGCTATATCTGTGATAGCCTCCATTATTTCCTTCTTCAAGGTTCATGCAATAGTTTGAAGACAATTTAGTCTCTATATAAGAGAAAAAAACACAACATAGTATGTGATAGCTGTATAATACACAACAGTGTACTGGCATGATTACATTATTTTGAATTTCTCCCATATGTGGGCAGCTAGAAGATAGACATTGTTGCAAAGAGAAAATAAAAAATAAAATAAACAATGAGAGAGGAAAAGAAGAAAGGGGGAGGGGAGAGAGACAAAGGGAAAAGGAAGAATAAATATACATGAAAGTTCATTTAAGAATACATGGATGTATATATACATCGTATAATTGTATGTCTATACGATACAGTACATCTATATCAAATAGTGTTGCATACATACATTTCCAATGGTAATATAAACATCAGCCGTTTGGAGGAATTGTCCCGGTGATATAGAGCCCAAACGGATATGGTGCGGGTTTAATGGTCGCATAAAGACAATGCAGCGGCCAAAAAGACACTGCAGACAAGATGACAGAGCCACGGGGAAATGTATAAGAGGACCAACACCAAAAACGCCCCTCAAAGCTCACAGGGAAGCCTCAAATTGCAGCGGACAGACTGCCACGGCCTCTCTGTAAAAACATACATACATGGATTATAGTTTCTAGATCGCAGACCAGCCCTGTAACCAGGCATCCCATAACTCTGATGAAGTGTTTAAAAAGAAGCTTAATACCTGTCAATGTGGCGCAAAAACATCCACACTCTGGCTGTGCGGCAATTGGCCAAGTCAGGTGGGACTTTTTATAGAGCTGTCGCTGGTGTTGCAGCCAATCAGCTCAAATGGCGCCAAAGGTAAAGCTGCAAAAGGCAGTTGTAACTGCTTTTATGTAGGAAAAACTATACAAAAATTGTGGCAGAGAATTTACCGGCATCTAAAAGGGATGAAGGAACAAAATCCTGATCTCCCTCTTGGCAGACATGCTGCCCAAGTTCATGGAGATTGCGTACCAAACCTTGAGGTGTTAGTTTTGGACAGGGTCCACCGCAGCCCCCGCGGAGGTGACCTTAACAAGCACCTTCTTCAAAGGGAGCTGAGATGGATCTCGATCCTCAACGCCACCTCACCCCCTGGCTTGAACCAGGCAATTAACTTTAAACCCTTCCTACCAGGTTTTACATCTGCGAAGTTTGATAGGGATCTGCTAAACTGAGCTCAACAATTTGTTTATACCGTGTTTGTGTGTTGTTTTTTTTTTTTTTTTTTGGAAAATAAATAAATATGTATGAACTATGCCAGCTGTATAACATGTGTACTAATGTTTCTGATGTATGCCGGTTAGATATTTATGTAAAAACTAAAAAATCCTTTTTAAACAAGATTGGATCTATTTGGTGGAACTTTACCTGATGATTCGCCCACTGGAGATTAGTGCCTAGTTATTACATTGTTGATTACTGTTTATTATTTAGAAATTAATCAAATGACAATTGTACCCTGCACTTTTTGACATATTGGAGCCCGGGGATTTGGGGACCACCCATTGGGCCCACTGACGCTCCCCAGCACAAAAACAGCCCCCGGTTGTTTTGATAATCGGGGGCTGACTGCTCATACTTGAGCAAATGGACGGTTATGTGCATATGAATAAATTTCTCTCCCTGTCCCAAGAATTACATACATATGGGACGGAGGGTAATCATGTTACACGGTTTACTACCCATGGGGTGTTGGATTAGTCAATTTTTCCCCATTCCTCCGATGGCGCCGTTTGGCGCAGCACATACAATTGTGCTGCCTTTGCGCTGACCTTTTTGGGTCTGGTGCGGGCAACGGAGTGATTTTCTTTTAGCACTTCCGCCCTTTTCGTTGTGCTGGCGGTCGGGTCGACGTCTGACGTCACCGCGCCGGCGTCGTGGACGTCTTTCACGTCTGCGTGGGTGCGCGGTGACGCCGGACGCCGCCGGGATCGAGGGCGGCCTCTGTATGCGATGCCTGTCCTATAAGAACCTCTCTTTTCATTTACAATACGCAGTTAATTGGATTTCTACCCGGACGCATAGTCTAGCCCTGTTGTGGCCTCCCACGCTCTACCCCATTGGTTGAATTCCTCCCTTTTGCAGCTTTACCTTTGGCGCCATTTGAGCTGATTGGCTGCAACACCAGCGACAGCTCTATAAAAAGTCCCACCTGACTTGGCCAATTGCCGCACAGCCAGAGTATGGATGTTTTTGCGCCACATTGACAGGTATTAAGCTTCTTTTTAAACACTTCATCAGAGTTATGGGATGCCTGGTTACAGGGCTGGTCTGCGATCTAGAAACTATAATCCATGTATGTATGTTTTTACAGAGAGGCCGTGGCAGTCTGTCCGCTGCAATTTGAGGCTTCCCTGTGAGCTTTGAGGGGCGTTTTTGGTGTTGGTCCTCTTATACATTTCCCCGTGGCTCTGTCATCTTGTCTGCAGTGTCTTTTTGGCCGCTGCATTGTCTTTATGCGACCATTAAACCCGCACCATATCCGTTTGGGCTCTATATCACCGGGACAATTCCTCCAAACGGCTGATGTTTATATTACCATTGGAAATGTATGTATGCAACACTATTTGATATAGATGTACTGTATCGTATAGACATACAATTATACGATGTATATATACATCCATGTATTCTTAAATGAACTTTCATGTATATTTATTCTTCCTTTTCCCTTTGTCTCTCTCCCCTCCCCCTTTCTTCTTTTCCTCTCTCATTGTTTATTTTATTTTTTATTTTCTCTTTGCAACAATGTCTATCTTCTAGCTGCCCACATATGGGAGAAATTCAAAATAATGTAATCATGCCAGTACACTGTTGTGTATTATACAGCTATCACATACTATGTTGTGTTTTTTTCTCTTATATAGAGACTAAATTGTCTTCAAACTATTGCATGAACCTTGAAGAAGGAAATAATGGAGGCTATCACAGATATAGCTCGAGTATCCGAAACATGTCGGTTGTGTCACCACTAGCTATATGACTTATATGTCTCAAGTAGTAAGGTGTCCTCATGCAATTGTTCTTTAATGACTGTATATGTCTGTTCCTTTCTTTGATTTTAAACCATTTTGATATATATGTGTATTATGTAAAATAAAATTCTTTATATTTTTCTATATATACTTGGTGGCAATCCATAATTTACTCCAATCCACACAATCCCAGGGGCACCCCTTTTCCAATTTTTTTCAAAATTACCGGGATGTGATTGGTAAAAATGGTAACTTGCCCTGTATCTGCTGGCTAATGGCTTCATCTCCCCCCAATCAATATATTCTATTTTTGGGTAGCAAATACCCCCTAGTCCCTATCCATATTTGAAGCTTTCCAGCGTTATCTACATAAACAATTTACTGAATTAATTTTTTGCTTGCTCCCTATTATATGAGCAATTATTTTGAAAACGCACTGCTGCAATTCTTTCTCTCTCTTTTTTTTTTTTGTTTTTTTTTTGTTATTGTGTTGGTATATCCATTTGTGTAGAGCTCAGTGACACCATCATCATGGCTGAACTTTACAGTGAATCATGGGAGGTTTTCACTGAACAATTACAATCAAATTATGGTAAAAATGAATCTTTGGAATCTGAGCTAACCTTTCTTTTCTCCAACCTAACTAAATGGTTGGAGAGGAAATCTTCAATGCACTGGCATATAAAAACGTTTGATGAGTACATAAGAGATGATTTAAACCCACTTGGACTTCGAGTCCAGATCTTCCCAACTTTTGAGGATCTGGACCCGACGTTCAAACAAGCATGGGAAACGAATTTAAAATCATGCTCGGCTGGTATGATGAGGCTTCTTTCTGATGAATATCGGAGACGTCTCGTCTATATCAACACGAACATTGAAAAAATCTATTCTAGAATCAAACCCTTACAAGCCCATTCCTCATATAAAGATCTAAATGAGAAACTTAAAACCCATATTGAACTATTCAACAAATCGATCTTAGCAAAAAAAGAGTTTAAATACATGCGGGATAAACAAGCCTTCGAAGAAGGCAGAGCATATAGATGGGCTTTTTCAACTAGATCTAGAGTCCAATATAAGAACGACAATCATCGCTCTACACAGTTGGATACGTCTGATACCTCTTCGGTTTCGTCCAACATGTCATATGTACCGATGAAAGGAAAACGCACAAAACCATCTAAAAGAAATCGTGACTTTGAAAATTCCTCCAATAGTAATATTACTAAAAAACGCCCCCCTAAACAGTATCCTCGTACTCTGCTCCCATCAGTCCCCAACACTTCCACATTGACGGCTTCGGATGTTACCGTCAGTGCACATGAATCACTTGAAAATATGGGCACTTTTGTCACGCCTAAGGTTCCCTTGATGTTCTCTAAGAACTCGGGAAACTCACTCACTCCTCACAACCCGATTACGACATAGCCTCGGCTTTTAATATTATACATTTGTCATCACATGTCCTGAGTGTCGATGAGATCTCAGTCCTCTCAAAAGGATTAACTTTCTGCCCTAATAAATCTGTAGACAAATTTGAGACCATCAAAGATCTTCACTTATATGCCCGCAAATTGCTACTTAAAAGCATTTTTGAAAAGAGCGACCCGGATACACGGGAATTTCACACGTATAGTGAACGTCAAGCTCTGGGTAATCTCAAATCTTTACTTGAGGAAAATGAATCCAAAGACCTCATCGACACCCTGGACCTTGATTTACTTTTGGCTAATGCCAGCACAATTGACACCGAGATCCCTAGTACCCCAAAACAAACTTCCCTTAAAAAAACATCTACCTTATACCCAGTGCCTAGCTCAAATCCAGGTGTATCTAATTTTCTTAAAAATATCAGCCAAGAAATAAATAACCTAGTACCTATAACACCCAGACATACAAATCTTATTCCTACTGAAAAGATGGCCTTAAAAAATCTATCCAAAAATCATCAAATTACGATTAAATTATCGGATAAAGGAGGAAACATTGTCATCATGGACAACCCCCAATATCTTGAAATGTGTTTTAACATATTGAGAAATCATGAGTGGTATCGCCCAGTCAGTAGGGGTGTTGTAGATGCCTTTAATAAAAAATTCTACACTTTGGTAGATGAAGCTTTTCAAAACAATGTCATTTCTAAAAAAACTTGGGAATTTGTTCGCACCTCCTTTCCCCGCACACCAACATTCTACTCACTCCCCAAAATTCACAAGGATCCCCTAAATCCCCCAGGACGTCCTATTATATCTGGAAACGGAGCTATTATTGAAAATCTTTCACGACTCATTGATGAGCATTTAAAACCCTTTGTTCAGAGCATCCCCTCTTATGTTAAAGATACACCTCACCTATTACGCATTATCGAGGGAGTACAAATTCCTATAGATTCGATCCTGGTCAGTATCGACGTGGAGGCACTTTACAGCTCGATTCCTCACTCTTTAGGTATTGCTTGTATTAGACATATTCTATCACAAACCAGTCACCATGAACGTTTGTTCAATGAATTTATAATCCAGTCCTTGGATTTCATACTGAGACACAATGTCTTCACTTTTGATGGTCAATGTTTCCTCCAGGTACAGGGCGTAGCCATGGGCACCAGTTGTGCCCCTGGCTACGCCAACCTGTACCTGGGGGAATGGGAGCATTCAATCTTTTCCAGTGGGGATCTCTCAATGTACCTGTGCCATGTAGCTTTATGGCACAGGTACATTGATGACATCTTCATTGTATGGACGGGCTCCCAGCAATGTTTGGATGAGTGTCTCATCGCCCTAAACTTAAATACTTTTAATCTTAAGTTCACAATGACATCGGACCCAAATACCATAACCTTCCTTGATGTGGAGATCTTCAGGGACAAGCAAAACATGTTATCATGTAAGCTGTTCCGCAAACCAAGTGCAGGCAATACAATTCTACATTCTTCTAGTTTTCACCCTAAATCCCTAGTTGAATCTATTCCCTATGGACAATATTTAAGAATAAAAAGAAATTGCTCTAACGAGGTCGATTATAAAAGAGAAGCTAATAACTTAAGGCAAAGACTTCTAGCAAGGGGATACAGCCATAAGTGCCTCAAAAAGGCCTTTAAACGCACTTCAAATCTAAATCGACACGAATTATTAATATCTAAATCTAAAAAAAGTGAAAGTGATCATCATATTATTAACACTTATTCTGATGATCACGCTGAACTTCTTAAAATCTACCAAAAGCACTGGCATCTACTTACAGCAGATCCTGTGATAGGACCATTAGTACCCCCCAGGCCAAATATTGCCTATAGACGAGCAACGTCCCTGAAGGACATGCTAGTGCAGAGTGAATTTGAGAACACCAATAGGGGAGATCCATGTAAGGACCTGGGAACTTTCCAATGTGGTAATTGCACATACTGTAAATATATGAACACTAGAAAGAACATTCGGTTACCGAATGGCCAAAAATTTCGACCAAAACATTATGCAAACTGTCAAACTACGGACGTAGTATATCTCATTATTTGCAGTTGTAACTGCTTTTATGTAGGAAAAACTATACAAAAATTGTGGCAGAGAATTTACCGGCATCTAAAAGGGATGAAGGAACAAAATCCTGATCTCCCTCTTGGCAGACATGCTGCCCAAGTTCATGGAGATTGCGTACCAAACCTTGAGGTGTTAGTTTTAGACAGGGTCCACCGCAGCCCCCGCGGAGGTGACCTTAACAAGCACCTTCTTCAAAGGGAGCTGAGATGGATCTCGATCCTCAACGCCACCTCACCCCCTGGCTTGAACCAGGCAATTAACTTTAAACCCTTCCTACCAGGTTTTACATCTGCGAAGTTTGATAGGGATCTGCTAAACTGAGCTCAACAATTTGTTTATACCGTGTTTGTGTGTTGGTTTTTTTTTTTTTTGGAAAATAAATAAATATGTATGAACTATGCCAGCTGTATAACATGTGTACTAATGTTTCTGATGTATGCCGGTTAGATATTTATGTAAAAACTAAAAAATCCTTTTTAAACAAGATTGGATCTATTTGGTGGAACTTTACCTGATGATTCGCCCACTGGAGATTAGTGCCTAGTTATTACATTGTTGATTACTGTTTATTATTTAGAAATTAATCAAATGACAATTGTACCCTGCACTTTTTGACATATTGGAGCTCGGGGATTTGGGGACCACCCATTGGGCCCACTGACGCTCCCCAGCACAAAAACAGCCCCCGGTTGTTTTGATAATCGGGGGCTGACTGCTCATACTTGAGCAAATGGACGGTTATGTGCATATGAATAAATTTCTCTCCCTGTCCCAAGAATTACATACATATGGGACGGAGGGTAATCATGTTACACGGTTTACTACCCATGGGGTGTTGGATTAGTCAATTTTTCCCCATTCCTCCGATGGCGCCGTTTGGCGCAGCACATACAATTGTGCTGCCTTTGCGCTGACCTTTTTGGGTCTGGTGCGGGCAACGGAGTGATTTTCTTTTAGCACTTCCGCCCTTTTCGTTGTGCTGGCGGTCGGGTCGACGTCTGACGTCACCGCGCCGGCGTCGTGGACGTCTTTCACGTCTGCGTGGGTGCGCGGTGACGCCGGACGCCGCCGGGATCGAGGGCGGCCTCTGTATGCGATGCCTGTCCTATAAGAACCTCTCTTTTCATTTACAATACGCAGTTAATTGGATTTCTACCCGGACGCATAGTCTAGCCCTGTTGTGGCCTCCCACGCTCTACCCCATTGGTTGAATTCCTCCCTTTTGCAGCTTTACCTTTGGCGCCATTTGAGCTGATTGGCTGCAACACCAGCGACAGCTCTATAAAAAGTCCCACCTGACTTGGCCAATTGCCGCACAGCCAGAGTGTGGATGTTTTTGCGCCACATTGACAGGTATTAAGCTTCTTTTTAAACACTTCATCAGAGTTATGGGATGCCTGGTTACAGGGCTGGTCTGCGATCTAGAAACTATAATCCATGTATGTATGTTTTTACAGAGAGGCCGTGGCAGTCTGTCCGCTGCAATTTGAGGCTTCCCTGTGAGCTTTGAGGGGCGTTTTTGGTGTTGGTCCTCTTATACATTTCCCCGTGGCTCTGTCATCTTGTCTGCAGTGTCTTTTTGGCCGCTGCATTGTCTTTATGCGACCATTAAACCCGCACCATATCCGTTTGGGCTCTATATCACCGGGACAATTCCTCCAAACGGCTGATGTTTATATTACCATTGGAAATGTATGTATGCAACACTATTTGATATAGATGTACTGTATCGTATAGACATACAATTATACGATGTATATATACATCCATGTATTCTTAAATGAACTTTCATGTATATTTATTCTTCCTTTTCCCTTTGTCTCTCTCCCCTCCCCCTTTCTTCTTTTCCTCTCTCATTGTTTATTTTATTTTTTATTTTCTCTTTGCAACAATGTCTATCTTCTAGCTGCCCACATATGGGAGAAATTCAAAATAATGTAATCATGCCAGTACACTGTTGTGTATTATACAGCTATCACATACTATGTTGTGTTTTTTTCTCTTATATAGAGACTAAATTGTCTTCAAACTATTGCATGAACCTTGAAGAAGGAAATAATGGAGGCTATCACAGATATAGCTCGAGTATCCGAAACATGTCGGTTGTGTCACCACTAGCTATATGACTTATATGTCTCAAGTAGTAAGGTGTCCTCATGCAATTGTTCTTTAATGACTGTATATGTCTGTTCCTTTCTTTGATTTTAAACCATTTTGATATATATGTGTATTATGTAAAATAAAATTCTTTATATTTTTCTATATATACTTGGTGGCAATCCATAATTTACTCCAATCCACACAATCCCAGGGGCACCCCTTTTCCAATTTTTTTCAAAATTACCGGGATGTGATTGGTAAAAATGGTAACTTGCCCTGTATCTGCTGGCTAATGGCTTCATCTCCCCCCAATCAAAATATTCTTGCAAAATATACACCAGAAGCTAGCCCTTATTGCTGTGTTTTCCTGTTGTGTAACACAGGCAGGCATCTGCAGCAGTAATAGCAGGCGTAGTGTGCTTCCTGCAAAATATACACCTGAAGCTAGCCCTTATTGCTGTTTTTTCCTGTTGTGTAACACAGGCAGGCATCTGCAGCACTTACAGCAGGCGTAGTGTGCCTCCTGCAAAAAATATACCTGAAGATAGGCCTTATTGCTGTGTTTTCCTGTTGTGTAACACAGGCAGGCATCTGCAGCACTTACAGCAGGCGTAGTGTGCCTCCTGCAAAATATACACCTGAAGCTAGGCCTTATTGCTGTGTTTTCCTGTTGTGTAACACAGGCAGGCATCTGCAGCACTTACAGCGGGCGTAGTGTGCCTCCTGCACATTATACACCTGAAGCTACCGCTTATTGCTCGTAGTTTTTTTTCTTTTGTGTTACACTAACAGGCATCTGCAGCACTTACAGCGGGCGTAGTGTGCTTCTTGCAAAATATACACCAGAAGCTAGCCCTTATTGCTGTGTTTTCCTGTTGTGTAACACAGGCAGGCATCTGCAGCACTTACAGCAGGCGTAGTGTGCTTCTTGCAAAATATACAACTGAAGCTACCCCTTATTGCTGGTTTTCCCATCTCCCTGCAGGCCTTTAGAATGTCTGGAAGGCAAACAAGGAGAGGCAGACAGTCAGGAGCCAATAAAAGAGGGCAAGCAGGCTATGTGTCTAGAGACAACAGTGCTGGTCGTGGACGCGGTGCATCGTCATCAGCATGTGGCCATGGGACACGCTTATCCTTATTTTCGGCAGCTGGACGTGTTGAGCCGCATCATGCCGAAGACTTGTGTCAGGACCTGGGCTTGAACCTGGGACCTCGGTGTCTGGCGTTTACTCTTCCCACTGAGCTATCTGGGATGCTGGACAGCTCCCTGCCTGATCTGCTGGACAAACCTATCTGATCCAATGGACAACCCTGCCTTGAGTCTTGACTACCGATGAACCTTGAACTCCTTGCTCCTCCCATGAACTTCCTATATAAGCCTTGTCTCAGCACTTCCTCTTTGCCAGGTTATTGTGCCTTCTCAGACAGTGCCTAGCTCTTGACATCCCTGCTGCCTTCTGTATTTTGCTACCACTCGTGATTGACCCTTGGCTTGTTCTTTGACTACTCTGCTGCCTGATCCCAACCTACAACCACTCGTGATTGACCTTTTGGCTTGTTACTGACCACGCTGCTGTTTAATCCTTATCTGCTGATCCGCCACTGGACCCCGGCCTGCTCACATCCTGGTGGGGCAAACCTGAGGACCGCGACCTGGTACTAGCTTGCAGCCAAATCCATCTTCACCACCCGGAGCTCTGGGGAAAACCAGCTAGTACTTAGACTCCGCACCTCAGGTGAGCCTGTGTCAGCTGCCAGAAGTGACTGCCTTTATACCTGTCCTGCAACTGCTATAGCAACTGGTCTTCAAGCCCGACGCCTGATCGTGACAGAATAACCTGGCCTAAAACATGGAGGCCGCTATAGCAAATGCTGTGGCTCCTTTCAGACAGCAAATTGCGGAGCTGCAGGAGTTTGGTGTCACCTACCAAAAAAAATTTGCAGAACTGGAAAGTGTGGTGAAAGGGCAACGTGAAGAGATCCATGCCCTGCAAAAACAATTGCTGGACCTACGTTCCCGAGATGATGCTAATGCACATATGCCTCACCCACCCAAGTTTAATGTAGATCCCCGCCATTACAGAGGTTTTCTTAACCAGTGTCGCATATATTTCCAAACGCGACCCGCTGCATTCACTTCTGAAAAACAGAAGGTAATGTTTGTTATCAACCTCCTGACTGGGGAAGCATTAGCCTGGGCCTCCCCTTATATAGAACAAGACAGTGCCACGCTGAATAGTTTCCAGACTTTTGAGGCTGCGATGAATCAGGTTTTTGATGATCCCAATCGCTGTGCTACTGCTGAAGCAAAGTTGCATAGTTTACGGCAGGGTAAACGTTCTGTTGCTGAGTACACAGCTGAATTCAGACATTGGATCACAGATACCACTTGGAACCCAGCAGCGCAAAAAAGTCAGTACCACCAAGGGCTTTCTGAACAGGTAAAAGATGAGCTTGCAAGAGTGGAGACTCCTAATGATCTTGAGGCCTTCATCCAACTATGTATTCGAATTGATCAAAGACTTACAGAAAGGAGGAAGGAGAGACTGGGAATGTTTGGAAGCAATGGTGGCATGCGTTTTTCTGCTAGTCAATTTGTTCAGAAGGATCCAAGAGTTTCTTCAGATTCTGACACAGCTGAACCTATGCAGGTTGATGCAATTAAGAGATCCATTTCTACTCAGGAGAAAGAAAGAAGACGTTCAGAAAACCTGTGTTTATATTGCGGGGACTCTGGGCATTACGCAGTTAATTGTCCGAACAAGGTTAGAAGAACAATTGCGGCGACTGATGTGATTTTGCCTGAACAAATAAACTCTATTACCCAGTCGATCTCCCCATTGATTCATGAAGAGAATAAAGTAAATTCTGTACAATCCCATTTTATCATCCCTATTAAACTCATCTTTGATGGTATTGAAATTCCTTGCTCTGCTATGCTGGACTCTGGGGCTGGGGGGAACTTTATGGACATAGACTTTGCCCACAGTAATAATATCCAAACAAGAAATAAGTCTGCTCCTATGGATATGGAGACGGTCGATGGTTCACCCTTAACTTCAGGACCTGTTACCCATGAGACAGTCCCTTTGGTATTGCAATTTGAGGCTAATCATCATGAGACCATCAGTTTTCAGCTGATTACATCACCCAAATTTTCCGTCATCCTGGGCATTCCTTGGTTTTCCACCCATAATCCCTCCATCAACTGGGAAGCACGGATTATAAACTTTACATCCCCCCATTGCGAGGAATTCTGTAGAGAACCTTGTCAAACAAGTTCTTTGCCAGACAAGGAATCACAGGTGGATGTTGTTACTACGCAGTCATATGACAACCTGCCTCCACAATATCATGAGTTCCGGGATGTCTGTGATAAGAAGAATGCCGATCAGTTACCTCCTCATCGCCCATATGATTGTCCGATTGAACTGCTCCCAGGGGCTGAAATGCCTTTTGGTCGCCTTTTCAATCTTTCAGAACCTGAATTAAAAGTTCTCAGGGAATGGATTGATGAGAATTTAGAAAAGGGCTTCATTAGACCCTCAACGTCTCCTGCAGGGGCAGCCCTGTTCTTTGTTGCAAAGAAAGATTCCACCTTGCGTCCATGCATTGACTACCGTGACCTTAATAAAATCACTATTAAAAACCAATATCCACTTCCTTTAATTTCTGAAATGTTGGAAAGACTCCGCTCTGCCAAAGTCTTCACAAAACTAGACTTACGGGGGGCATATAACCTCATCCGCATGCGTCAAGGAGACGAATGGAAAACCGCCTTTAGAACCAGATATGGCCATTTTGAGTCCCTGGTTATGCCTTTTGGCCTCTGCAACGCCCCTGCCACTTTCCAACACTTCATCAATGATGCTTTTCGAGACCTATTGGACCAGTTTGTGATTGCTTATCTGGATGATATTCTCATCTTTTCAAATAACCTGGAGGAACATCGCAAACATGTTTGCACTGTCTTTGAAAGGCTAAGGAAGAACCAACTTTATATTAAATTGGAGAAATGTGAGTTTGAATGAACCCAGATGCAGTTCTTGGGATATATTATTTCTCCTAAAGGAGTAAGCATGGATCCTGAGAAGATCAAAGCAGTGGTGGATTGGCCTGCTCCTAGTAATGTTAAAGAGATACAACGATTTGTTGGTTTTGCCAACTTCTACAGAAAATTCATGAGAAATTTCTCTAAAGTGATAGCACCAATTACACAGCTGACAAAGAAAGGGATGCCCTTTGTGTGGTCAGCTGAGGCACAGACTGCTTTTATTAAG
This sequence comes from Rana muscosa, assembly GCA_029206835.1. NCBI lineage: Eukaryota > Metazoa > Chordata > Amphibia > Anura > Ranidae > Rana > Rana muscosa. The sequence continues at coordinate 12,138,342 of JARGYO010000162.1, forward strand.
CTAAAGACTCTTTTCACTTCTGCACCAATATTGGTACATCCCGATCCTGAAGTTCCTTTTATAGTGGAAGTGGATGCCTCAGACTCTGCTGTGGGAGCTATCCTTTCTCAGCGAAAAGGAGAAAAGATGCAGCTTCATCCTTGTGCGTATTTCTCTCGCTTAATGTCATCAGCCGAAAGAAATTATGACATCGGGAATAGGGATGAGCTCGGTGTTCGAGTCGAACATACGTTCGACTCGAACATCGGCTGTTCGATCGTTCGACGAAGATCGAACGATTTGGACCGTTCGCGCCAAATTCGAGTGACGCGAACGGCCCACAATGCACTACGCCATCGCAGTGTCATCCAGGCGCTGTGATTGGCCAAGCATGCACTGTGACCCCGCATGCTTGGCCAATCACAGCGCCGGCAGCGAGGAGAGCAATGATTGGCCACAGGCAGGATGCCTGTGGCCAATTATTGCTGAGGGTGTTTAGTACACGCCCCACACTATAAAAGGCCGCCAGCACGGCGGCCTAGTGTAGTGTGTTCCGGAGCAGGGAAAGAGAAACATAGGCAGGGACAGTGACATTTATTTTTTTCTTGCTTAACCTGGATTCCTTTAGTTTAGGGAAAGAGAAGGATAGGTAGGGAGAGTGTCAGTGTGTTTTACTGTGCGAATCCTTGTTTCTAGGGACAGGGAAGGACAGTGAGGGAATTCTCCTTGTGCTATAGTGTGCTTTAAAAAAACATTTTTTCTAGGGACAGAAAACTATAGGTAGGGAGAGTGTGAGTGTGTTTTACTGTGCGAATCCTTGTTTCTAGGGACAGGGAAGGACAGTGAGGGAATTCTCCTTGTGCTATAGTTAGTGTGCTTTAAAAAAACATTTTTTCTAGGGACAGAAAACTATAGGTAGGGAGAGTGTCAGTTTCTTTCACTGTGATAATCCTTGTTTCTAGGGACAAAGAAGGAAAGTGAGTGAAATTCTCCTTGTGCTATAGTGTGCTTTAAAAAAACATTTTTTCTAGGGACAGAAAACTATAGGTAGGGAGAGTGTCAGTGTGTTTTACTGTGCGAATCCTTGTTTCTAGGGACAGGGAAGGACAGTGAGGGAATTCTCCTTGTGCTATAGTGTGCTTTAAAAAAACATTTTTTCTAGGGACAGAAAACTATAGGTAGGGAGAGTGTCAGTGTGTTTTACTGTGCGAATCCTTGTTTCTAGGGACAGGGAAGGACAGTGAGGGAATTCTCCTTGTGCTATAGTGTGCTTTAAAGAAACATTTTTTCTAGGGACAGAAAACTATAGGAAGGAAGAGTGTCAGTTTCTTTCACTGTGATAATCCTTGTTTCTAGGGACAAAGAAGGAAAGTGAGTGAAATTCTCCTTGTGCTATAGTGTGCTTTAAAAAAACATTTTTTCTAGGGACAGAAAACTATAGGTAGGGAGAGTGTCAGTGTGTTTTACTGTGCGAATCCTTGTTTCTAGGGACAGGGAAGGACAGTGAGGGAATTCTCCTTGTGCTATAGTGTGCTTTAAAAAAACATTTTTTCTAGGGACAGAAAACTATAGGTAGGGAGAGTGTCAGTGTGTTTTACTGTGCGAATCCTTGTTTCTAGGGACAGGGAAGGACAGTGAGGGAATTCTCCTTGTGCTATAGTGTGCTTTAAAAAAACATTTTTTTCTAGGGACAGAAAACTATAGGAAGGAAGAGTGTCAGTTTCTTTCACTGTGATAATCCTTGTTTCTAGGGACAAAGAAGGAAAGTGAGTGAAATTCTCCTTGTGCTATAGTGTGCTTTAAAAAAACATTTTTTCTAGGGACAGAAAACTATAGGTAGGGAGAGTGTCAGTTTCTTTCACTGTGATAATCCTTGTTTCTAGGGACAAAGAAGGAAAGTGAGTGAAATTCTCCTTGTGCTATAGTGTGCTTTAAAAAAACATTTTTTCTAGGGACAGAAAACTATAGGTAGGGAGAGTGTCAGTGTGTTTTACTGTGCGAATCCTTGTTTCTAGGGACAGGGAAGGACAGTGAGGGAATTCTCCTTGTGCTATAGTGTGCTTTAAAAAAACATTTTTTTTCTAGGGACAGAAAACTATAGGAAGGAAGAGTGTCAGTTTCTTTCACTGTGATAATCCTTGTTTCTAGGGACAAAGAAGGAAAGTGAGTGAAATTCTCCTTGTGCTATAGTGTGCTTTAAAAAAACATTTTTTCTAGGGACAGAAAACTATAGGTAGGGAGAGTGTCAGTTTCTTTCACTGTGATAATCCTTGTTTCTAGGGACAAAGAAGGAAAGTGAGTGAAATTCTCCTTGTGCTATAGTGTGCTTTAAAAAAACATTTTTTCTAGGGACAGAAAACTATAGGTAGGGAGAGTATCAGTGTCTTTTACTGTGCGAATCCTTGTTTCTAGGGACAGGGAAGGACAGTGAGGGAATTCTCCTTGTGCTATAGTGTGCTTTAAAAAAACATTTTTTCTAGGGACAGAAAACTATAGGTAGGGAGAGTGTCAGTGTGTTTTACTGTGCGAATCCTTGTTTCCAGGGACAGGGAAGGACAGTGAGGGAATTCTCCTTGTGCTATAGTGTGCTTTAAAAAAACATTTTTTCTAGGGACAGAAAACTATAGGTAGGGAGAGTGTCAGTGTGTTTTACTGTGCGAATCCTTGTTTCTAGGGACAGGGAAGGACAGTGAGGGAATTCTCCTTGTGCTATAGTGTGCTTTAAAAAAACATTTTTTCTAGGGACAGAAAACTATAGGTAGGGAGAGTGTCAGTGTGTTTTACTGTGCGAATCCTTGTTTCTAGGGACAGGGAAGGACAGTGAGGGAATTCTCCTTGTGCTATAGTGTGCTTTAAAAAAACATTTTTTCTAGGGACAGAAAACTATAGGTAGGGAGAGTGTCAGTGTCTTTTACTGTGCGAATCCTTGTTTCTAGGGACAGGGAAGGACAGTGAGGGAATTCTCCTTGTGCTATAGTGTGCTTTAAAAAAACATTTTTTCTAGGGACAGAAAACTATAGGTAGGGAGAGTGTCAGTGTGTTTTACTGTGCGAATCCTTGTTTCTAGGGACAGGGAAGGACAGTGAGGGAATTCTCCTTGTGCTATAGTGTGCTTTAAAAAAACATTTTTTCTAGGGACAGAAAACTATAGGAAGTTAGAGTGTCAGTTTCTTTCACTGTGATAATCCTTGTTTCTAGGGACAAAGAAGGAAAGTGAGTGAAATTCTCCTTGTGCTATAGTGTGCTTTAAAAAAACATTTTTTCTAGGGACAGAAAACTATAGGTAGGGAGAGTGTCAGTGTGTTTTACTGTGCGAATCCTTGTTTCTAGGGACAGGGAAGGACAGTGAGGGAATTCTCCTTGTGCTATAGTGTGCTTTAAAAAAAATTTTTTTCTAGGGACAGAAAACTATAGGTAGGGAGAGTGTCAGTGTGTTTTACTGTGCGAATCCTTGTTTCTAGGGACAGGGAAGGACAGTGAGGGAATTCTCCTTGTGCTATAGTGTGCTTTAAAAAAACATTTTTTTCTAGGGACAGAAAACTATAGGAAGGAAGAGTGTCAGTTTCTTTCACTGTGATAATCCTTGTTTTTAGGGACAAAGAAGGAAAGTGAGTGAAATTCTCCTTGTGCTATAGTGTGCTTTAAAAAAACATTTTTTCTAGGGACAGAAAACTATAGGTAGGGAGAGTGTCAGTTTCTTTCACTGTGATAATCCTTGTTTCTAGGGACAAAGAAGGAAAGTGAGTGAAATTCTCCTTGTGCTATAGTGTGCTTTAAAAAAACATTTTTTCTAGGGACAGAAAACTATAGGTAGGGAGAGTGTCAGTGTGTTTTACTGTGCGAATCCTTGTTTCTAGGGACAGGGAAGGACAGTGAGGGAATTCTCCTTGTGCTATAGTGTGCTTTAAAAAAACATTTTTTCTAGGGACAGAAAACTATAGGTAGGGAGAGTGTCAGTGTCTTTTACTGTGCGAATCCTTGTTTCTAGGGACAGGGAAGGACAGTGAGGGAATTCTCCTTGTGCTATAGTGTGCTAAAGCATTCCTCATCAACCATCTTTGAAATCCTTGTTTTTTTGGACAGTCAGGGAAATTGTCGTTGTGCTATTCTGTGCAAAAGCAATCATCCTCAACCATATTTAGAAATCCTTAAGTAAAGGGACAGAGAAGGACACCTGAAGGTAGCCCTTATTGCTTTTTTCCCATCTCCCTGCAGGCCATCTATTAGAATGTCTGGAAGGCAAACAAGGAGAGGCAGACAGTCAGGAGGCAATAAAAGAGGGCAAGCAGGCTCTGTGTCTGGGGGCAACAGTGCTGGTCGTGGACGCGGTGCATTGTCATCAGCACATGGCCATGGGACACGCTTGTCCTTCTTTTCGGCAGCTGGACATGTTGAGCCACATCATGCCGAAGACTTGGTAGAGTGGATGACCAAGCCCTCCTCCTCCTCCTCATCCTCTCTCACCCAGGCTCAGGGTACTGGAAAAGCAGCTGCCAAAGCGTCCTCTTCCCTGGTATCAATGTCAGACTCATCATCAGTCACTCCTTCCCTAGACCCACCATGTCCTCCTCCTGAGGAGTCCCCCGAACTGTTTGAGCACAGTGTTGGGTACATGCTCCAGGAGGATGCCCAGCGTTTCGAAGGGTCTGATGATGAAACACAGCTAGAGGAAGGCAGTAGCGTGAGAGCAGACAGAGGGGATGCTCAAGAAGGACACCAATCTGGCAGTCATGTTCCAGCAGCTGCAGCATACTGCCAGATTGGCTCCAGTGATGAGGAGGGAGGTGATGATGAGGTCACTGACTCCACGTGGGTGCCTAATAGGAGAGAGGAGGAGGAGGAGGATGAGGAGGAGGCACATCTCCAACGAGGCAGGATGCCCTTTGGTGGCCAGCGTAAGGGCAGTACACCGACGGAATCACACCGCAGAGCTCCGCCTGTGCAGGGCGCTGCCTCTGCCCGTCATTCAAAAAGTTCTTTGGTGTGGGCCTTTTTTTAGGCTAGTGCATCAGATCGCACAGCTGCTGTTTGCAACATATGTCTCAAGCGTATATCGCGTGGCCAAAACATCAGCCGCTTGGGTACCACATGCCTGACCAGACATATGTTGACCTGCCATGCAGCTCGTTGGCAAGCCTACCTCAAAGACCCACACCAAAGAACAAAGCGGACCTCTCCTTGCACCGCATCAGCTGGGATCTCCAACCCCACTATAACTTCAGTCCTCTCTGAAACATGCACTGAGAGGAATGAAGGTATAGAATTAGGTGTGTCACAGCCAAGTACTTGCGGCCACTCTGCTAGCAGTACACCGACGTCCGATTCTAGCAGGCAAATTTCCCTGCCCCAGCTGCTGGACCGTCGAAAGAAGTTCACTCCCAGCCATCCACATGCCCAGCGGTTGAATGCTAGCTTGGCTAAATTGCTAGCGCTTCAACTGCTGCCTTTTCAGTTGGTAGACTCGGCCCCCTTCCGTGAGTTTGTGCAATGTGCGGTTCCTCAGTGGCAGGTTCCCAAACACCACTTTTTCTCACGGAAGACTATTCCGGCACTCTACCGGCATGTGGAAGGCAATGTCTTGGCCTCGCTGGACAGGGCGGTCAGCGGTAAGGTGCATATTACCGCTGACTCATGGTCCAGCAGGCATGGACAGGGACGTTACCTTTCTTTCACGGCCCATTGGGTCACTCTTTTGGCAGCTGGGAAGGATGCAGGACAAGGTGCAGTAGTGTTGGAGGTTGTTCCACCGCCACGCCTCCAAAATGCTACTACTGGTTGTGACACACCTCTCTCCTCCACCCCCTCCTCTTCTTCTTCCTCCATGGCCTCTTCCTGTGGTTTGTCCTCGGAACCAGCGGTGCTCCGTAGGCGTTCAAGGGGCTACGCAAGTACGCAGGCAAAAAGATGCCATGCCGTGCTTGCGCTGGTGTGTTTGGGGGACAGAAGCCACACTGGGGCAGAGGTCCTGTCTGCTCTGCAGGGCCAGGCCGAGAGGTGGTTGACGCCACGCCAGCTTAAGCCAGGAATGGTGGTTTGCGACAATGGCACCAACCTCCTCTCCGCCCTCCGACAGGGACAACTGACCCATGTGCCCTGTGTGGCTCACGTCCTTAACCTGGTGGTGCAGCGGTTCTTGGGCAGGTACCCGGGCTTACAGGATGTCCTGAGGCAGGCCAGGAAAGTCTGTGTGCATTTCCGCAGATCTTATAATGCCAGTGCTCGCCTGGCTGAGCTGCAAAAGGAGTTGAACCTGCCCAAGAACCGCCTTATATGTGACATGCCCACCAGGTGGAACTCAACGTTGGCCATGCTGCAGCGGCTGCACACGCAGCAGAGGGCCATCAATGAGTACCTGTGCGACTACGGCACCAGGACAGGGTCAGGGGAGCTTGTTTTTTTTTCTCCACGCCAGTGGGGCATGATCAGGGATGCATGCACTGTCCTGGCACCATTTGAGGAGGCCACGAGGATGGTGAGCAGTGACAGTGCATGCATCAGTGACACTGTACCTCTTGTCCACCTGTTGGAGCACACGCTGCGTGGAATAATGGACAGGGCACTTGAGGCAGAACAGAGGCAGGAAGAGGAGGACTTCCTTGCCTCTCAAGGCCCCCTTTACCCAGACAGTGTTCCTTCTGTCCCACCCATCGCACAGGAAGAGGAGGAGGAGGAGGAGGAGGAGGAGGAGGATTGTGTCAGCATGGAGGTGGAGGCTGGCACTCAGCATCATCAGCAGAAGTCTTTTAGGGATGATTTACAGTCCCAAGAAACCAGTGGACTTGTACGTGGCTGGGAGGAGGTGGCTGCGGATCATGTCGTCCTTAGTGACCCAGAGGACTCCGGAGCGAATGCCTCAGCAAACCTACGCTGCATGGCCTCCCTGATCCTGCAAAGTCTGCGGAAGGATCCTCGTATTCTTCGGATCAAGGAGAGGGACCATTACTGGCTGGCCACTCTCCTTGATCCACGGTACAAGGGTAAGGTTGCGGACCTTATGTTACCGTCGCAGAGGGAGCAGAGGATGAGACAACTCCAGGAGGCCTTGCAGAAAGGTCTGTGCAACGCGTTCCCAGAGACTGGGAGGTTACAAACTCCTGGTCCTGGACAACGAGTTGCTGAGGCTTCGGCCAGTCAAAGAAGGAGCGGTGGGGAAGGTGGCCGTCTGACCGATGCGTTCAGACAATTCTTTAGTCCGCAGCCCCAAAGTATGATCGGTTCCAGCAACCATCGCCAGCGTCTGATAAACATGGTGCAGGAATATCTAGGGGCAAGGTCAGACTTGGACACCTTCCCCACCGAAAATCCTCTGGCTTACTGGGTCTTGAGGATGGATCACTGGCCAGAGCTTGCACAGTATGCAATTGAGCTACTGGCCTGTCCTGCATCCAGCGTTCTTTTGGAACGCACATTCAGTGCTGCTGGAGGATTTGTCACGGATCACAGGGTGCGCCTGTCCACCGACTCGGTTGATCGACTGACTTTCATCAAGATGAACCAGTCTTGGATCACCACCAGCTACCACACACCTGATGCTGATATAACAGACTAATTGATTTTAACATGTCACATCCCTTCAAGACTGATGCTGATGCTGAGTGCCTGTGCTGTTATGTTGACTGGCTATCCTCCTCCTCCGAGTCCTCAATGATACGATTGATGATGATAGTTTGGAAGATCATTTTTGTTTATGGGTGCCGCCACCAGTGGCTAAGGCCCAATTTTTCAGCCCCTGTTTTACAGGGGCGTGTAATTTCAATTTTTTTAGCAATAATTTGCCATAGGGCTCATTGCTGTGCTCCAAGTACAGTATCTGTGAGGGGTTGGAGTGTTGTGGCACCAGTGCCTAAGGCCCAATTTTTCAGCCCCTGTTTAACAGGGGCGTGTCATTACAATTTTTGAAGCAATACTTTGCAACAGGGCTCATTGCTGTGCTCCAAGTACAGTATCTGTGAGGGGTTGTAGTGTTGTGCCACCAGTGCCTAAGGCCCAATTTTTCAGCCCCTTTTCAACAGGGGCATGCAATTACAATTCTTGATCTAATAATTCACAGCAGGGCCCATTGCTGCACCCACCAAGAGTAACTCTGAGGGCTTACAGTGTTGTGGCAACGCCACCACCACCACCACCACGAAAGGCCCAATTTTTCAGCCCCTGTTCAAAAGGGGCATGTAATTACAATTCTTGATCTAATAATTCACAGCAGGGCCCATTGCTGCACCCACCAAGAGTAACTCTGAGGGCTTACAGTGTTGTGGCAACACCACCACCACCACCACCACCACGAAAGGCCCAATTTTTCAGCCCCTGTTCAACAGGGGCATGCAATTACAATTCTTGATCTAATAATTCACAGCAGGGCCCATTGCTGCACCCACCAAGAGTAACTCTGAGGGCTTACAGTGTTGTGGCAACGCCACCACCACCACCACCACGAAAGGCCCAATTTTTCAGCCCCTGTTCAAAAGGGGCATGTAATTACAATTCTTGATCTAATAATTCACAGCAGGGCCCATTCCTGCACCCACCAAGAGTAACTCTGAGGGCTTACAGTGTTGTGGCAACACCACCACCACCACCACCACCACGAAAGGCCCAATTTTTCAGCCCCTGTTCAACAGGGGCATGCAATTACAATTCTTGATCTAATAATTCACAGCAGGGCCCATTCCTGCACCCACCAAGAGTAACTCTGAGGGCTTACAGTGTTGTGGCAACACCACCACCACCACCACCACCACGAAAGGTCCAATTTTTCAGCCCCTGTTCAACAGGGGCATGCAATTACAATTCTTGATCTAATAATTCACAGCAGGGCCCATTGCTGCACCCACCAAGAGTAACTGTCAGGGCTTACAGTGTTGTGGCACCAGCACCACCATCAAAGGCCCAATTTTTACTACCACTGTTCAACAATTATATGTAATTAAAATTCCTGATATAATAGTTGACAGCAGGGCGTTCCAGCACCAACCAAGAGTAACTGTGAGTGCTTACAGTGTTGTGCCAACACCAACAACTAAGGGGCCTATTTCTGCAGAGTATATACGGCAGGTCCCTACTTTCAAACATCCAACTTACAAACGACTCCTACTTGCAAACGCAAGAAGACAACAGGAAGTGAGAGGAAATCTACCACTAGGAAGGAAAATTCTCTCCTGTAAGAATAAATATGGGAGAAAGGTGTCTCCTCTGTACTGATGCTTTATCAGCAATCCTTGTTTCAAGAAAAACACCACATTTCAAAAACAGTTGTCATTGGGACGGAAAGTGAGGTGAAATGTTCTGAACAGGGGCACAGACAGCAAAACAAATGTTACAGGGGTGATAACCCTTACCTATGTTTTCCAAAAAGTTTAAAAATAGATTTTTGGGCTGGAGCTACACTTCAACAATGTACCTGTTCAAAATTACAAACAGATTCTACATAAGAACAAACCTACAGTCCCTGTCTTGTATGCACCGCCTGTATACGGCTGTTCAGAGTATATAGGGCCTTTTTTATTTTATGTGCGGGGTTCCCCTTAATATCCATACAAGACCCAAAGGGGCTGGTAATGGGCTGGGGTGGGGGGGGGGGGGGTCATGGGGTAGCTATGCCATTTTTCTTAAAGATTTTCATCCATATTACCGGGACCAGACATTACATTAAAGCCGCAAGCAGTTTTAAATGGCTTTTTTTCCCTTTAGAAGTGTCATTTTGTGCAGGGACAGTTCTAAACACGGGAAACACGTGGCACTTCACAGGCATACTTTAGACACCCCCCAGGTACGATATTTAAAGGAATATTTGCCTTTTTTTTTTCCACTTTATGCATCATTAAAATGACTGCTCCCGAAAAACGACCGTTTTTAAAACTTCTTTTTGCATTGATACATGTCCCCTGGTGCACAACCCGGGTTCCCAAACCCTTTTTAGGACAATAACATGCATAATAGTTGTTATAATTAGCACTTTAGATTTCGAACGTTCGCATCCATTGTATTTAATAGGGTTCTAATGTTCATACGAACTTTCGGTCCGTTCGCGGGTTCTGGTGCGAACCGAACCCGGGGGTGTTCGGCTCATCACTAATCGGGAATAAGTAATTGCTGGCAATTAAGGAAGCCTTTTCTGAATGGAGGCATCTGCTGGAAGGGGCTAAGCATCCAGTAACTGTTCTCACTGATCATAAAAATCTAGAATTCATTCGCTCTGCCAAGAGGATGTCTTCTAGACAAGCACGTTGGTCACTGTTCTTTTCCCGGTTTAATTTTATCATCTCGTATCGACCTGGGTCAAGGAATGGTAAGGCCGATGCATTATCAAGAATGTTGACTGAACCATGCCAGGAAGACAACCCTGAATGTATGATTCTGCCTCAAAAGAACTTCATAGGGGCCACGGGTTTCAAGACATTCTTGAGTGTCCTAAAGGAGGGGTATGAAAATGACCCTCTTCTCAATCATCCGCCTGCGGATATTAACCTTGTGTACAAGAATGGCTTTTGGACTCATGCACATAGTCTCTATGTACCTGAATCTGCTCGGACTGAAGCCCTCAGGTTGGTTCATGACTCAAAACTTGCTGGGCATTTTGGGATTTCCAAAACAGAAGAGCTCTTGTCACGTTCATTTTGGTGGCCCAGCTATAAGAAAGACGTCAAACACTATGTGGCCTCATGCCTGACCTGTGCACGCAGTAAGACTCCCCGGGCTTCTCCTTTGGGGTTGCTCCAGCCACTCCCTGTTCCATCAAGACCATGGGGATCAATTTCTATGGACTTTGTGGTAGATTTACCTCCCTCAAGAGAAATGAGCACTATTTTGGTTGTTGTTGACCGTCTCACTAAGATGGCTCATTTTATACCTGTTAATGCTTCGAGAAGTATTTAAACTACATGGAATTCCTGACGATGTGGTGTCTGACAGAGGAGTACAGTTTACTTCAAAATTTTGGAAAAACTTTTGTTCAGCCTTAGGTGTAACAGTTAATCTGTCTTCTGCTTTTCATCCCCAGTCTAATGGTCAGACTGAGAGGACCAATCAAACCTTAGAGCAGTACCTTCGATGTTTTGTCAGTTATCTTCAGGATGACTGGGTGGATTATCTTCCTACAGCAGAGTTTGCATATAACAATTCTAAACATAGTTCCACTTCTCAAAGTCCTTTTTATTTAAACAACGGGTATCATCCAGTTTTTATTCCTGATCTCCCTATCTCAACTCCAATTCCTTCTGTTACCAACAGATTAACTACATTGCAGGAGATTCGTGAAAAATTGATCGAAACTTTGAAGGAGGCTCAGGAATGTTACAAGAAGGCTGCTGATAGACATCGCAGATTACTTCCTACATTTCATGTGGGTGACAAAGTTTGGTTATCAACCAAAAATTTGAAGGTCCATGTTCCGTCTGAAAAGCTGGGCCAGAAGTTTGTAGGACCATTCAAGATTTCTTCTCAAATCAATCCAGTTACCTTTCGCTTAAAACTTCCTGATAGTTTTTCACATGTCATTACTTAAACAATTTAATGAAAATCCCTTTTCTGGAAGAATTCTTCCACCTCCTCCACCTGTTGAGGTACAGGGTGAAGTAGAATTTGTGGTGGAGAAAATTCTTGATTCCAGGATATTTAGAAACAAACTACAATATCTGGTCCAATGGGAAGGATATGGGCCAGAAGAAAATTCTTGGGAGCCTGAGGAGAACGTTCATGCCCCTAGATTGACAAGAGAATTCCACCAGAGGTTTCCTCACAAACCCAGCCCTAAGACGTCCAGAGGACGTCCTGAGAGGAGGGGAGTACTGTCAGGGCCTGGGCTTGAACCTGGGACCTCGGTGTCTGGCGTTTACTCTTCCCACTGAGCTATCTGGGATGCTGGACAGCTCCCTGCCTGATCTGCTGGACAAACCTATCTGATCCAATGGACAACCCTGCCTTGAGTCTTGATTACCGATGAACCTTGAACTCCTTGCTCCTCCCATGAACTTCCTATATAAGCCTTGTCTCAGCACTTCCTCTTTGCCAGGTTATTGTGCCTTCTCAGCCAGTGCCTAGCTCTTGACATCCCTGCTGCCTTCTGTATTTTGCTACCACTCATGATTGACCCTTGGCTTGTTCTTTGACTACTCTGCTGCCTGATCCCAACCTGCAACCACTCGTGATTGACCTTTTGGCTTGTTACTGACCACGCTGCTGTTTAATCCTTATCTGCTGATCCGCCACTGGACCCCGGCCTGCTCACACCCTGGTGGGGCAAACCTGAGGACCGCGACCTGGTACTAGCTTGCAGCCAAATCCATCTCCACCACCCGGAGCTCTGGGGAAAACCAGCTAGTACTTAGACACCGCACCTCAGGTGAGCCTGTGTCATCTGCCAGAAGTGACTGCCTTTATACCTGTCCTGCAACTGCTATAGCAACTGGTCTTCAAGCCCGACGCCTGATCGTGACAACTTGGTAGAGTGGATGACCAAGCCCTCCTCATCCTCCTCATCCTCTCTCACCCAGGCTCAGGGTACTGGCAAAGCAGCTGCCAAAGCGTCCTCAATGTCATCATCAGGCACTCCTTCCCTAGACCCACCGTGTCCTCCTGAGGAGTCCCCCGAACTGTTTGAGCACAGTGTTGGGTACATGCTCCAGGAGGATGCCCAGCGTTTCGAAGGGTCTGAAGATGATACCCAGCTAGAGAAAGGCAGTAGCGTGAGAGCAGAGAGAGGGGATGCTCAAGAAGGACACCAATCTGGCAGTCATGTTCCAGCAGCTGCAGCATACTGCCAGATTGGTTCCAGTGATGAGGAGGGAGGGGATGATGAGGTCACTGACTCCACGTGGGTGCCTGATAGGAGAGAGGAGGAGGAGGAGGAGGATGAGGAGGAGGCACATCTCCAACGAGGCAGGATGCCCTCCGGGTGCCAGTGTAAGGGCAGCACACTGACTGAATCACACCGCAGAGCTCTGCCTGTGCAGGGCGCTGCCTCTGCCCGTTATTCCAAAAGTTCTTTGATGTGGGCCTTTTTTGAGTCGAGTGCATCAGATCGCACCGCTGCTGTTTGCAACATATGTCTCAAGCGTATCTCGCATGGCCAAAACATCAGCTGCTTGGGCACCACATACTTGACCAGACATATGTTGACCTGCCATGCAGCTCGTTGGCAAGCCTACCTTAAAGACCCACACCAAAGAACAAAGCGGACCTCTCCTTGCTCCGCATCAGCTGGGATCTCCAACCCCACTATAACTTCAGTCCTCTCTGAAGCCTGCACTGAGAGGAATGAAGGTGTAGAATTAGGTGTGTCACAGCCAAGTACTTGCGGGCACTCTGCTAGCAGTACACCGACGTCCGATTCTAGCCGGCAAATTTCCCTGCCCCAGCTGCTGGACTGTCAAAAGAAGTTCACTCCCAGCCATCCACATGCCCAGCGGTTGAATGCTAGCTTGGCTAAATTGCTAGCACTTCAACTGCTGCCTTTTCAGTTGGTAGACTCGACCCCCTTCCGTGAGTTTATGCAATGTGCGGTTCCTCAGTGGCAGGTTCCTAAACGCCACTTTTTCTCACGGAAAGCGATTCCGGCTCTCTACCGGCATGTGGAAAGCAATGTCCATGCCTCGCTGGACAGGGCGGTCAGCGGTAAGGTGCATGTTACCGCTGACTCATGGTCCAGCAGGCATGGACAGGGACGTTACCTTTCTTTCACGGCCCATTGGGTCACTCTTTTGGCAGCTGGGGAGGATGCAGGACAAGGTGCAGTAGTGTTGGAGGTTGTTCCGCCGCCATGCCTCCAAAATGCTACTACTGGTTGTTGTGACACACCTCTCTCCTCCACCCCCTCCTCTTCTTCTTCCTCCATGGCCTCTTCCTGTGCTTTGTCCTCGGAACCAGTGGTGCTCCGTAGGCGTTCAAGGGGCTACGCAAGTACGCAGGCAAAAAGATGCCATGCCGTGCTTGCGCTGGTGTGTTTGGGGGACAGGAGCCACACTGGGGCAGAGGTTCTGTCAGCTCTGCAGGGGCAGGCCGAGAGGTGGTTGACGCCACATCAGCTTAAGGCAGGAATGGTGGTTTGCGACAATGGCACCAACCTCCAGGCCAGGAAAGTCTGTGTGCATTTCCACAGATCATATAATGCCAGTGCTCGGCTGGCTGAGCTGCAAAAGGAGTTGAACCTGCCCAAGAACCGCCTTATATGTGACATGCCCACCAAGTGGAACTCAACGTTGGCCATGCTGCAGCGGCTGCACACGCAGCAGAGGGCCATCAATGAGTACCTGTGCGACTATGGCACCAGGACAGGGTCAGGGGAGCTCTGTTTTTTTTCACCACGCCAGTGGGGCATGATCAGGGATGCATGCACTGTCCTGGCACCATTTGAGGAGGCCATGAGGATGGTGAGCAGTGACAGTGCATGCATCAGTGACACTGTGGGGTTGATTTACTAAAGGAAAATCCACTTTGCACTTGAAAGTGCACATGGAAGTGCAGTCGCTGTAGATCGCTGTAAATCTGAGGGGAAGCTCTGAAATTAGGGGAAGCTCTGCTGATTTTATCATCCAATCATGTGCAAGCTAAAATGCTGTTTTTTATTTTCCTTGCATGTCCCCCTCAGAACTACAGCATCTGCACTTCCATGTGCACTTTCAGTGCACTTGCAAGTGCAAAGTGGATTTTCCTTTAGTAAATCAACCCCTGTACCTCTTGTTCACCTGTTGGAGCATACGCTGCGTGGAATAATGGACAGGGCACTTGAGGCAGAACAGAGGCAGGAAGAGGAGGACTTCCTTGCCTCTCAAGGCCACCTTTACCCAGACAGTGTTCCTTGTGTCCCACCCATCCCACAGGAAGAGGAGGAGGAGGAGGATTGTGTCAGCATGGAGGTGGAGCCTGGCACTCAGCATCAACAGCAGCAGTCTTTTAGGGATGATTTACAGTCCCAAGAAACACGTGGACTTGTACGTGGCTGGGAGGAGGTGGCATGCCGATCATGTCGTCCTTAGTGACTCAGAGGACTCCGGACCGAATGCCTCAGCTAACCTACACTGCATGGCCTCCCTGATCCTGCAAAGTCTGCGGAAGGATCCTCGTATTCTTCGGATCAAGGAGAGGGACCATTACTGGCTGGCCACTCTCCTTGATCCACGGTACAAGGGTAAGGTTGCGGACCTTATCTTACCGTCGCAGAGGGAGCAGAGGATGAGACAACTCCGGGGGGCCTTGCAGAAAGGTCTGTGCAACGCGTTCCCAGAGACTGGGAGGTTACAAACTCCTGGTCCTGGACAACGAGTTGCTGAGGCTTCGGTCAGTCAAAGAAGGATCGGTGGGGAAGGTGGCCGTCTGACCGATGCGTTCAGACAATTCTTTAGTCCGCAGCCCCAAGGTATGATCGGTTCCAGCAACCATCGCCAGTGTCTGATATACATGGTGCAGGAATACCTAGGGGCAAGGTCAGACTTGGACACCTTTCCCACCGAAAATCCTCTGGCTTACTGGGTCTTGAGGATGGATCACTGGCCAGAGCTTGCACAGTATGCAATTGAGCTACTGGCCTGTCCTGCATCCAGCGTTCTTTCGGAACGCACATTCAGTGCTGCTGGATGCTTTGTCATGGATCACAGGGTGCGCCTGTCCACCGACTCGGTTAATCGACTGACCTTCATAAAGATGAACCAGTCTTGGATCACCACCAGCTACCAAGCACCTGAAGCTGTTATAACAGAATAATTTATTTTAAAATGTCACATCCCTTCAAGACTGATGCTGATGCTGAGTGACTGTCCTGTTATGTTGACTGACTATCCTCCTCCTCCTCAATGATCCGATTCATGATGATAGCTTGGAAGAACATTTTTGTTTCTGGGTGCCGCCACCAGTGGCTAAGGCCCAATTTTTCAGCCCCTGTTTAACAGGGGCATGTAATTACAATATTTGATGCAATTCTTTGCAGCAGGGCTCATTCCTGCACTCCAACTAGAGTATCTGGGAGAGGTTGCAGTGTCGTGGCACCAGCACCAGTGCCTAAGGCCCAATTTTTCAGCCCCTGTTTAACAGGGGCGTGTAATTAAAAATTTTGATGCAATACTTTGCAACAGGGCTCATTACTGTGCTCCAAGTACAGTATCTGTGAGGGGTTGCAGTGTTGTGGCACCAGTGCCTAAGGCCCAATTTTTCTGCCCCTGTTTAACAGGGGCGTGTAATTAAAATTTTTGATGCAATACTTTGCAACAGGGCTCATTACTGTGCTCCAAGTACAGTATCTGTGAGGGGTTGCAGTGTTGTGGCACCAGTGCCTAAGGCCCATTTTTTCTGCCCCTGTTTAACAGGAGCGTGTAATTACAATTTTTGATGCAATACTTTGCAACAGGGCTCATTACTGTGCTCCAAGTACAGTATCTGTGAGGGGTTGCAGTGTTGTGGCACCAGTGCCTAAGGCCCAATTTTTCTGCACCTGTTTAACAGGGGCGTGTAATTACAATTTTTGATGCAATACTTTGCAACAGGGCTCATTGCTGTGCTCCAAGTACAGTATCTGTGAGGGGTTGCAGTGTTGTGGCACCAGTGGCTAAGGCCCAATTTTTCAGCCCCTGTTCTACAGGGGCATGTAATTACAATTATTGATCTAATAATTCACAGCAGGGCCCATTCCTGCGCCCACCAAGAGTAACTGTGAGGGCTTACAGTGTTGTGGCAACACCACCACCACCACCACCACCACCAAAGGCCCAATTTTTCAGCCCCTGTTCAACAGGGGCATGTAATTACAATTCTTGATCTAATAATTCACAGCAGGGCCCATTCATGCGCCCACCAAGAGTAACTGTGAGGGCTTACAGTGTTGTGGCACCAGCACCACCACCAAAGGCCCAATTTTTCCTACCACTGTTCAACAATGGCATGTAAATACAATTCCTGATATAATAGTTCATAGCAGGGCATTCCAGCGCCCACCAAGAGTAACTGTGAGGGCTCACAGTGTTATGGCAACACCAACATGTAAGGGGCAAATTTCAACAGAGTATATACGGCAGGCCCCTACTTTCAAACATCCAACTTACAAACGACTCCTACTTGCAAACGGAAGGAGACAACAGGAAGTGAGAGGAAATCTACCCCTAGGAAGGGAAATTCTCTCCTGTAAGAGTTAATATTGGAAAAAGGTGTCTCCTCTCTACTGATGCTTTATCACCAATCCTTGTTTCAATAAAAACCCCACTTTTCAAAAACAGTTGTCATTGGGACGGAAAGTGAGGTGAAATGTTCTGAACAGGGGCACAGACAGCAAAACAAATGTTACAGGGGTGATAACCCTTCCCTATGTTTTCAAAAAAGCTTAAAAATATATTTTTTGGCTGGAGCTACACTTAAACAATGTACCTGTTCAAAATCAAAAAACAGATTCTACTTAAGAACAAACCTACAGTCCCTGTCTTGTTTGCACCGCCTGTATACTGCTGTTCAGAGTATATAGGGCCTTTTTTATTTTGTGTGCGGGGTTCCCCTTAATATCCATACAAGACCCAAAGGGGCTGGTAATGGGCTGGGGTAGAGGGGGGGGGGGGTGATGGGGTAGCTATGCCATTTTTCTCAAAGATTTTTATCCATATTACCTGGACCAGACATTAAATTAAAGCCGCAAGCAGTTTTAAATGGCTTTTTTTCCTTTAGAAATGTCATTTTGTGCAGGGACAGTTCTAAACACGGGAAACACATGCCACTTCACAGGCATACTTTAGACACCCCCCAGGTACGATATTTAAAGGAATATCTGACTTTTTTTTTTTCACTTTATGCATCATTAACCACTTCAATACCATGCACTTATACACCTTCCTGCCCAAGCCAATTTTGAGCTTTCAGCGCTGACGCAATTTGAATGACAATTCACGGTCATGCAACACTGTACCCAAACAATTTTTTTATCATTTTGTTCCCACAAATAGAGCTCTCTTTCGGTGGTATTTGATCGCCTCTGCGATTTTTATTTTTTGCACAACAAATAAAAAAGAGCGGAAATTTTGAAAAAAACTAAGTTTTTCTTTGTTTCTGTTAATTTTTTTTGTAAATAAGTACCTTTTCTACTTCAATGACGGGCACTGATAAGGCGGCACTAATGGGCACCGATGAGGTGGCACTGATGAGGTGGCACTGATGGGCACTGATGATGGGCACTGATAGGCGGCACTGATGGGCACTGATATGTGGCACTGGTATGCGGCACTGATGGGCACTCATAGGCGGCACTGATGGGCACTCATAGGCGGTACTGATGGGCACTTATAGGCGGCACTGATGGGCACTTATAGGCGGCACTGATAGGTGGCACAGACGGGCACTGATAGGTGGGCACTTATGGGCAGAGATGGGCACGGATGGGCACTGATAGGTGGCACTGATGACACTGGTGGCTGGCATTGCTGGGCATCACATGCCATGATGGTGCCATGATGGTGCCAGTCAGTGCCCATTTGTGGGCACTGATTGGCATATTTTTTGTGTGTATTTGTGCATGTGGATGGCCATGGGGGACTTACCTGGCAATCCACATGCTTGGGGCTTCCCTGGTGGTCCTGGGGGGCTTCCCTGGTGGTCCAGTGTGGGTATCTGAGGGGGGGCTGCATTGATAAACAATCAGCGCGAACCCCCCCTGTCAGGAGAGCCGCCGATCGGCTCTCCTCTACTCGCTTCTGTCAGACGCGAGTGAGGAAGAGCCGATCAACGGCTCTTCCTGTTTACATCGTGATCAGCCGTGATTGGACACGGCTGATCACGTGGTAAAAAGCCTCCGCCGGAGGCTCTTTACCAAGATCAGTGTAGCGGTGTGTCAGACTGACACACCGCTCCACCGATCGCCGCGATGCGCGCCCCCCCGGGTGCGCGGCGGCTGTTATCCTGCAGGACGTCATATGACGTCCAGTGTGGATAACTGAATCACTTCCCGGACGTCAATTGCCTATTGACTGGGCGGGAAGTGGTTAAAATGACTGCTCCCGAAAAACTGCAGTTTTTAAAACTTTGTTTAGCATTGATACATGTTCCCTGGGGCAGAACCCGGGTCCCCAAACCCTTTTTAGGACAATAACATGCATATTAGTCGTTATAATTAGCACTTTAGATTTCGAACGTTCACGTCCATTGTATTTAATAGGGTTCTAACGTTCGCGCGACCTTTCGGTCCGTTCAAAGGTTCTGGTGCGAACCGAATGGGGGGGTGTTCGGCTCATCCCTAGTAGCAAATCCACACGGCTATAGCAGTTTTTGCATTGAACACCAGCACAATGCATATGTATGTATTGGACCAAAGGTCCGCTCACCAGACCAGGGTTGTTGAGGATCGTCCTATATCAAAGGTTCCTTCTCTCCCATATGCAGCGAGACAGTCAAAGCCGACCGCTGTATGCTCAGAGCGGCTGGAAATGTCAGCAGGATGTAGTCACCTCCAAGCTGGGGACAAAGTTCTCTTACTAGGCCATAAGCTCAGAGGAGTATGGATGTCCCAAATCAGTGTCCTGGCTGGTTGTAATCCGCTTCCTGTAGCTGCCTTCTCCCTCTAGTAGCGTGGCTCAAACGTGCATATCAGCATCTGGCTTCAGAGGTGTATAGGTCATTCAAAGCCCATCTGGCGCAGAGCGCATGCGTCCGTGCGACGTAGTCGGTGACGATATTGACGTCACAATGATGATATTAGACCCGACATGTTTCAACCAATAGCCATGGTTTTCATCAAGGGATAAAGAGGGGCATGTAGTGAGCCTGTATTTATACCAGATCAACTAGCCTATAGACAGTGTTAGTGTTGTATTCTGAAAAAGGGCCACTAGATGTCAACCTCCTGAGGTAATATTAAAAATAAGTTCATTCACCAGTCGCAGAACTCTACACCAAACACATCACCAGCATCAATGAATATAAAGCAAAGAAGGCCGATAGTAGACCAGCCAGGGGAAGAGCGTTATATTAGCATTATATTAGCAAGGCTGCAATAAGGAATCAGAAATCAAATCATAATCCAAATAGAATGGAAATTCATTAGACACTAAATGACTGTTGATTAACTAAGTAGCCATATGCCCCGTTGGAGGAATTACATGCATCGTAGCACATAATGTCACCTGGGAAATAAAAACTTTTTACCCAAAATAAAAATTGCATATATGTAAATGTGTATAGAAAAAGAGGAGAATTCGATGGGAGGCGATGAACAGATATGAGGAATATGCACGGACGCATGCGCTCTGTGCCAGATGGGCTTTGAATGACCTATACACCTCTGAAGTCGGATGCTGATACGCTCGTTTGAGCCACGCTACTAGCGGGAGAAGGCAGCTACAGGAAGTGGGTTACTAGCCCGGACCCCAACCAGCCAGGACGCTGATTTGGGACATCCATACTCCTCTGAGCTTATGGCCTAGTAAGAGAACTTTGTCCCCAGCTTGGAGGTGACTACATCCTGCTGACATTTCCAGACGCTCTGAGCATACAGTGATCGGCTGTGACTGTCTCCCTGCATATGGGAGAGAAGGAACCTTTGATATAGGACGATCCTTTCCCACCCTGGTCTGGTGAGCGGACCTTTGGTCCAATACATACATATGCATTGTGCTGGTGTTCTATGCAATAACTGCTATAGCCGTGTGGATTTGCTACATACCCAGCTGCTTTCTATCCTGGTCCTGCTTTGAATTTCCTGCTGCTACCCTGTTTTTCCTGCTTTTGTTGCTTATTACTGGCTTCAAGTGTACCTGACCCACTACATTGACTATTTGCTAACACAGCCATATTTTCCAGGACTCACTTTGTCCCAGTTAGTTGTCTTAGTAGTGTCTGATGTCATTCCACTGGACTTGCCCCTGTGAACAGCCTTAAGACAACTACTCTCCTTTATTCCCTAGAGGGGATTTGGTCAGCCCACCTAGCTGATCTATCTGACTGCAGTGTAGCCGACTGGATTCTCCCTTTTCCAGCTGGTTACCCTGCCAAGAGTACTGCATGCATGCACTTTGTGACTAGTCATTTTTAATATAGACAACGTTGTCTGATTAATTTTAATTTATTGGTGCTTGTGTAGGGTTTTGAGTGCCTGTTACTTATTTATGTTTTTGCAAATTTACAAATAAATTCCAATTTTCTATGCGGCATGGTCCACCCGTGGCTCCTTTACCCGGGGGGGGGGTGGGGGGGTCTCTTCTTGTTTTCCCCGGTGGGTTTATTTTTCTCACAGCATTTTTCTTGGGATGTCTACTTTCCAAAATGGGGTCATTTGGGGGGGGGGGGGGGGGGTTGTACTGCCTTGTCATTTAGCACCACAAGAATTGAGATAGGCAGTCATAAACTAAAAGCTGTGTAAATTCCAGAAAATGTACCCTAGTTTGTAGACGCTATAACTTTTGCGCAAACCAATAAATATACACTTATTGACATTTTTTTTACCAAAGACATGTGACTAAATACATTTTGGCCTAAATGTATGACTAAAATTGAGTTTATTAGATTTTTCTTATAACAAAAAGTAGAAAATATAATTTTTTTTTCAAAATTTTCTGTCTTTTTCCATTTATAATCGGAAAAAATTTAAATCGTAGAGGCAATCAAATACCATCAAAAGAAAGCTCTATTTATGGAAAAAAAAGGACGCAAATTTCGTTTGGGTACAACATTGCATGACCGTGCAATTACCAGTTAAAGCAGCGCAGTGCCAAATTGTAAAAACACCTCCGGTCTTTAAGCTTACAAATGGTCCGGGGCTGAAGTGGTTAAGGGTGTCTCGATGGGGGCTAAATATGCCCCCAGTGTTGCTAACATCTTCCTCAATAAGTGGGAGGATGAAGCAATATATGGAGAAATGTGGCCAAACCTGCGGGCATACGTAATGGTTTTTCAAAACATAGCGTTTCAAACCATTTTAATATGGTACATAATCACAATCCGTCAGCGTTATCCTTTTATGCTATTGACACTATAAACAGGCACTGGTGGAGTGCAAATATGATAAAACAAATCGTAATTGCTTCATCACTAATTACTAATTTTTCATTTGGATAGTTTTTTTTTTTTTTTCAAGTTTAATTTAAGCTTTTTACATTTTTTCTTTTTCTTTCTTACTCAAATTTTCGGATAAGTTAAAACACACTTTGACCTTCTGGCCACTAGGTAGCCATAGAATGGTACACTACAATCATAAAGTCTATACCAGGGATATGCAATTAGCAGACCTCCAGCTGTTGCAAAACTACAAGTCCCATTATGCCTCTGCCTCTGGATGTCATGCTTGTGGCTGTCAGAGTCTTGCTATGCCTCATGGGAATTGTAGTTCTGCAACAGCTGGAGGTCCGTTAATTGCATATCCCTGGTCTATACTAAAAGGGGTTATGATTGATTCTGACCACTAGATGGCTTTAAGACCTTTAACTTATTCTCAAAATCCTAGACTAAGGAACATTTATAAGGTCCACGTTAAGATGTATTCTGACCGTTTTTGACCAATAGATGGCTTTAAGACCTTCTACAAAAAAATGGAAGGGGGAGAAAAGAAGAACAACCCCCTTTGAAAGAAGCTACGGGTGGACCAAGCTGCTTGAAAAAATAAGTTTATTACTTAGAAAATGTAGTTTTTTCACATATTACAGGCACTAGATACCCATCACCCAATTACAGTAAATAAAATTAGCAAGACAACGTTGTCTGGACTAAAAACAGACTAGGTCACATAAGGTGCATGCATGCATATTCCCCTCTGCAAGGTTACCAAGATAATGGCATCTGATAAATGAATTACAGATCCAATAAATGGCACTGCAGATGGTTAGCTCAGCCATAATTGTGAGTTGAGTGGGTTCCCCCCCTGGGGAGTAAACAGGGATAATTGTGAACAGTAGCTATACACATAGGGCTCCTGAAATTAGTGTACCACTGACGTAACTAAATACCAATAATTGACAGAAATAAAGTCCATACGAAAATGGCCTGTAGCCAGATATATTTCAAATCGGTTCAGTATATCAGTCACAGTTGAAGCCAAGTTTTAGTAAAGCTGAATCAGCAGCCGGATAGCAGCAAAAATAGAAGTAAAATTAAAGCAAGTCCCAGAGTGTGAGCAGCTGAGAATAGATAACCTCAGAGGGCTTAAGTTAATATTGTAGCAGTCATATAGCAGATACACAAGGACCAGCGGTCCGCTCACCCAGCCTGGCCACTATGTAGGAGGTCTCGATTATCAATTTGGTTTCTCAGTCTGTCCATACCCATTCATTGGAAGCTGGCAGTCACAGACTGTGATTATATTGATACAGCTGCGGTAGGTATGTGAGTATTGTTCTCCCCAATGCTTTAAGACCTTCTACCTACTCTTAATATCCCGGACTAAGAATATATCTAATTATTAGGCCTTTCAATTGAAATTTTTTAATCGACTATTTCTGGACCAAGTTTTTAGATAATTGTTTATCATTATTTGTTGTTCTTGGATGATTAAAGTTGTTAAACAATTGGATTGTGAGCATCCCGAGTAAATAGCAGGTAATCTAACCTTTTTGGCTAAATCTGGACATGTGACCTATAGTAAGGGTATAAATGCCCTTAACCAAAATGGCAGAATTAGAACTTCCTGATGAAGGCCCATTTGATAGGCTGAAATGTGTCGAGTTTGATTTGCGTCATCGCGACACACTTCCGCCCACCATCTTTTTTCAGAAATCGAGCATCAAACCGCGGCAGTGATCCACCATTGATTATGGGCTGATTTCCCGATTAATCACCTGCTATTAACACCGGGTGCCAGGCCACAGGCACTCTTATATGTGAGTTGAATACTTTGTTTTTATATTTTAATAAACCTTTTAAAACGGTATTGCGCAGTGAAGTTTCTTCTGTCATATCTATTCGTATGAGTCACATCCACCCCAGGAATTGTCAGCTTAAAAGGAAAATCTGCAGGGGTCTTCCCACACATGCATTTGACCATACTAGATATAGTTGGTCCATATTAAGGGGTGAGTTCACATCTATGTGGGGGGCACCTTGTCTGAGCACCAAAGAAACATGGATTTCATCATTTTGAGCACAAGCACTTTATTGGGACTTTAATTATAAGAGACTATGATGTCATTATATCATGTTATGGCATTTGTTTTTTTATATTTATATATGGCATCTAGTGTGGTTTCTCAAATGGAGTGTTCTCAAAACCTTTTAAGATCTCAAATGGTGCCCGCCAGGGCTGCCCTCTTTCGCCTTTGTTATTTGCCCTTTCGTTAGAGCCATTATTGAATAAAATTCGGCAAAATCCTGATATCTCTGGGCTACAAGTAGGAGATCATAACTATAAAGTTTCAGCTTATGCAGACGATTTGCTTTTCTCTATGCCTATTTCCACGCGTCTCATTGCCTAATCTTATGAAGGAGATTAAAGCTTTAATCAAATCTAAAAATAAATTACACTAAATCCAAAGCTATGGGAGTTGCATTGCCTCTTTCAGTGCATTGCACTATACAACCTAACGTTAAAGGGCGCCTTCTGCGTTAAAGTACTTGGGTACATATGTATATCTATATATAAATACTATCAAATTTAGGCAATATTTTTGTGAATTTTTTTTTATCTCGATTTAACTCAAAATGATCCTTATTAGATAAATGGCACCAAGGCTTACATTCTTGGTTTGGCCAATGTAACATCATCAAAATGAGCATTCTGCCCAAATTTCTGTACCTTTTTCAGGCACTACCTATTTCCATTCCTGCAGCATTTTTTTGTCAAATCTGTGCCCTTTTTACAAAATTTATATGGGCGAATAAACGACCAAGGATTAGTAGATGCCTCCTGACGTTACCCAAGTGCTTTGGCGGAGTAGCTGTCCCAGATACATTCAAATATTATTAAGCTGCCCATCTTGGCAGAATGATTGATTGGTGCAGACATAGAGAATTTAAACTCTGGACGGATATAGAACAACAGTTTAGCCCTGTACAATTGCGTAGAGCATCTTGGTGCTACATAGCCTTACTGGCCTCTCTTAATATGCATCCTATTATAGGTCCTACACTACGAATTGGCTCTAAGATTTCCTCTATACAATTACCATTGTTCCCCATCCTGGTAAACCCTAGTTTCTTGGAGAAGGGCTGTTTTCAGGCCTCACATTTTTTGATCTCTGAGATTTGGCCCACGGTGGCTTCATTAACGCAATCGGGGTGGCCGGTATGAAATACATTTCGGACAGGCGTTGCAGTTACGTAATTTTTTCGGATCTTTAGGGCCACCGACGAATTATCAACGTCAACAAACATTTGAATCATAGTGTGATGAAAAGGAACTTTTTTCTCGGACGATTTCCAAGACGTATGCTCTGTTCACATCTTCTGGTCTTGTCTAAAGATTAAATCCCTTTGCAATCTATTGCTATGTGGCTTAACAGGGTCAGAACTAAGAAAAGGGGAAGAGATTACTGGAGAGTAGTTCAGGGGAGTGAGGCCCCCCCGCCTTTGTTTTCATCAATATGCATGTGTAATCCATCTCCTCTGGGAATAGTTGTTTGTCCCCCCCTCTTTTTTTTTTGTTTTGTTTGCCTTTTTTTTTTTTCTCTCTTTTCTCTCTCTTTTTCTTAAAAAATAAAAATGAAAAGGAGAACTGAATAGTCCATTGGGGTAAAACCTAAGGCATTGGTGGTAGTTACTTTCTAAATCATGAAGATAAGAAGGAGCTTTATTGAGGATGGAATATTATATATATATATATAGTTGTGGAATATTAAGCTACTTTAAAATGTATCGGTACTATAAGAGATTATGTATTTTGTGGAACTTGATGTCTTAAGGGACACTCAGCCCTTTTGTATAAATAAAGAATAAAAAATAAATAAAATAACATACTATAGTTACCTGCCCTGTGTAATGGCTTTTCACAAAGCAGCCCAGATCCTCCCTTTTGTCAAGTCCCTCTCCGATGCTCCTGGCCCCTCCCTCCTTTTGAGTGCCCCCACATTAGGCAGCTTGCTATGGGGGCACCCAAAACGAGCCAAAGCTCTCTGTGTCTATTCAGACAGAGTTGCGGCCTGGCCCTGCCCCCTTTCTCTCCTTATTGGCTGACTGACTTTGACAGCAGCGGGAGCCAATGGTGCTGCGCTGCTGTCTCAGGCAATGAGGAGTGGTGTCCTGGGCAGTTGAGACACTCCAACATCGCTGGATCTAGAGGGACCTCAGGTAAGTATTAGAGGGGCTAAAGGGGGGTGGTCGCTGCACACAGAAGGCTTTTTATCTTAACCACTTCAATACTGGGCACTTTCCCCACTTACTGCCCAAGTCAATTTTCAGCTTTCAGCGCTGTCGCTGTTTAACCACTTCCCGACCGCGTCATGTACAAAAGACGTCCACAGCGCGGTCGAGTTATCCTGAGTGGACGTCCCAGGGACGTCCTCACAGAATCTTGCTCCCGCGCGCCCCCTGGGGCGCGCTCCAGGATATGTCCGTGACCGCCGGGTCCGGAAGACCCGGCGCATCACGGATCATGGTAGATGGCCGCTAATCGCGGCCGTTTACCACGTGATCGCTCCGTCAAATGACGGAGCGATCACTTGTAAACAGACCGGCGTCATGTGATGACGCCGGTTCCTCCCTCCCCTCTCTGTACCGATCGGTACAGTGTGAGAGGGGAGGGGGAGAGAGCGGATCATGTCCGCTCCCTCCCCCATGTCAGCTGTGGGCTGGATCTGTGACAATTGCAGTCACAGATCCAGCCATCCATCCATCCCTGCTCAGCCATCCCTGTGCAATACTCTGCCAATACTCTGCAATACACCCTGTGCAATACTCTGCAATACACCCTGTGCAATACTCTGCAATACCCTGTGCCAATACTCTGCAATACCCTGTGCCAATACTCTGCAATACCCTGTGCCAATACTCTGCAATACACCCTGCCAATACTCTGCAATACCCTGTGCCAATACTCTGCAATACACCCTGCCAATACTCTGCAATACCCTGTGCAATACTCTGCAATACCCTGTGCAATACTCTGCAATACCCTGTGCAATACCCTGCCCATACTCTGCCCATACTCTGCAATACCCTGTGCAATACCCTGTGCAATACCCTGCCCATACTGTGCAATACCCGGCCCATACTCTGCCATATTCCGCAATACCCTGCCATACTCGGGAATACTCCACAATACCCGGCAATACTCCACAATACCCAGCAATACTCCACAATACCCAGCAATACTCCACAATACCCAGCAATACTCCACAATACCCGGCAATACTCCACAATACCCGGCAATACTCCACAATACCCGGCAATACTCCACAATACCCTGCAATACTCCGCAATACCCAGCAATACTCCTCAATACCCGGCAATACTCCGCAATACCCGGCAATACTCTGCAATACTCGGCAATACCCGGCAATACTCCTCAATACCCGGCAATACTCCTCAATACCCGGCAATACTCCTCAATACCCGGCAATACTCTGCAATAACCACTTCCCGCCCGCCGGCCGTCATATGACGTCCTTGACTTTGTGCGGAGATATCTGAATGATGGGAGCAGCTTCAGGCATCATTCAGATATTCGCTTTTTCAGCTGGCGATTCCCTGCACCATAAGAACGATCATAGCGGCTGTTCCACCGCTTGATCGCTCTTATGGAAGGTGAGAGGGGATGCTCCCCCCTCCCGCTGCCCTCCGGTGCTTCTACCGACTCACCGCTACGATCAAAGCCAAGATTGTTTTTTTTTGTTATTTTTTCAGGCTTCCCAGCCTAGAGGTGAGATGTGGGGTCTTATTGACCCCATATCTCACTGTAAAGAGGACCTGTCATGCCATATTCCTATTACAAGGGATGTTTACATTCCTTGTAATAGGAATAAAAGTGATCAAAAAAAATTTGGGGCGGAAAAACATGTCAAACTAAAATAAATAAAGTAAAATGAACAATAAAATATATATATTTTTTTTAAAGCGCCCCTGCCCCCGCGAGCTCGCATGCAGAAGTGAACGCATACGTAAGCCCCG
This sequence comes from Rana muscosa, assembly GCA_029206835.1. Taxonomy (NCBI): domain Eukaryota; kingdom Metazoa; phylum Chordata; class Amphibia; order Anura; family Ranidae; genus Rana; species Rana muscosa. The sequence goes on from JARGYO010000162.1 coordinate 12,166,302, forward strand.
CCCACATATGAAAACGGTGTTCAAACCACACATGTGAGGTATCGTTGCGAACGTTAGAGCGAGAGCAATAATTTTGGCCCTAGACCTCCTCTGTAACTCAAAACATATAACCAGTAAAAATATTTAAAGCGTTGCCTATGGGGATTTTTAAGTAGCGAAGTTTGGCGCCATTCCACGAGCGTGTGCAATTTTGAAGGGTGACATGTTAGGTATCTATTTACTCGGCGTAACTTCATCTTTCACATTATGCAAAAACATTGGGCTAACTTTACTGTTTTTTTTTTCTTTTAGGCACAAAACAGTTTTTTTCCGTAAAAAACGCGTTAGAAAAATTTCTGCGCAAATACCGTGCAAGATAAAAAGTTGCAATGACCACCATTATATTCTTTAAGGTCTTTGCTAAAAAAACATATATAATGTTTTGGGGTTCTATGTAATTTTATAGTAAATAAATGATGATTTTTACATGTAGGAGAGAAATGTCAGAATTGGCCTGGGTTCTCCAGAACGCCTGAAGGTGCTCCCTGCATGTTGGGCCTCTCTATGTGGCCACGCCGTGTAAAAGTCTCACACATGTGGTATCGCCATACTCGGGAGGAATAGCAGAATGTGTTTTGGGGTGTAATTTGGGGTATGCATATGCTGTGTGTGAGAAAAAACCTGCTAATATGACAATTTTGTGGAAAAAAAAAAAAAGAAAAAAAAATCTTGATTTTTGCAAAGAATTGTGGGAAAAAATGACAACTTCAAAAAACTCACAATGACTCTTTCTAAATACCTTGGAATGTCTTCTTTCCAAAAAGGGGTCATTTGGGGGGTATTTGTACTTTTCTGGCATGTTAGGGTCTCAAGAAATGAGATAGGCCGTCAGTACTTCAGGTGTGATCAATTTTCAGATATTGGCACCATAGCTTGTGGACTCTATAACTTTCACAAAGACCAAATAATATCCACCAATTTGTACTTATTTTTACCAAAGATATGTAGCAGTATAAATTTTGGCCAAAATGTATGAAGAAAAAATACTAATTTGCAAAATTTTATAACGGAAACAAAGAAAAATTCATTTTTTTACAAAATTTTCAGTCTTTTTTCTCTTATAGTGCAAAAAATAAAAAAACCCAGCGGTGATTAAATACCACAAAAAGAAAGCTCTATTTGTGTGAAAAAAAGGACAAAAATTTCATATGGGTACAGTGTTGTATGACTGAGTAATTGTCATTCAAAATGTGAGAGCACCGAAAGCTGAAAATTCGTCTGGTTAGGAAGGGGGTTTAAGTGCCCAGTTGTCAAGTGGTTAAATTACAAGTGCACGGTCATGCTACACTGTACCCAAACAACATTTTTATAATTTTGTTTCCACAAATAGGAGGTTTCTTTTGGTGGTATTTGATCACCTCTGCGGTTTTTATTTTTTGCTAAAGTTATAACATTTTGTAAATAAGTACGTTTTCTCCTTCACTGATGGGCACTGATGAGGTGGCACCAATGAGGTGGCACTGATGGGAACTGATATGCAGCATAGATGGGCACTCATAGGCGGCACTGATGGGCACTCATAGGCGGCACTGATGGGTACTTATGGGTGGCACTGGGCACTGATAGGCAGCACTAGTGGGCATGGATGGGCACTGATAGACACTGATGAGTGGCACTGATTGACACTGATAGATAGCACTGATTAACATCACTGATTAGGAGGCACTGGCAGGTATTGCTGGTGGGCACTGATTGGCAAGTGTGGGCACACATTGGCATCATGTGTGGGCACACATTTCCACCCATGGCCACCAGGGATGTCATCCCTGGTGGTCATCAGTGGTGGCCATCCCTGGTGGTCCTGGGTGGACATCTGAAGGGGGGGCTGCGCTGATAAACAATTAGTCCGTCAGACGCGAGAGAGGAAAAGCCGATCAACGGCTCTTCCTGTTTACATCGTGATCAGCTGTGATTGGACACAGCTGATCACGTGAGTCTCTGTCAGAGACTCTTTACCTAGATCGGAGTTGCGGTGTGTCAGACTGACACGCCGCCACAACGATCGTCGCAATGCGCACCCCCGGGGGCGCGCAGCGGCTTGTTATCCTGACTGTGTCATATGACGTCCGCTTAGGATAATACAACCACTTTGCCAACGTCATTTTGCTATATGGTGGGCGGCAAGTGGTTAAAGTGGATCTAAACCCTGAAATATACACAGGGATGAAACAAATCTCCCTATGTAAGTTTTACATGTATATCTGCTGTCTTCACCTTTATATACTGTTTAGATTTTTTACTTCCTATGAATGAATGCATCTGAGTGGATTATCACTAGACACTGAGAAAGTTGATTGGAGGAAAGGCACACACCCTGTCCCCATAAATGCAGAGCGTGCCTGTGAATAGTTTAGCAACCTCCCCCGACACACACTTCTATCTCCCGTCTCGGAAAGCTTGTGTAGCGGTACCCTCGTAGGAGCTGCTGGTTTAGTTTTGGGTCTGCACGTTACCTCACTGTTCCAAATGTTCGGCTCCAGGGGTTCTCCTTGAAGAGTTTATCTGGAAGAAATGTCTGCACCAACACAAAGTCTCTTTCAAGGGTTTATTTGAATAAACATTCCAACAGAGGGGGTAGAGGAATGGGGAGGACTCAGGTATCTTACTTGTCGATCACGGAAATCTCCTAGGTCCAGAGGAGCAACTGTCTCCACGCTGGACTCAGCAACCACCGGATAGGCCCACTCTCACCGGCCTAGCAACCGGTACGAAGCTCGATCAAAGATAGTCTCTGCCACAGACTAGGTATTGGAATTTGTTCAACAGTCTCTGCCACGGACTCGTATAACCCCTCAATGGGTTAGTTCCTTTAGAAAAACACAGCTCCCAGTGCCAGGATCTTTCAGCCGCTCCGGCAGCACTGTGAGGTAGACTTTTAGGATCCGGGTGCATCCTCCAATTGAGTCCTCAATTGCTCGGTCCCTTCCATCAGGCAAGGCGACACAGGATCTCCCTGGATTGGTAGGCCCCAGTAACTCCTGGGCCTACATCTTAGTTGCGTGGCCTCGGGCCAACGTGGCCCCGAGGCGGGAACTGCCAACACATCCCTGAGGCCAGGAGGGCCCTCAGGTGAGGATCGGAGACGAGCGTCCGCCAATTAAGTACCCTCTCCCAGCATGCACAGCGGGTTCACCACGCCCCCTGCACTACTTCTGGGAAAGAGGTACCCAATACGTCCAGCCTGTTGCCTTTTCAACCCTGACCAGCGGTGACAGCCACACCAACCGCTGGGGGGGAAAATCATGCAACCAGCTAAACTGAAACGGCGCCACAATTTGAATAAATCTCTCTGGGCCAAACTAATGCCCAGGCAACTATAATTTCAACATATAGCGCCCACTCATTGGGAGCAGGGTGCTACACTTGTCAAAAGTTATCAGGCTGATAACAGAAGAACGGAGCAGGACAAAGCTACTGAACATAGTGCTTTGAAAAAAGATTAAAAAAACACTGCAACTATATGTGCCCAGCTCAAATTTCATGAATCGGTTTACATCCACTTTAATGCATAGAATGCATTAAGATAAAAAACCTTCTGCCTTTACAATCACTTTAGGTTTAATTTCCATGACTAGTATGGGCACTCTTAATCGGACCTGGGAAAGCACAAAGTCGAATGAAGGTTAGAACACTTGCTTTGAAGAAGTTCTGGGTCTCAAGCCTCGTACACACGACCGAGTTTCTCGTCCAAAACCGGCAAGAAAAGTGCCGCGTGAGCTATTTTGTCGAGAAAACCATTCGTGTGTATGGTTTTACGACAAGAAAATTGCCGTGAATCTCGACGAGAAAATAGAGAACCTGCTCTCTATTTTCTCGTCAGGATTCCAGATTTCCTCGTCGTGTTTCTCGTCTCGGGAGCGCATCTTCTGGTAAAACAAGCCTTCGTAATGGAGATAGCACATTCGTCACGCTCCAAATTTTTGCATCGTTTAAATGTTGTGCATTGAAATCTTCGTTAGAATGTTACATTAATCCAAACGAATGAACTTCTTTTGCTGCTGATATTCACACAGAGTTATGACTATCTTTTTTTAACCTTTTTCATGCTGCTCTTAAGAAGATTTATGTGTATTATATTGTGCAAGTTTTTAGGAATATTTAAAAATTTGATATTTTTCTAACTGATGTTAATTGTAATTTCGCAATGTTTTGGTAGTGATCTCCCATAGAATCTTTTAATATATATTATGTAAATTTTACACCCTTTTTTGGGAAATACGATTTAGTTATTTTTTTGGGGGGTTGTTATCTGTCCCTTTTTTTGTCAGTCAAATGTATCTACTTACTCCAAAGCTAGATTTTACATTTTTACAAATACACATAGTCAAGTATGAACTTAAAGAAAAATAACATTTATTCATGTTTGAACTAAAATAAAGAGAAGGCAGCGCTGGAGAAGCTGCTGCCATTTGTGCATCCCAGGGACCCCAGAGCACACAGCAACCCTGTGTGGACACTAAAATTGGGAGCTTGAGAAGGCCAACATTTCTCAGCACAATCTGATGCTGGCCTCCCAGAGGTCAGGAACAGCAGCAGGTGATATATATGTCCCAAGTGTGTGGTACTACAATAGGATGCCTTCTGTCCGACCACAATGAAGCAAGGCCATCACTTCCTCGTCTTCCTGGCAACCTTCCCTGCAACCTTTCCTGAAGCCTTCCCTGCAGCCTTCCTTCTTCGTTTGGCTGGAGGCTGGGCCACTGGAGGGGTACTCCTGTCAGGAGGAGGTGGAGGAGAAGGGGGTGGCGCAGAAGAACAAGGTGGAGGTGGAGGAGAAGGGGGTGGCGCAGAATAACAAGGTGGAGGTGGAGGAGAAGGGGGTGGGGCAGAAGAAGAATGTGGAGGTGGAGGAGGAGGTTGAGGTTGGGACAGTTGTGCCACCTCACAAATGGCGGTATTGGGGGTAATTTTTTCCATCACCCCCTTGTTGAGCAAGGTGATGAGCAGGGGCTCGCATAGGAGGCGTTGCTCCATGCTCATCACCTTGAACTTTGCCTCCACTAGGCCGGCAATGGCCTCTTCAGGGGATGTGGGCTCTTTGAGGGTGGCATGGGCCTCTTTAATAAGGGCCATTGCTGCCTCACTGGTGGTCCTGTCCCTCCTGCCTCTTTTGGGAAGCCGGATGGGAGGCACCTGGGATCTGGTGCTTCTACTTTGCCCTGCAACCTCCTGGCTGCCACTGGGCCCTGCCACCTCCTGGCTGCCACTGGGCCCTGCCTCCTCCTGGCTCACAGTGGGCCCTGCCTCCTCCTGGCTGCCACTGGGCCCTTCCTCCTCCTGCCTGACAGTTTCCAGACCCTCCTCCTGGCTGATTTCATCCTGTGTATGAAAAAGGGACATAGTTTAATATGTTGGTTTAATCTTTGCATCAAACTTTATAAACATGATTGAAGCAATTAGAATGTAAATCCAGAAATCATTTTTTAAAATTTACACCTACATCAGATTGACTATTTAGCACCCAATTAAGTGCAGACTAATGTCTAGAGATCTTGATTTCACTTGTGGAACCCAAAATATTGTATGTTTCTCATCTTGACATATTTGTCAAACATTAATTTTATCACAATACATTTTCATTTAATACTATACCTGGCTCCAGATGGCCAAATCAGGATCATCCAGGATGGCTGCCTCCTCTTGCTCCAGGGAAGGCTCAGGTTGGCTGCAGGGAAGTCTGGGGGGAAGAGTGGAGAGTGATGGCCTTGCCTCAATGTGGTCATCCAGGAAGGACATCCTGCTGTAGTACCACAAAATCGGGACATACACATCACCTGCTGCTGCTCCTGACCTCTGAGAAGCCAGGACCTTAGAGCGTTCAGTCCTGTAGGTGCCTCTCAAGCTCCCAATTTTAGTGTCCACTTGTTTTGCTGTGGCTGTGGGCACCTTGGTCTGCACAAATGGGAGCAGCTTCTCCAGCGCTGCTTTTCTCACCCCTCTTTTTTTATGGATGGGGTTTTTCGTCTCCCACAGAGCGGGCAGCTCCCTTACCCGGTCAATAAATTCCGCCAGGAACTCTTTGTCGCTGATAAAGACATTCATATTGTATCTGCAAGTTTAAGAAATAATATATAACTAATGTGAGGCAAACAGTCTAACCTCCTTAACATCGTAGTCACCATATATATCCTACAACATTCTCAAAACAGTATAGGCCAACAATTTTGCACAGTCTCAAAATCACATACCTTCGTTCGCACGTCCGTCACTTGAACTCCTCTCTCCGCACACCGAACGTACTATAGTCACATGTGTGTTTGCTATATACACACCACGCATGTGTCAAAATACGAACACGTCGCTCCGCACACGTCGCACGCCCATGACGTTCTAACTAACATCTTTTCCCCGCCCCTTCTCTTTCGGCGCGCAGACAGATATGGCGGAGTTACAGCAGGTGTCTGATAATTCCGCAACTAACGAGGAGGAGACAAGCCCGGAGACCGAGGAAACGTCACGATCAAGGAGGAGATTCAAGGCATCGAATATGTCTTTTGCCGAGATGGCGGAGATGGTGGACATCTTGCTCAAGTCTGATTATGACGCAAAGCATGGGCCGTATAGCAAACCAAATAGAAGGAAGGCCAAAATCCTCACTAAAGTCGTGAAGAGTCTGAAGACGAATTTCGGGGTGAAACAATCAAATGAGCAGCTCAGAAAGAGGTGGTCAGACCTCAAACTGAGGGAGCCAGAGCAGTTAAGGAGCATTAAGAGAATGCTCGCAAAAAGTAAGTAAAATGTACACTTTTATGCTATTAATCCTTTTCTAAACTGACATGTTGCTGTTTTTTTTTTTTTTATCTTATTGGACTCCCTTACAAAATGTTATATTTTGAACTTGGTTGGGCACAGTAATCGTTCGTTACGTTACAGACACTTCGTTCGGCCACTATCCGCTGTTTTGGCTTATTTTACAGCCACAAAAGTAATTAGACATCTGCCTTTTTTTGTGAAATTTGGGGCACAAAGTTTTAGGCTAGATGATGTGTTTGTAAAGAGAATGAAATGCAAACTTTTGTCAGTGTAAAGGAGAGGACACTCAGCAGCTGCTTCCACATCTGTACTTTGGAGCACTATAGTGTGGGCCACCAGACCCGCCTTTTTTGGGTGTCCCACACAGGTGCATCAGAGAATTTTTGTGTTGCCTACATGTCTAAAAAATGACAGACAAAGGTGAATACTAAGCATATTCTTGGTCAGAAATAATGCATTCATCTTTAACTTCCGCCCAAACACACACTTGTACCCCACTTCCAAGCAATTTAGCCTGTTTTTTTTTTTTTTTTACATAGAGATTTTCTGTGTGATAACTCTACCTTTTGTTTGATTCTCATAGGGGAGAGAAGACTGGGAGGAGGACACTCAAGGGAGCACAAGAACCCCACAGCTTCACAACAACCCCAAACTCCCAAAGACCCACAAACGAAGGATGTAGAGGAAGTTGAGGTGGAGGAAGGAGAAGTGCAGGAAGGAGAGGTGGATGACGTTGTGGAACTGGTCACCACTACAGGTCAGTATCTGACACCACAGCTTCAGGTAAGAGAAGTAGGCCTGCAGAGTTATAATACCTTTTTATTTTGTTTTTAGGGGATGTGAATGTTGGGGTGAAGGATAGTACAGGTTTCTCTGCTGACAGTGCGCTCCGCCTCATCCAGCAAGTGATGGAATGTAGCACGGAACTGGACAAAATTAAATAAAGAATTCATGTGATGGATCAAACATTTAAAGACATTCTCGATGTTTTGGGGAGAATTCAATAAGGCATCCCAACCCCCTTTTGTTCATGTTTATTCTTCAACTTTTAAAAAACTTTTTGACAATCAAACCAGCCAAAAATTTAATCTGCACACAGTGTGTCAACATGTGCTATCTAGAAAAACAAACAATCTCCTGCGCTCTCAGTGTACAGTCAGGGTACGGGTAGTGTGGTTCCGTCTAAAAGCAAAGTCTAAAGTCTTGCAGCCCTCCTCAGAGCAATGGGTGTTCACATGGCTAGAAAAAAGAAAAGAGAAAGGAGGGTGAACCAACCTCGTGCATTACCACTTAAAAGTTTTATTAAAATATAAATAAAAAGCAATGGTCCTACTCACAGACGGAGCTTAAGTGAAAGCTTATCGGACAATTAGGCTGGAAATTCTTGGCACCCACCGACCGAACTTGATGACAGAGAGGGTCCGGCAGCACCTCAAACATCTATATAGCTGACGCATTTCAGGGGCGCACCCCTTTCCTCAGAGCTAAGATGATCCATAAAGTTTCACCCACAAAGCCCTCCATTTTATATGTGTGTGCACATGCTCAAAGACCTCGGCTCAGGTGGCCATCAGCCGGCAAACCCCACCCCCTACTCATAACTAACCCCACCCCCCCTCCCACCACACACTAAAAGCATAGGAGGCAACGCAAAGGCTAATCCACATAGTGAAGAATGGTAGGTTCCGCAGCTCCACCCCCCAGCAGTGCCACCTGCCAGTACGACAATAGTCCTCCAGTGGTGCCACCCTCCAACTCAGTGGCGCACTTATCTCCCGCGCTGCCTGGAATATGCCCACCCCATGTGCAGGGGGTGTACACATAGAGGGATAGTGGCATGGACAGATTTGATATATGGCTGTGGTAGTAAAAAGGACTTACCCCATGGGCAGCTCGTCCGGGTATGGCTATAGTGATCCCCTTACCTGTCACAGCAGGCATCCCCACAGATCTATTGGGACGTATTCTGTCCGAACACCAGGAAGTGCGGGTCCCTCCCGTATTCCAGCCCGCACCTCCGGTCATGTAGGAACATTAGTTCCACTTCTCATAAGCCCAGCGCGCATTGTAAACCAAACCAGGAAGTGCGGGCGGATTTGCGTTCCACCCTCCACTTCCGGTTCGTCTGGGGCCTCCCACTGCTAGTGATTCAGTCATCAGCCAGTAGAATGGTACGACCAGTCAACTCGCACCACTCCCTCTAGTGGCCAAAAGTGGGAATGGCGCGGACCTCTCTGCTGGGGCAGGATGCAAGCCAAAGATCACAGAGCCGACTAGATGATCTAATGGGCATGCCCACACACACAAAGGGAAAACGGAGGCTGTAGGTGCACACAGTGGGTGGAACCCCCTAAGGGGGTATAGGACAAAATTAAAAAATGGTAAATAATTAACTATATACAATAAAATGAAACCAGCCACTAGATCCATATTAACCCAAATAAAAGGAAATAGACAATGAAGGTAAATGAATATCTCCAGCGGACTAAGATACGCATACAGTACCTAAGATACACACACAATGGGGCGATACTATACTAGAAGGACCATGTACATAAAAGGTCCTAAATTCATTAATAAAAGGACTAGTATAGTCTACTACATAATTAATAAAAGGATTCAAATAAACAATGTTTAAAAGGACCAGCGGCATAGTTCTTAATAAGCAGGATGATATATGAAATATATATATATATATATATATATATATATATATATATATATATATATATATATATACATACATACATACACATATACATATATACATACACACACATATACATATATAAATGAAAATTGAAATTAGAATTCAAATTCAAATTAAGATTTAGCTATGCATGCACACACATACATATATGTACCCACGCACATAAACGTACATACATACACATACATACATGTGCACACACAAAACATGTATACGTTCACATACGAACAGTGGTTGTCAAACCTGCATACACATAAATTCCAGTATCCACCAACCCACTGTGTGACAGACCCACAGAGTACCTTCCTGCTTGGACTAACATCCGACCCAACAGGAACATATGTCTTAGGTATTCTCCCAAAGGCTCATAGCCCATAGGCCCTGCACCTATATACTGATAGGTTGATTATTCAGTAGATCAAGGCCCAAGGAACTCATGAGTCTGTAACGAGCCCACTTCTCACCTCTAACTAGAACATAATACAGTGGAATGGATTATATATTGCTATAAAAGCATTCTCCCCCTAGGACGGTCCCCTATATACAGCCCTAAAACTCAGTCATAGAACCCAGCCATAGAACCCAGTCATGGAAAGCTATACCCCTCTACAGAAGCCAGTCGCATACAGATGGCCAGATGGCGGCACCATCGGCCGCCCAACCGGACACCGCCTATAGCGACACTTGGGGGATGTATAGCCATGACGTGAAGGAACAAGGTCAATTGCTAATGTCAAATGTAATGGTAGTATTCCATCAGCAAGGGGGAGGGTCAACGCCCCATCCCTAAACTATCCATACCGGTCTGGCTGTGATCACACTATGTTATGCAATTCTATTTCCTCGTTGAGGCCCTGCGGGGTCATAGTTTATAAGGTAAAAATCCAGAAGGCCTCTCTTTTACACAAAATCTGATATTTCTTCCCACCATCCAGACTACTTGATATGGCTTCTATGCCAAAGACCTTTAGACCATCTGTACTGCTATCGTGGAATTCCATAAAATGTCTAGGCACTGAACATTTATCCTTCTTCGTCAAGATGTTACTTCTATGCTCATTCATTCTAGTCCTCATTGCTCGAGATGTACGACCAATGTACAGAAGACCACACGGGCAGAGTAAACCATAGATGACGTAGGGGGTGCCACAATTAATAAATTGCTTAATCTTGTGACTTTTTCCATCAACACCAGTCACATCTTTCTTTCTATGGCACATATGCACACAGTTCCCGCAGCTACCCTCTCCACATCTGTAGCTACCTTTTTGGTCGAAAATGGTCGTCCAAAGGGTATTTAGCCCATTATTCTTGTTCTTCTTTACCCTACTCGGGGCAATGATGCTCCTCAGGTCTTTGGGTCTCCTGAAGACTAAGTTTGGATGGGGTGGGAGGCATGCTTTCAGAAAGGGGTCCGACTCCAAGATTCTCCAATTCTTCTTAAAGATTTTATGCATAGTAGGTACTTTGTTATTGTACCTAGTGCAGAACCTCACCTGTGATGGTTTTTCCTTAGCGTACTTCGTAGTTGTATCACTTCCTGCACTACCCTCTCTGTATAGCTGCAGGTATTTTTGAAAGGCCTCCTCTATATGCTCCTCTTCATATCCCTTCTCCTTAAACTTATCTCTTAGGATAAGGCTCTGTTCCTCATAATCTTTCTTCAGGGTGCAAGTCCGCCTAAGTCTGCAAAACTGACCAAAGGGGACATTCTTGATCCACCTTGGGTGATGATGACTGCGGGCATGTAAATAGGAATTGCCCGCACTAGGTTTGAAGTGGGTTTTTGAATAAATTCTACCACTATCATCTGCCCTCAGTTCTAAATCTAAAAATACCAGAGATTCCTTGTCCACTACGTGTGTGAAGGTAATCCCGAAGGGGTTTCCCGCACAATGTGACAGGAACCCATCCAGTTCTTCATCACTACCATTACAGATGATGAGGACATCATCTATATACCGTGAGTACAGGACTAAGTTCCTCCCAAAGGGGTTATTGGCCCAGATGTATTGGAGTTCCCAATACCCCATAAATAGATTTGCATAACTGGGAGTGAACCTAGCTCCCATCGCTGTGCCCCTCACCTGCCTGTAGAAACTGTCCAGAAATGAAAAATAATTATGAGTCAGGATAAACTCTACACAATCATAGATGAACTGTGCCTGCTGTGGGCTAAAGAGATGTGCCTCTGCCAGATAGTACTCGATGGCTCGGAGGCCGAACTCGTGCTGAATTGATGTATATAGAGACGCTACGTCAAGTGATAGCCATCTATACCCCTTTTCCCATTTGTACGCAGTTAGTATGTCCAATGCATGGCCTGAATCCTTAATGTATGATGGCAGATTTGTTACAAGGCCTTGCAGGAAATAGTCGATATAGCTCCCAAGATTACTGGTAAAGCTATCTATTCCTGCAATAATGGGTCTACCTGGCGGTCTTTCCATGTCCTTATGTACCTTCGGGATATGGTAGAAGTGTGGGACCACTGGATGTTTAGAATATAGGAACTGATTAGTGATGAGCCGAACACCCCCGGGTTCGGTTCGCACCAGAACCCGCGAACGGACCGAAAGTTCGTACGAACATTAGAACCCTATTAAATACAATGGATGCGAACGTTCGAATTCTAAAGTGCTAATTATAACAACTATTATGCATGTTATTGTCCTAAAAAGGGTTTGGGAACCCGGGTTCTGCACCAGGGGACATGTATCAATTGTGAGGGGGTTAACTCGGTAGCGGGTGTGTGTGACCCCCTGGTTGGGCTCCCCACACAAAAACAGGGCCAGCAGACGGAGGTTGTGGTTTTCAAAATCAAAAGGTGCGGTTTATTTCTCTATGTACAGTGACAAAAACACAGCAAAGCCAAAAAGAAACAAACAAAATAAATCCTGGTCAGTTTGACCTCTGACTAAACATGCAGGTTTCCTAAACTAACAACTGGGATCAGCCTGGTGCTGTCCTAGTCCCTAAGTCCCTGGTTTAGTAAAAGTCCAAACAAATAGCCACACAGGCTTTGCCTCACCGCACAGGGGTTCACTCTCCCTAGACAGTCCACACAGGTCTGGTTCCAGGCATGAGCAAACACCTAATGAATCTGGGAGTTTTTATAGAGGCCTAAATGAGCTCACAAGCTTCAGCTGGCCTCATCAACTCCCTGTCTGTACGACGCCCAGCCCTCTCCCTAGAGGTATGAGTCATCCATGAGCCTACTAGCCTCAGCTGGGCTTATACAACTCTCCACCCTAGTTGTATAAGTCAGCATAAAGCCTGAATCTGGGAGAAATATATCTACCCCCCTGGATGCAACCAGGTGACTTTACCTTCCTGCTGTCACATACCCCCCCCTCTTGTTTTAACCTTGGGGTTGGAACACCAGCAATCAGGCATTCATGTACTCGAGACAAAGCATCCACATTCCCCATTTGAACGCCAGGGCGATGCTTTACTGTGAAGTTGAATTCCTGGAGGGCCAGGAACCACCTATTCACTCTTCTATTTGTCTCCTTGTTTTGAGCCATCCACTTTAACGGAGCGTGATCCGTAACCATGTCAAAGTGCCTTCCTAGCAGATAGTACCGAAGGGAATCTAGAGCCCACTTCACCGCTAAACACTCCTTTTCAACCGTGGCGTAATTTACCTCATGGGACTTCAACTTCCTGCTGAGGTAAATGACTGGGTGCTCTTCCCCGTTCCAGACCTGGGACAATACTGCTCCTAACCCCACATCTGACGCATCACTTTGTACGACAAAGTCTTTAGAGAAGTCGGGTGAGTACAACACTGGCTGGCTACATAAGGCTTGTTTCAAGAATTGGAATGCTGCCTCAGCCTCGGGGGTCCATTTAATCATGACCGACCCTTTCCCTTTCGTCAGGTTGGTTAGGGGCACAGCCTTAGAAGCAAAGTGGGGAATGAAGCGCCGATAATAACCCGCGATTCCCAGAAAGGCCCGTACCTGCTTCTTGCTGTTGGGACGTGGCCAACTCTGGATGGCCTCGACTTTGTTGAGTTGGGGTTTTATCACTCCCCTGCCAATGGTGTACCCAAGATATTTGGCCTCCTCCTGCCCAATGGTACACTTCTTGGGGTTAGCCGTAAACCCCGCTTCCCGGATAGAGTCTAGGACTGCTTGCACTTTTGGCAGATGTGAGGCCCAATCTGTGCTATGGACAATTACGTCATCCAGGTAAGCCGCAGCATACTTCCGATGGGGCCTCAGTATCTGGTCCATTTTCCGCTGGAATGTGGCCGGCGCATTCTGTAACCCGAACGGCATTCTCTTATATTGGAACGCCCCGTCTGGGGTTACAAATGCGGTTTTCTCTTTGGCCGACTTGGCCAGGGGAATTTGCCAATACCCTTTTGTGAGGTCAAGAGTCGTCATGTATCGGGCTGTTCCCAGTCGGTCGATCAACTCATCTATACGTGGCATGGGGTAGGTGTCAAATTTTGTAACTTTGTTCAACTGACGAAAATCGTTACAAAATCGCCAGCTCCCATCCGGTTTAGGCACCAACACAATGGGACTAGACCAATCACTTTGGGACTCCTCTATCACCCCTAAGTTCAGCATTTTCTGTACTTCCTCCCGTATTGCCTCCCGTCGGGCCTCTGGGATCCGATAGGGTTTTAACTTCACCCTTTCACCGGGCGGGGTAATAATATCATGCTCTACCCCAGATGTTTGTCCCGGCAGCTCAGAGAACACCTCCTTGTTGCGAAGCACAAACTCCTTAACCTCCTGTTGTTGGGGTTGTGACAAGGTGGCTGCTATTCCAACCTCCGGAATCACGCAACCAGTTTGAGCTGGTGACCAAGTTTCTGCGACTAGGGACTCTCTATCCCTCCAGGCTTTCAACAGATTAACGTGATATATCTGTTCGGGCTTTCGCCTTCCTGGTTGTCTGACCTTGTAATTCACTTCGCTCACTTTTTCCATTATCTCGTAGGGGCCTTGCCATTTGGCAAGGAATTTACTTTCAACCGTAGGGACAAGTACCAATATCCTATCCCCCGGGGAAAAGGTACGGGTCTTTGCTCCACGGTTGTACACTCTCTGCTGTGCCAACTGCGCTTGGGCCAAATGTTCCTTCACGATGGGCATTACCTGTGCAATTCGATCTTGCAACAGGGCGACATGCTCAATCACACTCCTGTGGGGAGAACTCTCACTTTCCCAAGTTTCCTTGGCAATATCCAACAGCCCTCTTGGGTGTCTCCCATACAGTAACTCAAAGGGGGAGAATCCCGTAGAGGATTGGGGCACCTCCCTAATAGCAAACATCAAATAAGGAAGTAGACAGTCCCAATCCTTTCCATCTCTATCCACCACTTTCTTCAACATTTGTTTTAGGGTTTTGTTGAATCTTTCAACCAGCCCATCGGTTTGGGGGTGATACACAGATGTACGCAATTGCGTCACTTTGAACAATTTACACAGCTCTTTCATAACCCGGGACATAAAGGGTGTACCTTGGTCCGTAAGCAGTTCTTTACAAATACCCACCCGGCTAAAAACAAGAGATAGCTCTTTGGCTATGGTTTTGGCCGAGGTATTTCTGAGAGGGATCGCTTCTGGATAACGGGTGGCATAGTCCATTATAACCAATATGTACTGGTGCCCCCTAGCGGACTTGATTATAGGACCTACCAAATCCATTGCGATTCTCTCAAACGGGACCTCAATGATGGGTAGAGGGACCAGCGGGCTACGGAAATGTGGCATCGGGGCCGACCTCTGACACACAGGGCAGGAGGAACAATAATTTTCTATGTCCTTCATCACCCCAGGCCAATAGAATCTCTGTAATACCCTCTCTCGGGTTTTCTCTGTCCCCAGATGACCTCCAAGAATGTGCCCATGGGCCAACTCCAACACCAACTTCCTGTAAGGTTTGGGCACCACAAGCTGCTCAACGGTTTCTTCTGCCCTTTTTGCCACCCGATACAGTAGGTCCTTCTCTACGCTGAAGTATGGGTAAGTGCAGGTATTATCTGGGTTCACTAACTCGCCATCTATTTCCACTACGTTTTCCCGTGCCTTTATTAGGGCGGGGTCTTTTAACTGTTCTGTGGCAAAATTTTCCCTGTGAACCTCCAGATCAGAAAACTCCACAGACGGTAGGTTTTCGTCTGAGGAGGTGGGCTCCTCTCCAGTTTCTTGAGTCTCCCCTGCCAATACTGACAAGGGAAATTCTGGAGAGTCCTCACCACTCTCAGAGGAGTTCTGGCTATCACATTCCTGGTACATAGGGGCACCAGTGGGGGGCTCAGGATCATCCCACAGTTCCCAGAACTTCGGAAAATCCCTTCCCACAATGGCATCATGCGGTAATTGAGATACTAACCCCACTGGATGAGAGAGGGTACCTTTGGGGGTCTCGAAACACACTGTAGTCACTGGATACTCTCGGGTGTCCCCATGCACACAAATAACAGCTACCTTGCTATTCCCAGAGACCTCTGTTTTTAACTAATTCAGCCTTTATCAGGGTCACAAGGCTACCTGAATCCAGCAATACCACAACATTTCTACCATTAATACACATTTTGCATAAATGTTTCTCAGTTCCCCGAATGGCAGTGCATGCGACTGTCGCACACAGCGACTGACGTCTGTCCGTCAGAAAGTCACACTGCATGGGTTCCTCCACAACCGGGCAATTGGCTGCAATATGTCCCGCTTGCCGGCAGCGGTAGCAAACAATCCTTTTGGCTGCCTCTTGAGCCCCTGACTTCCCAGGCTGTTCTCGCCAAACTTTGGGTAGAGCTCCCACCCTCTCACTCTCTCCACCCTCACCCCTTGGAATCCTCTTATCCGCCCCTGGGGATGGTCTGGTCTTAGGGTGGAAAGTCCGAGTGTCTCTGGAAGAGGCCGTCAGGTTCTCTGTAGCCAAGTATTTCTCTACACGATCCACAAGACCACCGGCCGTCTCTGGGTCTCCATGGCTTACCCACTTTTGGATGGCAGTAGGAAGAGCTCTCAAAAACCGATCCATTACAACACGTTCCACAATCTCTGGTGCGGACAAAGTCTCTGGCTGTAGCCACTTCCTGCTCAGGTGAATGAGATCATACATTTGAGACCTGGGGGGTTTTCCAAGCTGGAAAGTCCAGTTATGCACACGCTGAGCCCGGACAGCCAGGGTGACACCCAGCCTTGCCAATATTTCAGCTTTTAGCATCACATAGTCTTTTGCTTGGTCAGGCTCTAGGTCATAGTAAGCCTTCTGCGATTCACCAGTTAACAGAGGAGCCACCAGTCCAGCCCACTGCTCCTCAGGCCACTTTTCTCTTTCAGCAGTCCTTTCAAATGTGGTCAAAAATACCTCTGGATCATCCTCTCCAGTCATTTTTGTCAATAAACGACTCACCCCAAAGGACGCGGTATTAGTGGGACGGCTTTCCTCACTGGTCTGCGGACGTTGCTGCATTACTGCTTCCATTTGTTGTAGTCTCTGCTCTTGCTTCTGTAACAGGTCTATGAAGTGGGCCTCAGATTGCTGCTGGGCTTGTTGATGAGCTTGCTGCTGGGCTGCAAGGCTCCTTTGCAAACCTGCATTTGTCTGCTGTTGATTGGCATTTGCTAGAGCCAGCTGTTTCAGTATCTCCTCCATGCTGGCTTAAAAAAAACTGCCACTGGTTCTCCACCAACTGTGAGGGGGTTAACTCGGTAGCGGGTGTGTGTGACCCCCTGGTTGGGCTCCCCACACAAAAACAGGGCCAGCAGACGGAGGTTGTGGTTTTCAAAATCAAAAGGTGCGGTTTATTTCTCTATGTACAGTGACAAAAACACAGCAAAGCCAAAAAGAAACAAACAAAATAAATCCTGGTCAGTTTGACCTCTGACTAAACATGCAGGTTTCCTAAACTAACAACTGGGATCAGCCTGGTGCTGTCCTAGTCCCTAAGTCCCTGGTTTAGTAAAAGTCCAAACAAATAGCCACACAGGCTTTGCCTCACCGCACAGGGGTTCACTCTCCCTAGACAGTCCACACAGGTCTGGTTCCAGGCATGAGCAAACACCTAATGAATCTGGGAGTTTTTATAGAGGCCTAAATGAGCTCACAAGCTTCAGCTGGCCTCATCAACTCCCTGTCTGTACGACGCCCAGCCCTCTCCCTAGAGGTATGAGTCATCCATGAGCCTACTAGCCTCAGCTGGGCTTATACAACTCTCCACCCTAGTTGTATAAGTCAGCATAAAGCCTGAATCTGGGAGAAATATATCTACCCCCCTGGATGCAACCAGGTGACTTTACCTTCCTGCTGTCACACAATGCAAAAAGAAGTTTTAAAAACGGTCGTTTTTCGGGAGCAGTCATTTTAATGATGCATAAAGTGAAAAAAAAAAAGTCAAATATTCCTTTAAATATCGTACCTGGGGGGTGTCTAAAGTATGCCTGTGAAGTGCCACGTGTTTCCCGTGTTTAGAACTGTCCCTGCACAAAATGACACTTCTAAAGGAAAAAAAAGCCATTTAAAACTGCTTGCGGCTTTAATGTAATGTCTGGTCCCGGTAATATGGATGAAAATCTTTAAGAAAAATGGCATAGCTACCCCATGACCCCCCCCCTACCCCAGCCCATTACCAGCCCCTTTGGGTCTTGTATGGATATTAAGGGGAACCCCGCACATAAAATAAAAAAGGCCCTATATACTCTGAACAGCCGTATACAGGCGGTGCATACCAGACAGGGACTGTATGTTTGTTCTTATGTAGAATGTGTTTGTAATTTTGAACATGTACATTGTTTAAGTGTAGCTCCAGCCCAAAAATCTATTTTTAAACTTTTTGGAAAACATAGGTAAGGGTTATCACCCCTGTAACATTTGTTTTGCTGTCTGTGCCCCTGTTCAGAACATTTCACCTCACTTTCCGTCCCAATGACAACTGTTTTTGAAATGTGGTGTTTTTCTTGAAACAAGGATTGCTGATAAAGCATCAGTACAGAGGAGACACCTTTCTCCCATATTAATTCTTACAGGAGAGAATTTTCCTTCCTAGGGGTAGATTTCCTCTCACTTCCTGTTGTCTTCTTGCGTTTGCAAGTAGGAGTCGTTTGTAAGTTGGATGTTTGAAAGTAGGGACCTGCCGTATATAATCTGCAGAAATAGGCCCCTTAGTTGGTGTTGGCACAACACTGTAAGCACTCACAGTTACTCTTGGTTGGTGCTGGAACGCCCTGCTGTCAACTATTATATCAGGAATTGTAATTACATATAATTGTTGAACAGTGGTAGTAAAAATTGGGCCTTTGATGGTGGTGCTGGTGCCACAACACTGTAAGCCCTGACAGTTACTCTTGGTGGGTGCAGCAATGGGCCCTGCTGTGAATTATTAGATCAAGAATTGTAATTGCATGCCCCTGTTGAACAGGGGCTGAAAAATTGGGCCTTTCGTGGTGGTGGTGGTGGTGGTGGTGTTGCCACAACACTGTAAGCCCTCAGAGTTACTCTTGCTTGGTGGGTGCAGGAATGGGCCCTGCTGTGAATTATTAGATCAATAATTGTAATTACATGCCCCTGTTGAACAGGGGCTGAAAAATTGGGCCTTAGGCACTGGTGGCACAACACTGCAACCCCTCACAGATACTGTACTTGGAGCACAGCAATGAGCCCTGTTGCAAAGTATTGCTTCAAAAATTGTAATGACACGCCCCTGTTAAACAGGGGCTGAAAAATTGGGCCTTAGGCACTGGTGGCACAACACTCCAACCCCTCACACATACTGTACTTGGAGCACAGCAATGAGCCCTGTTGCAAAGTATTGCTTCAAAAATTGTAATTACACGCCCCTGTTAAACAGGGGCTGAAAAATTGGGCCTTAGCCACTGGTGGCGGCACCCATAAACAAAAATGATCTTCCAAGCTATCATCATCAATCGTATCATTGAGGACTCGGAGGAGGAGGATAGCCAGTCAACATAACAGCACAGGCACTCAGCATCAGCATCAGTCTTGAAGGGATGTGACATGTTAAAATCAATTAGTCTGTTATATCAGCATCAGGTGTGTGGTAGCTGGTGGTGATCCAAGACTGGTTCATCTTGATGAAAGTCAGTCGATCAACCGAGTCGGTGGACAGGCGCACCCTGTGATCCGTGACAAATCCTCCGGCAGCACTGAATGTGCGTTCCGAAAGAACGCTGGATGCAGGACAGGCCAGTAGCTCAATTGCATACTGTGCAAGCTCTGGCCAGTGATCCATCCTCAAGACCCAGTAAGCCAGAGGATTTTCGGTGGGGAAGGTGTCCAAGTCTGACCTTGCCCCTAGATATTCCTGCACCATGTTTATCAGACGCTGGCGATGGTTGCTGGAACCGATCATACTTTGGGGCTGCGGACTAAAGAATTGTCTGAACGCATCGGTCAGACGGCCACCTTCCCCACCGCTCCTTCTTTGACTGGCCGAAGCCTCAGCAACTCATTGTCCAGGACCAGGAGTTTGTAACCTCCCAGTCTCTGGGAACGCGTTGCACAGACCTTTCTGCAAGGCCTCCCGGAGTTGTCTCATCCTCTGCTCCCTCTGCGGCGGTAACATAAGGTCCGCAACCTTACCCTTGTACCGTGGATCAAGGAGAGTGGCCAGCCAGTAATGGTCCCTCTCCTTGATCCGAAGAATACGAGGATCCTTCCGCAGACTTTGCAGGATCAGGGAGGCCATGCAGCGTAGGTTTGCTGAGGCATTCGCTCCGGAGTCCTCTGGGTCACTAAGGACGACATGATCCGCAGTCACCTCCTCCCAGCCACGTACAAGTCCACTGGTTTCTTGGGACTGTAAATCATCCCTAAAAGACTGCTGCTGATGATGCTGAGTGCCAGCCTCCACCTCCATGCTGACACAATCCTCCTCCTCCTCCTCCTCCTCCTCTTCCTGTGCGATGGGTGGGACAGAAGGAACACTGTCTGGGTAAAGGGGGCCTTGAGAGGCAAGGAAGTCCTCCTCTTCCTGCCTCTGTTCTGCCTCAAGTGCCCTGTCCATTATTCCACGCAGCGTGTGCTCCAACAGGTGGACAAGAGGTACAGTGTCACTGATGCATGCACTGTCACTGCTCACCATCCTCGTGGCCTCCTCAAATGGTGCCAGGACAGTGCATGCATCCCTGATCATGCCCCACTGGCGTGGAGAAAAAAAACCAAGCTCCCCTGACCCTGTCCTGGTGCCGTAGTCGCACAGGTACTCATTGATGGCCCTCTGCTGCGTGTGCAGCCGCTGCAGCATGGCCAACGTTGAGTTCCACCTGGTGGGCATGTCACATATAAGGCGGTTCTTGGGCAGGTTCAACTCCTTTTGCAGCTCAGCCAGGCGAGCACTGGCATTATAAGATCTGCGGAAATGCACACAGACTTTCCTGGCCTGCCTCAGGACATCCTGTAAGCCCGGGTACCTGCCCAAGAAACGCTGCACCACCAGGTTAAGGACGTGAGCCACACAGGGCACATGGGTCAGTTGTCCCTGTCGAAGGGCGGAGAGGAGGTTGGTGCCATTGTCGCAAACCACCATTCCTGGCTTAAGCTGGCGTGGCGTCAACCACCTCTCGGCCTGGCCCTGCAGAGCAGACAGGACCTCTGCCCCAGTGTGGCTTCTGTCCCCCAAACACACCAGCGCAAGCACGGCATGGCATCTTTTTGCCTGCGTACTTGCGTAGCCCCGTGAACGGCTACGGAGCACCGCTGGTTCATAGGACAAACCACAGGAAGAGGCCATGGAGGAAGAAGAAGAGGAGGGGGTGGAGGAGAGAGGTGTGTCACAACCAGTAGTAGCATTTTGGAGGCGTGGCGGTGGGACAACCTCCAACACTACTGCACCTTGTCCTGCATCCTTCCCAGCTGCCAAAAGAGTGACCCAATGGGCCGTGAAAGAAAGGTAACGTCCCTGTCCATGCCTGCTGGACCATGAGTCAGCGGTAATATGCACCTTACCGCTGACCGCCCTGTCCAGCGAGGCCAAGACATTGCCTTCCACATGCCGGTAGAGAGCCGGAATAGCCTTCCGTGAGAAAAAGTGGCGTTTGGGAACCTGCCACTGAGGAACCGCACATTGCACAAACTCACGGAAGGGGGCCGAGTCTACCAACTGAAAAGGCAGCAGTTGAAGCGCTAGCAATTTAGCCAAGCTAGCATTCAACCGCTGGGCATGTGGATGGCTGGGAGTGAACTTCTTTCGACGGTCCAGCAGCTGGGGCAGGGAAATTTGCCTGCTAGAATCGGACGTCGGTGTACTGCTAGCAGAGTGGCCGCAAGTACTTGGCTGTGACACACCTAATTCTACACCTTCATTCCTCTCAGTGCATGTTTCAGAGAGGACTGAAGTTATAGTGGGGTTGGAGATCCCAGCTGATGCGGTGCAAGGAGAGGTCCGCTTTGTTCTTTGGTGTGGGTCTTTGAGGTAGGCTTGCCAACGAGCTGCATGGCAGGTCAACATATGTCTGGTCAGGCATGTGGTACCCAAGCGGCTGATGTTTTGGCCACGCGATATACGCTTGAGACATATGTTGCAAACAGCAGCTGTGCGATCTGATGCACTAGCCTCAAAAAAGGCCCACACCAAGGAACTTTTTGAATGACGGGCAGAGGCAGCGCCCTGCACAGGCGGAGCTCTGCGGTGTGATTCCGTCGGTGTACTGCCCTTACGCTGGCCACCAAAGGGCATCCTGCCTCGTTGGAGATGTGCCTCCTCCTCATCCTCCTCCTCTCTCCTATTAGGCACCCATGTGGAGTCAGTGACCTCATCATCCCCTCCCTCCTCATCACTGGAGCCAATCTGGCAGTATGCTGCAGCTGCTGGAACATGACTGCCAGATTGGTGTCCTTCTTGAGCATCCCCTCTGTCTGCTCTCACCCTACTGCCTTCCTGTAGCTGGGTTTCATCATCAGACCCTTCGAAACGCTGGGCATCCTCCTGGAGCATGTACCCAACACTGTGCTCAAACAGTTCGGGGGACTCCTCAGGAGGAGGACATGGTGGGTCTAGGGAAGGAGTGACTGATGATGAGTCTGACATTGATACCAGGGAAGAGGACGCTTTGGCAGCTGCTTTGCCAGTACCCTGAGCCTGGGTGAGAGAGGATGAGGAGGAGGAGGAGGGCTTGGTCATCCACTCTACCAAGTCTTCGGCATGATGTGGCTCAACATGTCCAGCTGCCGAAAAGAAGGACAAGCGTGTCCCATGGCCATGTGCTGATGACAATGCACCGCGTCCACGACCAGCACTGTTGCCCCCAGACACAGAGCCTGCTTGCCCTCTTTTATTGCCTCCTGACTGTCTGCCTCTCCTTGTTTGCCTTCCAGACATTCTAATAGATGGCCTGCAGGGAGATGGGAAAAAAGCAATAAGGGCTACCTTCAGGTGTCCTTCTCTGTCCCTTTACTTAAGGATTTCTAAATATGGTTCAGGATGATTGCTTTTGCACAGAATAGCACAACGACAATTTCCCTGACTGTCCAAAAAACAAGGATTTCAAAGATGGTTGATGAGGAATGCTTTAGCACACTATAGCACAAGGAGAATTCACTCACTGTCCTTCCCAGTCCCTAGAAACAAGGACTTGCACAGTGAAAGAAACTGACACTCTCCCTACCTACAGTTTTCTGTCCCTAGAAAAAATGTTTTTTTTAAGCACACTATAGCACAAGGAGAATTCACTCACTGTCCTTCCCAGTCCCTAGAAACAAGGACTTGCACAGTGAAAGAAACTGACACTCTCCCTACCTAGAGTTTTCTGTCCCTAGAAAAAATGTTTTTTTTAAGCACACTATAGCACAAGGAGAATTCACTCACTGTCCTTCCCAGTCCCTAGAAACAAGGACTTGCACAGTGAAAGAAACTGACACTCTCCCTACCTACAGTTTTCTGTCCCTAGAAAAAATGTTTTTTTTAAGCACACTATAGCACAAGGAGAATTCACTCACTGTCCTTCCCAGTCCCTAGAAACAAGGACTTGCACAGTGAAAGAAACTGACACTCTCCCTACCTAGAGTTTTCTGTCCCTAGAAAAAATGGTTTTTTTAAGCACACTATAGCACAAGGAGAATTCACTCACTGTCCTTCCCAGTCCCTAGAAACAAGGACTTGCACAGTGAAAGAAACTGACACTCTCCCTACCTAGAGTTTTCTGTCCCTAGAAAAAATGTTTTTTTTAAGCACACTATAGCACAAGGAGAATTCACTCACTGTCCTTCCCAGTCCCTAGAAACAAGGACTTGCACAGTGAAAGAAACTGACACTCTCCCTACCTACAGTTTTCTGTCCCTAGAAAAAATGTTTTTTTTAAGCACACTATAGCACAAGGAGAATTCACTCACTGTCCTTCCCAGTCCCTAGAAACAAGGACTTGCACAGTGAAAGAAACTGACACTCTCCCTACCTAGAGTTTTCTGTCCCTAGAAAAAATGTTTTTTTTAAGCACACTATAGCACAAGGAGAATTCACTCACTGTCCTTCCCAGTCCCTAGAAACAAGGACTTGCACAGTGAAAGAAACTGACACTCTCCCTACCTACAGTTTTCTGTCCCTAGAAAAAAATGTTTTTTTTTAAGCACACTATAGCACAAGGAGAATTCACTCACTGTCCTTCCCAGTCCCTAGAAACAAGGACTTGCACAGTGAAAGAAACTGACACTCTCCCTACCTACAGTTTTCTGTCCCTAGAAAAAATGTTTTTTTTAAGCACACTATAGCACAAGGAGAATTCACTCACTGTCCTTCCCAGTCCCTAGAAACAAGGACTTGCACAGTGAAAGAAACTGACACTCTCCCTACCTAGAGTTTTCTGTCCCTAGAAAAAATGTTTTTTTTAAGCACACTATAGCACAAGGAGAATTCACTCACTGTCCTTCCCAGTCCCTAGAAACAAGGACTTGCACAGTGAAAGAAACTGACACTCTCCCTACCTAGAGTTTTCTGTCCCTAGAAAAAATGTTTTTTTTAAGCACACTATAGCACAAGGAGAATTCACTCACTGTCCTTCCCAGTCCCTAGAAACAAGGACTTGCACAGTGAAAGAAACTGACACTCTCCCTACCTACAGTTTTCTGTCCCTAGAAAAAATGTTTTTTTTAAGCACACTATAGCACAAGGAGAATTCACTCACTGTCCTTCCCAGTCCCTAGAAACAAGGACTTGCACAGTGAAAGAAACTGACACTCTCCCTACCTACAGTTTTCTGTCCCTAGAAAAAATGTTTTTTTTAAGCACACTATAGCACAAGGAGAATTCACTCACTGTCCTTCCCAGTCCCTAGAAACAAGGACTTGCACAGTGAAAGAAACTGACACTCTCCCTACCTAGAGTTTTCTGTCCCTAGAAAAAATGTTTTTTTTAAGCACACTATAGCACAAGGAGAATTCACTCACTGTCCTTCCCAGTCCCTAGAAACAAGGACTTGCACAGTGAAAGAAACTGACACTCTCCCTACCTAGAGTTTTCTGTCCCTAGAAAAAATGTTTTTTTTAAGCACACTATAGCACAAGGAGAATTCACTCACTGTCCTTCCCAGTCCCTAGAAACAAGGACTTGCACAGTGAAAGAAACTGACACTCTCCCTACCTACAGTTTTCTGTCCCTAGAAAAAATGTTTTTTTTAAGCACACTATAGCACAAGGAGAATTCACTCACTGTCCTTCCCAGTCCCTAGAAACAAGGACTTGCACAGTGAAAGAAACTGACACTCTCCCTACCTACAGTTTTCTGTCCCTAGAAAAAATGTTTTTTTTAAGCACACTATAGCACAAGGAGAATTCACTCACTGTCCTTCCCAGTCCCTAGAAACAAGGACTTGCACAGTGAAAGAAACTGACACTCTCCCTACCTACAGTTTTCTGTCCCTAGAAAAAATGTTTTTTTTAAGCACACTATAGCACAAGGAGAATTCACTCACTGTCCTTCCCAGTCCCTAGAAACAAGGACTTGCACAGTGAAAGAAACTGACACTCTCCCTACCTAGAGTTTTCTGTCCCTAGAAAAAATGTTTTTTTTAAGCACACTATAGCACAAGGAGAATTCACTCACTGTCCTTCCCAGTCCCTAGAAACAAGGACTTGCACAGTGAAAGAAACTGACACTCTCCCTACCTAGAGTTTTCTGTCCCTAGAAAAAATGTTTTTTTTAAGCACACTATAGCACAAGGAGAATTCACTCACTGTCCTTCCCAGTCCCTAGAAACAAGGACTTGCACAGTGAAAGAAACTGACACTCTCCCTACCTACAGTTTTCTGTCCCTAGAAAAAATGTTTTTTTTAAGCACACTATAGCACAAGGAGAATTCACTCACTGTCCTTCCCAGTCCCTAGAAACAAGGACTTGCACAGTGAAAGAAACTGACACTCTCCCTACCTACAGTTTTCTGTCCCTAGAAAAAATGTTTTTTTTAAGCACACTATAGCACAAGGAGAATTCACTCACTGTCCTTCCCAGTCCCTAGAAACAAGGACTTGCACAGTGAAACACACTGACACTCTCCCTACCTACAGTTTTCTGTCCCTAGAAAAAATGTTTTTTTTAAGCACACTATAGCACAAGCACAAAACACACTGACACTCTCCCTACCTATCCTTCTCTTTCCCTAAACTAAAGGAATCCAGGTTAAGCAAGAAAGAAATAAAAGTCACTGTCCCTGCCTATGCTGCTCTTTCCCTGCTCCGGAACACACTACACTAGGCCGCCGTGCTGGCGGCCTTTTATAGTGTGGGGCGTGTACTAAACACCCTCAGCAATAATTGGCCACAGGCATCCTGCCTGTGGCCAATCATTGCTCTCCTCGCTGCCGGCGCTGTGATTGGCCAAGCATGCGGGGTCACAGTGCATGCTTGGCCAATCACAGCGCCTGGATGACACTGCGATGGCGTAGTGCATTGTGGGCCGTTCGCGTCACTCGAATTTGGAGCGAACGGCCCAAATCGTTAGATCTTCGTCGAACGATCGAACAGCCGATGTTCGAGTCGAACGTATGTTCGACTCGAACACGAAGCTCATCCCTAGAACTGATGTTCACTTTTGCTCAGGACCTATCTAGCAATTTTTTAAGCCCATCGTTGTAGCTCACAGTTGGATCCCATAGAAGTCTCTCATAGGTATTTGTATCCCCAATTAGTCTAAAGGCTTCCTCTAGGTATTGGTCTTTATCCTGTATGACCAGCCCGCCTCCTTTGTCCGCTTTCCTTATGATGATTTCGAAGTTCTTCTTCAGACTACTTAGGGTAGCTTCAATCCCAACCTCATGACCCTTGTTCAGTTTCTGGCTTTTATTTCCACACATCTTCCTAAATTCGCCCATCATAACTTCATAGAAGGTCGGTATGAAGTTGCCTCTATTCCAATGTGGATGGAAACTTGACTTTGGTCTAAAGCCCGTTTTTACTATTTCTTCTTCATATGCCAGGGCAGGTATCTCCTCCAGAGGATCTGGCCCTCCTTCTACATACAACTCTTCCAAAATCTCCAACATATCCTTATCTAAAGACCTCTCCCCTAGAGTTGAAATAGTTGTCTCTAGATTTTCGCTATCTGTCCCATTGATTTCCTTGAGCCTAAAGTGGCGCTTCACCGTAATGTTGCGCACAAATTTGTTTAAATCTATGAACAGCTCAAAGAGGTTAGGGGGGCTTTCTAGGGCATAGTTGAGGCCCCTTCTCAGCAATTCAAGTTCTTTTTCTGTGAATACACATTTTGAGAGGTTAAAGATTTTGATAGTAGAGTGGCTTTCTATCTCTTCGGTGCCTTTTTTGTGTTTCCTCCCTCCCCGTTGTCCTCTTCTCGTTGGTTTCTTAATCTCCTGGGTTTTGGCGGGGAGTGGGGTCTGGATACTTGTTTTTTCTGCGCTGCGGGTTTCGTCCTTCCCGCAGCTCCTTCCCCCAAAAAAGAATTATCATCCCGTAATTTCTCTGTTCTGATATTATTCATATTCCCTGAATCTGTTGGTAATTCTTGCAGTGAGGCCTCCCTCCCTATTGTCTGAATTTCATTAGTGACACTATCCTGAATTTGGGGGTCATCTATTCTTTGTTCCTCTTTGTCGTGCAAAACATTTGCGCTTCTCTCCGCTGGTGCACTAATCTGCACCAGGGGAGGAGGGAAATCGTCATGCACATTGGATCTAAAGAGCTCATTCTGTAGCTGATCTTTAGTGTTCCTATTTTTGTTCCTGTGCTTAGGGTTATTTCTATACCAATGTTTCTTTTTATTCACATGCTTCTGGCTACTTTTTTGGGGATAGCTGTTAGTCGCATAACGATTCCTACTCCCCTTTACCCCCTGTTTGTAGTGCTGACTAGTGTAACCTACATCACCTCCCATTCTCTATTCTTTTTCCTCGTCCAGGAGTGGAGAATTTTTGTCTTTCCTCCAATTGAACTCACATCCATTAGAGTAGTCTTGCCTATCCCTCTCAAATTTTCCCGACTTCCGAACTATCAAGTCTGTTTCAAACTATTTTTACCGCCGACGATATGGGCGGATTTGCGGCGCATTTCAGCCGCTATTTTTAACGCTATAGCGCCTGCAAAACGCTCCAGTGTGAAAGGGCTCTTAGGATAGGATGCACAGAGGTGGAAAACCCTAGTGTGCATGTGGCTTTACAGTTGAAAGTCTGACATTCAGTGAAAGAAAATGTTCAAAAGATGAAAGACATTATGACTCTGTCAGCACAAAAAATTTCATGGTGTTACTACAACGATGTAATATACAGTACAAAAACTGCTGATGTTAATAATCTTATTATGAATCTCCCTATAATCAACTAGTGAAAAGAGTTCAGAAGTCAAATGATTTGTCACATCTTATCTACAATATGACGATAGCCACCTTTTTGATCCACTTACGATAAGAGCACAGGTTCTTTAGTCATAAAACATTGCAGAGTCTTTTAGGTGTGATTCAACTCACTAAAGCAAAGACTAAAGCCAAAGTTTAACAGTTTGTTGACAATGCCAAAAACAATCTTTGAAGGTAAAGTCAAGGTATTTTGTTAAAGGGAACCTGTAAATGTTTTAAGACAATTTACTAAATTAAACATTTCTAATGGGTGCATCCTTGACACTGGATAGATTGAATATATATATATATAATATACTTTCTATCACACACATGGTAATGCCTGGCAAAAACGCAACAGGGTGTATAATCTCTGTTCACCTCTGTGGCTAAAGGGGAAGTGGTGGGGGGGTGGCTTAACCATCCCCAAGTCTCACTTGTGAACGAGTACTTAGATTGGGTTGTCTTTAGACTGAAAATGATTTTAAAGCGCACTGTGACCAAAAAAAGGTTGAGAAACACTGATCTAGATAACCTACGACCTGGAAGTCCTGAGTTCTGAGAAGGGTATGAAGAAGAGGTACAAATATATTTGTGAATATTCTAGGAGCAGAGGATAGGCCAAATGGCAGAATGGCAAACTAGAAGTGATTGTCTCCTACTGCAAATCTTAGAAAGCTGATGAGGTGGATTAATGGGAATATGCAGATAGGCATCTTCGATGTCTATGAATGCCAATGACTTTTCTCTGTATTGCCGGGAGCTGACAATTCATTATAGCCGCCAGTGCTTTTAAATGACTTTTTTTCCTTCAGAAATGACACTTTGTGCAGGGACAGTTCTAAGCACGGGAAACAAGCGCTGCTTTACAGGCATACTATACACCCAACCCCCCCCCCCCCCCCCAGGTACGAAATTTAAAGGAATATTTCACTTTTATTGTTTCACTTTAAGCATTATTAAAATCACTGCTCCCGAAAAAAATGAAGTTTTTAAAACTTTTTTTGCATTGATTCATGTCCCCTGGGGCAGGACCCGGGTCCCCAAACACTTTTTATGACAATAACTTGTATATAATGCCGCGTACACACGATCATTTTTCACGTTGTGAAAAATGACATTTTTTTTTCAACAAGAAAAACGACCCTGTGTGGTCTTTTTGTCATTTTTCCCAACGTGAAAAACGGCATTAAAAACGACGAGAAAAATTAGAACATGCTCTAATTTTTCTCGTCGTTTTTCCCATCATTTTTTTCCGCTGCAGTTTTCCCATAGGGAAACACTGCCACGGAGCCTACACACGGTCGTTTTTCTCGACAAGCCGTTCCCTCGTTTTTCATGTCATGATTCACGGCGGTTTTTTAACCGCCGTGAATCACGATCGTGTGTACGCGGCATAAGCCTTTAAAATTAGCACTTTCAATTTCTCCCATAGACTCTTACAGGGTGTTCCGCGGCTTTTGGAATTTGCTGTGAATACCCCAAATTGTTCGCTGTTCAGCGAACGGACGAACAGGCAATGTTCGAGTCGAACATGAGTTTGAAGCTCATCCCTACTGGAAGGTTTGGAGATCCATTAGTCAGAGATAGGCAAACTGTAACAGACATCCCCCATTCTTAAGAGTGAGGATGTTCCTTCATGGAGGAGAAAGCTTTGGGGAGGACTTAGTGGGCTTTGAAGGGAAGGTTTTGTGCAAAAAGGAGGGGCTAAGCATAGGCTTTGAAGTTGTAGTCTGGGGAGAGCACCGAGGTGCTTTGCATTTTGAAGAGGTAGAGGCTCCTGAGAAGGGGGTGGAGGAGTGAGTGCCCTTGAAGGATCCAGTGCCCAAAGCAACATTACAGGCTGAAGTTTGAATTTAATGGCAAGCCCTACCGATTCTCAACACTCACAAATGGAGAACGCTTGCTGCGGAAACTGGGCCTCCTGCCCACTGATCCAACCTCCCAGATGCAATCAACTCCTTCCAGCCTGGCCAAACATCTAGTCCACTCACCTCTACGTGGCAGAAACCTAAGCACAAGAAAGCCAAGGAAGGAATTGCTACATGAGCTGGAAATTTGCTCCATTGTCCCCCTTCTCATCCCTTTATTGGGAATGGGCCCATCTGGGCCCTTAGGCTTTCATGCCCACCCGGACTCATCAACTGACTATTCCCTTGGAACTCTTGTATATCCTGTGGCTCGGGCCTGTCCTGAATTTTCGCACTGCTACAGTTTCCCTCAGCAACGGTACACCCTCTTGTGTATCCTGAACAGGAACATTCCCAGGACTACCCGAATCTTACTGCACCAAGTTCAGGATCACTCAATGGAATGCAATGCACCCTTGCTGTTATGTTAGGACTCCAGGTGTAGGGGGAATATTTGACTCTTTATGACTTAAACCTTCCTGGGTCCTGTATGCAGCTCTCATCCCTGGAGGGCGTTCTTGTCCCTTATCCCCCACCAACAGTAACTGAGTGATACATTGGCCACCGACCCACTAAAGCAATTTACATTGGAGTTCCCTGGGTTACCACATCATCCACCCCACAGGCTGTTCGACCCTGTCTCCTCATTGGGGGGGCTCAGCAATGGATTTAGGGGGCATTAACCCCCCTTTTTTTTTCTTTGTAACCCCTCGGTTCTTGATTCTGCCAGAGCCTATCCTTCCCCAAGAGATTACACGTTATAATTGATGTGGGGAATGTACCCTAGTTTATTTAAACCTATCTGCTAGCTATGTATTAGGGGGTACCGTACACGGAGCGGCACCTCTGCTCCTCCTCCTCCTGCACTCAGAGCCAGAGTTTTTTTGAGGGGAAACTCCACGCCAAATTTTAAATAAAAAACCGGCATGGGTTCCCCTACAGGAGCATACCAGGCCCTTCGGTCTGGTATGGATTTTAAGGGGAACCCCCTAAGCCTAAAAAACGGCGTAGGGGTCCCCCTCAAAATCCAAACCAGACCTTTATCCAAGCACGCAACCTGGCAGGCCGCAGGAAAAGAGGGGGGATGAGAGAGCGGCCCCCCTCCCTCCTGAACCGTACCAGGCTGCATGCCCTCAACATGGGGGGGTTTGGTGCTTTTGGGCAGTGGGGCGACCTGCGGCCCCCCACCCCAAAGCACCCTGCCCCCATGTTGATGGGGACAAGGGCCTCTTCCCGACAACCCTGGCCGCTGGTTGTCGGGGTCTGCGGGCGGGGGGCTTATCGGAATCCAGGAGCCCCCTTTAATAAGGGGGCCCCCAGATCCCGGCCCCCCACCCTATGTGAATGAGTATGGGGTACATCGTACCCCTACCCATTCACCTGGTGGAAAAAAATGTCAATAAAAAAACACTACACAGGTTTTTAAAGTAATTTATTACACAGCTCCGGGGGTCTTCTTCCGACTCCGGGGGTCTCTTCCCGACTCCGGGGGTCTCCTTCCAACTTCGGGGGTCTTCTTCCGACTTCGGGGGTCTCTTCTTCTGCTCTCCGGTTCTTTCTGCCTTCTGCCGGGACGCCTTCGCCATCTTCTTCCAGTTCTAGCGAGCGGGGGCCGGTCTTCTTCGTCGCCTTCTTCCCTCTTCTCCTTCTCGATGTTCACTCGTCGCTTCCTCCCGCTGTAATGCTGGGAGTGCGGTCCGCAGCGCTTTATATAGGCCTCTCATGACGTCACAGTCACATGCTCCGGATGGCCACATGCTCTCATGACGTCACAGTCACATGCTCTAGGGCCACCCGGAGCATGTGACTGTGACGTCATGAGAGGCCTATATAAATTGTAGCGCACCGCACACCCGGCATTACAGCGGGAGAAAGTGACGTGTCAAAATCGAAGAGGAGTAGAGGGAAGAAGATGCCGATGGCGACGGGAAGACCAGGCCCATCCACTAGCAAAAGAGCTGAAGGGAAGATAGTGGAGCAGCCCGGCAGAAGGACAACGGAGAGCGGGAGGAGACGACGGGGAAGACCGGGCCTCTCCGCTAGCAAAAGAGCTGGAAGAAGTTAGCGGAAAAGCCCGGCAGAAGGAAAAAGGCACGGGAGAGCAGAAGAAGACCCCCGAAGTCGGAAGAAGATACCCCGAAGTCGGAAGACCCCCGGAGTCGGAAGAAGACCCCCGGAGCTGCCTAATAAATTACTTTAAAAACCTGTGTGTGTTTTTTTATTGACATTTTTTTCCACCAGGTGAATGGGTAGGGGGTACGATGTACCTCATACTCATTCACATGGGGTGGGGGGGCCAGGATCTGGGGGGCCCCTTATTAAAGAGGGATCCCGGATTCCGATAAGCCCACCGCCCGCAGACCCCGACAACCAGCGGCCAGGGTTGTTGGGAAGAGGCCCCTGTCCCCATCAACATGGGGGTAGAGTGCTTTGTGGTGGGGGGGCCGCAGGTCACCCCCTGCCCCAAAGCACTAAACCCCCCATGTTGAGAGCATGCGGCCTGGTATGGTTCAGGAGGGAGGGGGGCCTCTCTCTCGTCCCCCCCTCTTTTCCTGCGGCCTGACAGGTTGCGTGCTCGGATAAGGGTTTGGAATGGATTTTGGGGGGAACCCCACGCCGTTTTTTCGGCGTAGGGGGTCCCCTTAAAATCCAGACCAGACCGAAGGGCCTGGTATGCTCTTGGATGGGGAACCCATGCCGTTTTTTTATTTAAAATTTGGCGTGGAGTTCCCCCCTCAAGATCAACAGAGCACAAGTCGCATGCCAAAGTCGGATCATGCAAGACCGCTGTCCGACTTTGATCCGACTTCAATGATAGTCAATGGTTTGAAGTAGGATCAAAGTCGGACCAAAGTAGTACAGGGAGCATCTTCAAAGTCGGACCGACATGTGTCGGACCAGTTAAGACGGCTCCCATAGGGAAACATTGCTTTTCACACGTCATGTGACATGAGCTCCCAATGTCGGAGCGTTTGTCGGACCAGTGTGAACCCGGCCTTATTCTCCTTGAGGCTGGGTTCACACTAGTGCGACACGACATCTGTCCTACTTTGGATCCGACTTTGCCCTGCGACATGAAGCCGACATTTGTCCGACTTTCAATGAAGGGGGATCCGACTTGGATCCCCGCCAATATCAGGCACTGTGTTTGGTATGAATCTTGAGGGGGAACTCCAGGCCAAATTTTAAATAAAAAACCGGCATGGGTTCCCCCTCCAGGAGCATACCAGGCCCTTGGGTCTGGTCTGGATTTGAAGGGGCGCCCCTACGCCGAAAAAACGGCGTGGGGGTCCCCCCAAAATCCAAACCAGACCCTTATCCGAGCACACAACCTGGCAGGCCGCAGGGGAAAAGGGGGGGACGAGAGAGCGGCCCCCCCTCCCTCCTGAACCGTACCAGGCCGCATGCCCTCAACATGGGGGGTTTGGTGCTCTGGAGCAGGGGGGCGACCTGTGGCCCCCCCCACCCCAGAGCACCCTGCCCCCATGTTGATGAGGACAGGGCCTCTTCCCGACAACCCTGGCCGTTGGTTGTCGGGGTCTGCGGGCGGGGGGCTTATCGGAATCCGGGAGCCCCCTTTAATAAAGGGGCCCCTGGATCCCGGCCCCCCCACCCTATGTGAATGAGTATGGGGTACATCGTACCCCTACCCATTCACCTGGTGGAAAAAAAATGCAATAAAAAAACCACACAGATTTTTAAAGAATTTTATTGCACAGCTCCGGGGGTCTTCTTCCGACTTCGGGGGTCTCCGGTTCTTCTCCCGCTCTCCGGTTCTTTCTTCCGCCGGGCCTCCGCTAACTTCTTTTTAGCTCTTTTGCTAACGGAGGCCCGGACTTCTCCGTCTTCTCGTCCGGCTCTCCGTTGTCCTTCTGCCGGCCCCTCCACTAACTTCTTGGTAGCTCTTTCGCTAGTGGAGGGGCCGGTCTTCCCGTCGGCGTCTTCTTCCCTCTTCTCCTCCTCGATGTTGACGCGTCGCTTCCTCCCGCTGTAATACTGGCTCTCCGCTCCGCTCCGCATTAATATAGGCTTCTCATGACGTCACAGTCACATGTGCCGGGGCACATGGCCCCGGAGCATGTGACTGTGACGTCATGGGAACATGTGACTGTGACGTCATGAGAAGCCTATATTAATGTGGAGCGGAGCGGACAGCCAGTATTACAGCGGGAGGAAGCGACGCGTCAACATCGAGAAGGAGAAGAGGGAAGAAGACGCAGACGGCGACGACGGGAAGACCGCGCCCCTCCACTAGCGAAAGAGCTACCAAGAAGTTAGTGGAGGGGCCGGCAGAAGGACAACGGAGAGCCGGACGAGAAGACGGAGAAGTCCGGGCCTCTGTTAGCAAAAGAGCTAAAAAGAAGTTAGCGGAGGCCCGGCGGAAGAAAGAACCGGAGAGCGGGAGAAGAACCGGAGACCCCCGAAGTCGGAAGAAGACCCCCGGAGCTGTGCAATAAAATTCTTTAAAAATCTGTGCGGTTTTTTTATTGCATTTTTTTCCACCAGGTGAATGGGTAGGGGTACGATGTACCCCATACTCATTCACATAGGGTGGGGGGGCCGGGATCCAGGGGCCCCTTTATTAAAGGGGGCTCCCGGATTCCGATAAGCCCCCCGCCCGCAGACCCCGACAACCAACGGCCAGGGTTGTCGGGAAGAGGCCCTGTCCTCATCAACATGGGGGCAGGGTGCTCTGGGGTGGGGGGGCGCAGGTCGCCCCCCTGCCCCAGAGCACCAAACCCCCCATGTTGAGGGCATGCGGCCTGGTACGGTTCAGGAGGGAGGGGGGCCGCTCTCTCGTCCCCCCTCTTCCCCTGCGGCCTGCCAGGTTGTGTGCTCGGATAAGGGTCTGGTTTGGATTGTGGGGGGACCCCCACGCCGGTTTTTCGGCGTAGGGGGTTCCCCTTCAAATCCAGACCAGACCCAAGGGCTTGGTATGCCTCTGGAGGGTGAACCCATGCCGGTTTTTAATTTAAAATTTGGCGTGGAGTTCCCCCTCAAGAGCAGTACAGCACAAGTCGCATGCCAAAGTCGGACCATGCAAGACTGCGGTCCGACTTTGATCCGACTTCAATGATAGTCAATGGGCTGAAGTCGGATCAAAGTCGGACCAAAGTAGTACAGGGAGCATTCTCAAAGTCGGACCGACATGTGTCGGACCAGTTAAGACGGCTCCCATAGGGAAACATTGATTTTCACACGTCATGCGACATGAGCTCCCAATGTCGGAGCGTTTGTCGCCCCAGTGTGAACCAGGCCTCAATAAACCTATCCAATATAGCAACAGGTGATACAGATCATTGAAATTGCAGACTTCTTTCTAGCCACATGTGATTCACATAAACATTAATGAGAAAGAAAAAGACATTGACATATAAATTTGCACATATTTGGGTATCCATTTATATATAAAGTTAATAGTAATGATGAGAATATACCAATAAGGAAATTCCATGTGCTATGAGAAAACAGGAAAAGATGTGCATATGAAGTATATATATAAAAAATAGATATGTGTGTAAAAGAGAGAAAGTATCCAAATTTAAAAACATTGTAACCTATTTATATCCCAATGGTTAAAGATGAATATATGTTTGTTATACTCCATTATACCTGGGTAAATAGATATGTGAATACATATCTATTTGGCTAACCCCACAATAAAAACATTAATCAAAAACATGGGGAAGCTATCAGGGTATAAAGATAGAAAAAGGGAGGAGGATAGGACGATGCAAAATTGACCAAAAAACGATCAACAGTATACGATTCATACAGAACAAAAATGTCCTTTGATAATCTGTTCCGTATGACCTCAGTACCATGATTGGTCCTAACTAGATAGATAAATTCATGTACGGTATACAAATTTGTATATATATGGAATATGGGCGGTAAAAACACGGCCCAAATTATAGATTATCCCTATGTCTTCTACCATCTATAGGAGGGACTCGTTTTTAACCACCTGCCTACTGGGCACTTTCATCCCTGTTGGAGAACAATCTAGTATATTCCGAAAACTTCCACACATCTGACTTTACAGCTAAATGACACTTGCAATCCCATGGTGCTTGTCTCGAGGCCCCTTGGTGTGTTGGAAGCTTCAAAGGGTTTGATAACAATAGACTGTGCATGGGCTGCAATTCTGCCCCAGGGACCAGGTATCCTCAGTGATATAATCTGAGGAAGGACTGCCCTGTGAGCAATGATTGGGTCAAAATTAAAAGGAGTTGGCAAGGGAGGGAGTCTGAATGGCGACTGCTTGGTAAGAAGGGTTATTACACAGAATTCTGCCTATTTGACTGCAAGGACCACTGTTATCTGGCTGGGACCTTGCTCTGAAGGCCATTTTTGGGCCTAAGACATGTGGTCTGCAGAAGCCTACAAAGGCCTACAGAGGCCTAGTCCTCTATTACATCCAGGAGCTCAGCCAGCAGGACCTTTGCCTCGAGGAGAGAATAAGTATCATTTTTCATTAGTATTGTTGATATAGGCTGTATATATATTGCTTGTTAGTATGTAACATTCCTACTTTTAGGAAATAAAGGTAATTTCTTTTACTAAGCAACTGTGTCTGTTTTCATAATAACATTGTACCATCAGGCCTAGAATTCTCTTAAGGGTAAGACTAGCAAACAAGGGACAAATACAATTAATACATAGTCGTAAAAAAAAAAATTGCAATAAGCGTATATCGATTGGTTTGCGCAAAAGTTATAGCAGATACAAAATAGGGAATAGATTTATAGCATTTTTTTTTTTTTTTACTAGTAATGGCGGCGATCAGCAATTTTTATTGTGACTGCGATATTGAGGCGAACACATCGGACACTTTTCACACATTTTTGGGACCATTCACATTTATACAGCGATCAGTGCTATAAAAATGCATTGATTATTGTATAAACATGACTGGCAGGGAAGGGGTTAACACTAGGTGGCGAGGAAGGGGTTAAATGTATTCCCTGGAAGTGATTCTTACTGTGGGGGGAGGGGACTGACTGGGGGAGGTGACCGATCTGTGTCCCTATGTACAAGGGACACACCATCGGTCTCCTCTCCCTGACAGGACGTGGATCTGTGTGTTTACACACACAGATCCACGGTCCTGCTCGGTTACTGGGCAATAGCGGGTGCCCGGCGGTCATCGCGGCAGCTGGGTACGCGCATCGGGTCCCCAGTGACCACCCCTTGATGCACCTGCAGCTTGTCCCATTCTTTGTGGACCAGTCGAGCCACCTTTGAGGGGTCCTGCAGGAGCCTGCCTGGATCCTGGTCTTCCAGTGCCTTCAAAGCTAATCTTCCCTAGGGATCATCCAACTGGTCTCTCCTTATGTCCTTCTTAGACAGCTTTGGTAAGTCTTCTTCGCCAATCTGGGTCACGTCACAATAACACTTGGGCACCCCCACTACCGAAACTCCTATCTCTTCCGCCCTTGACCCGCCACTAGCTTGAAGTTGGGCTCCTTGACACAAGGCCCGTACCCCATCCGGGGTTACCTGGGTCCAGTCTTCTGTGTGGTGGGTGGGTGCATGAGCCCTTCTGGACAATGCATTTGCATCACGATTCCCAGCCCCAGGCCTATACTTCAGACTGAAGTTGAATCCGGCTAGGGCTGCCAACCAACGGTGGCCAGTGGCATCCAGCTTGGCTGTGGTGAAGAGGTAGGTGAGTGGGTTATTGTCGGTCTTTACTGTAAAGTCAGCTCCATACAGGTAATCTCTGAGCTTATCCACGACTGCCCACTTTAGGGCCAGGAATTCCAACTTGTTGGTGGGGTAGTTCTTTTCTGCTGGTGTTAGACTTCTACTAACATAGGCAACTGGCCTTAGCTGTCCTTCATACTCTTGGTACAGCACACCTCCCAGACCATCATGGCTGGCATCCACATGCAGTTCATATGGTTTCTTAGGGTCAGCATAGGCCAAGACCGGGGCAGTGGTCAGACTTTTCTTCAACATCCTGAAGGCTTCTTCACACTTCTCTGTCCACTGGCCTTCCACGGACTCTCCAGGCTTTCTGGGGCCAGTATCATCCTCCTCTCCTTCTGTCTTCAGTAGCTCATTCAGGGGTTTGGCAATTTTCGCAAACCCTTCCACAAATCTACGGTAATAAGAGCAGAACCCCAGGAAGGATCTGAGCTCAGTCACTGTAGTTGGTCTAGGCCAGGAGGTAACAGCGTCCAGTTTTTCAGGATCTGCAGACACTCCTTCTGCAGACACTATGTGTCCCAGATAATGGACCGAGGACTGGTAAAACTGGCACTTTTCCCTGGAGAGTTTTAGTCCCTCTTCACTGAATCTCTTCAGGACTTTCTCCAGTCTCTCTTCATGCTCCTCCAGAGTCTTCCCGAAGACAATGATATCATCTAGGTACACCAGGACTTTGATAAGATTCATGTCCCCCACTGTTTTCTCCATCAATCTCTGAAAAGTGGGGGGGGCTCCCGACAGGCCCTGAGGCATCCTATTGAACTCATAGAATCCCACCGGGGTGATGAAGGCCGTCTTCTCTCTGTCTTCAGGGTGCATTGGGATTTGGTAATACCCATTCTTCAGGTCCATGACACTGAACCACTTAGCCCCAGACAGACTCTGTAAGACATCTTCTATCCTGGGGGTAGTGTACTGGTCGGGTATGGTCCTCCTATTGAGAGTCCTGTAGTCTATACAGAGTCTCAACGACCCGTTCTTTTTCCTGACCACCACGATGGGGGAGGCATATGGACTTCTGCACTCTCGAATAACCCCTGTTCTCTTAAGCTCTGTCAATTGTTCACGCAAATCTTCCAAGTCAGCCAGGGGGACTCGCCTCACCCTCTCCCGGAAGGGTTTGTCTTCCTGCAGACGGATCTTATGGGTGGCACTCCTCGCACACCCCATGTCAAACTCGTCCTCCGAGAATATTTTTCTCCATCTGGTCAGCTGGGCCTTGGCTCTCTCCTTCCACTTCGGTGGTGTCTTCCAGACAGAGTCCCTCCAGGGTGAGTTCCCCTCTTTCAGCTTTCTTCAAGTCAGACAGGGCCACTGGGGTAGCAGGATTTACTTTGCCCAGTAGTACCCGGGCTGGAATCTTCATAGGAGAACTAGTGACATTTCTGATGCTCACTGGAATCTGGCCCTTCGCCTTCTTCAATGCCCTCAACGGGACCACTTCAGGGATCACTTCCAACCCTGGGTGGGTGTTCAAGGGGTCTGGCTCCAGGACCACAAAGGGGCCAGGCTGCTCCCAGGAGAGTTTCACCGTGGCCTGAAAGCAGGTCATCTCACCAGGCTGCAATATCTTCTCCTTTCTTGACAGTCTCCAGACTTTTCCCACCCCCTCTTCCGGGGCCTTATGTTCCAGGACCAACTTCTAGTAGACCTGTTGCAGCATGGGGTGAATCTGGTCTGTGCTAGTACTCTGCTCCTGCACTAGAGGGGTCAGCAGCCTCCTTACCAGGTCAGTGTTGGTCCCTATTAGCATGGAACTTGTGTTGGCCCCTGGCGGGCGAGGACAAACTACCGCCAGCCTTTCCTGTCACCGAGGGATCAAAGAGGACAGCCTGATTGAGACATAACCGTCGTAGGGAAAGCTATGAGTGCCAATTCCCCCTATCTGTAGGTCTTCCAGCTTCTGTACGGGCACGTGACTCAAATGCTTCTGGTAAAAGTCTCTGTACAAAAGAGTCACTTGGGCTCCTGTATCTAGGAGGGCCTTGGTGTAAACTCCCTCCACTTGAACGGAGACTATAGGGGAGGGTCCTATTAGCTTGTCTGGAAACCTCTTCTGGGGTGTCTCCTTCTTTGGACTCCTTGATTTTCCTATTGTTGTTTTCTTTTTATTCCATTTTTCTCTAGACCTCAACCCTTTTTGGACCTGGTATGCATTGATTTCCCTCAGATTGTTAAATTTCAACTCCCGACAGGCGGTATGGAGGGTTTTAGGAGTGGCATTGTTTCCCTTCTCTTTTGCCTCTGCTTGCTTTTGAATCTTTTTGAATCTTTCTGTAAGTAGTGGGCGCCCGGCTGACTCCTTCACCGGGGCCCCCTGAAGTTTTCCGCCGGCTGGTAGTGAGTGCCTCGGTTCTTCCTTGGACTGGGGCACACTTTCCCAATGTGGCCGGCTCCTACACAGTTGAAACAGACAGTTTCCTTCCTTGTCTGCGGGGATGTTGGAGTAGAAACATTCTGGCGCGGTTCACTCCTGATCTCCCCTTGCTCCTTGGCTCCTGAGTTCTTGGCCAGTAAAGAGGTCAATAAATCCAGCACTTGGGCCATCTGGGACTTCAAGGTTTCTACTTCTAAGTCACGCTCAATAGCTACTGCTGTTCTGACTCCCACCGAGATGGGTGGAGTGGTCTTCTCAACCGCCTGTTGATCCTTCAACAGGGCTTCTTCATCCCTTATGATCCGCACAAGGTCTGGGTAACTCAAAGCCATTACTCCGTCAGAGGTCTTCAAGTGAAGCCAAACTGGATCCGAACGTAAGGCTCCCCTCAGGATCTGCTTCATCCTGGTAGCG
The DNA here is from genome assembly GCA_029206835.1 of Rana muscosa. Taxonomy (NCBI): domain Eukaryota; kingdom Metazoa; phylum Chordata; class Amphibia; order Anura; family Ranidae; genus Rana; species Rana muscosa. The sequence continues at coordinate 12,206,981 of JARGYO010000162.1, forward strand.
TCTATGACTTGTGGCAGCATTCCTTTTTTTAGTACAATTTGGCACAGCATTCTATTCAGTCTCCGGACATATTCAGACAACTTCTCCCCCGGCTGTTGGAGGGTATGTTCAAATTGATACACCAGCTTGGACACCTTCTCCAGCTGGCCAAATTCCTCCTGCAACATAGACAGATAATCCATCGCAGTACAAACAGTATTGCTGCACCTAAGATTTTTCACAGCCTCAGCAGCAGCACCCTTCAAACTTTCACTGATGCGCTGCTTCTTCTGCGCTTCTAGAACTTCCCATCCTTCTACTGCCTGCATTGCCTGCTCAATCCAGGTGTCGAAGTCTTCTTCCCCGGGTGGCACAGGTTGTTTTCCTGAAAACACCCGGAGCTTCCGGTACCTGGCCTCTACATGTACCGTATTGCTTTTCTGGCACTTAGTAACAAAGGGGCTGATTTACGAAACGTTTGCGCCATGAGTATTGGCGCATCTGCGTGCGCAATGGCTGTTTTGGTATTTACAAAACATTAGCGCCGGTATCGCAGCCCTATTTCCCATTTACTATAGTGTTGTCGGCGGAAGGGAGGAGGCGCTCAGTGCGCCACTATGGACCTGGCGCACAGCATGTTAAACACTAAATATAAAGAAGCTGGAAGTGAGAATATAATGGGGGTGACATGGGGTGATGTGAGGACGTGTAGGGACACATGCCCAAATAACAAACATGGCCAAAATTGAGTGATAAAGTAACTTTTTCAAAACCAGCCCGCTGCGCCGGCAAGTACGATTCGAGCTGCTGGAGGTTTTTTTGAGCTCAGCGCGGGAATTTCAATGGTTCAAACGCGCCAAGACACTGCGCCGGCAAAATCTTAGTAAATGTCAAGTCACGTAACTCAATTTGCATAAGTTGAACAGGCGCAGCTCTGAACTTCCCATTGCGCCTGCAAAATGACATTTCTAAAGAAAAAAAAAAGGCATTTAAAAGCACCGCGGCTATTAATGAATTGTCGGCTCCCGGCAATATAGAGAAAAGTCATTGAAAGTCTTTGCTAACCACAAAAAAAAAGCGTAGGGGTCCCCCCAAATTCAACTACTAGGCCCTTAAGGTCTGGAATGGATATTAAGGGGAACCCCGCTGCAAATTTAAAAAAAAATTACGTGGGGTTCCCCCAAATATCCATACCAGGCCCTTCAGATCTGGCATGAATTTTAAGGGGAACTCCACCCCAAATTTTTTAAAAAATGGCGTGGAGTCCCCCCAAAAATCCACACCAGACCCTTATCCGAGCACGCAGCCTGGCCGGCCGCAGGGGAAGAGGAGGGGACGAGAGTGGCCCCCCCCTCCTGAACCGTACCAGGCCACATGCCCTCAACATGGGGAGGATGTCCCCATGTTGATGGGGACAAGGGCCTCATCCCCACAACCCTTGCCCGGTGGTTGTGGGGGTCTGCGGGCAGGGGGCTTATCGGAATCTGGAAGACCCCTTTAACAAAGGGGACCCCCAGATCCCGGCCCACACATTGTACCCCTACCATTTCACGAAGAAAGTGTAAAAAAATGTAAAAAATGACAAGAGCCGGTTTTTGAAAATTCCTTTATTAATGTCTTCTCCTTTCTTCTATCTTCTTCCTTCTTCTTCTTCCATCTTCTTCTTTTCTCCATTCGGGTTTCTTCCTCTTCCTCTTCCTTTTTCCTTCTTCCTTTGGTCTTCTCGTCCGCATCTTGCTCCGGCGTCTTCCCTTCTTCTTTCTTCTCCGGCCGCTCCGTTTGAATTGGAGGTTCCCGCTAGCAGTGCCACTTCTCACTGCCCACCAGTGCCAACTAGCAATGCCACCTCTCAGTGCCCACCCTTGCCACCTTATCGGTGCCCATCAGTGCAGTCTCATCAGTGTACATCAATGAAGAAGAAAAATTACCTTTTTTAAAAATATTAACCAGTTTCCTACCGCCCACCGTCAAATGACATCCTTGGCTTTGCGCGGTGACATCTGAATAATGCCTGCAGTTGCAGGCATCATTCAGATATCATTCTTTTCAGCCGGTGATTCTGTGCACAATAAAAATGATCATAGTGGCAGTTCCGCCGCTTGATCGTTCTTATAGGCGGCGGGAGGGGACGTTCCCCCCCCCCTCTTGCCGCCATCCGGTGCTTCTACGGGCTCTCCCGTGCCATCTTGGGCTCGGAGAACGATTTGGAGATGACTGGTGACCAGATGGTCACCAGTCATCTCTATGACTGTCGGAGGCCCGGGCGCGACGTTATGACATCATGCCGTGTTCCTGTATGTTAACCAAGCCGTGATCTCGGCTGTCAGCATGAGATTGGTGATTTTTTTTTGACCAATATCATGCTTTCCAGCCTGGAGGAGAGATGTGGGGTCTTATTGACCCCGCATCTCTCCATAAAGAGGACCTGTCACACACATTCCTATTACAAGGACCAAACAAAAAAACAAAAACAAAAAAACTTAGCGTGGGGTCCCCTAAAAATACACACCAGACCCTTTATCCGAGCACTCAACCTGGCAGGCCGCAGGGGAAGAGGGGGGGACGAGAGAGCGGCCCCCCTCCCTCCTGAACTGTACCAGGCCGCGTGCCCTCAACATGGGGGGTTTGGTGCTTCGGGGCAGGGGGGGCGACCTTCGGCCCCCCCCACCCCAAAACACCCTGCCCCCATGTTGATGGGGACAAGGGCCTCTTCCCGACAACCCTGGCCGTTGTTTGTTGGGGTCTGCGGGCGGGAGGCTTATCGGAATCCGGGAGCCCCCTTTAATAAGGGGGACCCCAGATACCTGCCCCCACCCTATGTGAATGAGTATGGGGTACATCGTACCCCTACCCATTCAGCTGGTGGCAAAATAAGTCAATAAAAAAGACAACACAGGTTTGAAAAGTAATTTATTGGGCAGCTCCGGTGGTCTTCTTCCGACTTTGCGGGTCTTTCTGCCGGGCGCCCCGCTATCTTCTGCCAGCTCTTTTGCTAGCGGGGGTCCCGGGCTTCCTCGTCGTCTTCTTCCGACTTCGGGGGTCTTTCTGCCGGGCGCCCTGCTATCTTCTGCCAGCTCTTTTGCTAGCGGGGGTCCCGGGCTTCCTCGCCGTCTTCTCCAGCTCTCCGGTGCCTTCTCCACGATCTCCGGTTCTTCTCCCGCTCTCCGGTGCCTTCTCCACGATCTCCGGTTCTTCTCCCGCTCTCCGGTGCCTTCTCCACGATCTCCGGTTCTTCTCCCGCTCTCCGGTGTCTTCTCCACGATCTCCGGTTCTTTCTGCCTTCTGCCGGGCGCCCCGCTATCTTCTTCCAGCTCTTTTGCTAGCGGGGGCCGGTCTTCTTCGTCGCCTTCTTCCCTCTTCTCTTCGCCCGATGTTGCCTCGTCGCTGTCTGCCGCTACAATGCTCTGTCCGAGCAGCGGTGCCACCGCTGACCCCGCCCCCGTTTCACGTCACAGTCCCATCATTCCCCGGGACTGTGACATCATACGGGGGCGGGGTCAGCGGTGGCATCAGCCGGTGACCACGCCCCATGCCAATAAAAGTGGCACCGCTGCTCGGACAGAGCATTGTAGCGGCAGATAGCGACGAGGCAACATCGGGCGAAGAGAAGAGGGAAGAAGGCGACGAAGAAGACCGGCCCCCGCTAGCAAAAGAGCTGGAAGAAGATAGCGGGGCGCCCGGCAGAAGGCAGAAGGAACCGGAGATCGTGGAGAAGACACCGGAGAGCGGGAGAAGAACCGGAGATCGTGGAGAAGGCACCGGAGAGCGGGAGAAGAACCGGAGAACAGAACAAGAGACCCCCGAAGTCGGAAGAAGGCGACGACGAAGCCCGGGCGCCCCGCTAGCAAAAGAGCTGGAAGAAGATAGCGGGACGCCCGGCAGAAAGACCCCCGAAGACGACGAGGAAGCCCGGGATCCCGCTAGCAAAAGAGCTGGAAGAAGATAGCGGGGCGCCCGGCAGGAAGACCCCCGGAGCTGCCTAATAAATTACTTTAAAAACCTGTGTTGTGTTTTTTATTACCTTTTTTTGCCACCAGGTGAATGGGTAGGGGTACGATGTACCCCATACTCATTCACATAGGGTGGGGGGCCGGGATCTGGGGCCCCCTTATTAAAGGGGCTCCCAGATTCCGATAAGCCCCCGCCAGCAGACCCCGACAACCAACGGCCAGGGTTGTCGGGAAGAGGCCCTTGTCCCCATCAACATGGGGGCAGGGTGCTTTGGGGTGGGGGGGCCGCAGGTCGCCCCCCTGCCCCAAAGCACCCACCCCCCCATGTTGAGGGCATGCGGCATGGTACGGTTCAGGAGGGAGGGGGGGCGCTCTCGTCCCCCCCCTCTTCCCCTGCGGCCTGCCAGGTTGCGTGCTCGGATAAGGGTCTGGTGTGGATTTTGGGGAGGACCCCACGCCGTTTTTTCGGCTTAGGGGGTTTCCCTTTAAATCCATACCAGACCTAAGGGTCTGGTATGGATTTTGGGGGGACCCCCACACCGTTTTTTCGGCTTAGGGGGTTCCCCTTAAAATCCATACCAGACCTAAGGGCCTGGTATGCTCCTGGAGGGGAACCCCCACGCCGTTTTTTTCATTAAAATTCGGCGTGGAGTTCCCCTTCATGATTCATACCAAACACGGGACAGTGAGGCTGCCGAGAACCAGCGCGATGCCATCGTGCTGGAGACATTCTCGGCCAGCTAGTCGCCTCTAGGACACGACTTGAGCGGCTGCTTCACGCGTCAGGTCGTGTCCAAGTTGCCTGGCAAAGTCGCGCTGTCCCTGTGTCAGCCGACACACAAGTCGCCCCGCGAGTTGGATACGCTTCATCCGACTTTCCGGGCGACCTCTATTCAAATCAATGGGCTCCCATTGGGAACCATTCATTTTCAATAGAGCGCCGCTGACATTTGTATTTACTATAACAGTGCGCCGCTGGTTCCTGCGCCAAGTGAAGGAGTTATCCGGCGCACCAATTAAGGTTAGAACCAGCGCAGCGCACTGTTATTAGTAAATCAGCCCCAAAGTCTCCCAGAGCAGTCAATAGTTCCGGCCCTATGGCGGCCAGGGGTGACCCCGGAGTTATCGTCTCGGTTGAATCAGCGCCAACCCCTGTGCACCACTGTGTCATTGCTGGCGGGTCTATGCTGGTACTTCTGACCGGCTTGATTGCAGCGTGCAATATACAGGGATCCCGGAACCGAGCCCCCACGTGTAGCGATACCCCCAGTTAAGAGGGCTGCTTTGTTTGTTTTGGGCCCTTTAGTGCACCGCTGTCAACACCTGGCAATCGGCTCTAACCTCTCGTGGCACAGTTAGTAAAGGGGATGATATAAGTGCAATCACTCTAATATTCTCTATGACACAATCCCACAGTAAGGCACACAGTATAGTATAGCACAGTAAATGACACTGACAACCAATATACTTAACTCTAATATTTTACTGTTGGTAAAAGGTCAAAATGATAAACAATATGCAGTGTCACATGCAGAACCTTGCAATATGGGTATACTTATTAACACATCAAACGTTCAGCAATATGATAGACAGTTTAACAGACCCCGCTGCAGCTATCCTCCCTCGTGGACAATATGGCGCCCAGCAATGTCCTATACTACCCAGTCAGGCCTGACTATGATTTGGGTATAGTTCTGTGGAAGAAATCTTCGCAAGCAAAACACGGTGGTGCACTTTAAGAACAATTGTAATCCAACAAAGCAACGATGATCAGTAACTTTATAATGACAGAGAGACTAATAACTCAGTTCAGCAGATAGTCTCCCCAGAGTGTAACTGCAATCACTGTGATGGCCCTGAATAAAGTTAATGGGCCTAGAAATACTGTGGTGTAGCTCTGAGCAGATGCTCTCTCACCCGACCGGACTAGTCCTTGTCCGTTACTTCCGTTACTGTGACTCGATTCACAGTGTCCATGACACCCGGGTCTTCGGTCCTCCTGATGACAGCACTCAGTAACAGGATCAGGCGCTCCGCAGGCTCCTCAGTGGAGCGGAAGGCTCTTTGGAAAAGCACAAGACCCAGGCTTCAGGCATTGTACACACAGCAGGTCAGCACAGGGATCCTCTTGCTGGGAGGGCGGTGTCCAAAGCGAAAGAACTGGGGCCCGCCTCCCTCTTATAAAGTCCACCCCAGCAGTCTTTGCACGGGGCAATGCACCCTGGGTGCCTCAAGGTGTACTGGGTACTGTAGTCTCTGGGGAATTAAAGGGCAATACCCCGCTACAGTAGCAAGGTCAGTTACTCTATTATCTTGGGTACTATTAAGTGGAAACCCACACTTTGTATCTTAGGTCATCTCCACAATATTATTGATTTATTGTGGGAATGATGACTTACTGTATATGGGTTTGTACAATTTTTACTTTTATGTGCTTTCTATTTGGGGTTCTTTTGTTCTACCCTCTCTAGTTAGGAGTTCTAATTAGCCATTTTTTAGTTTATCATGTAATAACTAGTATATAGCTTTTGTCATCTAATTTTCTGTTAATGCAATTTAGCGCATTTTAATACTCTTTTTATGTATGGTATACTATTTTGGTCATATATTTTTATCTCTATTCTAGTCCATTAAGCAGGGCTAGATTAAGAACATCATGGGCCTGGTGCTGAGGATTTTGGTGGGCCTTTTATAAATAATAAATAAATAAATATGCAAAAAAAATTTGTTATAACAAATTAAATTAAAGAGAGAGAGGGAGGATGAGAGAGAGGGAGAGAGAGAGAGAGAGAGGATGAGAGAGAGAGGATGAGAGAGGAGTGAGGGGTAAGGGAGGGAGGATGAGAGAGAAAGGGGGGATGAGAGAGAGAGGATGCGCATGAGCATGCGTGGGAATGACATCAACGCAGCCCAGCCAAGGTAAGTAACCGAAGGCACAGAACCCAGAAGGAAGACCGGGTGAAAATGGAAGCACCCAGGACCCACCGGATTGATCACAGTGCAGTGATCGGACGGTATAAACCTGGGAAGTATGTGCAGGTAATGGAGAGGAATGTGGAGGGTCTAGCAGTGGGCACTATGTACAGGAGAGGAGTGTGGAGTGTATGGCAGTGGGCAGCATGCACAGCAGAGGAGTGTGGAGGGTATGACAGAGGGTGGTATGTACCAGAGAGGAGTGTGGAGGGTATGAAAGTGGGCAGTATGTACAGAAGAGGAGTATGGAGAGTATGACAGTGGGCAGTATGTACAGGAAAGGAATGTGGAGGGTATGATGGGGGTGGTATGTACAGGAGAGGAATGTGGAGCGAAAGATAGTTGGCAGTATGTACAGGAGAGGAGTGTGGAGGGTAAGGTTGGGTTACAGTATGTACAGGAGAGGAGTGTGGATGGTATGATAGTGGGCAGTATGTACAGGAGAGGGGTGTGGAGGGTATAATGGGGGCAGTATGTACAGGAGAGGAGTGTGGAGGGTATGATAGTGGGCAGTATGTACAGGAGAGGAGTGTGGAGGGTATGACAGTCGGCACTATGTACAATAGAGGAGTTTATGAATGTGGGCAGTATGTACAGGAGAGGAGTGTGGAAGGTATGACAGTGAGCAGTATGTACAGGAGAGGAGTGTAGACAGTATGATACTGAGCAGTATGTACATTAAATGAGTATGGAGGGTAAGACAGTGAGCAGTATGTACAGGAGAAGAGTGTGGAGGGTATGACAGTGGGCAGTATGTACAGGAGAGGAGTGGGGAGGGTATGACAATAGGCAGTATGTACAGGAAAGGAATGTGGAGGGTATGAGAGTGAGCAGTATGTAAAGGAGAGGAGTGTGGAGGGTATGACAGCCGGCACTATGTACAATAGAGGAGTTTATGAAAGTGGGCAGTATGTACAGGAGAGGAGTGTGGAGGGTAAGACAGTGAGCAGTATGTACAGAAGAGAAGTGTAGAGAGTATGACAGTGGGCACTATGTATAGGAGAGAAGTGTGGAGGGTATGACAGTGAAGAGTGGGGAGGATATGACAGTGGGCAGTCTGTACAGGATAGAGGTGTGGAGGGTATAACAGTGGGCACTATGTATAGAGGAGAAGTGTAGAGGGTATGACAGTGGGCAGTATATACAGGAAAGGAATGTGGAGGGTATGATTGGGGCAGTATGTACAGGAGAGGAATGTGGAGAGAAAGATAGTTGGCAGTATGTACAGGAGAGGAGTGTGAAGGGTAAGGTTAGGTTACAGTATGTACAGGAGAGGAGTGTGGAGGGTAAGGTTGGGTTACAGTATGTACAGGAGAGGAGTGTGGATGGTATGATAGTGGGCAGTATGTACAGGAGAGGGGCGTGGAGGGTATAATGGGGGCAGTATGTACAGGAGAGCAGTGTGGCGGGTATGACAGTGGGCAGTATGTACAGGAGAGGAGTGGGGAGGGTATGACAATAGGCAGTATGTACAGGAAAGGAATGTGGAGGGTATGAGAGCGAGCAGTATGTAAAGGAGAGGAGTGTGGAGGGTATGACAGCCGGCACTATGTACAATAGAGGAGTTTATGAAAGTGGGCAGTATGTACAGGAGAGGAGTGTGGACGATATGATACTGAGCAGTATGTACATGAGATGAGTGTGGAGGGTAAGACAGTGAGCAGTATGTACAGAAGAGAAGTGTAGAGGGTATGACAGTGGGCACTATGTATAGGAGAGAAGTGTGGAGGGTATGACAGTGAAGAGTGGGGAGGATATGACAGTGGGCAGTATGTACAGGATAGAGGTGTGGAGGGTATAACAGTGGGCACTATGTATAGAAGAGAAGTGTAGAGGGTATGACAGTGGGCAGTATATACAGGAAAGGAATGTGGAGGGTATGATTGGGGCAGTATGTACAGGAGAGGAATGTGGAGAGAAAGATAGTTGGCAGTATGTACAGGAGAGGAGTGTGAAGGGTAAGGTTAGGTTACAGTATGTACAGGATAGGAGTGTGGAGGGTAAGGTTGGGTTACAGTATGTACAGGAGAGGAGTGTGGATGGTATGATAGTGGGCAGTATGTACAGGAGAGGGGTGTGGAGGGTATAATGGGGGCAGTATGTACAGGAGAGGAGTGTGGAGGGTATGATAGTGGGCAGTATGCACAGGAGAGGAGTGTGGAGGGTATGACAGTCGGCACTATGTACAATAGAGGAGTTTATGAATGTGGGCAGTATGTACAGGAGAGGAGTGTGGAGGGTATGACAGTGAGAAGTATGTACAGGAGAGGCGTGTAGACAGTATGATACTGAGCAGTAGGTACATTAAATGAGTGTGGAGGGTAAGACAGTGAGCAGTATGTACAGGAGAAGAGTGTGGAGGGTATGACAGTGGGCACTATGTATAGGAGAGGATTGTGGAGGGTATGACAGTGAGCTGTAAGTAGAGGAGAGGAGTGTGGAAAGTACGACAGTGGGCACTATGTACAGGGAGACGTGTATGACAACAAGCACAATGTACAGGAGAGGAGTGTGTAGGGTATGACAGTGGGCACTATACTATGTATAGGAGAGAAGTGTGGAGGGTATGACAGTGAGCAGTATGTACAGGAGAGAAGTGTGGAGAGTATGTACAGGTGAGGAAGATGAAGGGAATCTCGGAAGGAAAAATGTAAAGGTTTGTGGAAGGATGTTTAGGGACTGCGTAGTGGTTAAGCGAGCCATACATGGATTGAAATTATGCCAATTAAGCAGAGACCAGCCATAGTCGATCTATGTATGGGCTAGCTGGTTTTTCACAAGTCAATCTATTATCTGACTTGAGTACAACCAGCCTGTCAGGTTTTTCCCAAAACAATCAGTGCTGCCAGCTATAGTTAGCAACACTGATCATTGTATTCGCAGGCAGAACACAATAACACAGCAGGAGTGATTCCCCCATCCACAGTTCAGCAGGTGAGAGGGTGTGTGGGGACAGGCTGGGGAGAGATACTTGTCAGTGGCTGGGTAGGCCCTGGCTAGTATCAGAGCCAGATACACACAGGTTACATACGCCACGATCGTTAGAGCGAGAACAATAATTCTAGCACTAGACCTCCTCTGTAACTCTAAACATGTAACCTGTAAAAAAAATGAAAGCATCGCTTAGTATACAAAAAAAATCGTGCTAACTTTAGTGTTTTTTTTTTATGAATGAAACAGTTTCTTTCCAAAAAAAACACGTTTGAAAAATTTCTGCGCAAATACCGTGTAACATAAAAAGTTGCAAAGACCACCATTTTATTCCATAGGGTGTCTGCTAAAACAATATATAATGTTTGAGGGTTCTGAGTAATTTTCTAGCAAAAAACAAATGATGATTTTTACATGTAGGAGAGAAATGTCAGAATTGGCCTAAGTGGCAAGGGGTTAATTACTATAAGACCCCTTTCACACTGAGGGCGTTTTGCAGGCGCTATAGCGTTAAAAATGGCGCCTGCAATCTGCCCTTAAACAGCTGCTCTATTCACTCCAGTGTGAAAGCCCGAGGGCTTTCACACTAGAGCGGTGCGCTGGCAGGGCGTCAGAAAAAGTCCTGCCAGCAACTTCTTTGGAGCGCATTAGGAGCGGTGAAATCAATGGGCAGCACCGCCGTACCGCTGGCAATACGCCGCTGTAGCGGCGCATCTCGAGCGGTTTTTACCCTTTCTCGGTCGCTAGCGGGGGTTAAAAGCGCCCCGCTAGCGGCCGAAATGTGCCACAAATCCGACGGTAAAATAGCAGCGCTTTACCGCTATTTTACCGCCAACACTCGGAGCGGCATAGTGTGAAAGCAGTCTTAGTAACATACAAATAATTATGATAAGCACTGTGAGCTCATCCTCTCTGCTGCAGAGTGTGTCAGCTTGTATTTAAACTGGCCTTTCTGTATATAGCTTCTGACAGGCTGCGCAAGCAGCCCCGTATCTCCGGAACCATAAATGATAGCCCCATATTTTGATCAGTGGTGGGGTGGGTCTTCATCTAAATACCCCTCAAATATGGGGTCTCTGTGGGCCCTGGTCGCCGAGCTACAATCCTCGAAGTCGATCTTTTTTTTTTTGAGATTTTTTTTGAGATTTTTTTTTTTTGGGCAAATGGGCCTATCTTGGGGAAGGGGCCTGGAGCTGCAGCTCCAATAGCCCCTATGTTAATCGGGCCCTGCCGTTAAGACGTCACTTCCGGGAGAGGAGAGATAGCGCGGAAGTGACGTTCCGTCGCCGCCATCTTAGTACTCTCGTCCGCAGTAAGGCTACAGTAAGAAGTCGGCAAGCGGGCATCTTTTTACATCCACCGAAGTCCTGCATTTTACAAGTATTTTTACCAGTAAACTGAGCTGATATACTATATAAGGCTTATATAGTATATCAGCTCAGTTTACTGGTAAAAATACTTGTAAAATGCAGGACTTTGGTGGGTGTAAAAAGATGTCCGCTTGCCGACTTCTAACTGTAGCCTTATTACGGACGAGAGTACCAAGACGGCGGCGACGAAACGTCACTTCCGCGCGGTCTCTCCTCTCCCTAAACGTCACTTACGGTTAACACATTAGACAGGTTGCTGATTCTAATGGAACACCTGAAGAAAGAGTGTCTTTGGTAAGTCAAACACATTTTTGTACTGTGGCAATCAATACATCAGTCGTGAATAAATAATAATGATATGATTGTGCAAAAATTTTTTTTGGGGAACAATACATATAATTTATATATAAACGTCCCAGTTGGTTCCTCAAAAGTGGTGCCAGTGCTAGTGCCAGTGCTAGATACATGTTTGGGTGCTATACACTTTGTATATCTAGCACTGGCACAGAATAACCACTTTTGAGGAACTAACTGGGACGTTTATATATAAATGATATGTCTTGTTCCATAATAATTTTTGCATAGTCACGTCATGTTGGACGTAAAGCGGAGTTCCGCCATTTTTTTTTTTAAAAAGTCAACAGCTAAAAATACTACAGCTGCTGACTTTTAATATAAGGGCACTTACCAGGGCACCCTGAGCCGATCTGTCCCTTGGCTCTCGGGTGCTGCCACCGCCATCTTCGAGTGGCGAGGGACCAACGAAAATAATTTCACTGTTAGGGGTCCCCACAACTTGGGAAATTTTATCAAGGGGTCACGGCACTAGAAGGTTGAGAACCACTGAGTTAGGGGATCACGCTGGAGGCTTTTGTGACTCGGAGATCTCATCCAGCGTTACATTAGGTACATTCCAGTTGTCAGCAAGAGTGTGAGTTTTGATACACCTATGCACTTTATGCTGACACTGAGCCATATGATCTCTTTGGGAACTATTGCAGTATCTGGATTTATGGAATTTTAAAGTTGTTTTAATAAATACATTTGAAACGGAATTATACTATGTGGAGCCTTTGTCTTTCTATGTCCCTGAATGACGGAAGTTTGCTGAGAAGCACAGAGTGAGCAGTTCGTTTGGATATCGTTGAGGCACAATATTCTCATCATTGTGGTGAGTTTAAACCCCTAAGGGGTGTGTGGAGCGTATGTGTGAAGTTATCTTTGGTGAAAGGTCATCCATCACTTGAAAAGTGGTTCTGACCAACTTCTATCACTTTTCATAGACTCTTATTGGATATCTATTACTGACATTTTGCGCTCAGTTAGTGTGTTCTTTTGCTCTATATATGTAATATTTTCTGTTTTTTTCTATTTTATATGGTAATGTACATATATTTACAAGTCAGTTGTCATTAACTGATTATTAGCGCTGCTTTGATGCAATTTTACTGTTTCTTGTTATACAGTTTTTGACACATCATTTGGTTTACACTTTCTATTATTTTAAGTGGCTGCTGACGGACACTTAGTGCCCATTCATCTATTACATTCACAGATTATTTCTACTGTTGCAGATCTTATTATTGTGCCTTAGCGCTGAGATAGGAGGAGTTGGGCAGTGCGATTTAGATTTTTTCCTTCTTTTTTTTACATATGAATCGTATACTGTTGATCGTTTTTCGGTCAATTTTGTCTCGTCCTATACTCCTCCCTTTTTCTATCTTTATACCCTGATAGCTTCCCCATGTTTTTGATTAATGTTTTTATTGTGGGGTTAGCCAAATATATATATATATTCACATATTTATTTACCCAGGTATAATGGAGTATAACAAATTGTGAGGAGGTTAGCTCGGCAGCGGGTGTGTGTGACCCCCTGGATGGGTTCACCACACAAAAACAGGCACAGCAGACAGAGTTTGTAGTTGCAAGAACAAAAGGTGCGGTTTATTTACACTATTTACAGGGGAAAAACAGCAAAACAAAAAGAAACATACAAAAAGAAATCCTGGTCAGCTTGACCGCTTACTACACACGTAGGTTCCCTGTCTGACAACTAGGTGCAGCCTTGTGCTGCCCCAGCCCCTATCTCCCTGTTTTTTTAAGGTTTTAGCCACACAGGCTTTGTCTCACCGCACAGGACAGAAACACACTCCCCAGTCTTGCACAACACAGAACTGGTTCCAGGATGGAGCCTCTCCCTTAGCATGCTGGGAGTTCTTGTAGAGGCCTTAATGCGCCACTTGATTCAGCTAGGCTCATTAACTCTTCCCCCGCAAGACTCCCAGCACTCCCCCTAGTGGTATGAACTTGCATAAAGCCTGAATCTAGGGCATACATACCTACCATCCTGGATGCAACCTGGTGATTTTACCTGCCTGCTGTCACATACCCCCCCTCTTGTTTTAACCTTGGGGTTGGAACACAAGCAATCAGGCATGCATGTACTCGAGACAAAGCATCCACATTCCCCATTTGAACGCCAGGGCGATGCTTTACTGTAAAGTTGAATTCCTGTAGGGCCAGGAACCACCTATTCACTCTTCTATTTGTCTCTTTGTTTTGAGCCATCCACTTTAAAGGAGCGTGATCAGTAATCATGTCAAAGTGCCTACCTAGCAGATAGTACCGAAGGGAATCTAGAGCCCATTTCACCGCTAAACACTCCTTCTTAATCGTGGCGTAATTTACCTCATGGGACTTCAATTTCCTGCTGAGGTAAATGACTGGGTGCTCTTCCCCGTTCCAGATCTGGGACAATACTGCTCCTAACCCAACGTCTGATGCATCACTTTGTACGACAAAGTCCCTAGAGAAGTCTGGTGAGTACAACACTGGCTGGCTACATAAGGCTTTTTTTAAGAATTGGAATGCTGCCTCAGCCTCTGGGGTCCATTTCACCATGACCGACTCTTTCCCTTTTGTCAGGTTGGTTAGGGGCACAGCCTGAGAAGCAAAGTGGGGAATGAATCGCCGATAATAACCAGCGATTCCCAGAAAGGCTCGTACCTGCTTCTTGCTGTTGGGACGTGGCCAATTCTGTATGGCCTTGACTTTGTTGACTTGGGGTTTTATTACTCCCCTCCCAATGGTGTACCCAAGATATTTGGCCTCCTCCTGCCCAATGGTACACTTCTTGGGGTTGTCCGTAAACCCAGCTTCCCGGATAGAGTCTAGAACTGCTTGCAATTTTGGCAGATGTGAGGCCCAATCTGTGCTATAGATAATTACATCATCCAGGTAAGCCGCAGCATACTTCTGATGGGGCCTCAGTATCTGGTCCATTTTCCGCTGGAATGTGGCCGGCGCATTCTGTTACCCAAATGGCATTCTTTTATATTGGAACGCCCCGTCTGGGGTTACAAATGCGGTTTTCTCCTTGGCCGACTTGGCCAGGGGAATTTGCCAATACCCTTTTGTGAGATCAAGAGTTGTCATGTATCGGGCTGTTCCCAGATGGTCGATCAACTCATCTATACGTGGCATGGGGTAGGTGTCAAATTTTGTAACTTTGTTCAGTTGTCGAAAATCGTTACAAAATCGCCAGCTCCCATCCGGTTTAGGCACTAACACAATGGGACTTGACCAATCACTTTGGGACTCCTCTATCACCCCTAACTTAAGCATTTTCTGTACTTCCTCACGTATTGCCTCCCGTTGGGCCTCCGGGATCCGATAGGGTTTTAGTTTCACCCTTTCACCGGGTGGGGCAATAATATCATGCTCTACCCCAGACGTTTGTCCCGGCAGCTCAGAGAAAACCTCCTTGTTGCGAAGCACAAACTCCTTAACCTCCTGTTGTTGGGGCTTTGACAAGGTGACTGCTATTCCAACCTCAGGAATCACGCAATCAGAGTGAGCTGGTGACAAAGTTTCCGTGACTAGGGATTCCCTATCCCTCCAGGCTTTCAACAGATTAACGTGATAGATCTGTTCGGGCTTTCGCCTTCCTGGTTGTCTGACCTTGCAATTCACTTCGCTCACTTTTTCCAATATCTCATAGGGTCCTTGCCATTTGGAGAGGAATTTGCTTTCAACCGTAGGGACAAGTACCAATACCCCATCCCCCGGGGAAAAGGTACGGGTCTTGGCTCCACGGTTGTACACTCTCTGCTGTGCCAACTGCGCTTGGGCCAAATGTTCCTTTACGATTGACATTACCTGTGCAATTCTATCTTGCATCAGGGCGACATGCTCAATCACACTCCTGTGGGGAGAACTCTCACTTTCTCAGGTTTCCTTGGCGATACCCAACAGCCCTCTGGGGTGTCTCCCATAAAGTAACTCAAAGGGTGAGAAACCCGTAGAGGATTGGGGTACCTCCCTAATAGCAAACAATAAATAGGGAATTAGACAGTCCCAATCCTTTCCATCTCTATCCACCACTTTCTTTAACATTTGTTTTAGGGTTTTGTTGAATCTTTCAACCAACCCATCTGTTTGGGGGTGATACACAGATGTACGCAATTGTGTCACTTTGAACAACTTACACAGCTCTTTCATAACCCGGGACATAAAGGGTGTACCTTGGTCCGTAAGCAGTTCTTTACAAATACCCACAGGGCTAAAAACAAGAGATAGCTCTTTGGCTATGGTTTTGGCCGAGGTATTTCGGAGAGGAATCGCTTCCGGATAACGGGTGGCATAGTCCATTATAACCAAGATGTACTGGTGCCCCCTAGCGGACTTCATTATCGGACCTACCAAATCCATTGCAATCCTCTCAAAGGGGACCTCGATGATGGGAAGAGGTACCAGCGGGTTACAGAAATGTGGCATCGGTGCCGACCTCTGACACACAGGGCAGGAGGAACAATAATTTTCTGTTTCCTTCATGACCCCAGGCCAATAGAATCTCTGCAATACTCTCTCTCTGGTTTTCTCTGTCCCCAGATGACCTCCAAGAATGTGCCCATTAGCCAACTCTAACACCAACTTCCTGTAAGGTTTGGGCACCACAAGCTGCT
This sequence comes from Rana muscosa, assembly GCA_029206835.1. Lineage (NCBI taxonomy): Eukaryota > Metazoa > Chordata > Amphibia > Anura > Ranidae > Rana > Rana muscosa. The sequence goes on from JARGYO010000162.1 coordinate 12,223,151, forward strand.
CAATGGTTTCTTCTGCCCTTTTAGCCACCCGACACAGTAGGTTCTTTTCCACGATGAAGTATGGGTAAGTGCAGGTCTCATCTGGGTTCACTAACTCGCCATCTATTTCCACTACGTTTTCCCGTGCCTTTATTAGGGTGGGGTCTTTTAACTGTTCTGTGGCAAAATTTTCCTTGTGAACCTCGAGATCAGAAAACTCCACAGACGGCATGTTTTCGTCTGAGGATGTTAGCTCCTCCCCTGTTTCTCGAGTCTCCCCTGCCAATACCGACAAGGGAAATTCTGGTGAGTCCTCACCACTCTCCGAGGAATTCTGCCTATCACATTCCTGGTATATAGGGGCACCAGTGGTGGGCTCAGGACAATCCCATAGTTCCCAGAACTTTGGAAAATCCCTTCCAACAATGGCATCATGAGGCAAGTGAGACACTAATCCCACCCGATGAGAGAGGGTACCTTTGGGGGTCTCAAAACACACTGTAGTCACCGGATACTCTCAAGTGTCCCCATGCACACAAATAACCGCTTCCTTGCTATTCCCAGAAACCTCTGTAGTAACTAATTCAGCCATTATCAGTGTCACGAGGCTACCTGAATCCAGAAATACAACAACATTTCTACCATTAACACACATTTTGCATAAATGTTTCTCAGTTCCCCGAATGGCAGTGCATGCGACTGTCGCAAACAGCAACGGACGTCTGTCCGTTAGAAAGTCACATTGCATGGGTTCATCCACAACCGGGCAATTTGCTGCAATATGTCCCTCTTGTCGGCAGCGGTAACAAACAATCCTTCTTGCTGCCTCTTGAACCCCTGACTTCCCAGGCTGTTCTCGCCAAACCTTGGGTAGAACTCCCACCCTCTCACTCTCTCCACCCTCACCCCTTGGAATCATCTTACCCGCCACTGGGGATGGTCTGGTCTTAGGGTGGAAAGTAGGGAAATATGTGGAAAGAGAGGACTTTGTAGGCACTGCTATAAAAAAATATATATATCTTTTAATAATATCATATAGAATACGTAAAAAAACCACAGATAATTGAAAAAAATGAATGAAAAAACATATAAAATGAAAAGTAAGAAAAGGAAAAAGTGGTTACCCGTGTGTCACAACCACAGGAAAACACTCGAGAATTGTTGTCACTTGATGCGGGGATGAACGTGCTGGATAGCCCTCGCTGGAATCTTTGAAAAGTGTTTCCCAGGTAGGTATCCACCGGGTTCCTGAAGAATTTAAAAGTTGCTCAACATGTTTCGCGATTTAGATAGAAACGCTTCTTCAGGAGCTTCTAAATTCCAATAAAAAACATAATTTTAATATTTAAACAAATATATGTAATATAGGATATGTATACCAGTAAATTACAGATTTATACAGTACATGTGAATCTCAATCGCTGCAACCCATGACTCTCACCAAATAAAGTATTGTTTGCAAAAAGTCGAATGCGATTGCTTCACCGCTCAGCAACTCCTCTAGGAGAACCGACCACCAGGGGGTCGCGGACTGTACCCCTGCAAATCCTGACTGTTTTTACCAATTGCGGGAGGTGGGTATGCTGGGAGATACGGGGATGCACCAGGAAACTAAAAAATACCAAGCATATAAGGAAAATACGGCTAATAAAGAATAAATGTGGTTACCTTTGAATACTGGTAATACATGGTCAGTTTGAAACTTACATGTATAGAGGGTTTGGTAATGTGCGAACCCAAGGAAGGTTTGGAGTTTGCTGGATGCACAAATGATAGAAAAAAGCGGGTCTCTAGAAAATACATAAAAGAAAGCATCTTTCAAAAAAAATGCTGGCCTGGTTTTTGTTAGCCAACTTTATAGTATTATGCCGATAATATGAAAACCATACCTTCAGCAAGGTATTGCTACACTGGGGCAGTTTGACATACATCCAATATGTATTATAAAGACTTTTCCCAGATAGTACACTGATGTCTCAGTAATGGACTTCACTTACTGCAACTAGGAGTATAGGCATAATATATAATCAATTAGGGAACTCATAAAAGAATCTACCAGTGAAAAAATGACAGACAAATACTGGCACCTTACAGCCATTAACCATATAAAGTAAAAATATATACCTAAGGAGCGCTGCTTCCCAGATGGCCCAGGCTGTAAGCAGACATAATGCTGCTAGCCTGCTAACGGCGTCAGATGAAGTAACGAGTCTGCAATAAAGTTTACAAAGGCCAATGAGTCCTGAGCACTGTTCCAGTATCTTTATCACAGCCAGGGACTGTCAAGTGGGCTGCCGCCCACCCTACCTTGAAACTGGGAAAAAAACGCATCCACCGGATTCCTCCTATTGGGTTGTAGTGTACTGCGAGCAACCGCACTCCACAAACGACACTGTGGAGTGAACGGTTAGTCTCGCTATTTGTGCATCCCGCTCGCGGATTTGTCAGCAACGTCTGACATCACACCGGCCGGCCAAAGTGCGTCTCCCGTCCCTGCCAGTGAACGGCGCCTGCGCACTGGTGAATTGCTGGCGGGACCCAGGCGCAGGTAAGGGCAGAAGCGCAACGAGGGCACATCACATGATGTGTCCTGGGTTGCCATTGGGTGATGAAGATTCCCTCCCACCTAGGGGGTAATGGGGAGGGATCCTGATACCCAACGGCTCGGGTGGCCACGTATTCCGGCACGTCCACCCCCCGCATGAAGGGAGTAAACATGCCTGGATGGGTAACTGGATGGAATAGTGGAGCTTCGCTGGGAGATGGAGCAAGTGATTCGACAATGAAAAGAAAAACAGAAGAAAAATTGCATGCGATAAGCATGCTTGAAAAACCAATGATTATAGCTATATCTCCATACAATATGTAGATGTACATTGATATTGTCTGTTAGAGAGGCAGTTGTAATAGGAACGAAACTGACATATAATGCAAGGTTACAAAGCTATGGGGGGTGTCAAGTATTGGGGTCCAAAATTGACCAATGAATGTCCCTAAGGTTGAACATATAATATAGGGGCAGTAATGCTAAATTTACCAAATAATAAATAACTGAAAAAAAGGGGGGAACACGGAAGGGGAATATATGAAAATTAGTGTACACAGGAGACGCATATAGCTGCCACAGGGTCCCTATAAGAAAGGTCGATATGACAAGATCTCGTTAATTCCTGGGGGTTTAATTGCTGAGAGGCGCTCAATCCAATTGGTCTCTTTTTGGAGAATGCGTTTATCCCAGTTTCCCCCTCATGGGTCTTGTGGTATGACCTCCAAAATAATGAATTTGACCATTGAGGTATCAAACTTATGATACAGGCCCAGATGGCGGCTTACTGGTGTAATCATTTTTGCTTATTGAGAATAATATATGTGGTCATAAATACGTTGTTTGAATTGACTAATGGTTTTGCCAACATAAAAAGCTCCGCACTTACACATCATGAGGTACACTACCCCTTCTGTCTCACATGTATCATGGAAACGTGGGCGGAAGTTGTCACCATTGGGCATTCGAAATTGCGTTCCTGTTTGAACCCAGGGACAGTACGAACACTGCCCGCAGGTAAACAGGCCGCACTCCATGGTGTTTCTGTCATGTTTTGGTTTGTATTCACTGATGGTAAGTTTGTTGCCAATTGATGAGGCCCTACGGTACACAATTTCAGGTGTTTCTCTGACATATTTACCCAGTGTAACATCTTCACTGAGCAGATGCCAATGTTGTTCGAGGCAATTTTTCAGGGTATTATGTTGTGCGGAATATTTCGTTATAAACTTTGTGGTTTGTAGGTTAATATTGGTTTTGGGTCTGGAATAAAGTAATGATGTTCTTTCTTTGCCCTTGGCCTTGTTGAAGGCCTTTCTTAGAAGGCTTTTGCTGTAACCTGGATGCAGTAGGCGAATGAGCAGCTCATTCACCTGCTGTTGGAAATCTGCATCGTAAGTGCAGTTTCTGCGCAGGCGAATGTACTGGGCATATGGAATACTGTGGACTAAAGATCTTGGATGTCCACTGTTGGCATGTAACAGAGTGTTACCTGCTGTATTTTTACGATATAGTTTGGTGACCACGTTGTCGCAGGAATCTCTGTAGATAAGCAGGTCAAGGAATGAAATAGAGTTCAAATGCCAATCAAAAGTAAATTTTAAATTAAACTTGTTAATGTTAAGTTGTTGTAGAAATTGGTTTAAGGACGTAATTGTACCGGTCCAGATGACAAAAATATTGTCAATATACCTGAACCAGCACATTGTCTGGTCCAGGTATTGACGATATAAATCATTGGAAAAAATCTCTCGCTCCCACCCCCCCAGGTACAGATTGGCGTACGCCGGTGCACAACAAGTGCCCATGGCGACGCCCTGTACCTGGAGATAGTGGGAGCCGAGAAATTAAAAATGGTTGTGTTTGAGTATAAATGATAGTAATTGGATGATGAAAGATTGGAATTTCCATTGTCTATGGTCCTCTTCCATTAGAAATGTTTTTATTGTTTCTAAACCTAATTCATGCGGTATACTTGAGTAGAGAGCCTCTACATCAATTGTAACAAAATACGCATTCGGAGGAATGGTAAGGCCATCAAGTTTTTTTAGGAGGTCAGATGTATCTCTCACATATGATGGTAATCTTATAACGTGAGGCATTAGAAAAAAGTCAATGAAGCTACTAGCGTTTTCTGTCATAGATCCTATTCCAGACATAATAGGTCTACCTGGTGGCTTAGTTTGATTTTTATGAATCTTCGGAATAGCGTAGAAAATTGCTTCTCTAGGGAAGGCTATATTGAAGTATTCATATGTGGGTTTATCGATCAGCGCGGCTGTGTAGGCCGCATAGATCAGTAACTTAAACTCCAACTTGAATTGTGCCGTGATCTCTTGTGTAATTGGTTTGTACCATTCAGGATTGTTCAATATATCGATTGCCTGTAGGTTTGTAGGACGATATTGCCGCCCTTATCTGATGTTTTAATAACGGTATCTTCTCTCGTTTGTAATCTTCTTAAAGCTTCTTGCTGTTGCCTAGGTAAATTTGGTGTGGTGGCTGATAATGGCATCTTTTTAATCTCTCTGACCATGGCTAACAGAAAGGCAGCCACCTGTGGATTGGTATTGAGGTCAGGGAATTGATTAGACTTGTTTTTAAATACCGTTTTTTTTATTCCAATAGGGGGTTCCTGGCTAGAATCAACTTGATGAGTGCTGGTTGGATCTGAATTTTCATCCAACAAGAGCATTAGATCTCTGAGTGCTCTAAAGTCTTTCATCGTAATTTTTTTTATCTTTTCAGAAAGGTCTTTTTCCTCTCTGAGTCTCCTCCTATCGGGATCAAATATATGTTTGTATGTTAGTTTCCTTGAAAACAAATAGAGGTCCTTGATGACCTCATATTTGTCCAGATTGGCACTTGGGCAGAAACTGAGGCCTAATTTGAGGACTGTTAATTCATCATCTGAGAGAGGATAGGGGGTCAAGTTGATGACACTTAATTCTTCATTGTTGGTTAATGAAGAGAGTTCCCTCTTAAAGGGGTTGGGGTAACAGTAGGTCTTGTTGGGTATAACGGGGTACCAGAGGGGCCTACATTGCCACCTTCTGCTCCTCGGGGCATTGTTGAAGAAATTGTACTGGGTTGTGTGTTGTGAGATGCTTGGGTGTGTAATTGTTGTACTGCTTGTGCTGCAATGGGGCCCATATAGGCATATTTGGAGAGATCATAGTTGGGTGTGTTCCCTTCACCTCTATTCTGCCCACCCTGTGCGCGTGTTTGTGAAGGTGTGAAGCCTGCTACATTGGCTGGCTTCTTTTTGGTGTTTGGTGTGACCGGATACCCACCACCATGGTGACCCGCGCTTACGTGATCCATTGGGGGGATAGGGATTGTTCACTGTTTGGTTTCGCTGTGCCTGTGAAGATAAAGAGGAATCGTATTCAGTGTCATCTTCTGAAACATATATATTTAAACGATTTGTTTGTGAACGATTTTTAAAACCTGAACCTCTTCCCCTGATGGGATTGTCCCATTTATAGGCAAAACCTTCTGCAAATGCCATCCTATCTTTTGTAATTTTAGCTTGTTTTTTAGAGATGATACTTTTGTTGAGTCTATCTAAATACACCTTCAATTCCTGACTTTTAGCTGCAAATTTTGCATGTGTTGTAATGGATTGGTATTTAGTATGTAGTAATGCTAGTTCCTGAACCAACATGTTCGTATCCAATGCATATTGGGACATAAGAAGTTGCATGCAATCTTGGCTACATTTGTTGAGAACCCCCTCCCAGGACCTTTTTAGGTCCTGTGAGGCATTTTTAACCGTAGGGAACATCTGAATTCTAAGGCCCATAGGGCTGATGTTCTCCCCAATATATATCTTAAAGAATTCCATATGCCAATAGAGGTTGGATTTTCTTTTCAATAGTTGTTTGAGTTTGTCAAAATATAATCCCAGATCATCATCATTCCTATTGGTCTCATTATATGAAATTTGGAACTCATTCATGAGGCCTGACCACGCTGTACCTACATAGTCCATTCTTGCACAATAGTATAAAGACCATGAAACTTGACAGAACCTGAAGACCCCGCCTGGGGTTAAATGAGAAACTTGAAAAAAAATAAAAATAAGAAATGATGGAACAATTTTTTGACTTATTATAGAGAAAAGGGGAAACTAAATGTTTCCAGAACAATATTTATAGTGGGTATATATAGGGCTGTGCCGCACCTGGCGGACACACTTGGTGCTTCCACCTAACGAATGATTAGAAACTTGATTACTGATGCCCTCGGGTGGTAATCTGTCACCCTAGATAACTAAAGTGCCACATCCTGATTGATTAGTAGGGATGAGCTCGGTGTTCGAGTCGAACATAAGTTCGACTCGAACATCGGCTGTTCGACCGTTTGGCGAACATCGAACGATTTGGGCCGTTCGCGCCAAATTTGAGTGACGCGAACGAAAAAGGGGGGAGAAAGTTGAAGAATCAAAAGGTCCTTCAGCAAAAGAATTCTTCAACAAGGCTCAACTAGTTATACAGACTTGTAATGAGTGAACCGCAATTAGTGAAGTAGAAAATGTCATTAATTTATTCAATTAGTTTTAAACAAAACACAACATCAAGGACACCTGATTAAAATGAGACTAGTCAACAAAAACACTAAACAAGGATGGCCACCCGATCAACCATACACACCGCATTCTTTCATCCGCTAATGATCTTTAATAGTAATACCGGTATTGAGAGTGTAAAAAAATATATTCATCAATATCAATTGAATAGTCCTGGTGAATGGAGATAATTCAAATAATGGCTCCAAGAGTATAGTTACCGGGTTGGTCTATTGGGTGGATCAAAAAGGATGACCGGTTAGTGTTCACGCATATTTACTGGGTGATAAAAGGATAGCTTGGCTGGACATAGTGTACACAGGAGCATGCTATGAGAATAGTGCCTGGTGCTGAAAACACGATCCTACAGCTCACCTTAGATGTCTTCACTGGGTCGCTCGGTCACTCAGCCATCCAGATCAATAGTCTTTTGGTTTGCATATGATCCCATATGTAACAAACACTCACCACTTTACTGCGTGTCAATCCGGTGATGATTCAATGATTCACATCTAAATTCTCTTGTGTGGGGCTGCTTCACACCCATTCATTTACTTGGATCCATAGATGTCTCCATAGAGTAGCTGTAGACCTTGCCGGGGTTGTAGAGCTTAGGTATTTAGCGTGCCGGTGAAGTATCTTCACATCAAGAGGCAATGGTATTATGATCGGGGCCGATGATTCGGTAGTTAGTCATATGGGTGGAACATCCATGTTCAGGAACTACATAAAATGTAGCATCAAACTGCTAAACTGCTTACATGTCTCGCTTTCATCAAGCTTCATCGGAGCATACGCATTGGTCTGGTGTCTGTCCTAATATAGATGATTTAAACAGGTGTTTCAAATATAATCACCTGTTGCTTATGTGGATCAATCACACCACCATTCGTGCTAATTCATACAATTATGTCACTGAAGACTATAGGAAAAATAAATAAAAAACGAGGGGGAATTTTTTCTGTGAAACGAAAACTAGTGCATCAAACTTTATTTTTGCGGATTACCCAGGGTTTAAAAGTTCACAACTTTAGAGTGACGTTTTACATCATCCCCAAGCTCCATAAATCTATTACCAACCCCCCAGGGAGACCCATAGTCTCTGCCATCAAGGGACCGCTGGAGCGGGTGGGCAAACTAGTGGATGCTCTAATCAAAGACCTGGTTGTGGAGCTTCCCTCTTTTGTACAGGACACACGAGATGTGCTTGAACATCTTGAGGGAATTAAATATCTCCCGGGGACCCTTTTGGTGGGGATCGACGTTGAATCATTATTTACGTCGATTCCCCACACGTGGGGCCTCAAAGCCATTGATCATTTTCTACAACAAAAATTTCCACTTTTAGCAGCTCAAAATGAATTCCTGGTAGACACTCTAAACTTCATGTTGACAAATAACTGCTTCCGGTTTCTAAATAGAAACTATAAACAAATAAGAGGAACATCGATGGGAGCACCCTGGGCACCTGCTTATGCTTGTCTCCACTTGGGGCTATGGGAGGAAGAACTGGTGTACACATCCACCCTCTATCGGGAGCATAGCCATCTATGGCTAAGATTCATTGACGATGTGATCATGCTATGGGGTGTGTCCCCAGATGAACTTAAGCTATTCATGAGTGAACTCAATTTAAATGATAGGAACATTAAATTGACCTACACATGGGACCAGCAGAGCCTTTCCTTTTTGGATCTATCTATATCAGTCATTGATGACCAATTGTCTACCAGGACTTTTAGGAAGGACAGAGCAGCCAATAACCTCCTCTTTGCTGGTAGCCATCACCCCAGGTCACTAATACAAGGAATTCCAGTGGGGCAATTCTTAAGAAGCAGAAGAAACTGCTCTAGGGATGATGATTTCCACACAGAGGCGAGCCAGTTATATAGCAGATTTAGAGATAGAGGATATTCACATGGCTGCTTAAGAAAAGCCAAGAGAAGAGCCTTCCAAACTGATAGAAAGGACCTGCTAATTAAAAAGAAAAAAGAGAAAAAAACTCATTTACAAGCTCCTATTCGTATCATCACCAAATATGGTACCCAATGGGAACAGGTCAGGAGTATACTCAGCCGGCATTGGCATATTCTGTCAGAAGCCCCTATCCTTGGCGAGTTTGTGGGTGACCGTCCCCTGCTCACGGCAAGGAGATCCCGTAATTTAAAGGACAGTCTTGTTCAGTCTGAATATGTCAGGTCAACCAAACCAAATTGGTTGACTGATTTACCCCCCCTTAAGGGCATGTATGCCTGTGGGAGGTGCTCCATATGTAAATATACAGACCGCACTGATGTGTTCACCAACTCAGATGGTACTAAAACCTTTAAAATTACCAACTTTATTAATTGTCTTACTACCCGAGTTATATACATGTTATCCTGTCCATGCGGGAAAATATATGTGGGAAAAACAAAACGACAATTAAGAATTAGAGTTGGTGAACACATCCAAACCATAATGAAAAAAGACGAACGGCCACTTTCACTTCATTTTCTGAAATACCACGATGGTAAACCAGATGGATTAACTGTTAAGGGAATCTACCGCCTAAACCTTCCCCATCGACGCGGTGATTTTGATAAAATTTTATATAGAAAAGAAAAAATGTGGATATACAATTTGGACAGTATGCAGCCGGCTGGGTTAAACAATGAATGTAATTTATCTGTGTTCCTTGATACTTAACTGATCTATTGTGGTCCGGGTACTAGACGAAGTTTCAATTTCTCAGCCACTATTAGGGCTGTTAAATCTAGTGCTAATGACAGAAACATACCTAGGCAAAAATACCCTCAATCCACTAGTGGTCTCAGTATATGAACCGAGACAAATTATTTGAAGAAATATTCAACTAATCTTCATAAATTAATAGCAGTTTGTGCTTATTATGGAGATAATCTATCTTTGGTTAACAGTGAAATATATGATTTAACAGGGTTACGATGGCGTAATATGAACAGCTTGATCGTCCTGTCATATACACTTATCACCAAGGACAAATAGAACCGTGAGGAATAGTCTTGAAAATTAAGTAGTATAGTATTGATTGATTCAATCGGCAAATTCTGCCAACTAAGTACTTTTTGGCGATATGCCTACTTTTTTATTATATATGCTCCTTCTATTACTGTGCCACAGAAAACAACTGTAGAAAGCTTCTCACTATAGTGATGACCGATTTTGGCTTAATGGGGAAATATGCCTCTGAACATGGCTACACGAGAGTTATGGTGTGATTTGTACAGCACGATCAGCTAGTCATATATATATTCACTGTATAGAATGAACTAACCTCGATGAATTTTGATGAGAACAGATTGGCTTAGAATTGACCGACTGAATCGGCAAGTCCTTCCAACTAAGGGCTCTTGTCATAGGCCCACTAGTATATAATTTAGGCTATTCTATTATAGTGTTTCCATCGTTTTGTCCAATTTTTGATTTATCTATGCGATTTATTTGTTCTGAAACCGATGAGCTGAGTGTCCTGATAGTTTATAACCGCAGCAAAGACTTTCTCTGGCAAGCGGCTATTATTCCGAAATAATATTGATAGATTAATTATGAACAATGCGCTTAACAGTTCCCTGTATGGTTACTCTTGGTATAATGAAAAGGCTGACTGATAGGTTGAGAAGATGGAATAATCTGTAATTAACAAAAGCATTTATTAATGTCCATTGGATGTTTTCTATATAAACTACTGCTACAAAATGTCCTGCTATTCGTATACAGACCATGCCATTTTCTCACTACCAGATTCTGTCCATTATCCTGACAGATCTGATCGTTACGTGTATTGCAACCACTTTGATGCAATTACGATACGCTTTGACTGATCTCCAAACATTAGAGGTACTCTAAAGTTGTGAACTTTTAAACCCTGGGTAATCCGCAAAAATAAAGTTTAATGCACTAGTTTTCGTTTCACAGAAAAAATTCCCCCTCGTTTTTTATTTATTTTTCCTATAGTCTTCAGTGACATAATTGTATGAATTAGCACGAATGGTGGTGTGATTGATCCACATAAGCAACAGGTGATTATATTTGAAACACCTGTTTAAATCATCTATATTAGGACAGACACCAGACCAATGCGCATGCTCCGATGAAGCTTGATGAAAGCGAAACATGTAAGCAGTTTAGCAGTTTGATGCTACATTTTATGTAGTTCCTGAACATGGATGTTCCACCCATATGACTAACTACCGAATCATCTGCCCCGATCATAATACTATTGCCTCTTGATGTGAAGATACTTCACCGGCAAGCTAAATACCTAAGCTCTACAACCCCGGCAAGGTCTACAGCTACTCTATGGAGACATCTATGGATCCAAGTAAATGAATAGGTGTGAGGCAGCCCCACACAAGAGAATTTAGATGTGAATCATTGAATCATCACCGGATTGACACGCAGTAAAGTGGTGAGTGTTTGTTACATATGGGATCATATGCAAACCAAAAGACTATTGATCTGGATGGCTGAGTGACCGAGTGACCCAGTGAAGACATCTAAGGTGAGCTGTAGGATCGTGTTTTCAGCACCAGGCACTATTCTCATAGCATGCTCCTGTGTACACTATGTCCAGCCAAGCTATCCTTTTATCACCCAGTAAATATGCGTGAACACTAACCGGTCATCCTTTTTGATCCACCCAATAGACCAACCCCGTAACTATACTCTTGGAGCCATTATTTGAATTATCTCCATTCACCAGGACTATTCAATTGATATTGATGAATATATTTTTTTACACTCTCAATACCGGTATTACTATTAAAGATCATTAGCGGATGAAAGAATGCGGTGTGTATGGTTGATCGGGTGGCCATCCTTGTTTAGTGTTTTTGTTGACTAGTCTCATTTTAATCAGGTGTCCTTGATGTTGTGTTTTGTTTAAAACTAATTGAATAAATTAATGAAATTTTCTACTTCACTAATTGCGGTTCACTCATTACAAGTCTGTATAACTAGTTGAGCCTTGTTGAAGAATTCTTTTGCTGAAGGACCTTTTGATCCTTCAACTTTCTCCCCCCTTTTTTCTATATGGTTTTGCAATTCAGAGGCCAACTTAATGGATAAACCCCTAAACTATTGGGTATTTAATAAATAGTGGTTTTTATACTTAGCAAATCACTTATATTACCTAGCATTATACATTGGATGAGCTTAATACATACCTACCCCTTTGTTTTTTCTATATCATATTCTTTGATAAACCTTGTGTGCAGGGAGAGAGAAGGATAGGCAGGGGACAGTGTCAGTGTCATTGTTGCTAAGCCTCCTGCACATTATACACCTGAAGTTAGACCGTATTGCTGTGTTTTCCTGGTGTGTTACACCAACAGGCATTTGCAGCACTTACAGTGGGCGGAGTGTGCCTCCTGCACATTATACACCTGAAGTTAGCCCGTATTGCTGTGTTTTCCTGGTGTGTTACACCAACAGGCATTTGCAGCACTTACAGCGGGCGGAGTGTGCCTCCTGATCATATTACACTTGAAGTTAGCCCGTATTGCGGTGTTTTCCTGGTGTGTTACAAAAACAGGCATTTGCAGCACTTACAGCGGGCGTAATGTGTGCCTCCTGCACATTATACACCTGAAGTTTGCCCGTATTGCTGTGTTTTCCTGGTGTGTTACACCAACAGGCATTTGCAGCACTTACAGCGGGCGGAGTGTGCCTCCTGCACATTATACACCTGAAGTTAGCCCGTATTGCTGTGTTTTCCTGGTGTGTTACACCAACAGGCATTTGCAGCACTTACAGCGGGCGGAGTGTGCCTCCTTATCATTTTACACCTGAAGTTAGCCCGTATTGCTGTGTTTTCCTGGTGTGTTACACCAACAGGCATTTGCAGCACTTACAGTGGGCGGAGTGTGCCTCCTGCACATTATACACCTGAAGTTAGCCCGTATTGCTGTGTTTTCCTGGTGTGTTACACCAACAGGCATTTGCAGCACTTACAGCTGGCAGAGTGTGCCTCCTGATCATATTACACCTGAAGTTAGCCCGTATTGCTGTGTTTTCCTGGTGTGTTACACCAACAGGCATTTGCAGCACTTACAGCGGGCGGAGTGTGCCTCCTGCACATTATACACCTGAAGTTAGCCTGTATTGCTGTGTTTTCCTGGTGTGTTACACCAACAGGCATTTGCAGCACTTACAGCGGACGGAGTGTGCCTCCTGATCATATTACACCTGAAGTTAGCCCGTATTGCTGTGTTTTCCTGGTGTGTTACACCAACAGGCATTTGCAGCACTTACAGCAGGCTTAGTGTGATTCCTGCAAAATATACTCCTGAAGCTAGGCCTTATTGCTGGTTTTCCCATCTCCCTGCAGGCCATTAGAATGTCTGGAAGGCAAACAAGGAGAGGCAGACAGTCAGGAGCCAATAAAAGAGGGCAAGCAGGCTCTGTGTCTAGAGACAACAGTGCTGGTCGTGGACGCGGTGCATTGCCATCAGCACGTGGCCATGGGACACGCTTGTCCTTCCTTTCGGCAGCTGGACGTGTTAAGCCGCATCATGCCGAAGACTTGGTAGAGTGGATGACCAAGCCCTCCTCATCCTCCTCATCCTCTCTCACCCAGGCTCAGGGTACTGGCAAAGCAGCTGCCAAAGCGTCCTCTTCCCTGGTATCAATGTCATCATCAGTCACTCCTTCCCTAGACCAACCATGTCCTCCTGAGGAGTCCCCCGAACTGTTTGAGCACAGTGTTGGGTACATGCTCCAGGAGGATGCCCAGCGTTTCGAAGGGTCTGATGATGATACCCAGCTAGAGGAAGACAGTAGCGTGAGAGCAGAGAGAGGGGATGCTCAAGAAGGACACCAATCTGGCAGTCATGTTCCAGCAGCTGCAGCATACTGCCAGATTGGCTCCAGTGATGAGGAGGGAGGGGATGATGAGGTCACTGACTCCACGTGGGTGCCTAATAGGAGAGAGGAGGAGGAGGAGGAGGATAAGGAGGAGGCACATCTCCAACGAGGCAGGATGCCCTCGGGGGGCCAGCGTAAGGGCAGCACACCGACGGAATCACACCGCAGAGCTCCGCCTGTGCAGGGTGCTGCCTCTGCCCGTTATTCAAAAAGTTCTTTGGTGTGGGCCTTTTTTGAGTCAAGTGCATCAGATCGCACAGCTGCTGTTTGCAACATATGTCTCAAGCGTATATCGCGTGGCCAAAACATCACCCGCTTGGGCACCACATGCTTGACCAGACATATGTTGACCTGCCATGCAGCTCATTGGCAAGCCTACCTTAAAGGCCCACACCAAAGAACAAAGCGGACCTCTCCTTGCACCGCATCAGCTGGGATCTCCAACCCCACTATACCTTCAGTCCTCTCTGAAACCTGCACTGAGAGTGATGAAGGTGTAGAATTAGGTGTGTCACAGCCAAGTACTTGCGGGCACTCTGCTAGCAGTACACCGACGTCCGATTCTAGCAGGCAAATTTCCCTGCCCCAGCTGCTGGACCGTCGAAAGAAGTTCACTCCCTGCCATCCACATGCCCAGCGGTTGAATGCTAGCTTGGCTAAATTGCTAGCGCTTCAACTGCTGCCTTTTCAGTTGGTAGACTCTGCCCCCTTCCGTGAGTTTGTGCAATGTGCGGTTCCTCAGTGGCAGGTTCCCAAACGCCACTTTTTCTCACGGAAGGCGATTCCGGCTCTCTACCGGCATGTGGAAGGCAATGTCTTGGCCTTGCTGGACAGGGCGGTCAGCGGTAAGGTGCATATTACCGCTGACTCATGGTCCAGCAGGCATGGACAGGGACGTTACCTTTCTTTCACGGCCCATTGGGTCACTCTTTTGGCAGCTGGGAAGGATGCAGGACAAGGTGCAGTAGTGTTGGAGGTTGCTCTGCCGCCACGCCTCCAAAATGCGACTACTGATTGTGACACACCTCTCTCCTCCACCCCCTCCTCTTCTTCTTCCTCCATGGCCTCTTCCTGTGCTTTGTCCTCGGAACCAGCGGTGCTCCGTAGGCGTTCAAGGGGCTACGCAAGTACGCAGGCAAAAAGATGCCATGCCGTGCTTGCGCTGGTGTGTTTGGGGGACAGGAGCCACACTGGGGCAGAGGTTCTGTCTGCTCTGCAGGGGCAGGCCGAGAGGTGGTTGACGCCACGCCAGCTTAAGCCAGGAATGGTGGTTTGCGACAATGGCACCAACCTCCTCTCCGCCCTCCGACAGGGACAACTGACCCATGTGCCCTGTGTGGCTCATGTCCTTAACCTGGTGGTGCAGCAGTTCTTGGGCAGGTACCCGGGCTTACAGGATATCCTGAGGCAGGCCAGGAAAGTCTGTGTGCATTTCCGCAGATCTTATAATGCCAGTGCTCGCCTGGCTGAGCTGCAAAAGGAGTTGAACCTGCCCAAGAACCGCCTTATATGTGACATGCCCACCAGGTGGAACTCAACGTTGGCCATGCTGCAGCGGCTGGACACACGGAAGAGGGCCATCAATGAGTACCTGTGCGACTACGGCACCAGGACAGGGTCAGGGGAGCTCGGGTTTTTTTCACCACGCCAGTGGGGCATGATCAGGGATGCATGCACTGTCCTGGCACCATTTGAGGAGGCCACGAGGATGGTGAGCAGTGACAGTGCATGCATCAGTGACACTGTACCTCTTGTCCACCTGTTGGAACATACGCTGCGTGGAATAATGGACAGGGCACTTGAGGCAGAACAGAGGCAGGAAGAGGAGGACTTCCTTGCCTCTCAAGGCCCCCTTTACCCAGACAGTGTTCCTTCTGTCCCAACCATCGCACAGGAAGAGAAGGAGGAGGAGGATTGTGTCAGCATGGAGGTGGAGCCTGGCACTCAGCATCATCAGCAGCAGTCTTTTAGGGATGATTTACAGTCCCAAGAAACCAGTGGACTTGTACGTGGCTGGGAGGAGGTGGCTGCGGATCATGTCGTCCTTAGTGACCCAGAGGACTCCGGACCGAATGCCTCAGCTAACCTACGCTGCATGGCCTCCCTGATCCTGCAAAGTCTGCGGAAGGATCCTCGTATTCTTCGGATCAAGGGGAGGGACCATTACTGGCTGGCCACTCTCCTTGATCCACGGTACAAGGGTAAGGTTGCGGACCTTATCTTACCGTCGCAGAGGATGAGACAACTCTGGGAGGCCTTGCAGAAAGGTCTGTGCAACGCGTTCCCAGAGACTGGGAGGTTACAAACTCCTGGTCCTGGACAACGAGTTGCTGAGGCTTCGGTCACTCAAAGAAGGAGCGGTGGGGAAGGTGGCCGTCTGACCGATGCGTTCAGACAATTCTTTAGTCCGCAGCCCCAAGGTATGATCGGTTCCAGCAACCATCGCCAGCGTCTGATATACATGGTGCAGGAATACCTAGGGGCAAGGTCAGATTTGGACACCTTCCCCACCGAAAATCCTCTGGCTTACTGGGTCTTGAGGATGGATCACTGGCCAGAGCTTGCACAGTATGCAATTGAGCTACTGGCCTGTCCTGCATCCAGCGTTCTTTCAGAACGCACATTCAGTGCTGCTGGAGGATTTGTCATGGATCACAGGGTGCGCCTGTCCACCGACTCGGTTAATCGACTGAACCAGTCTTGGATCACCACCAGCTACCAAACACCTGAAGCTGATATAACAGACTAATTTATTTGCAAATGTCACATCCCTTCAAGACTGATGCTGATGCTGAGAGACTGTCCTGTTATGTTGACTGACTATCCTCCTCCTCCTCAATGATCCGATTGATGATGATAGCTTGGAAGAACATTTTTGTTTCTGGGTGCCGCCACCAGTGGCTAAGGCCCAATTTTTCAGCCCCTGTTTAACAGGGGCATGTAATTACAATTTTTTATGCAATGCTTTGCAGCAGGGCTCATTCCTGCACTCCAACTAGAGTATCTGGGAGAGGTTGCAGTGTCGTGGCACCAGCACCAGTGGCTAAGGCCCAATTTTTCAGCCCCTGTTTAACAGGGGCGTGTTATTACAATTTTTTATGCAATGCTTTGCAGCAGGGCTCATTCCTGCACTCCAACTAGAGTATCTGGGAGAGGTTGCAGTGTCGTGGCACCAGCACCAGTGGCTAAGGCCCAATTTTTCAGCCCCAGTTTAACAGGGGCGTGTAATTACAATTTTTGATTCAATACTTTGCAACAGGGCTCATTGCTGTGCTCCAAGTACAGTATCTGTGAGGGGTTGCAGTGTTGTGGCACCAGTGCCTAAGGCCCAATTTTTCTGCCCCTGTTTAACAGGGGCATGTAATTACAATTCTTGATCTAATAATTCACAGCAGGGCCCATTCCTGCGCCCACCAAGAGTAACTGTGAGGCCTTACAGTGTTGTGTCAACACCACCACCACCACCACCAAAGGCCCAATTTTTCAGCCCCTGTTCAACAGGGGCATGCAATTACAATTCTTGATCTAATAATTCACAGCAGGGCCCATTCATGCGCCCACCAAGAGTAACTGTGAGGGCTCACAGTGTTGTGGCAACACCAACATGTAAGGGGCAAATTTCATCTGAGTATATACGGCAGGCCCCTACTTTCAAACATCCAACTTACAAACGACTCCTCCTTGCAAACGGAAGGATACAACAGGAAGTGAGAGGAAATCTACCCCTAGGAAGGCAAATTCTCTCCTGTAAGAGTTAATATGGGAAAAAAGTGTCTCCTCTCCACTGATGCTTTATCACCAATTCTTGTTTCAATAAAAAAACCAAATTTTCAAAAAACATTTGTCATTAGCACAGACAGCAAAACAAATGTTACAGGGGTGATAACTAGAGTTGAGCGGACACCTGGATGTTCGGGTTCGACGGGTTCGGCCGAACTTCAGAAAAAAGTTCGGGTTCGGGACCGAACTTTAACCCGAACCCGGACCCGAACCCGAACCCCATTGAAGTCAATGGGGACCCGGACTTCTAAGAACAAAAAAAGGCTCTAAAAAAGTAATGGAAAGGGCTAGAGGGCTGCAAATGGCAGCAAAATGTTGTTAAGAGCCTGGCAAGTGCACTGCAAACAAATGTGGATAGGGAAATAACTTAAAATAACATAAAAAAAAATAAAAAAATAAAAAAATATGCTGGAGGCCCCCTTTTCAGCAGAAGAGGTACGGGAAGTCATTAAGAACCTCAGAAACTCAACGGCATGATGCCACACATATGGTGGGAATGCCCCAGAATACGCCCTTTCTGGAATAAATTATTCAATTTAATGGATAAGCTAGTGGGAAAATAAAATACTTTGAAATAAAAATGTAGCGGGGTGCTAAATTTAAGGGAAGTGTTTGAGTGGTAAATAGGCTCAAACACCCTAATTCTGTAGGATTCATGGACCATTTTGTCCTCGGGGGACAGTATTGGTGTGCAGTTCCCTGCGGCCTACAGGTGGCGCTGCCATGGTAGGCTAGGGTTGAACCGCCGATACAGTGCTGTGCCTTTTGTGTCCCCTCTTGGCAGTAGTACAGCGGGGCGGGGAACCTGCTGTGCATGCCGGGAGAGCATATAAAAGGGGCAGACCTTTGGCCTGGGGGCTGATGTCCAGTGGGGTCCACGCCCAGGTGCCTTCGGCCTGGGTGCATGTGTTCCTGTTCCATCTCGGGTACCTTTAGCCCGGGGTGAGGTACTATCCTGGAGTTCCTGCTGCCCTGGGTATGGAGGCCTAGGTGCGGGAGTAAAGCCTGGAGTCCAGAGCCTTCGTCTGGAGTCCACTAAGGGTTGAGGAGTCTTAGGGTGCCGCCTCGTGTAGGGGACCATGTTCCAGGGAAGGGAGGATCATTCTGATGGACCGATGCGGGAGTCACGGTGAAGGAAGGGTCTGTTGACTCCCTGGAGAGATGTCTTCCCCTTGATATGGGCTAGGTTCGTAGAAGGAGAAGCTCAAGGTCATCTTGACTGTATCAGAGGCCTTATTCACCCGGCCCGTGGCAGGGGCCTTATACACCCTGGTCTGTGGCAGAGACCAAAGTTCTCCAGGTCCGTGGCAGGGGCCTTGTACACCCGGTCTGTGGCAGAGACCAACCTCAAGGTCTGTGGCAGAGACCGTGCACCTAAAACTGTTTGAGAAACCTAAGCAGTGAAGTGAATGGGCTACGTTTGTGTCTGGACCTCCTCCACACCTTAAGCTGTCCTGTTTCTTTGCTCTAACCTTTTCTATCCGAGTAGAGTTTATTTTGCCATGAGAGAATAAGAGTTGTAATTTCAGCTGGTGTGGACATTGACTTTACTGGGAATTAAAGGACTTGCCTCTACCTACAGTAGAGGTGAGAATCATCCTCTGGAGGAGTTTTGACTCCGGCTGTGGACACGGCCCGTCAAGTACACCGCTCAACCTCTTTATATAGGAGGGTACGGGCTGGTAGTGCGGTGTGCCTTTCTCCCTCCTGCGAGGAGCCAACAACATAAAGGCAGGTAAGGGGGAAAGGATCTGTGCGCTACAAAAAAATAAAATAAAAATTATAATCTTGACCTAGGAGGACGAGGTCCATATGGAGTAGGAGGTTGAGGTGGCGGTGGATGTGGCTGTGTAGGTGGAAGCGGCGGTGGAGGAGGACGAGGTAGCCAACACTGGTTCAAAAATACAACAATGGCTGGGTAAGGCCGGTGATGTGTCGAATTCTGTCCCCCGTCAAATAGTGTCCACCCTGTACTGCGCTTGCTCAGTATGTAGGACAAGGGGATTTCGAAAATCTCCCAAGACGAACGGCGCCTGCGTGGTGAGTTCAGGTGAAGGCCACACCATCCGTGGTTTAAGCCAAGCCAAGTGAGGCCGTGCCCGAAGCGTGGCGATCGAACCGAGCCCATGAGGGGCCCTGTTACTATGTGCTACCGTATGTCCACTTGGATGGTGGGGCTTGAACCTGCACTCACGGCGCAAGCGCCGTTCATCTTCGGAGATTTTGTGAATCTCCTTGTCCTCTGTACTGCTCAAGCACTGCACCTTCGCAGTACGGGCCGGACACAATCCGATGGCCGGACAGTTTTTGTCACAACACCGGTATACATGTCTATTCTGCACAAGGTACGGACAAGTCCTGTGGGATCCATGCCTGGTTCATTTTATTGAACGTGAGCTTGTCCACATTGGCTCTGGACAGGCGGCTGCGCTTGTCTGTGATAACGCCCCCTGCCGTGCTAAATACACGTTCAGATAATACACTGGCTGCAGGGCAGGCCAGCACCTCCAAGGCATAAAGGGCAAGCTCAGGCCATGTGCCCAATTTGGAGACCCAGAAGTAAAAGGGGGCAGACCCGTCATCCAGTACGTGTAGGCCTGTGGACACATACTGCTCAACCATGTTGGTGAAATGCTGCCTCCTGCTAAGACGTTCCATCTCAGCTGGTGGTGCTGGTTGTTGTGGCGTGCTGACAAAGCTTTTCCACATTTCAGCCATGCTAACCCTGCCTTCTGAGGTGCTGCCGGTGCCCCGGCTGCGTTGGCGACCTCTTCCTCCTCCTCTGCCTTCGCCTTGTGCTTCCACCGTACGCCCGCTGTCAGGTGGGAATGCCACCAGCAGCGCGTCTACCAGCGTGCGCTTGTACTCGCGCATCTTACGATCCCGCTCCAGTGAGGGAGTTAAGGACGGTACGTTGTCCTTGTAACGGGGATCCAGCAGGGTGGCCACCCAGTAATCAGCACCAGTTAAAATGTGGGCAACTCGGCGGTCATTGCGGAAACACTGCAGCATGTAATCGCTCATGTGTGCCAGGCTGCCCAGAGGCAAAGAAAAGCTGTCCTCTGTGGGAGGTGTATCGTCTGTGTCCTCTGTATCCCCCCAGCCACGCACCAGTGATGGCCACGAGCTGGTCTGGGTGCCACCCTGCTGTGAAAATGGCTCCTCTTCCTCCTCCTCCTCCTCCTCCATCTCCTCCTCCACCTTGTCATCCTCCAGAACTGTGCCCTTTCTGCCAGACAATTGTGTACCTGGCGTTTGTTGGTGCAGGAACCCACCCTCGTAGCCACTTGTGAAAGACTGCCCTGAAAGCCTTTGAAATAATCCCGCTTCCTCCTCCTCCTCCTCATCCTACTGTGCCACATCCTCTTCCATCATCGCCCGAAGCGTTTTTTCAAGGAGGCATAGAACTGGGACAGTAACGCTGAGAACGGCGTCATTGGCACTGGACATGTTGGTGGAGTACTCGAAACAGCGCAACAAGGCACACAGGTCTCGCATGGAGGCCCAGTTGTTGGTAGTGAAGTGGTGCTGTTCCGCAGAGCGACTCACGCGTGATTGCTGCAGCTGAAACTCCACTATCGCCTGCTGCTGCTCGCACAGTCTGGCCAGCATGTGCAAGGTGGAGTTCCACCTTGTGGGCACGTCACATATGAGGCGGTGAGCGGGAAGGCCGAAGTTACGCTGCAGCGCTGACAGGCGAGCAGCAGCAGGGTGAGAACGCCGAAAGTGCGCACACACAGCCCGCACTTTCTGCAGCAGCTCTGGCATAAGTTCAGCACATGCGCCAGGCAAGGGATGTGCGTCAAACCGGCTAGGCCCAGAGCTGCTACGAGATTTCACCCATTATCGCACACCACCAGGCCGGGCTTGAGGCTCACTGACAGCAACCACTCATTGGTCTGTTGTTCCATGTCCCTCCACAACTCCTGCGCGGTGTGGGTTTTTTCCCCCAAACAGGAAAGTTTTAAAACTGCCTGCTGTCGTTTACCCCTGGCTGTGCTGAAGTTGGTGGTGAAGGTGTTACGCTGACCGGATGAGGAGGCGGTAGAGGATGAGGAAGCGGAGTAGGAGGAGTTAGCAACAGGAGGCAAACTGAAGCGCCCTGCAATCCTCGGTGGTGGAAGGACATGCGCCAAACTGCTATCTGCCTCAGGCCCAGCCGCCACTGCATTTACTAGACTTGTGCACAACGGAAAAATTTGTTCCGTTTCGGTTCGTTTCTTTCCGGTCCTTTTGATTCGTAATCATTCGTAATTTTGCTAGACGGGATTTTTCGTGTTCGGACTCATTCGTATTTTTGCAAGCGACATTTTTCGTTGAATTTTTTGTTGCTTTATAATTCGTACTTTCGGTAGAGTACGTTGTTTTTCGTTGATTCTGGACACAACTCCTACTTTCGTAACTTTTTTTGGGTTCGTACTTTCGGTAGAGTACGTTGTTTTTCGTTGATTCTGGACACAACTCCTACTTTCGTAACTTTTTTTGGGTTCGTTGATTCGTAATTTTCCGTGTCTCTCTCACAACGACGCTGCCTATTATGCCTAATGTGCTTCGAATGGATTTGTACTTTTCTAAATACATTGCGGTTATTTGTAACGATTCGAAATCTCGTATTTTACTTTCGTTTTTTACATGCGGCTATAGCCTCTGCCCCTGTACACCATTTTGAGAGGGTTCAGCACGGTGAGGGAGAAGCAGAGAGCAGAGCAGAGTGTTATTGTGCTTCGAATGGATTCGAAATCTCGTATTTTACTTTCGTTTTTTACATGCGGCTATAACCTCCGCCCCTGTACACCATTTTGAGAGGGAGTTCAGCACGGTGTGGGAGAAGCAGAGAGCAGAGCAGAGTGAGTGTTATTGTGCTTCATATGGATTCGTACATTCGTAACTTTTTCATAACGAATTATGCCGAAGACATTCGGGCATTCGCTATTTGCGGTATAATTTATTTCGGATTCGGTCTTATTCGTAATTGCTTTGTTCGGAAATTCGAATGCTTCCGAATGTCCGAAAGTTGCTAAATTCGGACGAATTTCAATTCGTTACGAAACGAATTGCACAAGCCTAGCATTTACCCAGTGTGCTGTTAGGGAGATATAACGTCCCTGACCGTGCTTACTGGTCCACGCATCCGTAGTTAGGTGGACCTTGCCACAGATGGCGTTGCGCAGTGCACACCTGATTTTGTCCCCCACTTGGTTGTGCAGGGAAGGGATGGCTCGCCTGGAAAAGTAGTGGCGGCTGGGCACGACGTACTGTGGGACAGCCAATGCCATCAGGCTTTTAAAACTCTGCGTCTCCACCAGACGGATTGACAGCATTTCAAAGGCCAGGAGTTTTGAAATGCTGGCATTCAGGGCCAGGGATCGCGGGTGGCTAGGGGGGTACTTCCTCTTCCGCTCCAATGTTTGGGAGATAGAGAGCTGAACGCTTCCATGGGACATTGTGGAGATGGTTGGTGACCCAGGTGGTAGTGTTGCTGGCAGATCCTCTGTTTGCGGGGTGGCAGGTGCCACTGTCACTACAATGGTGGATGAAGAGGCCGAGACTGCAGCAGAAGAGGAAGCAGGAGGAGCCAGAGACCATTCTTGGTTTTTGAGGTGTCTACTCCACTGCAGCTCGTGCTTTGCACTTAGATGCCTGGTCATGCAGGTTGTGCTCAGGTTGAGAACGTTTATGCCTCGCTTCAGGCTCTGATTGCACAGCGTGCAAACCACTCGTGTCTTGTCATCAGCACATTGTGTGAAGAACTGCCACGCTAGGGAACTCCTTGGACCTGGCTTTGGTGTGCTCGGTCCCTTGCTGCGTTGGGCAGTAGCAGACATACTGTCTAGGGGACGGACGCTCCGCTTTTGCACCCTGCTCCCTCTTCTGCTGTGCTGGTGGCTCTGTGCGACCACCGCCTCTTCCTCCAAACTACACTGGTCACCTGCATAACGTTGATTCCATGTGGGGTCGAGGACCTCATCGTCCTCCACATCATCTTCCACTCAGTCTTCACCCCTGCCCTCCTTGTCTGTCTGCACAATTGCGAAAGCAGCAGCAGTTGGCACCTGTGTTTCGTCATCATCCGAGACGTACTGCGATGGTCCTCCCATGTACTCATCATGAAACATAAGTGGTTGGGCATCGGTGCACTCAATCTCTTCCACTTCTGGGGCAGGGCTAGGTGGATGGCCCTGGGAAACCCTGCTAACAGAGTCATCGAAAAGCAGAAGAGACTGCTGCATGATTTGGGGCTCAGACTGCTTGGCTGATTTGCAAGGGGGGGTGAGGTGAAAGACTGATGGACATGGGTTTCAGGTGCCAACTCTGATCTTTCATCAGAAGAGTGGGTGGGAGACAATGTGAAGGAACCCGAGGCACTGTCAGCAACCCAATCTACTATCGCCTGTACTTGTCCTGGCCTAAACATTCGTACAGCCTCATTAGGCGCGACAAAATACCGCCGCAGGCTCGGTCGCCTACTCGCACCTGAGGAAGGTGTTTCACTTGTGCGTGTATCTGGCACAGATCCACCACGTCCTCTCCCTGCAACAGGAGCTCCACCAGCAGCACCACGACCGGGGCCACCACGTCCCTTTGACCTTCTCCTCATATTTTCCAAATTTAGGATCTTGCCCTAAATGGGTGTTTTTGGAAGAGCAGAACACACCCACAGTACGTAACCGCTGAATCGCACAGCTACAGAACTGCAGAAAATGCTATTCAAAAAAAATGTTGTTTTTTTAGTATAGCACAGTAGGAGAAAACTATATAAAAATTGTTTATTTCACACACCTCCACATATGTATAACACACTGCAAACTATTTTTTGTGCCCCTAAATGGCGTTTTTTGGAAGAGCAGAACACACCCACAGTACGTAACCGCTGAATCGCACAGCTACAGAACTGCAGAAAATGCTATTCAAAAATTTTTTTATTGAATGGCTCTTTTTGCAAGCGTACATTAACCATTTCCCTACCCAGCCATAGTCAAATGACGTCCACAGATGGGATCTCCCATCCTGGGTGGACGTCATATGACGTCCTCGGCTTTGTAGGGGGATATCTGAATGATGCCTGCAGCTAGAGGCATCAGTCAGATATCCTTTTGAAGTGCCGGTGATTCTGTGCACAATAAGAATGATCATAGCGGCGGTTCCGCCGCTTGATCGTTCTTATAGGCGGCGGGAGGGGACACCCCCCCTCCCGCCGCCGTCCGGTGCTTCTCCGGGCTCCCCTGTGCGATCGGGGACCCGGAGCGAATCTTCCGGCGTCGTTGGTGGGGTCACGTGATGAGCATAGAGATGACTGGTGACCAGATGGTCACCAGTCATCTCTATGATCGTCGGAGGCCCGGGCGCGATGTGATGACGTCGCGCCCGGGTCTCAAATGTAAACAAAGCCGCCATTGCGGCTGTAAGTATGAGATCAGTGCAAAAAAATTCACTGATCTCATGCTTTCCAGCCTGGAGGAGAGATGTGGGGTCTTATTGACCCCGCATCTCTCAATAAAGAGAACCTGTCACACACATTCCTATTACAAGGGATGTTTACATTCCTTGTAATAGGAATAAAAGTGATCAAAAAAAAAAAATCATTGTAAAAAAATTTATAAATAGGTAAAAAAATAAAAAAATAAATAAATAAAAAAAATTAAAACGCCCCTGTCCCCGGTAGCTCGCGATCAGAAGCGAATGCACACGTAAGTCGCCCACATATGTAAACGCTGTTCAAACCACGCATGTGAGGTATCGCCGCGTGCGTTAGAGCGCGTGCAACAATTCTAGCACTAGACCTCCTCTGTAATTCTAACCTGGTAACCTGTAAAAAAAATTAAAGCGTCGCCTATGGAGATTTTTAAGTACCGAAGTTTGGCGCCATTCCATGAGTGTGCGCAATTTTAAAGCGTGACATGTTAGGTATCTATTTACTCGGCGTAACATTATCTTTCATATTTTCCCAAAAAATTGGGCTAACTTTACTGTTTTGTTATTTTTTCATTCATGAAACCATTTTTTTTTTTAAAAAGGCGTTTGAAAAATTATTGCGCAAATATTGTGCAAGAAAAAATGTTGCAATGACCGTCATTTTATTCCCTAGGGTGTCTGCTAAAAAAAAACATATATAATGTTTGGGGGTTCTGAGTAATTTTCTAGCAAAAGAATGATGATTTGTACATGATGGAGAGAAGTGCCAAAATAGGCCCGATATTGAATAGGTACAAAAAGCCCTGTATTGAAGTGGTTAAAGTGCAATTTTTTATTTTTTTGCCCTAAACGGGTCTTTTTTTGCACGAGCAAAATAAAATGCAAATTTTTTAATTTTTTTGCCCTATGGGTCTTTTGGAAAAGAGCACAATAAAGTGCCTTTTTTTTTTCCCCTAAATGGATCTTTTTCAAAGAGCAGAATACACCCACAGTATGGAAACGGTGTATCTCTCAACGTAATATATGCAGTGCTGGTGCACTGAGCTTGCAGATAAAAGGTAGATTTTCTCTGACACTGGGCTCATGGCAGTGTAAAAAGACTGTGCACTGCAACACAAACAGGTAAACCTATGCAGATCGCTGATTTTAATCTCTGAATCTGGACTCCTATATAATATATCTCTCTCCCTGAAAGCACCAACAGGAACCTGGCCCTACACTACACTATCTCTCTATCTTTTCCCTCAGATTGCAGAATCAGAACTACCTCATGTATTTTACACTCTCTCCCTATTAGCAACAGCAGCAGCCAAGATCCTCTCCCTATCTATTCTGAAGCAGAGTGACGTGTGTTCTGTGTGCCTCTAGCTTATATAGAAGCTGGGTCACATGTTGCACTGACCAATCACAGCCATGCCATTAGTAGGCATGGCTATGATGGCTTCTAAGGGCACACCAGCTAATCATAAGGTGATTGGCTGGCCCCTGAAGCATTTCTAACTGCGTAATTAGATTGCCGAACCCGAACCCGGACTTTTGCGCAAAGTCCGGGTTCGGATTCGGGTTCGGGAAAAAGCTAAAGTTCGGTACGGACCCGAACTTTCCAGTTCGGGTTCGCTCAACACTAGTGATAACCCTTCCCTATGTTTTCCAAAAAGCTTAAAAATTGATTTTTTGGCTGGAGCTACACTTAAACAATGTACCTGTTCAAAATTACAAACAGATTCTACATAAGAACATACCTACAGTCCCTGTCTTGTATGCACCGCCTGTATACGGCTGTTCAGCGTATATAGGGCCTTTTTTATTTTGTGTGCAGGGTTCCCCTTAATATCCATACAAGACCCAAAGGGGCTGGTAATGCGCTGGGGTGGGGGGGGGGGGGGGGTGTGATGGGGTAGCTATGCCATTTTTCTTAAAGATTTTCATCCATATTACCGGGACCAGACATTACATTAAAGCCGCAAGCAGTTTTAAATGGCTTTTTTTCCTTTAGAAATGTAATTTTGTGCAGGGACAGTTCTAAACAC
Organism: Rana muscosa; assembly: GCA_029206835.1. Classification (NCBI taxonomy): domain Eukaryota; kingdom Metazoa; phylum Chordata; class Amphibia; order Anura; family Ranidae; genus Rana; species Rana muscosa. The sequence continues at coordinate 12,250,353 of JARGYO010000162.1, forward strand.
GGGAAATACGTGGCACTTTACAGGCATACTTTAGACACCCCCCAGGTACGATATTTAAAGGAATATTTGACTTTTTTTTTTCACTTTATGCATCATTAAAATGACTGCTCCCGAAAAACGGACGTTTTTAAAACTTCTTTTTGCATTGATACATGTCCCCTGGTGCAGAACCCGGGTTCCCAACCCCTTTTTAGGACAATAACATGCATAATAGTCATTATAATTAGCATTTTAGATTTCGAACGTTCGCATCCATTGTATTTAATAGGGTTCTAAAGTTCGTGCGAACTTTCGGTCCATTCGCGGGTTCTGGTGCGAACCGAACCCGGGGGTGTTCGGCTCATCACTATTGATTAGTAGGGAAATATGTGGAAATAATGGACTTTGTAGGCACTGCTATAGAAAAATATATATATCTTTTAATAATATCATATAGAATACGTAAAAAAACACAGATAATTGAAAAAAATTAATGAAAAAACATATAAAATGAAAAGCAAGAAAAGGAAAAAGTGGTAACCACAGGAAAACACTCGAGAATTGTTGTCACTTGATGCGGGGATGAACGTGCTGGATAGCCCTCGCTGGACTCTTTGAAAAGTGTTTCCCAGGTAGGTATCCACCGGGTTCCTGAAGAATTTAAAAGTTGCTCAACATGTTTCGCGATTTAGATAGAATCGCTTCTTCAGGAGCTTCTAAATTCCAATAAAAAACATAATTTTAATATTTAAACAAATATATGTAATATAGGATATGTATACCAGTAAATTACAGATTTATACAGTACATGTGAATGTCAATCGCTGCAACCCATGACTCTCACCAAATAAAGTATTGTTTGCAAAAAGTCAAATGCGATTGCTTCACCGCTCAGCAACTCCTCTAGGAGAACCGACCACCAGGGGGTCGCGGACTGTACCCCTGCAAATCCTGACTGTTTTTACCAATTGCGGGAAGTGGGTATGCTGGGAGATACGGGGATGCTCCAGGAAACTAAAAAATACCAAGCATATAAGGAAAATACGGCTAATAAAGAATAAATGTGGTTACCTTTGAATACTGGTAATACATGGTCAGTTTGACACTTACATGTATAGAGGGTTTGGTAATGTGCGAACCCAAGGAAGGTTTGGAGTTTGCTGGATGCACAAATGATAGAAAAAAGCGGGTCTCTAGAAAATACATAAAAGAAAGCATCTTTCAAAAAAATGCTGGCCTGGTTTTTGTTAGCCAACTTTATAGTATTATGCCAATAATATGAAAACCATACCTTCAGCAAGGTATTGCTACACTGGGGCAGTTTGACATACATCCAATATGTATTATAAAGACTTTTCCCAGATAGTACACTGATGTCTCAGTAATGGACTTCACCCACTGCAACTAGGAGCATAGGCATAATATATAATCAATTAGGGAACTCATAAAAGAAGCTACCAGAGAAAAAATGACAGACAAATACTGGAACCTTACAGCCATTAACCATATAAAGTAAAAATATATACCTAAGGAGCGCTGCTTCCCAGATGGCCCAGGCTGTAAGCAGACAAAATGCTGCTAGCCTGCTAACGGCGTCAGATGAAGGAACGAGTCTACAATAAAGTTTACAAAGGCCAATGAGTCCTGAGCACTGTGCCAGTATCTGTATCACAGCCAGGGACTGTCAAGTGGGCTGCCGCCCACCCTACCTTGAAACTGGGAAAAAAAAACATCCACCGGATTCCTCCTATTGGGTTGTAGTGTACTGCGAGCAACCGCACTCCACAAACGACACTGTGGAGTGAACGGTTAGTCTCGCTATTTGTGCATCCCGCTCACGGATTTGTCAGCAACGTCTGACATCACGCGGGCCGGCCAAAGTGCGTCTCACGTCCCTGCCAGTGAACGGCGCCTGCGCACTGGCGAACTGCTGGTGGGACCCAGGCGCAGGTAAGGGCGGAAGCGCGACGAGGGCACATCACATGATGTGTCATGGGTTGCCATTGGGTGATGAAGATTCCCTCCCACCTAGGGGGTAGGGGGGAGGGGTCCTGATACCCAACGGCTCGGGTGGCCACGTATTCCCCGCACGTCAACCCCCCGCATGAAGGGAGTAAACAAGCCTGGATGGGTAACTGGATGGAATAGTGGAGCTTCGCTGGGAGATGGAGCAAGTGATTCGACAATGAAAAGAAAAACAGAAGAAAAATTGCATGCGATAAGCATGCTTGAAAAACCAATGATTATAGCTATATCTCCATACAATATGTAGATGTACATTGATATTGTCTGTTAGATAGGCAGTTGTAATAGGAACGAAACTGACATATGATGCAAGGTTACAAAACTCATGCACAAGTCCCATTTTAAACACCAAGCGGATGCTTCAAAAGCTATGGGGGGTGTCAAGTATTGGGGTCCAAAATTGACCAAGGAATGTCCCTAAGGTTGAACATATAATATAGGGGCAGTAATGCTAAATTTACCAAATAATAAATAACTGAAAAAAAGGGGGGAACACTGAAGGGGAATATATGAAAATTAGTGTACACAGGAGACGCATATAGCTGCCACAGGGTCCCTATAAGAAAGGTCGATATGACAAGACCTCGTTAATTCCTGGGGGTTTAATTGCTGAGAGGCGCTCAATCCAATTGGTCTCTTTTTGAAGAATGCGTTTATCCCAGTTTCCCCCCCGTGGGTCTTGTGGTATGACCTCCAAAATAATGAATTTGACCATTGAGGTATCAAACTTATGATACAGGCCCAGATGGCGGCTTACTGGTGTAATCATTTTTGCGTATTGAGAATAATATATGTGGTCATAAATACGTTGTTTGAATTGACGAATGGTTTTGCCAACATAAAAAGCTCCGCACTTACACATCATGAGGTACACTACCCCTTCTGTGTCACGTGTAGCATGGAAACGTGGGCGGAAGTTGTCACCATTGGGCAATCGAAATTGCGTTCCTGTTTGAACCCAGGGACAGTACGAACACTGCCCGCAGGTAAACAGGCCGCACTCCATGGTGTTTCTGTCATGTTTTGGTTTGTATTCACTGATGGTAAGTTTGTTGCCAATTGATGAGGCCCTACGGTACACAATTTCAGGTGTTTCTCTGACATATTTACCCAGTGTAACATCTTCACTGAGCAAATGTCAATGTTGTTCGAGGCAATTTTTCAGGGTATTATATTATGCGGAATATTTCGTTATAAACTTTGTGGTTTGTAGGTTAATATTGGTTTTGGGTCTGGAATAAAGTAATGATGTTCTTTCTTTGCCCTTGGCCTTGTTGAAGGCCTTTCTTAGAAGGCTTTTGCTATAACCTCGATGCAGTAGGCGAATGCGCAGCTCATTCGCCTGCTGTTGGAAATCTGCATCGTAAGTGCAGTTTCTGCGCAGGCGAATGTACTGGGCATATGGAATACTGTGGACTAAAGATCTTGGATGTCCACTGTTGGCATGTAACAGAGTGTTACCTGCTGTATTTTTACGATATAGTTTGGTGACCACGTTGTCGCAGGAATCTCTGTAGATAAGCAGGTCAAGGAATGAAATAGAGTTCAAATGCCAATCAAAAGTAAATTTTAAATTAAACTTGTTAATGTTAAGTTGTTGTAGAAATTGGTTTAAGGACGTAATTGTACCTGTCCAGATGGCAAAAATATCGTCAATATACCTGAACCAGTACAATGTCTGGTCCAGGTATTGACAATATAAATCATTGGAAAAAATCTCTCGCTCCCACCCCCCCAGGTACAGATTGGCGTACGCCGGTGCGCAACAAGTGCCCATGGCGACGCTCTGTACCTGGAGGTAGTGGGAGCCGAGAAATGAAAAATGGTTGTGTTTGAGTATAAATGATAGTAATTGGATGATGAAAGATTGGAATTTCCATTGTCTATGGTCCTCTTCCATTAGAAATGTTTTTATTGTTTCTAAACCTAATTCATGCGGTATACTTGAGTAGAGAGCCTCTACATCAATTGTAACAAAATACGCATTCGGAGGAATGGTAAGGTCATCAAGTTTTTTTAGGAGGTCAGATGTATCTCTCACATATAATGGTAATCTTATAACGTGAGGCATTAGAAAAAAGTCAATGAAGCTACTAGCGTTTTCTGTCATAGATCCTATTCCAGAAATAATAGGTCTACCTGGTGGCTTTGTTTGATTTTTATGAATCTTCGGAATAGCGTAGAAAATTGCTTCTCTAGGGAAGGCTATATTGAAGTATTCATATGTGGGTTTATCGATCAGCGCGGCTGTGTAGGCCGTATAGATCAGTAACTTAAACTCCAACTTGAATTGTGCTGTGATCTCTTGTGTAATTGGTTTGTACCATTCAGGATTGTTCAATATATCGAAACACATGGGTTCGTATTGCCTGTAGGTTTGTAGGACGATATTGCCGCCCTTATCTGATGTTTTAATAACGGTATCTTCTCTCGTTTGTAAACTTCTTAAAGCTTCTTGCTGTTTCCTAGGTAAATTTGGTGTGGTGGCTGATAATGGCATCTTTTTAATCTCTCTGACCATGGCTAACAGAAAGGCAGCCACCTGTGGATTGGTATTGAGGTCAGGGAATTGATTAGACTTGTTTTTAAATACCGTTTTTTTTAATTCCAATAGAGGGTTCCTGGCTAGAATCAACTTGTTGAGTGCTGGTTGGATCTGAATTTTCATCCAACAAGAGCATTAGATCTCTGAGTGCTCTAAAGTCTTTCATCGTAAAAAATTTTATCTGTTCAGAAAGGTCTTTTTCCTCTCGGAGTCTCCTCCTATCGGGATCAAATATATGTTTGTATGTTAGTTTCCTTGCAAACAAATAGAGGTCCTTGATGACCTCATATTTGTCCAGATTGGCACTTGGGCAGAAACTGAGGCCTAATTTGAGGACTGTTAATTCATCACCTGAGAGAGGATAGGGGGTCAAGTTGATGACACTTAATTCTTCATTGTTGGTTAATGAAGAGTGTTCCCTCCTAAATGGGTTGGGGTAACAGTAGGTCTTGTTGGGTATAGAGGGGTACCAGAGGGGCCTACATTGCCACCTTCTGCTCCTCGGGGCATTGTTGAAGAAATTGTACTGGGTTGTGTGTTGTGAGATGCTTGGGTGTGTAATTGTTGTACTGCTTGTGCTGCAATGGGGCCCATATAGGCATATTTGGAGAGATCATAGTGGGGTGTGTTCCCTTCACCTCTATTCTGCCCACCCTGTGCGCGTGTTTGTGAAGGTGTGAAGCCTGCTACATTGTCTGGCTTCTTTTTGGTGTTTGGTGTGACTGGATACCCACCACCATGGTGACCCCGCTTATGTGATCCATTGGGGGATAGGGATTGTTCACCGTTTGTGTTCGCTGTGCCTGTGAAGATAAAGAGGAATCGGATTCAGTGTCATCTTCTGAAACATATATATTTAAACGATTTGTTTGTGAACGATTTTTAAAACCTGAACCTCTTCCCCTGATGGGATTGTCCCATTTATAGGCAAAACCATCTGCAAATGCCATCCTATCTTTTGTAAATTTAGCTTGTTTTTTAGAGATGATACTTTTGTTGAGTCTATCTAAATACACCTTCAATTCCTGACTTTTAGCTGCAAATTTTGCATGTGTTGTAATGGATTGGTATTTAGTATGTAGTAATGCTAGTTCCTGATCCAACATGTTCGTATCCAATGCATATTGGGACATAAGAAGTTGCATGCAATCTTGGCTACATTTGTTGAGAACCCCCTCCCAGGACCTTTTTAGGTCCTGTGAGGCATTTTTAACCGTAGGGAACATCTGAATTCTAAGGCCCATAGGGCTGATGTTCTCCCCAATATATATCTTAAAGAATTACATATGCCAATAGAGGTTGGATTTTCTTTTCAATAGTTGTTTGAGTTTGTCAAAATATAATCCCAGATCATCATCATTCCTATTGGTCTCATTATATGAAATTTGGAACTCATTCATGAGGCCTGACCACGCTGTACCTACATAGTCCATTCTTGCCCAATAGTATAAAGACCATGAAACTTGACAGAAACCTGAAGACCCCGCCTGGGGTTAAATGAGAAACTTGAAAAAAATAATAAATAAAAAATGATGAAACAATTTTTTGACTTATTATAGAAAAAAGGGGAAACTAAATGTTTCCAGAACAATATTTATAGTGGGTATATATAGGGCTGTGCCGCACCTGGCGGACACACTTGGTGCTTCCACCTAACGAATGATTAGAAACTTGATTACTGATGACCTCGGGTGGTAATCTGTCACCCTAGATAACTAAAGTGCCACATCCTGATTGATTAGTAGGGAAATATGTGGAAAGAATGGACTTTGTAGGCACTGCTATAGAAAAATATATATATCTTTTAATAATATCATATAGAATACGTAAAAAAACACAGATAATTGAAAAAAATGAATGAAAAAACATATAAAATGAAAAGCAAGAAAAGGAAAAAGTGGTAACCCGTGTGTCACAACCACAGGAAAACACTCGAGAATTGTTGTCACTTGATGCGGGGATGAACGTGCTGGATAGCCCTCGCTGGACTCTTTGAAAAGTGTTTCCCAGGTAGGTATCCACCGGGTTCCTGAAGAATTTAAAAGTTGCTCAACATGTTTCGCGATTTAGATAGAATCGCTTCTTCAGGAGCTTCTAAATTCCAATAAAAAACATAATTTTAATATTTAAACAAATATATGTAATATAGGATATGTATACCAGTAAATTACAAATTTATACAGTACATGTGAATGTCAATCGCTGCAACCCATGACTCTCACCAAATAAAGTATTGTTTGCAAAAAGTCGAATGCGATTGCTTCACCGCTCAGCAACTCCTCTAGGAGAACCGACCACCAGGGGGTCGCGGACTGTACCCCTGCAAATCCTGACTGTTTTTACCAATTGCGGGAGGTGGGTATGCTGGGAGATACGGGGATGCACCAGGAAACTAAAAAATACCAAGCATATAAGGAAAATACGGCTAATAAAGAATAAATGTGGTTACCTTTGAATACTGGTAATACATGGTCAGTTTGAAACTTACATGTATAGAGGGTTTGGTAATGTGCGAACCCAAAGAAGGTTTGGAGTTTGCTGGATGCACAAATGATAGAAAAAAGCGGGTCTCTAGAAAATACATAAAAGAAAGCATCTTTCAAAAAAATGCTGGCCTGGTTTTTGTTAGCCAACTTTATAGTATTATGCCGATAATATGAAAACCATACCTTCAGCAAGGTATTGCTACACTGGGGCAGTTTGACATACATCCAATATGTATTATAAAGACTTTTCCCAGATAGTACACTGATGTCTCAGTAATGGACTTCACCCACTGCAACTAGGAGCATAGGCATAATATATAATCAATTAGGGAACTCATAAAAGAAGCTACCAGAGAAAAAATGACAGACAAATACTGGCACCTTACAGCCATTAACCATATAAAGTAAAAATATATACCTAAGGAGCGCTGCTTCCCAGATGGCCCAGGCTGTAAGCAGACATAATGCTGCTAGCCTGCTAACGGCGTCAGATGAAGGAACGAGTCTGCAATAAAGTTTACAAAGGCCAATGAGTCCTGAGCACTGTGCCAGTATCTTTATCACAGCCAGGGACTGTCAAGTGTGCTGCCGCCCACCCTACCTTGAAATTGGGAAAAAAAACGCATCCACCGGATTCCTCCTATTGGGTTGTAGTGTACTGCGAGCAACCGCACTCCACAAACGAAACTGTGGAGTGAACGGTTAGTCTCGCTATTTGTGCATCCCACTCGCGGATTTGTCAGCAACGTCTGACATCACGCGGGCCGGCCAAAGTGCGTCTCACGTCCCTGCCAGTGAACGGCGCCTGCGCACTGGCGAACTGCTGGTGGGACCCAGGCGCAGGTAAGGGCGGAAGCGCAACGAGGGCACATCACATGATGTGTCCTGGGTTGCCATTGGGTGATGAAGATTCCCTCCCACCTAGGGGGTAGGGGGGAGGGGTCCTGATACCCAACGGCTCGGGTGGCCACATATTCCCTGCACGTCCACCCCAGACGTGATACAGATACTGGCACAGTACTCAGGACTCATTGGCATTTGTAAACTTTATTGCAGACTCGTTCCTTCATCTGACGCCGTTAGCAGGCTAGCAGCATTATGTCTGCTTACAGCCTGGGCCATCTGGGAAGCAGCGCTCCTTAGGTATATATTTTTACTTTATATGGTTAATGGCTGTAAGGTGCCAGTATTTGTCTGTCATTTTTTCTCTGGTAGCTTCTTTTATGAGTTCCGTAATTGATTATATATTATGCCTATGCTCCTAGTTGCAGTGGGTGAAGTCCATTACTGAGACATCAGTGTACTATCTGGGAAAAGTCTTTATAATACATATTGGATGTATGTCAAACTGCCCCAGTGTAGCAATACCTTGCTGAAGGTATGGTTTTCATATTATCGGCATATTACTATAAAGTTGGCTAACAAAAACCAGGCCAGCATTTTTTTGAAAGATGCTTTCTTTTATGTATTTTCTAGAGACCCGCTTTTTTCTATCATTTGTGCATCCAGCAAACTCCAAACCTTCCTTGGGTTCGCACATTACCAAACCCTCTATACATGTAAGTTTCAAACTGACCATGTATTACCAGTATTCAAAGGTAACCACATTTATTCTTTATTAGCCGTATTTTCCTTATATGCTTGGTATTTTTTAGTTTCCTGGTGCATCCCCGTATCTCCCAGCATACCCACCTCCCGCAATTGGTAAAAACAGTCAGGATTTGCAGGGGTACAGTCCGCGACCCCCTGGTGGTCGGTTCTCCTAGAGGAGTTGCTGAGCGGTGAAGCAATCGCATTTGACTTTTTGCAAACAATACTTTATTTGGTGAGAGTCATGGGTTGCAGCGATTGACATTCACATGTACTGTATAAATCTGTAATTTACTAGTATACATATCCTATATTACATATATTTGTTTAAATATTAAAATTATGTTTTTTATTGGAATTTAGAAGCTCCTGAAGAAGCGATTCTATCTAAATCGCGAAACATGTTGAGCAACTTTTAAATTCTTCAGGAACCCGGTGGATACCTACCTGGGAAACACTTTTCAAAGAGTCCAGCGAGGGCTATCCAGCACGTTCATCCCCGCATCAAGTGACAACAATTCTCGAGTGTTTTCCTGTGGTTGTGACACACGGGTTACCACTTTTTCCTTTTCTTGCTTTTCATTTTATATGTTTTTTCATAATTTTTTTTCAATTATCTGTGGGTTTTTTTACGTATTCTATATGATATTATTAAAAGATATATATATTTTTCTATAGCAGTGCCTACAAAGTCCATTCTTTCCACATATTTCCCTACTAATCAATCAGGATGTGGCACTTTATCTATCTAGGGTGACAGATTACCACCCGAGGGCATCAGTAATCAAGTTTCTAATCATTCGTTAGGTGGAAGCACCAAGTGTGTCCGCCAGGTGCGGCACAGCCCTATATATACCCACTATAAATATTGTCCTGGAAACATTTAGTTTCCCCTTTTTTCTATAATGAGTCAAAAAATTGTTTCATCATTTTTTATTTATTATTTTTTTCAAAAGTTTCTCATTTAACCCCAGGCGGGGTCTTCAGGTTTCTGTCAAGTTTCATGGTCTTTATACTATTGGGCAAGAATGGACTATGTAGGTACAGCGTGGTCAGGCCTCATGAATGAGTTCCAAATTTCATATAATGAGACCAATAGGAATGATGATGATCTGGGATTATATTTTGACAAACTCAAACAACTATTGAAAAGAAAATCCAACCTCTATTGGCATATGGAATTCTTTAAGATATATATTGGGGAGAACATCAGCCCTATGGGCCTTAGAATTCAGATGTTCCCCACGTTTAAAAATGCCTCACAGGACCTAAAAAGGTCCTGGGAGGGGGTTCTCAACAAATGTAGCCAAGATTGCATGCAACTTCTTATGTCCCAATATGCATTGGATACGAACATGTTGGATCAGGAACTAGCATTACTACATACTAAATACCAATCCATTACAACACATGCAAAATTTGCAGCTAAAAGTCAGGAATTGAAGGTGTATTTAGATAGACTCAACAAAAGTATCATCTCTAAAAAACAAGCTAAAATTACATAAGATAGGATGGCATTTGCAGAAGATTTTGCCTATAAATGGGACAATCCCATCAGGGGAAGAGGTTCAGGTTTTAAAAATCGTTCACAAACAAATCGTTTAAATATATATGTTTCAGAAGATGACACTGAATCCGATTCCTCTTTATCTTCACAGGCACAGAGAACACAAACGGTGAACAATCCCTATCCCCCCCAATGGATCACGTAAGCGGGGTCACCATGGTGGTGGGTATACGGTCACACCAAACACCAAAAAGAAGCCAGCCAATGTAGCAGGCTTCACACCTTCACAAACACGCGCACAGGGTGGGCAGAATAGAGGTGAAGGGAACACACCCAACTATGATCTCTCCAAATATGCCTATATGGGCCCCATTGCAGCACAAGCAGTACAACAATTACACACCCAAGCATCTCACAACACACAACCTAGTACAATTTCTTCAACAATGCCCCGAGGAGCAGAAGGTGGCAATGTAGGCCCCTCTGGTACCCCTCTATACCCAACAAGACCTACTGTTACCCCAACCCCTTTAGGAGGGAACTCTCTTCATTAACCAACAATGAAGAATTAAGTGTCATCAACTTGACCCCCTATCCTCTCTCAGATGATGAATTAACAGTCCTCAAATTAGGCCTCAGTTTCTGCCCAAGTGCCAATCTGGACAAATATGAGGTCAACAAGGACCTCTATTTGTTTGCAAGGAAACTAACATACAAATATATATTTGATCCCGATAGGAGGAGACTCCGAGAGGAAAAAGACCTTTCTGAACAGATAAAAAAATTTACGATGAAAGACTTTAGAGCAATCAGAGATCTAATGCTCTTGTTGGATGAAAATTCAGATCCAACCAGCACTCAACAAGTTGATTCTAGCCAGGAACCCCCTATTGGACATAAAAAAACGGTATTTAAAAACAAGTCTAATCAATTCCCTGACCTCAATACCAATCCACAGGTGGCTGCCTTTCTGTTAGCCATGGTCAGAGAGATTAAAAAGATGCCATTATCAGCCACCACACCAAATTTACCTAGGAAACAGCAAGAAGCTTTAAGAAGTGTTTCGATATATTGAACAATCCTGAATGGTACAAACCAATTACACAAGAGATCACGGCACAGTTCAAGTTGGAGTTTAAGTTACTGATCTATACGGCCTACACAGCCGCGCTGATCGATAAACCCACATATGAATACTTCAATATAGCCTTCCCTAGAGAAGCAATTTTCTACGCTATTCCGAAGATTCATAAAAATCAAACTAAGCCACCAGGTAGACCTATTATTTCTGGAATAAGGATCTATGACAGAAAACGCTAGTAGGTTCATTGACTTTTTTCTAATGCCTCACGTTATAAGATTACCATCATATGTGAGAGATACATTTGACCTCCTAAAAAAACTTGATGGCCTTACCAGTCCTCCGAATGCGTATTTTGTTACAATTGATGTAGAGGCTCTCTACTCAAGTATACCGCATGAATTAGGTTTAGAAACAATAAAAACATTTCTAATGGAAGAGGACCATAGACAATGGAAATTCCAATCTTTCATCATCCAATTACTATCATTTATACTCAAACACAACCATTTTTCATTTCTCGGCTCCCACTACCTCCAGGTACAGAGCGTCGCCATGGGCACTTGTTGCGCACCGGCGTACGCCAATCTGTACCTGGGGGGTGGGAGTGAGAGATTTTTTCCAATGATTTATATCGTCAATACCTGGACCAGACATTGTGCTGGTTCAGGTATATTGACGATATTTTTGTCATCTGGACCGGTACAATTACATCCTTAAACCAATTTCTACAACAACTTAACATTAACAAGTTTAATTTAAAATTTACTTTTGATTGGTATTTGAACTCTATTTCATTCCTTGACCTGCTTATCTACAGAGATTCCTGCGACAACGTGGTCACCAAACTATATCGTAAAAATACAGCAGGTAACACTCTGTTACATGTCAACAGTGGACATCCAAGATCTTTAGTCCACAGTATTCCATATGCCCAGTACATTCGCCTGCGCAGAAACTGCACTTACGATGCAGATTTCCAACAGCAGGCGAATGAGCTGCGCATTCGCCTACTGCATCGAGGTTACAGCAAAAGCCTTCTAAGAAAGGCCTTCAACAAGGCCAAGGGCAAAGAAAGAACATCATTACTTTATTCCAGACCCAAAACCAATACCAATATTAACCTACAAACCACAAAGTTTATAACGAAATATTCCGCACAACAAAATACCCTGAAAAATTTCCTCGAACAACATTGGCATCTGCTCAGTGAAGATGTTACACTGGGTAAATACGTCAGAGAAACACCTGAAATTGTGTACCGTAGGGCCTCATCGATTGGCAACAAACTTACCATCAGTGAATACAAACCAAAACATGACAGAAACACCATGGAGTGCGGCCTATTTACCTGCGGGCAGTGTTCGTACTGTCCCTGGGTTCAAACAGGAACGCAATTTCGATTGCCCAATGGTGACAACTTCCGCCCACGTTTCCATGCTACATGTGACACAGAAGGGGTAGTGTACCTCATGATGTGTAAGTGCGGAGCTTTTTATGTTGGCAAAACCATTCGTAAATTCAAACAACGTATTTATGACCACATATATTATTCTCAATACGCAAAAATGATTACACCAGTAAGCCGCCATCTGGGCCTGTATCATAAGTTTGATACCTCAATGGTCAAATTCATTATTTTGGAGGTCATACCACAAGACCCACGAGGGGGAAACTGGGATAAACGCATTCTCCAAAAAATGACCAATTGGATTGAGCGCCTCTCAGCAATTAAACCCCCAGGAATTAACGAGGTCTTGTCATATCGACCTTTCTTATAGGGACCCTGTGGCAGCTATATGCGTCTCCTGTGTACACTAATTTTCATATATTCCCCTTCAGTGTTCCCCCCTTTTTTTCAGTTATTTATTGTTTGGTAAATTTAGCATTACTGCCCCTATATTATATGTTCAACCTTAGGGACATTCATTGGTCAATTTTGGACCCCAATACTTGACACCCCCCATAGCTTTTGAAGCATCCGCTTGGTGTTTAAAATGGGACTTGTGCATGAGTTTTGTAACCTTGCATTATATATGTCAGTTTCGTTCCTATTACAACTGCCTATCTAACAGACAATATCAATGTACATCTACATATTATATGGAGATATAGCTATAATCATTGGTTTTTCAAGCATGCTTATCGCATGCAATTTTTCTTCTGTTTTTCTTTTCATTGTCAAATCACTTGCTCCATCTCCCAGCGAAGCTCCACTATTCCATCCAGTTACCCATCCAGGCTTGTTTACTCCCTTCATGCGGGGGGTGGACGTGCGGGGAATACGTGGCCACCCGAGCCGTTGGGTATCAGGACCCCTCCCCCCTACCCCCTAGGTGGGAGGGAATCTTCATCACCCAATGGCAACCCAGGACACATCATGTGATGTGCCCTCGTCGTGCTTCCGCCCTTACTTGCGCCTGGGTCCCGCCAGCAGTTCGCCAGTGCGCAGGCGCCGTTCACTGGCAGGGACGTGAGATGCACTTTGGCCGGCCCGCGTGATGTCAGACGTTGCTGACAAATCCGCGAGCGGGATGCACAAATAGCGAGACTAACCGTTCACTCCACAGTGTCGTTTGTGGAGTGCGGTTGCTCGCAGTACACTACAACCGAATAGGAGGAATCCGGTGGATGCGTTTTTTTCCCAGTTTCAAGGTAGGGTGGGCGGCAGCACACTTGACAGTCCCTGGCTGTGATACAGATACTGGCACAGTACTCAGGACTCATTGGCCTTTGTAAACTTTATTGCAGACTCGTTCCTTCATCTGACGCCATTAGCAGGCTAGCAGCATTATGTCTGCTTACAGCCTGGGCCATCTGGGAAGCAGCGCTCCTTAGGTATATATTTTTACTTTATATGGTTAATGGCTGTAAGGTTCCAGTATTTGTCTGTCATTTTTTCTCTGGTAGCTTCTTTTATGAGTTCCCTAATTGATTATATATTATGCCTATGCTCCTAGTTGCAGTGGGTGAAGTCCATTACTGAGACATCAGTGTACTATCTGGGAAAAGTCTTTATAATACATATTGGATGTATGTCAAACTGCCCCAGTGTAGCAATACCTTGCTGAAGGTATGGTTTTCATATTATCGGCATAATACTATAAAGTTGGCTAACAAAAACCAGGCCAGCATTTTTTTGAAAGATGCTTTCTTTTATGTATTTTCTAGAGACCCGCTTTTTTCTATCATTTGTGCATCCAGCCACCTCCAAACCTTCCTTGGGTTCGCACATTACCAAACCCTCTATACATGTAAGTTTCAAACTGACCATGTATTACCAGTATTCAAAGGTAACCACATTTATTCTTTATTAGCCGTATTTTCCTTATATGCTTGGTATTTTTTAGTTTCCTGGTGCATCCCCATATCTCCCAGCATACCCACCTCCCGCGATTGGTAAAAACAGTCAGGATTTTCAGGGGTACAGTCCGCGACCCCCTAGTGGTCGGTTCTCCTAGAGGAGTTGCTGAGCGGTGAAGCAATCGCATTCGACTTTTTGCAAACAATACTTTATTTGGTGAGAGTCATGGGTTGCAGCGATTGACATTCACATGTACTGTATAAATCTGTAATTTACTAGTATACATATCCTATATTACATATATTTGTTTAAATATTAAAATTATGTTTTTTATTGGAATTTAGAAGCTCCTGAAGAAGCGATTCTATCTAAATCGCGAAACATGTTGAGCAACTTTTAAATTCTTCAGGAACCCGGTGGATACCTACCTGGGAAACACTTTTCAAAAAGTCCAGCGAGGGCTATCCAGCACGTTCATCCCCGCATCAAGTGACAACAATTCTTGAGTGTTTTCCTGTGGTTGTGACACACGGGTTACCACTTTTTCCTTTTCTTGCTTTTCATTTTATATGTTTTTTCATTAATTTTTTTCAATTATCTGTGTTTTTTTACGTATTCTATATGATATTATTAAAAGATATATATATTTTTCTATAGCAGTACCTACAAAGTCCATTCTTTCCACATATTTCCCTACTAATCAATCAGGATGTGGCACTTTAGTTATCTAGGGTGACAGATTACTACCCGAGGGCATCAGTAATCAAGTTTCTAATCTTAGGGTGGAAAGTCCGTGAGTCTCTGGAAGAGGCAGTCAGGTTCTCTGTAGCCAAGTACTTCTCTACACGATCCACAAGATTATTGGCCGTTTCTGGGTCTCCATGGCTTACCCACTTTTGGATGGCAGTAGGAAGAGCTCTCAAGAAACGATCCATCACAACACGTTCCACAATCTTTGGTGCGGACAAAGTCTCTGGCTGTAGCCACTTCCTGCTCAGGTGAATGAGATCATACATTTGAGACCTGGGGGGTTTTCCAAGCCGGAAAGTCCAGTTATGCACACGCTGAGCCCCGAACAGCCAGGGTGACACCCAGCCGTGCCAATATTTCAGTTTTTAGCATCACATAGTCTTTTGCTTGGTCAGGCTCTAGGTCATAGTAAGCTTTCTGCGATTCACCAGTTAACAGAGGAGCCACCAGTCCAGACCACTGATCCTTAGGCCACTTTCCTCTTTCAGCAGTCCTTTCAAATGTGGTCAAAAACACCTCTGGATCATCCTCTCCAGTCATTTTTGTCAATAAACGACTCACCCCAAAGGACGCGGTATTAGTGGAACGACTTTCCTCACTGGTCTGCGGACGTTGCTGCATTACTGTTTCCATTTGTTGTAGTCTCTGCTCTTGCTTCTGCAACAGGTCTATGAAACGGGCCTCCGATTGCTGCAGGGCTTGTTGCTGAGCTTCCAGACTCTGTTGGTGAGCTTGCTGCTGGGCTGCGAGGCTCTGTTGATGAGCTTGCTGCTGGGCTGCAAGGCTCTGTTGATAAGCTTGCTGGTAGGCTGCAAAGCTCTGTTGTTGAGCTGCAAGGCTCTTTTGCAAACCTGCATTTGTCTGCTGCTGATTGGCATTTGCTAGAGCCAGCTGTTTCAGTATCTCCTCCATGCTGGCCTTAAAAAAAACTGCCACTGGTTCTCCACCAACTGTGAGGGGGTTAGCTCGGCAACGGGTGTGTGTGACCCCCTGGATGGGTTCACCACACAAAAACAGGCACAGCAGACAGAGTTTGTAGTTGCAAAAACAAAAGGTGTGGTTTATTTACACTATTTACAGGGGAAAAACAGCAAAACAAAAAGAAACATACAAAAATAAATCCTGGTCAGCTTGACCGCTTACTACACACGTTGGTTCCCTGTCTGACAACTAGGTGCAGCCTTGTGCTGCCCCAGCCCCTATCTCCCTGTTTTTTTTAAGGTTTTAGCCACACAGGCTTTGTCTCACCGCACAGGACAGAAACACACTAACCAGTCTTGCACAACACAGAACTGGTTCCAGGATGGAGCCTCTCCCTTAGCATGCTGGGAGTTCTTATAGAGGCCTTAATGAGCCACTTGATTCAGCTGGGCTCATTAACTCTTCCCCCGCAAGACTCCCAGCACTCCCCCTAGTGGTATGAACTTGCATAAAGCCTGAATCTAGGGGATACATACCTACCATCCTGGATGCAACCTGGTGATTTTACCTGCCTGCTGTCACAAAACATATATTCATCTTTAACCATTGGAATATAAATAGGTTACAATGTTTTTAAATTTGGATACTTTCTCTCTTTTACACACATATCTATTTTTTATATATACACTTCATATGCACATCTTTTCCTGTTTTCTCATAGCATGTGGAATTTCCATATTGGTATATCCTCATCATTACTATTAACTTTATATATAAATGGATACCCAAATATGTGCAAATTTATATGTCAATGTCTTTTTCTTTCTCATTAATGTTTATGTGAATCACATGTGGCTAGAAAGAAGTCTGCAATTTCAATGATCTGTATCACCTGTTGCTATATTGGATAGGTTTATATAAGGAGAATCAGGCCGGGTTCACACTGGGGCGACAAACGCTCCGACATTGGGAGCTCATGTCGCATGACGTGTGAAAATCAATGTTTCCCTATGGGAGCCGTCTTAACTGGTCCGACACATGTCGGTCCGACTTTGAAAATGCTCCCCATACTACTTTGGTCCGACTTTGATCCGACTTCAGCCCATTGACTATCATTGAAGTCGGATCAAAGTCGGACCGCAGTCTTGCATGATCCGACTTTGGCATGCGACTTGTGCTCTGCTGCTCTTGACGGGGAACTCCACGCCAAATTTTTAATAAAAAACCGGCATGGGTTCCCCTCCAAGAGCATACCAGGCCCTTGGGTCTGTTATGGATTTTAAGGGGAACCCCTACACCAAAAAAACGGCGTGGGGGTACCCGCAAAATCCAAACCAGACCCTTATCCGAGCACGCAACCTGGCAGGCTGCAGGGGAAGAGGGGGGACGAGAGAGCGGCCCCCACTCCCTCCTGAACTGTACCAGGCAGCATGCCCTCAACATGGGGGATTTGGTGCTTTGGGGCAGGGGGGTGACCTGCGGCCCCCCCACCCCAAAGCACCCTGCCCCCATGTTGATGAGGACAGGGCCTCTTCCCGAGCTGTGTAATAAATTACTTTAAAAACCTGTGTGTGTTTTTTTTATTGACATTTTTTTCCCCCAGGTGAATGGGTAGGGGTACGATGTACCCCATACTCATTCACATAGGGTGGGGGGCTGGGATCTGGGGGCCCCCTTATTAAAGGGGGGGCTCCCGAATTCCGATAAGCCCCCCGCCCGCAGACCCCGACAACCAACGGCCAGGGTTGTCGGGAAGAGGCCCTGTCCTCATCAACATGGGGGCAGGGTGCTTTGGGGTGGGGGGGCCGCAGGTCGCCCCCCTGCCCCAAACCCCCCATGTTGAGGGCATGCGGCCTGGTACGATTCAGGAGGGAGGGGGCCGCTCTCTCGTTCACCCCCTCTTTTCCTGTGGCCTGCCAGGTTGCGTGCTCGGATAAGGGTCTGGTTTGGATGTTGGGGGGACCCCCACGCCGTTTTTTTCGGCGTAGGGGTTCCCCTTATAAATCCATACCAGACTGAAGGGCCTGGTATGCTCCTGCAGGGGAACCCATGCCGGTTTTTTATTTAAAATTTGGCGTGGAGTTCCCCCTCAAGATTCATACCAAACACAGTGCCTGGTATTGGCGGGGATCCAAATCGGATCCCCATTCATTGAAAGTCGGACATATGTCGGCTTCATGTCGCAGGGCAAAGTCGGATCCAAAGTAGGACGGCTGTCGTGTCGCACAAGTGTGAACCCAGCCTAATGCTGACTTATCTTGGTAAAGGAATTAGCACATCGTTGTGTGAAATGCGTCTACCATTTGAACTGTCTGTAACACTTGGGATGTTCGTTCATTAAACAAGAATTTTGATGGATCTTGGAGTGCTGCCATTTCTTCAGGGTTCAATGGGCCTGGTAATAGACAGGGGGGGTGCCCTGTCATTTTTTTCAATTACTTTTCTCTGTATTGCCGGGACCGACAATTTATGAATAGCCGTGAGTAGTTTTAAATGACTTTTTTTCCTTCAGAAATGACATTTTGTGCAGGGACAGTTCTAAACACGGGAAACATGCGCTACTTTACATGCATACTTTAGACACCCCCCAGGTACGAAATTTAAAGGAATATTTCACTTTTATTGTTTCACTTTAAGCATTATTAAAATCACTGCTCCTGAAAAAACGTCAGTTTTTAAAACTTTTTTTTTGCATTGATACATGTCACTTGGGGCCCCAAACACTTTTTATGACAATAACTTGCATATTAAACTTTAAAATTAACACTTTTGATTTCTCCCATAGACTTTTAAAGGGTGTTCCGTGGCTTTTCGAATTTGCCACAAACACCCCAAATTGTTCGCTGTTTGCCGAACGGGCGAACAGCCAATGTTCGAGTCGAACTCATGTTCGAGTCGAACATAAAGCTCATTCCTACTCTTTTCCTCGCTTTGATTTTTTGCTCTAATGGACTCGAAGGCAGATATCTCCCACTGACCACCAATCAGATGAAAGGTAGGCGATTGGGGGTCACTGGCGTCTCCACCTAAACTGCTCCATGGCTGATCTCACCACCCATAAACCTGCCCTACGCTTTGCCTCGCACAATGTGCAGGGGATTAACTCCCCTATTAAGCGCCAGAAAATCTTCCAATACTCTCATGACCAAAAAATGTACATATTATTTCTTCAAGATACACACTTCCCAAAATCTTATGCCCCGTCCTTCATACACACCAAAATTTTCTTCGTTCTACCTTGCTAATTCGGATAGAAAGACTAAGGCCCGGTTCACACCTATGCGAATTGGTTGCGGCTTACACCGCATCCAATTCGCATAACATTATAAAATACATTGATTCCAATGAGGCTGGTTCACATATGTGCGATGCATTCGCACTGCGCATTGCCGAAAAAATGTGTGCGTTCTTTAGGCATTGCGGTGCGGCTCAGGTGCGAATTCAGGCCCATTATGTTCTATGGGCACACATCTGATTCGCACATGTGTTGCGTTCTGAACAGGGATATTGAGGGGGAACTCCACGCCAAATAAAAAAAAAAAACGGCATGGGTTCCCCTCCAGGAGCATACCAGGCCCATAGGTCTGGTATGGACTTTAACGGGAACCCCTACGCCAAAAAAAACGGCGTGGGGGTCCCCCCAAAGTCCATAGCAGACCCTTAACCAGCATGCAACCTGATATCGTACCCCTACCCATTCACCTAGTGGAAAAAAATGGCAATAAAAACACTACACAGGTTTTTTAAGTAATTTATTAGTCAGCTTCGGGGGTCTTCTTCCAACTTCGGGGGTCTTCTTCCAACTTCGGGGGTGATGACACCCAGTGACCCCGCCCCCATATGCCGTCACAGTCCCATCATTCCCCGGGACTGTGATGTCATATGGGGGCGGGGTCACTGGGTGGCATCACCCAGTGACCACGCCCATGCCTATAAAAGTGAATGCACTCCGCTCATACGGCATTACAGCCGGAGAGAGCGACGAGTCAACATCTCCAGGAGAGAAGAGGGAAGAAGGCAACCAAGAAGACCGGGCCCCGCTAGCAAAAGAGCTGGAAGAAGATAGCGGAGGCCCGGCAGAAGGAAGAAAGAACCGGAGAGCGATAGAAGAACCGGAGAGCGCGGCGGAGACGACACCGGAGACCCCCGAAGTCGGAAGAGATCCCCGAAGTCGGAAGAAGACCCCCGAAGTTGGAAGAAGACCCCCGGAGCTGACTAATAAATGACTTAAAAAACCTGTGTAGTGTTTTTATTGCCATTTGTTTTCCACCAGGTGAATGGGTAGGGGTACGATGTACCCCATACACATTCACATAGGGTGGGGGGCCGGGATCTTGGGGCCCCCTTATTAAAGGGGGGCTCCCGAATTCCGATAAGCCCCCCGCCCGCAGACCCTGACAACCAACGGCCAGGGTTGTCGGGAAGAGGCCCTGTCCTCATCAACATGGGGGCAGGGTGCTTTGGGGTGGGGGGGCCGCAGGTCGCCCCCCTGCCCCAAACTCCCCATGTTGAGGGCATGCGGCCTGGTACGATTCAGGAGGGAGGGGGCCGCTCTCTCGTTCACCCCTCTTTTCCTGCGGCCTGCCAGGTTGCGTGCTCGGATAAGGGTCTGGTTTGGATTTTGGGGGGACCCCCACGCCGTTTTTCCGACGTAGGGGTTCCCCTTATAAATCCATACCAGACCGAAGGGCCTGGTATGCTCCTGGAGGGGAACCCATGCTGGTTTTTTATTTAAAATTTGGCGTGGAGTTCCCCCTCAAGATTCATACCAAACACAGTGCCTGGTATTGGCGGGGATCCAAATCGGATCCCCATTCATTGAAAGTCGGACATATGTCGGCTTCATGTCGCAGGGCAAAGTCGGATCCAAAGTAGGACAGCTGTCGTGTCGCACAAGTGTGAACCCAGCCTAATGCTGACTTATCTTGGTAAAGGAATTAGCACATCGTTGTGTGAAATGCGTCTACCATTTGAACTGTCTGTAACACTTGGGATGTTCGTTCATTAAACAAGAATTTTGATGGATCTTGGAGTGCTGCCATTTCTTCAGGGTTCAAAGGGCCTGGTAATAGACAGGGGGGGGGGTGCCCTGTAATTTTTTTCAATGACTTTTCTCTGTATTGCCGGGACCGACAATTTATGAATAGCCGTGAGTAGTTTTAAATGACTTTTTTTCCTTCAGAAATGACATTTTGTGCAGGGACAGTTCTAAACACGGGAAACATGCGCTACTTTACATGCATACTTTAGACAGCCCCCAGGTACGAAATTTAAAGGAATATTTCACTTTTATTGTTTCACTTTAAGCATTATTAAAATCACTGCTCCGGAAAAAACTTCAGTTTTTAAAACTTTTTTTTTGCATTGATACATGTCACTTGGGGTCCCCAAACACTTTTTATGACAATAACTTGCATATTAAACTTTAAAATTAACACTTTTGATTTCTCCCATAGACTTTTAAAGGGTGTTCCGTGGCTTTTCGAATTTGCCGCAAACACCCCAAATTGTTCGCTGTTTGCCGAACGGGCGAACAGCCAATGTTCGAGTCGAACTCATGTTCGACTCGAACATAAAGCTCATTCCTACTCTTTTCCTCTCTTTGACTTTTTGCTCTAATGGACTCGAAGGCAGATATCTCCCACTGACCACCAATCAGATGAAAGGTAGGCGATTGGGGGTCACTGGCGTCTCCACCTAAACTGCTCCATGGCTGATCTCACCACCCATAAACCTGCCCTACGCTTTGCCTCGCACAATGTGCAGGGGATTAACTCCCCTATTAAGCGCCAGAAAATCTTCCAATACTATCATGACCAAAAAAGGTACATATTATTTCTTCAAGATACACACTTCCCAAAATCTTATGCCCCGTCCTTCATACACACCAAAATTTTCTTCGTTCTACCTTGCTAATTCGGATAGAAAAACTAAGGCCCAGTTCACACCTATGCGAATTGGTTGCGGCTTACACCGCATCCAATTCGCATAACATTATAAAATACATTGATTCCAATGAGGCTGGTTCACATATGTGCGATGCATTCGCACTGCGCATTGCCAAAAAAATGTGTGCGTTCTTTAGGCATTGCGGTGCGGCTCAGGTGCGAATTCAGGCCCATTATGTTCTATGGGCACACATCTGATTCGCACATGTGTTGCGTTCTGAACAGGGATCTTGAGGGGGAACTCCACGCCAAATAAAAAAAAAAACGGCATGGGTTCCCCTCCAGGAGCATACCAGGCCCATAGGTCTGGTATGGACTTTAACGGGAACCCCTACGCCAAAAAAAAAACGCGTGGGGGTCCCCCCAAAGTCCATAGCAGACCCTTAACCAGCATGCAACCTGATATCGTACCCCTACCCATTCACCTGGTGGAAAAAAATGGCAATAAAAACACTACACAGGTTTTTTAAGTAATTTATTAGTCAGCTCCGGGGGTCTTCTTCCAACTTCGGGGGTCTTCTTCCAACTTCGGGGGTGATGACACCCAGTGACCCCGCCCCCATATGCCGTCACAGTCCCATCATTCCCCGGGACTGTGATGTCATATGGGGGCGGGGTCACTGGGTGGCATCACCCAGTGACCACGCCCATGCCTATAAAAGTGAATGCACTCCGCTCATACGGCATTACAGCCGGAGAGAGCGACGAGTCAACATCTCCAGGAGAGAAGAGGGAAGAAGGCAACCAAGAAGACCGGGCCCCGCTAGCAAAAGAGCTGGAAGAAGATAGCGGAGGCCCGGCAGAAGGAAGAAAGAATCGGAGAGCGAGAGAAGAACCAGAGAGCACGGCGGAGACGACACCGGAGACCCCCGAAGTCGGAAGAGATCCCCGAAGTCGGAAGAAGACCCCCGAAGTTGGAAGAAGACCCCCGGAGCTGACTAATAAATGACTTAAAAAACCGGTGTAGTGTTTTTATTGCCATTTTTTTTCCACCAGGTGAATGGGTAGGGGTACGATGTACCCCATACTCATTCACATAGGGTGGGGGGCTGGGATCTTGGGGCCCCCTTATTAAAGGGGGCTCCTGGATTCCGATAAGCCCCCCGCCCGCATACCCCGACAACCAACGGCCGGGGTTGTCGGGAAGAGGCCCTGTCCTCATCAACATGGGGGCAGGGTGCTTTGGGGTGGGGGGGCCACAGTGCGCCCCCTGCCCCGAAGCACCCACCCCCCCATGTTGAGGGCATGCGGCCTGGTACGGTTCAGGAGGGAGGGGGGCCGCTCTCTCGTCCCCCCTCTTTTCCTACAGCCTGCCGTGCTTGGATAAGGGTCTGCTATGGACTTTGGGGGGGACCCCCACGCCGTTTTTTTCAGCGTAGGGGTTCCCGTAAAATCCATACCAGACCTAAGAGCCTGATATGCTCCTGGAGGGGAACCCATGCCGGTTTTTTATTTAAAATTTGGTGTGTAGTTCCCCCTCATGATAACAGCGGCGAGACTTCCCAGGTCGGCAAGTCCGCAGCTAAAAACGCAATGGAACCGCTGAACGACTGATTGCGAACTTGGCAAAGACTCCAAGCTCAAAAACGCAACGCATGGGTGTGAACCCAGCCTTAAGGCGTAGGCGTGTTTTTTTCCCTGCAAAACCCAGTTCTCACTGGTATCAGAATTTAAGGACCCTGATGGCAGATTCATACTAGTGAAGGGCCTCATTGATAACCAGCTTTACTCTCTCATCTCATACTATGCACCTAATAAGGGGCAATCAAAATTTTTTAGTCCCTCTTTCACACTCTAGCTCCAATGCTTGAAGGCCTGGTCCTCTATGGTGGAGACTCTAACATTACGTTTGACGCAAGAAAGGATAAATCCCGTCCCCTGGGTAAGGATGGTGTCCATCCCACCAGACAGAGTCTTAATGTAGCCAGACAGATTTACCACCAGGGTTTGGTCGACGCCTGGAGGGAAATGAACCCCGAGGCTCGGGATTACACACACTACTCTAGCCCCCGCAATACTTTTGCCAGAATAGATCACTTTTTCATTCTGCGAAATCATACCCCGCTGGTTCACAAAGCAGTCATTAAAGACTCTGCCTGGTCGGACCACTCCTTCCTTCTCCTGATAATAAACAGACCGACGGCCCGACAACAAGGGTTCAATTGGAGTTTAAATGCCTCAATCCTTAGCAATCCCTCCCACGTCAGTGGGATTGAAAAATACATTCAGGAATATTTTCTACTTAATGATGTTGATAACATCTCCCCCACCACTCTGTGGGTGGCACATAAAACCTCCATTTGAGGTTAACTGATCCAAATGTCCTCTGGGATACTCAGAGCCCGCAAACTAGATATAGACAGGCTGGAGAGGGAATTCTCGTATTTAAGCAAACAACATAAACGCAACCCGATCTCTGGATCGGCAGCAAAGCTTGAAACAGCACGCACAGCTCTTAATTTGACCCTCACTGCTATAGCCGAAAAAAGCTTGCGATGGGATGGAGGGAGATTTTATCATCAAAAAGACAAGTTGGGAGCTATGTTGGCACATAGGCTGACTCCTAAAATAAGGTCTCACACATTACCTAAGATAAAATTACGCAATGGATCCCTCTCACAAAATTCCCAGAAAATCATGGAGGCTTTTCATGATTTCTACCGTTCTTTGTACAGTAAAAATGGGAAGGAACCCTCACCCAGCCTGATTGATTCCTTTCTCAGCTCACTGAAGATCCCCAAGCTCCGGGAACACCACAGGGACAGTATAGAGATCTAGCGGAGGAAGTCTCTCAGGTCATTAAGAACCTTAAACATGATTCATAAGAACAAATATGAACATCAAATTAGACCTGTTGTGCTGCTAACATCCCTAGGAGTGAATCAAAAGAAAAAGAAACCCTCAAGGTGGGACTTTGAGGGCAACAATGAAGTAATGTATATAAAAATTATTTATTACAAATTATACAAAATATACAAAAATGTACAAGATTAAAACCATTGATGATACAAGAGTGTCATGGATATGCATTAATGTCTGTCTGCCATCTTACCTTCCTCCTCATGTGTTCATCTAGAGACCAGACCTCCTTCACCTGGCTTCCTTTATAATCTCCTCCCAGCCTGACTCCACCCCAGGCCCTATCACTGAACACTATATTAACCTGTGCACTGCAAGCCTGCTTTGCTGATCAACGTGTTTGTTAGGCATTGTGTGTTTGGGTTCCTGCCTGCCGTGTGCTACGTCTGTCTCTCTGTTACGTTATTGGCTTGTCCCCGACCATCCCTGTCTGCTCGTGACCCTTGACCTTCGGCTCGTTCTTCGTTATCCTTGTCTGCTTGTGGCCCCTGACCTTCGGCTTGTTATTCGGTTCTCTCTATCGTGTGCTGCTGCTTCCCCTTATCCTACGGGGCGTGAGCTAGGAAACTCCAGGGGCCGCGACCTGGTCCCAGCCTGCAGCGTAACATCCTCACCACTAGAGGCCCTGGAGAAGACCAGCTGGGTCTTAGACTCCGCGCCCTGGGGAATCTTGGCTCTCGCTTCCGTTGGGATCCCGGTTGTGCTCCTCTGGTCCCGCTTTCCACAACCACCCAGTTTCCTATCCACAGAAGCCAGCCATAGGGTTCACTACCTCGCGGTGCACTCCTGTCCCCCTACGGTGTGCATCTGTCACCTGGCCACAGGTGACCCTGACAGTTTGATCAGCCATGAACCCGGCTGACATCCCGCTTCCCGCGGATGATCCATTGCAGGGCATAGTTCGCAGACTTGAGACCCAGGAATCAAATCAGACCCAGGTGATGCGATTCCTCCAGGATCTGGCTTCTCGATTCGAGCAGCTTCAGGTCTCCTTGGGAACCCCGAATCCGCAACCCCAAGTACAACCAGCGGCTGTACCTATCGCACCAGTCGCAGCCTCACACTCACTAAGATTGCCAGCTCCGTTCCGTTTCTCTGGGGACTCCAAGGCCTGCAGAGGGTTTCTCAGCCAATGCACTATTCATTTTGAGCTTCAGCCTCAAAGCTTCCTATCTGACCGGGCTAAGGTAGCCTATATCATTTCCCTCCTCTCCGGTGAAGCTTTGGCCTGGGCTGCCCCCCTGTGGGAGAGGAACGATCCGGTGGTTTCCAGTCTGTCCGAATTCTTGAAGCTCTTTCGTAATATCTTCGAAGAGCCGGCTCGGGCTTCTTCAGCGGCTAGTGCTGTCTTACGTCTTCGCCAAGAATCTAGTTCAGTGGGGCAATATGCTCTTCAGTTCCGTATCCACACAGCTGAATTGAGCTGGAATAATGAGGCCCTGGTCGCTACCTTTTTACATGGCCTCTCTGACCGAGTGAAAGACGAATTAGCGGGAAGAGCCATTCCCGTCGGTCTGGACGATGTAATTTCATTATGCAACCAGATCGACATTCGTTTTCAAGAGAGGTCCTTAGAAAAAAGACGCCAGCACTCTCTGGGTCCTAGCCAGTCTGAGCTCCCCTCCCTTCATCCCGTGGAGCATCCTCTACCTGCTGAAGAACCTATGCAGCTGGGCCGGACCAGACTAACCCCCGAAGAACGTGCTAGGCGCAGAACTCTGGGCTTGTGCCTCTATTGTGGGGGCAAGGGTCATTTTCGTGACTCCTGCTCGCTTCGTCCGGGAAACGCTCGGGTCTAATACATTTGGAAGGTGGAGTATTGGACCCAGAAACATCACCTTCTCGCCTGCTCTTGCCGGTGTCCCTTCATGTAGGCACTTCTCCTCAGTCAACCCTTGCATACCTGGATTCCGGGGCTGCCGGCAATTTCATGGATTGGAGAACTGCTTCTTCTATGAAGCTTACCCTTTCACCTCTCACTACCCCATTGGTAGTCTCGGCAATTGATGGCACTGTTCTCCCAGGGGGCCCTATTCGCTTCCAGACGCTACCCATTAGGATGTCGGTAGGGATTCTCCACCAGGAGTGGATATCCTTTCTTATTCTACCCAAGGCCTCTACCCCAGTTGTATTGGGCCTCCCTTGGCTACAGCTCCACTCTCCACATGTGGACTGGGTCTCTGGGCAGATCCTGGCCTGGGGTTCCTCATGTTTCTCGTCGTGTCTTCTCAAGGTGACCCCCAAGGAGAGTCTTCCGGTTGCTGCCACTTCTGTTTCTTCTGATCTTCCCGCCGCATACAGCGATTACCGGGATGTGTTCTGTAAAAAATCAGCTGAGGTGCTTCCTCCCCACAGGTCTTTTGACTGTGCTATTGATCTTGTCCCCGGAGCAACTCTACCCAGGGGTCGTACCTACCCTCTGTCCATCCCAGAGACCCAGGCCATGTCGGAGTATGTAGCAGAGAATCTGGAGAGAGGGTTCATCCGGAAATCCTCATCGCCTGCAGGGGCAGGGTTCTTTTTTGTTGCCAAAAAGGATGGTACCTTAAGACCCTGCATCGATTATCGGGGTTTAAATGCGGTTACTATTAAAAATCGATACCCCTTACCCTTAATATCTGAGCTATTCGATAGGTTGAAGGGTGCCTCCATTTTCACCAAGTTGGATCTCAGAGGCGCGTACAATCTCATTCGAATACGGGAGGGTGACGAATGGAAGACTGCATTTAACACTAGAGACGGGCATTACGAATATCTGGTGATGCCTTTTGGTCTGTGTAATGCTCCAGCCGTGTTTCAAAACTTTGTCAATGAAATCTTCAGAGATCTGCTGTACCAGTTTGTTGTCATCTATCTGGATGACATTCTGATCTTTTCTGAAAATCTGCTCGTCCACAGAAACCATGTCCGCACTGTACTTCAACGTCTTAGAGAGAACAATCTCTATGCCAAGCTGGAGAAATGTTCCTTTGAATGTTCTGAGGTCCTGTTTTTGGGGTGCTTTGTCTCATGTTCGGGGCTTCGTATGGACCCTGGGAAGGTCTTGGCTATCACCAACTGGCCTCTTCCTGCTAGCCTCAAGGCCACACAGCGCTTTCTTGGCTTCACTAATTATTATAGGCAGTTCATAAGGAATTACTCTTCCATTGCCGCGCCTATTATCGCTTTGACCAAGAAGGGTGTGAATGCCAGAGACTGGCCTCCCGAAGCTGTCTCTGCATTTCACAACCTGAAACAGGCCTTTGTTTCTGGCCCCCTCTTGAGGAGACCAAATCCTGGGAATGCATTTTTTATTGAAGTGGACGCTTCCTCAATGGGGGTGGGAGCTGTGCTTCTTCAAATCTTTGAGAAGAGACGCCAACCATGTGCGTTCTTCTCCAAAAAAATTTCTCAGGCAGAGAGGAATTATGCCATCGGTGATCGGGAACTTCTCGCAATTAAATTGGCGTTAGAGGAGTGGCGTCATCTCTTGGAGGGTTCCCCTCACTCCATAACGATCTTTACCGATCACAAGAATTTACAGTATCTACAGAATGCTAAACGTCTGAATCCTAGACAGGCCAGGTGGAGTCTCTTCTTTGCCCGTTTTAATTTCACGATTACCTACAAACCTGGTTCCTGCAACGGTCGGGCTGATGCGCTCTCTAGGTCATTTGACACTTTGGACGAGGAGTCCGCCCCTGAACCTGAGCCGATCATTCCCACCTCATGCATTGTTGCCCACTCTACCACCCTGAAGTCTAAAATTCCGCCTGGTAAGACCTTTGTCCCCACTGAGCTAAGAGCTAAGATCCTTCGTTGGGGACATGATTCCAAGGTGGCAGGGCATTCTGGATTCCTCCGATCCTTCCTACTCATCAGTCGTCACTACTGGTGGCCTAATCTCCGCTCAGACGTCAAAGACTACGTTAAAGCTTGTCATGTCTGTGCTCAGTCCAAATCCTCCACACAAGCTCCTGCTGGTCTCCTCATGCCCTTGCCTATTCCTAAGGAACCCTGGGCCCATATTGCCATGGATTTTATCACCGATCTCCCACTGTCTGAGAATAATACAGTCATTTGGGTGGTAATCGATCGATTCTCCAAGATGGCTCATTTTGTTCCTCTTCCTGGTCTTCCTTCTGCCCCTGCCTTGGTTCCCATTTTCATTCGAGAAATTCTCCGCCTACATGGGGTCCCTTCTCATATTGTTTCCGACAGGGGAGTCCAATTCACGTCTCGTTTTTGGAGAGCCTTTTGCAAATCCCTCAATATTGTCTTGGATTTTTCTTCTTCTTACCATCCCCAATCCAATGGACAGACTGAGAGGGTTAATCAGGAGTTAGAGGTCTTTCTTCGCACCTTTGTGTCTTCTCACCATGACGATTGGTCCTCTCTACTCCCGTGGGCAGAATTCTCCCATAACAATCATGTGAATACCAGTTCGCAGAAGACACCCTTTTTCACAGTTTATGGAAAACACCCTCAACTTCCTCTTCCTATGATCTGTTCTCCAGACATTCCAGCTTTGGCTTCGGTTCAGGAGTCTCTCAATTCCGTTTGGGGTCACGTTCATGATTCCCTCCGGGCAGCTGCTGAAAAATTCAAAGGCTTTGCCGACCGCCGCAGGCGTAAACCGCCTTCTCTTCAGCCAGGGGACAAAGTCTGGCTCTCTACCAGGAACATCAAGCTCCGAGTTCCTTCTCTGAAGTTTGCTCCACGATTCATCGGTCCATACACGGTAACTGCTAAACTGAATCCGGTTTGTTTCAAACTCCAGATTCCTAAGAGCCTTAAAATCACTAACTCCTTTCATGTTGCTCTTCTAAAGCCTTTAGTCCTCAATAAATTCTCTCGTCCTCTTCCTACCGTGGCGCCTGTCTCTGAGGATAATCAGGAGTACGAGATCAGTCAAATTCTGGACTCCCGACTCTGTAAAGGCGTTCTTCAGTACCTCGTTCATTGGAAAGGGTTTGGTCCTGAGGAGAGGTCTTGGATCACTGCATCTGAGGTCTTTGCACCTCGTCTGTTAAAGGAGTTTCATCTGAAGTTTCCCTCTAAACCTGGGCCCAGGCGGGGAAGGGGGAGGCCTCGTAAGAGGGAGGGTACTGTCATGGATATGCATTAATGTCTGTCTGCCATCTTACCTTCCTCCTCATGTGTTCATCTAGAGACCAGACCTCCTTCACCTGGCTTCCTTTATAATCTCCTCCCAGCCTGACTCCACCCCAGGCCCTATCACTGAACACTATATTAACCTGTGCACTGCAAGCCTGCTTTGCTGATCAACGTGTTTGTTAGGCATTGTGTGTTTGGGTTCCTGCCTGCCGTGTGCTACGTCTGTCTCTCTGTTACGTTATTGGCTTGTCCCCGACCATCCCTGTCTGCTCGTGACCCTTGACCTTCGGCTCGTTCTTCGTTATCCTTGTCTGCTTGTGGCCCCTGACCTTCGGCTTGTTATTCGGTTCTCTCTATCGTGTGCTGCTGCTTCCCCTTATCCTACGGGGCGTGAGCTAGGAAACTCCAGGGGCCGCGACCTGGTCCCAGCCTGCAGCGTAACATCCTCACCACTAGAGGCCCTGGAGAAGACCAGCTGGGTCTTAGACTCCGCGCCCTGGGGAATCTTGGCTCTCGCTTCCGTTGGGATCCCGGTTGTGCTCCTCTGGTCCCGCTTTCCACAACCACCCAGTTTCCTATCCACAGAAGCCAGCCATAGGGTTCACTACCTCGCGGTGCACTCCTGTCCCCCTACGGTGTGCATCTGTCACCTGGCCACAGGTGACCCTGACAGAGAGAACATGGGTCCCAGGAAGAGGTCCAGAAAGTCTGACGCGTTTCGGGACACACTATACAATACAGATAAAATCGGTTTTAACAAAACACATATTTCAACATTAATTGTCTGTACAGATTGGTTCATAGAAATACAACATCACATAGCATAAGAAACATACCCCAAAATATCATCATACAAATTCATGGTTTGACCGGCGGGCTCCCAGAGGCAAATGGCACAGAAGTGTCTCACGTGCCAAACAGCACAAGAGCAGGGTGGACCCCCTCAACTCCCAGCAAATCCCAAGGCACCACCAGAAAAATGGGCACGGAAGCCACGATGGTACAGTCCTGCAAGTTCTAATTGAAAATGTACATTGACATGTTAGTTTCAAATATATGAAACACCTCCATTGTCAATTGTATATCCCTATGTAGCGCCCACCCCATTTAGGGGTGCTATATACCCAAATTTAGGGGGCTGGTCTAAGATAGTAGTTAGGCTCAGACCATTCTCAATTTATAGGTTGTGCTGTTTATTTCCAGGATGGTATACTGGTGTGCAGTTCCCTGTGGCCTGTAGGTGGCACTGCCATAATGGGTCAGGGTTGAACCACTGGTATTAGTGCTGTGCCTTGGGTGTCCTCTCTCGGCAGCGGTGCGGTGGGTGTGGTCGACCTGCTGTGCATGCCGGGAGAGGATACATAAGGGGCAGACGCCGCCTGGGAGGGGTCTTCGTTCCAGAGTCGGAGTCCTGGTGCATGGCGCATGGCCCTCCAGGCCATGGGGCCATGTGTGCATCAGTCCCAGGCACCTTTAGTCCTGGGGCTGCATCTTCAACACTTGGCCCAGCACCTTTAGCTGGAGCCCGCTTTGAGGAGGAGAAGTCCCAGGGTGTCTCTTGCGAGGGAGCCCGCTTCTAAGAGGAGGAGGCCGGGGGAGGACCTTTCTGACGGACCGGTGAGAGTTCACGGTGAAGGAATGGGCCCGGTAACTCTCTGGAGGGATTCTCCTATTCACAGAGGGCCTAGTAATGTGCTGCTGCTGGCACCTGTCCTTAAGTACCAGAAGATAAGAGGTTCGGGGTCTGATAGATTCTGTGGCAGAGAGTCTCCCGATCGCATCTAGGAAAGAACTTGATCAAACGTCCGAGCATCACTTCGGCTGCTAGGATCCACTTGTAGGAGACTATCCAGGTGAGCTAAACCTACTCAGGGATAGAGTAGTGATTGTGCTATCCATTGTGCCTGGACTAACCTCCCAAACCTTGCTGTCCTGTCTCTCTTCCACCCTTTACCTGTCTGCTGAACATTGAGAAAATAAACTCAACGTTGGAGTTTAAAGTGGTGTGGACATTGGAATTAACCTCCTCATCCAGGAGGGTACGGGCATATAGTACGGTGTGCCTTTTTCCTGCAATTGAGCCAAAGCAAGGGAAAAGGGTCCGTGTGCTACACCTATGAAGCAGGACACTGTAGCAAGTAACAAATAAAGGGCACTATACCGGTTTATTGTGGCATCCAAATGACACTCAGGATTGCACAGAGAAGAGGACCAGAGCTTGGTCAATATATTCCCCCATTTCTCCAAAACTGCTTGTTTTGTCATACAATCTGCAATCTTGCTTATCTTGCAATCTGTATATAAGTATAAGTGAGCTAGAGTAAAATAGATCACATATGCAGCGTACATACATGTATCACACAAAGGGTGAACATGATTTGTGTTTGAGAGAAAGGAAGACATCCCCCTCCCCTACCTATCAATACTACCTACCTTGATATTGAAGCAGAGGGACTTGATGCTGGCGTGGCGCATCTCCGCCGTCCAAAATAGCGACGAGTCCGCCATGTAAGCTGAATGAAAAGAAAAGTGAATTGCGCTGACTTGTATATCAAACCACTGTCCCTATGTTAATCAAAACAAATAAGGTTGTAGGTCATGTGAACTTTGTGCTCTAAACATCAATACAATATGTGTATTAACCCCAATTACTTATGCCAATCTAATTAAATTATACGTGCCATCAATAGCAGGAATACCTGCTGCGATTTTAAAGTGCAATGTGCAAAGGAATGTGCAATACAATATGCAAAAAAGTGTGCAATCCAATAGGCAAAAAAACACCAACAACTTATGTGCAGTTCATTAAGTCCTTCCAGTATGCTGTATAAGAAAAAGTGGGTATACAGCAAATATATCGCCAATGATAACATTTTAAAAATTATGCTGCAAAAACCAAGTGCCCAAATAGTCCTGTGTGGAGCAATTGCTTCTATCCCAGGTGACTTGCTGAGCTTCCACCTTCACCACATATGTGCTTACACCGCCACCAAATAGATTGGCCACTCACCAGATAGGCTGAATTGTGCGCCTTTGGTTCATAAGGATAACCACTCCGTCTACCAGACTTGTCAGCAGTTCCTCCCCATGTACTGGTGGTAAATCTCGCTCTATGATTGCTCATGGAACACATAAAGGACCATCATGGTGCAGTTTGTCATAAAAAATTTATTAAAGTTAAAAGAAATTTCATCCCCTCACATGTATCCGTAGTGGAGAAGGATCTGGGGGTTTTGGTAGATCATAAGCTCAATAATGGCATGCAATGCCAAGCTGCGGTTTCCAAAGCGAGCAAAGTCCTTTCTTGTATTAAGAGAGGTATGGACTCCAGAGAGAGAGATATCATGTTGCCCCTGTTCAAATCATTAGTAAGACCTCATCTGGAATATGCAGTTCAGTTTTGGGCACCAGTTCTCAAAAAGGATATCGGGGAACTGGAGAAAGTGCAGAGAAGGGCAATCAAACTGATAAGAGGCATGGAGGAGCTCAGCTATGAGGAAAGATTAGAGGAACTGAATTTATTCACTCTTGAGAAGAGGAGAATAAGGGGGGGATGTGATTAACATGTACAAATATATAAGGGGTCCATATAGTGAACTTGGTGTTGAGTTATTCACTTACGGTCAACACAAAAGAACAAGGGGGCACTCTTTACGTCTAGAGGAAAAAAGATTTAATCTCCAAATACGGAAATGTTTCTTCACAGTAAGAGCTGTGAAAATGTGGAACAGACTCCCTCCAGAGGTGGTTCTGGCCAGCTCAGTAGATTGCTTTAAGAAAGGCCTGGATACTTTCCTAAATGTACATAATATAACAGAGTACTAACATTTATAGGTAAAGTTGATCCAGGGTAAATCCGATTGCCTCTCGGGGGATCAGGAAGGAATTTTTTCCCCTGCTGTAGCAAATTGGATCATGCTGTGCTGGGGTTTTTTGCCTTCCTCTGGATCAACGTGGGTATAGAATTGGGTATATGGGATTGTACGATATTTTTTATTTAATTTTTTTTTTTTTTTTATGGTTAAACTGGATGGACTTTGTCTTTTTTCAACCTGACTAACTATGTAACTATGTAACTATGTAACTATCAGGGATGAGCCGAACACCCCCCTGTTCGGTTCACACCAGAACCTGCGAACAGACAAAATGTTCGTGTAAACTTTAGAACCCTACTAAATACAATGGACTCGAACGTTCAAAATCTAAAGTGTTAATTATAAAGGCTAATATGCAAGTTATTGTCCTAAAAAGTGTTTGGGGACCTGGGTCCTGCCCCAGGGGACATGTATCAATGCAAAAAGAAGTTTTAAAAACTGACGTTTTTTCGGGAGCAGTGATTTTAATAATGCTTAAAATGAAAAAATAAAAGTGAAATATTCCTTTAAATTTCGTACCTGGGGGGTGTGTATGATATGCATGTGAAGTGGCGCATGTTTCCCGTGCTTAGAACTGTCGCTGCAAAAAATGTCATTTTTGAAAGAAAAAAATGCATTTAAAACTGATTCGCGGCTATTAATGAATTGTCGGCTCCCGGCAATACATTCAAAAGTCATTGATAAAAAAAAAAAAAAAAAAAAGCGTGGGGGTTCCCCAGAATTCAATTACCAGGCCCTTCAGGTCTGGAATGGATATTAAGGGGAACCCTGCCGCAAATTAAAAAAAAATTGACATGGGGTTCCCCCAAATATCCATTCCAGGCCCTTCAGATCTGGCATGGATTTTAAGGGGAACTCCACCCCAAATAAAAAAAAAATGGCGTGGAGTCCCCCTAAAAATCCATACCAGACCCCTTATCCGAGCACGCAACCTGGCCGGCCGCAGGGGAAAAGGGGGGACGAGAGAGCGCCCCCCCTCCCTCCTGAACCGTACCAGGCCACATGCCCTCAACATGGGGAGGATGTCTCCATGTTGATGGGGACAAGGGCCTCATCCCCACAACCCTTGCCCGGTGGTTGTGGGGGTCTGCGGGCGGGGGGCTTATCGGAATCTGGAAGACCCCTTTAACAAAGGGGACCCCCCAGATCCCGGCCCCCCCCTATGTGAATTGGTAAGGGGTACATTGTACCCCTACCATTTCACGAAGAAAGCGTAAAAAAATGTTTAAAAAAACACACAAACACCTTGAAAAAGTCCTTTATTAAAAAAAAAAAAAAAAAAAAACATTCCAGCGGAGAAATCCAGTGTCCCGCCGTGATCCCGATGTCCAGCGCTGTCCTTCATTGGTTGTGCCTGAGCACTAAATTTAAATTACACAGTGAAGGAAGTTCCCCGCTCAAGCCAATGACGTAGGTGGGTCCGACATACCGAGGGGGCGGACCTGATGGGGAACTGCTCTCACTTTGGTAATACATGTATAGACCCGCCCCTTCTCATGTTCCGCATCTGGTCCGCTGAGCGGACCTGATGGGGAACTTTAGAAGGGGCGGGTCTATACATTTAAAATACTGAGAGGGAGTTCCCCATCAGGTCCGCTCAGGCACAACCAATGAAGGACAGCGCTGGACATCGGGATCGCCGCGGGACACTGGATTTCACCGCTGGAATGTTTTTTTTGTTTTTTTTTTTAAATAAAGGACTTTTTCAAGGTGTTTGTGTGTTTTTTTAAACATTTTTTTACGCTTTCTTCGTGAAATGGTAGGGGTACAATGTACCCCTTACCAATTCACATAGGGGGGGGCCGGGATCTGGGGGTCCCCTTTGTTAAAGGGGTCTTCCAGATTCCGATAAGCCCCCCCGCCCGCAGACCCCGACAACCACCGGGCAAGGGTTGTGGGGATGAGGCCCTTGTCCCCATCAACATGGGGACATCCTCCCCATGTTGAGGGCATGTGGCCTGGTACGGTTCAGGAGGGAGGGGGGGCCGCTCTCTCGTCCCCCCCTTTTCCCCTGCGGCCGGCCAGGTTGCGTGCTCGGATAAGGGGTCTGGTATGGATTTTTAGGGGGACTCCACGCCATTTTTTTTTTAAATTTGGGGTGGAGTTCCCCTTAAAATCCATGCCAGATCTGAAGGGCCTGGAATGGATATTTGGGGGAACCCCACGTCAATTTTTTTTTAAATTTGCGGCGGGGTTCCCCTTAATATCCATTCCAGACCTGAAGGGCCTGGTAATTGAATTCTGGGGAACCCCCACGCTTTTTTTTTTTTTTTATCAATGACTTTTGTATGTATTGCCGGGAGCCGACAATTCATTAATAGCCGCGAGTCAGTTTTAAATGCATTTTTTTCTTTCAAAAATGACATTTTTTGCAGGGACAGTTCTAAGCACGGGAAACATGCGCCACTTTACATGCATATCATACACACCCCCCAGGTATGAAATTTAAAGGAATATTTCACTTTTATTTTTTCATTTTAAGCATTATTAAAATCACTGCTCCCGAAAAAACGGCCGTTTTTAAAACTTCTTTTTGCATTGATACATGTCCCCTGGGACAGGACCCCGGTCCCCAAACACTTTTCAGGACAATAACTTGCATATAAGCCTTTATAATTAGCACTTTAGATTTCTCCCATAGATTTTTCGAATTTGCCGCGAACACCCCAATTTGTTCGCTGTTCGGCGAACCGGCGAACACGCAATGTTCGAGTCGAACATGAGTTCGACTCGAACTCGAAGCTCATCCCTAGTAACTATAAGTGCCTTTGAGCCGGCACTGAGCTGATCCAGCCGTGTATAGAAGATCTATATGTCTGGTCCGCACGTGTGCCCCTATGGTTCCTTCACAAGCTGAATTGCATCCCAAACCTTGTTATGATACCAGAAGTGACAAGCAAATAGTCCTGCAACCTCTATGCATTTCGCATTCAATGCGTCATTTATTTAACTTTCATTCAACTTATATGGTTGCATGATTTATTCGATTGCAGCAGACTGTTTTTTAGTAAAAGCATCTTGGCGCCATGTAAGCTGCCAGCATTTGAAGGGAGAAAGGGGGAGGAACAGTGTCACGTAATGCCGTGACGCGCGAGCGCTGCGCGTCACGTGATGCACGATCCTATATGGCTCAGTCCAATCGCGAAAGAAGAAGGAACAGTGTCACGTGGCGTCGTGACACACAAGCGCCACACATCACGTGATGCAAGGTCCTATATGGCTCAGTCCAACTAGCCGCAATTATCGAGAATGAGTGACGGGGACATGCCGTGCAGTTATAGACCGCACACGCGCGGACAAAGGGTCCACCATCATATCACCAGGCAGGTCCTCCCTCAGCAAGATCCCACCCATGTCACAAAACGCAAACAAAGGGGACGGACCAAAATTACATGATCCTCTCCAGGGGTGTGTCTATTTGGAACCTGAAACTCTATATCTGTCTCGTCAGAGTAGCAATGGTCAAACTGATCAGCAATGCAGAAGTAAGAACATCACTGATCATGATGCCAATTGCATAAAAAAGATATTAAATTTAATTGGATTTGGTGAGCGGACATAACATAGCAGGATACCAAGATCCATGACCGGGCAGCACATAGGATCTCGAGCGCAGGATGTGCGGGTGCCCACCGCACCGAACCCATCCAAAAGAGAAAGGAAAGGGCCCCGTAATGAGGGCATCCCGCATTCCACGCCCACCGGCGCATGCAAGACCCAAACGTAGGCTCAAAACCAAAGGGAACCCCATGGTCAGGCCCACCAGGTCATAAAGGCCACACAAAGGTGGCCTACGTGCGCTGGGTGGGAGGCATGAAAACCCACACCTGAACACTACCACCGCAGCCAACCCGGAGCAATCCGCCAGCCAAAACACGAATCTGCACAGGAAAAGATAGAAAAGTGTTAAAAAACAAACAAAGGGAATGTGAAGAGATGTTACAACACACAATGAGTATTTGAAAATTCAACAAACAGATGGCAATTAGATCATACCAATGTTACGTTGTAATCACACATATAGTGTACACAAGGGTGGGTAGGTCATACACATAGAGGGCTTTTGTAACGAGCCCCTTTCTCACTCGGTTCCACTCTCCCGACACTCCTCTGCTACTATTGGATCATATTGCAGATCGCAACGTCTGATGGGTCGGTCATCCGATGCTCCAGGATTCAAACTACAGCTATGTGCCATTCTAATCCATTTGTGATAGCTCAGAACAAAACACCAGGCAGGCTGTATGTAAGTTCAAACAGGAATCTCATTTTATTGGATGCACACACACACTCTTATACAGCAGTTTTGAACACCCTGCCCCCAACAACCACTTTCCTATTGGTCAATTGTAAAGTACATTGTAGTTTTCAATTAGGTTCTCTTGGCCATGCAAATGAGGACTTGAAACAGGGTAAGCAGGGATTGGTCCGATAGCATGAATAGGAGAACTAAGATGTGTATTGACACAGAAGCCCCAGGGGGTAATTAAAGTACATAAACAAACAGTCAAACACAGAACAATGCTTTTCTTCCAGACCATGGAGC
This sequence comes from Rana muscosa, assembly GCA_029206835.1. Taxonomy (NCBI): domain Eukaryota; kingdom Metazoa; phylum Chordata; class Amphibia; order Anura; family Ranidae; genus Rana; species Rana muscosa. Next base: position 12,288,866 of record JARGYO010000162.1, read on the forward strand.
CGTCTGGAGGGGGGGTTAGCCTTAAGACAGGGCAGAAGACCCCCCACTGTGTAATAGATACAAAGGAGAAATACTTCAGTATTCAAAGGTTCATGACAATACTCCCTCCTGGGAAATAGTCCAACAGCCACAGTGGGACCCCGAACGGGTCAACTCAAGGATGTTGGAAAAGTAAGGTTTCAGGTCTGTCTGCCGGGATAACCCATCCGCATTCCTGTCTTGAGGCCCTGGCCCATAATCGGAAGGCAGGAGGCTAGCATTCAGTCCTCTCCAAAAGCCTCTGTCCCGGCTAGATCTGTCACAAGTATGTTCATCCTTTTTCACACCCACCCGAGGCACCCGAGGCAAACCCTTCTAGGAAAGGTCTAAAACTAATTTGTTCATTCAGTCCGGGGTATGGTGGCCCCAAGGTCCGCATCCAGCGGGTTTTCCGCTGGAGCAACACCTTGTTCCAATCCCCTCCCCTGGAGTTAGGATGGATCCTATCCAAAATCAGAAACTGGATCCTAGGAAATTTTCCATTGTGTTGTTGAATCACATGTCTGCCCAGTGGCAGCTCTGGGTTTGCCATCTTCATAGAGCTAATGTGCCTAGAAGCCCTCTTATAAAATTGTAGTTTGATTTTCCCCACATAGAATCTGGAACATTGACATGTCAAAAGATACACCACTCCCTCGGTCTTGCAGTTAAAGAAATGACGAGGTTTGTATGGACGTCCATTAGGTAGAATATTGCCCTGTCGGGTATTCATATATTGACAGAGTGGACAACCCCCACAAGTGAATGTACCCATTCTCTTGCAAGGGTCTTTTCGAAACTCACCCTGAAATTCACTCTGTACCAAATGGTCCCTGAGTGAAGGGGCACGCCGATAGGTGATTGCAGGTACCTCAGTAACAAATGGACTCAACATCGGGTCTATACAAGCAAATGCCAAAACTTGGTGATAATGTTTTTAACAGCTTGATGCTGATTGTGATATTTCATGATGATTCTCACAGTTTGGGTGTCATCACTTTTCCTTTTCGGGCCGAACAAAATGTTGCGTCTTTCCTGTCCATTTGCATGCTTGAAGGCTCTCTTCAAGCATGTGTGGAAGTAGCCCCTCAATAAGTGTCTATCCTTCAAGGCATTGGTCTCTTGGAGGAATGTATCCTGGCTAGAGCAATTCCTTTTCAGCCTCAAATATTGGCTGTACGGAATCGATTTTACCAGGGCTTGGGGATAGGAGCTAGTCGCATGAAGGACTGTGTTCCCAGCCGTAGCCTTTTGATAAAGTCCACTTGATAGACTACCATCTATGTTCTTTGTTATAGTCACATCCAGAAAGGTGAAAACTGGTTTCACAAGAGGTAACCGTGAACCTCAGATTAAATTCATTCTGGTTCATGTTGGACATACACTCCTCCAATTCTGCCGCTGAGCCCTCCCATATCAATTAGATATCATCGATGTAGCGGAACCAAGCCACCACAAGATGAATGAAGGAGTCAGCAGACTTACTGGACAGAAAAGACTTCTCCCATTCCCCCAGGTACAGGTTGGCATACGATGGGGCACAAGATGTTCCCATCGCAACCCCCTGCACCTGGAGGAAATAGAAACCGTCAAAGGAAAATACACTATGGCCGAGCATAAATTCCAAGGCCATCATGATGAATTCACCAAGCTTATAATTGGCATTGTGAACTTGAGAAATAACATGTCTGATAGCCGCTAGACCCAAATGATGGGGAATTGAGCTATACAAAGCCTCAACATCAATAGCGACTAACAGAGCATGTTCAGATATCCGAAGACCCTCTAAATTTTGTAAGAGATGAATAGTATCCCTTGTATATGAGGGCAAACCCATCACAAACGGTCTAAGATACGTATCCAGATATATACTTAAATTTTCTGTAATGGCCCCATTCCCTGATACAATTGGCCTACCAGGAAGCTCAGGTAGACTTTTGTGAACCTTAGGAAGGCAATATAGTGTTGGGATTCTCGGGTGTTTAATCCGCAAGAATTCCCACACATCCTGATTGATGACACCTTGGTAAAATGCGCCATCAATCAATGCATAGAACTGGATCTCAAATCTGGCAATACTGGACTTAGAGATTGGTTTGTACCAATCCTTGTTGGATAGTATCTTCTGGCACATGATTTTATATTGATCATTATTAGTCATTATTACAATATTGTCCCCTTTATCAGAGGGCTTAATTGTAAAAGAAATTACATTTTTTTTATTTATCCAGAGCAGATTGTTCCATGGGTGTTAAATTGCTCAAAGGTCCCTTATGTAATTTTTTAATCTCAGCTGATGCCAATGAGACAAAAGCTGCTAGGTTAGGATTCATCTGAAGGGAAGGGAACTTATCTGATTTATTCTTCAAACTGCTTACCGAAGGGAGAGGTGTATCCGGCATGGTGGGTTCCTGTAGTAGGGTCTCCAAATCTATTGCATCGATGAGATCTAAAGAGTCCCGATCATCCGATAAGGACATCAAAACCTTCAGATCCCTATCATGCTGAGTTGTAATAGGACAATGTCTATCCTTATTTTTGGAGTAAAGACTCTTGAAAAGTAATTTCCTTGCAAAGAGGTTTAGATCCTTGATGATCTCAAAAGTGTCGAAGCGCGAATCAGGGCAAAAACGTAATCCCTTAGATAACACAGCTCTTTCTTCAATAGAGAGATCATGGTCGGAAAGGTTGATGATGTCCATGGCATAATTAACTGCCGGGGCATCATCAAGTGGCATTATCCCTACATTCCCAGGGTTGATCCCGATCCCTGTGGAAAAAACATTCCATCACTAACTCGATCAGTAGTCGTTCTATGCCCATCATGGGACAACTGTACACCCATGTGTTGAGAGGTGAAAAGTTAGAAGACCTAAGTTAGAAGACCCAGACACCCGAGCAGAAGAATCACCACGTGAGTCATCATAGTTACCACAAGTCCCAGAAGAGCCAGTAGACGGTTGAGTATCAGTAATTCTTTTCTTGGGCGCATTGGAATCCTCCCCAGAGAGCGGACGCTTTGGTTTCTTACTCCTATTCCTGTTACGATTTTGAGAAGAAGATGAAACAGAAGAGCTAATTGACGAATTGGAGGCTTGATCAGTCATTGGTTTCACCAGTCCTTTATTTTTATGAGGCTGAGTAGGGTAATTAGATTGCCATTTATAGGCCTTACCCTCCTGAAATTACGTCTTATCCCTCCAGAACTTTTTTTATTTTTTACTTAAAATATCAACAGTCACCTGTACTAGGCGGCCCTTGATCTTTTCTTCATGCTCTTTAAAAGTAGGTAAACTTCTGAAGGGTTGTAATTTATTATAGACATCATCAATTTCTTTCTCCAATAATACCTTCCTAATTTTATACTCCTCAACCAACAACTGCATCATGTTACGAGTACATAGTTGTAGGTTACTTTCCCATTTTTTTCTAAATCCCACCCGTGTCACAAAATGCAAAAAAGGGGACGGACCAAAATGACATGATCCTCCCCAGGGGTGTGTCTATTTGGAGTGTCTATTTGGAACCTACAACTCTATATCTGTCTTGTCAGAGTAGCAACGGTCAAACTGATCAGCGATGCAGAAGTAAGAACACCACTGATCATGATGCCAATTGCATAGAAAAGAAGGAGAAATATTATTTTGGTCAGTCCCCTTTATTTGCGTTTTGTGACACGGGTGGGATCTTGCTGATGGAGGACCTGCCTGGTGATATGATGGTGGACCCTTTGTCCGCACGTGTGTGGTTTATAACTGCACAGCGCGGCATGTCCTCGTCACTCATTCTCGATAATTGCGGCTAGTTTAAGCCATGCAGGACCTAGCACCACATAACGTGATTGGACTGAGCTGTATTGGACCTTGCATCACGTGACGCGCAGCGCTTGTGCGTCACGACGTCACGTGACACTGTTCCTTCTTCTTTCGCAATTGGACTGAGCCATATAGGATCGTGCATCACGTGCCGTGCAGCGCTCGCGCGTCACTGCGTCACTTGACACTGTTCCTCCCCCTTTCTCCCTTCAAATGCTGGCAGCTTACATGGTGGACTTGTCGCTATTTTGGACGGCGGAGACGCGCCACGCCAGCATCAAGTCCCTCTGCTTCAATATCAAGGTAGGTAGTATTGATAGGTAGGGGAGGGGGATGTCTTCCTTCCTCTTAAACCCAAATCATGTTCACCCTTTGTGTGATACATTTATCTTTGCCGCATATGTGATCTATTTACTCTAGCTCACTTATACTTATATACAGATTGCAAGATAAGCAAGATTGCAGATCGTATTACAAAACAAGCAGTTTTGGAGGAATGGGGGAATATATTGACCAAGCTCTGGTCCTCTTCTCTGTACAATCCTGAGTGTCATTTTGATGCCGCAATAAACCGGTATAGTGCCCTTAATTTGTTACTTGCTACTCTGTCCCGCTTCATAGGGATATACAATTGACAATGGAGGTGTTTCATATATTTGAAACTAACATGTCAATGTAAATTTTCAATTACAACTTGCAGGACTGTACCATCGTGGCTGCCGTGCCCATTTTTCTGGTGGTGCCTTGGGATTTGCTGGGAGTTGAGGGGATCAACTCTGCTCTTGTGCTGTTTGGCACGTGAGACACTTGTGTGCCGTTTGCCTCTGGGAGCCCGCCGGTCCAACCACGAATTTGTATGATGATATTTTGGGGTATGTTTCTTATGCTATGTGATGTTGTATTTCTATGAACCAATCTGTACAGACAATTAATGTTGAAATATGTGTTTTGTTAAAACCGATTTTATCTGTATTGTATAGTGTGATCCCGTCTGGATACTAGCCCCTGACGAAGGGACGAACCGTGTCCCGAAACACGTCTGGCTTTCTGGACCTCTTCCTGGGACCCACATACTCTTGTATCATCAATGGTTATAATCTTGTAAATTTTTGTATATTTTGTTTAATTTGTAATAAATAATTTTTATATACATTACTTCATTGTTGCCCTTAAAATCCCACCTGGGGGGTTCTTTTTCTCTTAAAAATGATTCAGCCCCCAGTCGGATGGCTTTTCTTTTTTTATGAACATTTTGCCCCACTACTGTCCCCCTATCTGTCCCGTTTCTTTAACCAGCTTTGAGCTGTGAACAGCTCGATAAGGCACTAAATTCAGTTTTCATCACGGTAATGCCAAAACCAGGCAAGGACACTAGTTGCACCGCTAATTATCGCCCCATTTCATTGATAAATAATGATCTAAAAATTTTAACGGAAATTCTGGCAGATAGAATATCCAACTTTATTGGACTTTATATCCACAGAGATCAGGTAGGCTTAATACCTGGAAGACAGGGGCCCGATCAGATAAGAAGAGCAATTGACATAGTCTCTCTACTGGGATCTGGCTGGGACAAAGGACCCCCGTAGAAGGGATTCTTGCTTTCATTGGATCTCATGAAGACGTTTAACTCTGTCTCCTGGGCTTTCTTGTTTCAGATATTGCAAAAATTGGGTTTTGGTCATTCCTTTATGAACATAATAGAAGCACTTTACTCCAATCCGGAAGCACAAATTAAAATGCAGGGATATTACTTGCATCCTTTTCCAGTCTTCAAGGGAACAAGACAAGGTTTCCCCTTGTCCCCACTGATCTTTGCCATGGTCATTGAGACCTTAGCTATCGCCATTCGGGACAAACCTGACATACATTGAGTGCGTTGTGGCCCACAAACCCTTGATGATGCTATATTACTTTTTATCACCACACCACTTACCTCATTACCAAATCTATGCAGGGTCCTCGATGACTTCAGAAAAGTCTCTGGCCTCAAGGTTAACTACTCGAAATCTCTAGCACTAAACATCAACTTATCAGCGACCCTGGAAGCACAGCTCAAAGACAACTTCCAGTTTGGATGGAGTGAGTCCATGATCCCTTATCTGGGGATTAACCTCACGGCATCAATAGACAAACTCTATACTGCAAATTTTCCCCCAAAATTAAGGTGTGGCTGAAGTTAATTTTTACCCTTACAGAGGGAGGGGTCAGCTCAGTCGTGGGGCAGCAGTGGAAGAGGCAGCACACAGCTAGGACAAACTGAGGAGTCCAGGATCCCAAGGAAAATTAAAAGAGTTCAGGAGTGGTTCAAACGCGTGCTTTGACTGCGCTTAGTTGCAAAGTCGCACGCTCTAAGGTGAGCATTCACTACCTAAGGGAAGCACCTGAATGATTACACCTTGGCATGTTTTGGATCACCTACTGGGCCGTTTAGATGTTTATGGACTTTACCATCACGTTTACCAGTGACGCCGCTGAAAATCACATTTATGCACAGGAGCACCTTGAGTCACAAACATATTTTTTATGGACTTGTGCAGCACCATTATCTGTAGCAGAGTTGGATATCACACATATGCGCAAGGGCACTTTTTGATCATGATTATATCATTTTTTTATACATTTATATGCACATTTATGCATATGAGCACTTTGGAGTGAGTTATGCAATCTACATATTATATTTTTTTTTAACTTTTTTTGTCTATTTATCATATATTGATTATATCGAATGCACTTTATAATTATTCATTATTTATTTGTATATTTGGATGCACTTTGGTATTTACACTGAAAGAGTGTGTATCACATTTAATACTTTTCCTCTTAGCGCAGCGTATTCTGTTTATGTATTTTTTATAAGTTGTTCTAAAAGGGGTTTCAGTGCTCTTCTTAAGTCCAATGTACGTTTGGACAAATCTTGGAAGAATATTAATTGTGTCCCTTCATGTTGTATATTTTTATTTTGTCGGGTAGCCGCCATAATTTTATCCTTTATTTGGGGATAATGTAACCTACATATAACGTCTCTAGGTCTACTACGGTCTATTTTTCTTAGTCCCGTAACTCTATGTGCACGGTCAATTATGATTTCTGTTGCAGACGGGCTTTGTATTAGCCCTTTAAAAATATCTTGCAACGTAGTTTCCAAGTCCTTTGATATCACGGTTTCTGACAAACCCTCTAGTTCTTATGTTGTTTCTCCTATTTCTATTCTCTTGATCATCTATGGTATTTATAGTTCGTATTAGATGTTGTTCCTGTTCTTGTATTTTTTCTTCCGCTTGTAATAATTTTCGTTCCATTTTTACCATTCTCATATCTATCATGTTTATTTTTTCTTGATTGTTCTGCACAGATGTTTTAAGTTCCTTCAACTCTGCTTTATATGAGGTTTCTAGCCTATGCACATAGTGATCCATATCTGCCCTAGTAGGTAAAGAGCATATATATGATTTCATATCCCATTTTTCTTTCTATGTTTCCTCCATTCCTGATATTGGTCTTTCCGTATCAATTGGTAAACTATTTATAAAATTACCAATCTCCTCTTCCTTCGATGTTCCTAGGTTTGTAGACGATTCAATTATGTTCAATAATCCCTGTGATCCCTGTAATGTTTGTGAGGATTGTAATTGCTGAAAAATTCTTAAATGTCTGTTGTTTGTGTTGATTGTGCTCCTTTGGTACCTTTACTTTTACTTGTGTTTTCTGATTTAATTTTCTTTTTCTTCTGCGATTGTGGGGTTTTATTCCTATTGGGTGCCATACTTAGCAAAAAAAAAATCTTATCCTTAATTTTTAATTCCCATCCTCCGTCCTCCCACGAAAAAAACAAAAACTCCTCAGGTGCAAGGTCCAAAATGATTTAAAAAAAAAACAAAAACGCAAAAATCTTTACTCTAAAGTAAAAAATAAAATAAAAAAAATCTATAGAAATCTATGGAAACAAACGAATATGGGAAAAAGAAAGTCCCCCTTTCTTCCCTTTACCACTTCCTAGATCATCACTTTTAGTTCTGCTTATTATAGTACAATATTAAGAGGGAAAAAAAAAGAGATTTTTTTTTCTTTTTTTGTTTCACAAAATTGTCATATTACCAGGTTATTTTCTCACACACAACCACAAATTACACCCCAAAATACATTCAACTACTCCTGAGTATGGCAATAGCACATGTGAGACTTTTACACAGCGTGGCCACATACAGAGGCCCAACCTGCAGGGAGCACCATCAGGCGTTCTAGGAGCATAAATTACACATATAATTTCTTGACTACCTCTTGCACTTTCAAAGGCCCTGGAGCACCAGGACAATGGAAATGCCCAAAAAATTACCCAATTTTGGAAAGAAAACACCCCAACGTATATTCTATAAGGCATGAGTCTTTTGAACAGAAATTTATTTTTTATTTTTTTATTTTTTTTGGGCACAGGTGACGATAATTTTACCTGTTATTTTTCTCTCTATATATATGTTTTGTCACTTCATCAGTGTAGTCACTTGTAAATTCATCCCTTAGTCTTTTATATAGTCCACTTTTAGATTTTAACACTTGTCTTTTAGTTTGTAGTAGTTTTTGAAATCACTTTTTTTTTAATTAATTTTACGTTAGAATACATCAACACTAGAGTGATAGCACATAATATATCTGGGGGAGAGTATGGGGGATCGTATTCCCCCATCCCCCCCTTTCTAAAATCTTTCCCACCCCCCCTTTTTTTTTCTTTTTTTTGGCACAGGTGACGATAACTTTACCCCTCACTTTTCTCTTTATATACATGTTTTGTCACTCTATCAACACTGCCACTCATAAATTTATCCCCTAGTTCTTTATATTGTCTATTTTTAGATTTAACTCATGGCGTTTTTTTTGTTTTTTTTTTTTGTTTAGTTTATAGTAGTTTTCGGAACCACTTTTTGTTTCCCTTTATTATTTAATTTCACTTTAGAAGACATTAACACTAGAGTGATAGCACATAATATATTTGGGGGAGAGTATGAGGGATTGTATTCCCCATCCCCCTCTTCTAAAATCATCCTCACTCCCTCCCCCCTTTTTTTTTTTTTTTCTCCTTCTCTCTCTCTCTCGCTCCATTTCCCCATTTCCCCATCTTTCCCTCTTTCCCCCCCCTTTTTTTTTTTTTTTTATGGGAAATATTGAGACTGTAAATGTGTTTCATGTATTGTAATGTGTGTTATATATGTTTTTGGAAAATTAATAAAAAAGATAATAAAAAAAAAAAAAAAAAGAAAATTAAAAGGCATTTTTTTTTTACACAAAGTTGTCCAGTTATACAATATTTATAACACATAGCATGTACATAGAAAAAATTACACCCCAAAATAGATTCTTCTACTCCTCCTGAGCATGGTGATACCACATGTGTGAGATTTTTACACAGCCTGACCACATACAGAGGCCCAACATGCAGGGAGCACCATCAGGCGTTCTAGGGGCATAAATACCGTATATACTTGAGTATAAGCCGACCCGAATATAAGCCGAGGCACCCAATTATACCACAAAAAACTGGGAAAACTTATTGACTTGAGTATAAGCCTAGGGTATCCATCTGCATGCCTCACTGTGCCTCCCTTTGCCTCACTGTGTCCATGTGCATGCCTCACTGTGCCCATGCCTCACTGTGTCCATGTGCATGCCTCACTGTGCCCATGCCTCACTGTGCCCATTGCCTCACTGTGCCCATTGCCAGACTGACGTTTAACATGGGAGTCTATGAAAGGGGTGCCCGGCCGTAGGTCCCCCAGACAACAAAATTTGCACACTTGTAGAGGAGAAATGGGGCTACATGTGTGCCAAGTTTGGAGTCCAGGGGACCTACGGCCGGCCAGTACTGGGTCCCCAAATTCCGGGAGATCAGGCGCAAAAAGGTGACTCGAGTATAAGCCGAGGGGGGCATTTTCAGCACAAAAAAATGTGCTGAAAACTCGGCTTATACTCGAGTATATACGGGTATTTAAAATCTAATTTGACTACATATTACACTTTGAGGCACTGTAGTGGCATGGATGTGAACTGATGTGGCATGGATGAGCATGGTTGAGCCATGAATGTGGATGGCTGGGTATGGCGGAGTATGGATGGGATGGCTGGGTAGGGCTGAGTATGGGTGGGTGGGTATGGCTGAGTATGGCCGAGTATGGCTAGGTATGGCTGGGTATGGATGGATGAGTATTACCGAGTATGGATGGCTGAGCATGGATGGATGGATGAGTATTGCCGAGCATGGATGAGTATGGATGGGATGGCTGCGTATGGATGGATGGATGAGTGCTGGAATGGGCACAGATCAGCGCTGTGGGCACTAGACACCCAGCCCACAGAGCTGCTGCACCGATCTCTCCCCTCTCACTGTACTGATTGATACAGGGAGGGGAGAGATGAACCAGACATGACGCCGCTTTGTTTACAAGTGATCACTCAGTCACTTGACAGAGCGGTCATGTGGGAAACGGCTGCTGTTAAAGATCCTTGATGCGCCAGGGCACGTGGGAGCAAGATTCAGAATAAGCCGACCGCACTGAAGCCATCTTTCGGCTATGGCCCGGTCATCCAGTGGTTAAAATGATCATATCCATGAAAAAAAAAAGTCTCAGCTTTTAGTACTACTTTAACCACTTCAGGCCCGGACCATTTGGCTGCCAAATGACCGGGCCACTTTTTGCCATTCGGCACTGCGTCTCTTTAACTGACAATTGCGCGGTCGTGCGACGTGGCCCCCAAACAAAATTTACGTCCTTTTTTTCCCACAAATAGGGCTTTCTTTTTCTGGTATTTGATCACCTCTGTGGTTTTTATTTTTTGCGCTAAAAGCAAAGATAGAGCGACAATATTTGTACTTTTTGCTATAATAAATATCCCCAATTTTTTTTTAAAAAAGCTGATTTTATTCTCAGTTTAGGCCGATATGTATACAAATCGCAATAAGCGTATATTGATTGTTTTTTGCAAGAGTTATAGCGTTTACAAAATAGGAGATACTTTTATGGCATTTTTATTATTATTATTTTTTTTACTAGTAATGGCGGCGATCTGCGATTTTTATCATGACTGCAACTTTATGGCGGACACATCGGACACTTTTGACACATTTTTGGGACCATTGTAATTTTTACAGCGATCAGTGCTATAAAAATGCACTGCTTACTGTAAAAATTACACTGGCAGTGAAGGGGTTAACCACTAGGGGGCGCTGAAGGGGTAAAGTGTGTCCTAGGGAGTGATTCTAACTGTTAAGGGGAGGAGCTACCAGTGACACGTTAGCGATCACTGTTCCCGATCACAGGGAACAGTAGAATGCCTTGTTTACAGAGGCATCCCCCTGTTCTGCCTTTGCCGACCCCAATCGCGGGCTGCCCGGGAACATCGAGTTCCTGGGACCCGCGGGCGCACTCACGAGGCATGCGGCGGGCGCTGGGCGGCAAATTTAAAGGGACGTACAGGTCCATTTGCCTGCCCGTGCCATTCTGCCAACGTGTAACGGCGTGCGGCGGTCGGCAAGTGGTTAACTATTTCCCGACCTGCCGCCGTCATTATACGGCGGCAGGTCGGCACGATCCTGCGAACCATCGTAGCTGTACGTCGGTCCCTTTAAGCGGTATAGCAAGCACAAGCGCCCCCTGCACTACGGGGGTACCGATGCGCGTGGTTGGCAGTCACGATGACCGCCGGGCACGAGAGGCAGAACAGGGACGCAAGCTAGGAACCACAATCTGTCAATTCCTCCAGTCACTTCCATCCCCCATATAGTTAGAACACACACTAGGGAACACAGTTAACCCCTTAAACGCCCCCTAGTGTTAACCACTTCCCTGCCAGTGACATTTACACAGTAATCAGTGCATTTTTATAGCACTGATCGCTGTATAAATGCCACTGGTCGCAAAATGGTGTCAAAAGTGTCCGATGTGTCCGCCATAATGTCGCAGTCCCGATAAAAATAAAAAATTGCAGATCGCCGCCATTACTAGTAAAAATAATAATAATAAATAATAATAGAAATCTATCCCCTATTTTGTAGCCGCTATAACTTTTGCGCTTATTGCGATATTCATTACCAAAAATACTGTATGTGTAAGACTACATATCGGTCTAAACTGAGGAAAAATATTTGCTTTTTTTTTTTAAATTGTGGATATTTATTATAGCAAAAAGTAAAAAAATATTGTGTTTTTTTCAAACTTGTCGCTCTTCTTTTGTTTATAGCGCAAAAAATAAATAAAAATGCAGAGGTGATCAAATACCACCAAAAGAAAGCTCTATTTGAGGGGAAAAAAGAACGGCAATTTTGTTTGGGTACTAGGTCGCATGACCGCGCAATTGTCAGTTAAAGCGACGCAGTGCCGTATAGCAAAAAATAGGCTGGTCATTGAGCAGCCAAATCTTCCAGGGCTTAAGCGGTTAATATAAAATATTTATATCTCCCTTCCACCCTTCATATAGCTTCATGTCTGACTCCTAGTTAAAATGCCCATATAACCTACTTCTGAGTGTATTTATTATATATATATATATATATATATATATATATATATATATATATATATGATATAAATAATACAGTCAGGTCCATAAATATTTGGACATCGACAATTCTAATCTTTTTGGCTCTATACACCACCACAATGGATTTGAAATGAAACAAACACAATGTGCTTTAACTGCAGACTTTCAGCTTTAATTTGAGGTTATTTTGGTGTTGCTGAGCTCACCGATGCGTTCTTCCTTTATTTTAAGGATGTTCCAAACAGTTCATTTGGCCACACCTAATGTTTTTGCTATCTCTCTGATGGGTTTGTTTTGTTTTTTGAACCTAATGATGGCTTGCTTCACTGATAGTGACAGCTCTTAGGATCTCATATTGAGAGTTGACAGCAACAGATTCCAGATGCAAATAGCACACTTGAAATGAACTCTGGACCTTTTATCTGCTCCTTGTAAATGGGATAATGAGGGAATAACACACCTGGCCATGGAACAGCTGAGCAGCCAATTGTCCCATTACTTTTGGTCCCTTAAAAAGTGGGAGGCACATATACAACCTGTTGTAATTTCTACACCGTTCACCCGATTTGGATGTAAATATCCTCAAATTAAACCTGAAAGTCTGCAGTTAAAGCACATGTTGTTTGTTTCATTTCAAATCCATTGTGTTGGTGTATAGAGCCAAAAAGATTAGAATTGTGTCGATGTCCCAATATTTATGGACCTGACTGTATATATTATTACTTTCACTGTTTCACAGTATAAATTAACCCCTTATAGTAGCGATTATCTGATCTTTCTGTGCTTTAACCACTTCCCGACCGCGTCATGTACAAAAGACGTCCACAGCGCGGTCGAGTTATCCTGAGTGGACGTCCCAGGGACGTCCTCACAGAATCTTGCTCCCGCGCGCCCCCTGGGGCGCGCTCCAGGATATGTCCGTGACCGCCGGGTCCGGAAGACCCGGCGCATCACGGATCACGGTAGATGGCCGCTAATCGCGGCCGTTTACCACGTGATCGCTCCGTCAAATGACGGAGCGATCACTTGTAAACAGACCGGCGTCATGTGATGACGCCGGTTCCTCCCTCCCCTCTCTGTACCGATCGGTACAGTGTGAGAGGAGAGGGGAGGGAGCGGATCATGTCCGCTCCCTCCCCCATGTCAGCTGTGGGCTGGATCTGTGACAATTGCAGTCACAGATCCAGCCATCCATCCATCCCTGCTCAGCCATCCCTGTGCAATACTCTGCCAATACTCTGCAATACACCCTGTGCAATACTCTGCAATACACCCTGTGCAATACTCTGCAATACCCTGTGCAATACTCTGCAATACACCCTGCCAATACTCTGCAATACACCCTGCCAATACTCTGCAATAGACTTGTGCACAACGGAAAAATTCGTTCCGTTTCGGTTCGTTTCTTTCCGGTCCTGTTGATTCGTAATCATTCGTAATTTTGCTAGACGGGATTTTTCGTGTTCGGACTCATTCGTATTTTTGCAAGCGACATTTTTCGTTGAATTTTTTGTTGCTTTATAATTCGTACTTTCGGTAGAGTACGTTGTTTTTCGTTGATTCTGGACACAACTCCTACTTTCGTAACTTTTTTTGGGTTCGTTGATTCGTAATTTTCTGTGTCTCTCTCACAACGACGCTGCCTATTATGCCTAATGTGCTTCGAATGGATTTGTACTTTTCTAAATACATAGCGGTTATTTGTAACGATTCGAAATCTCGTATTTTACTTTCGTTTTTCACATGCAGCTATAGGCTCCGCCCCTGTACACCATTTTGAGAGGGTTCAGCACGGTGAGGGAGAAGCAGAGAGCAAAGCAGAGTGAGTGTTATTGTGCTTCGAATGGATTCGAAATCTCGTATTTTACTTTCGTTTTTTTATGCGGCTATAGCCTCCGCCCCCTGTACACCATTTTGAGAGGGAGTTCAGCATGGTGAGGGAGAAGCAGAGAGCAGAGTGAGTGTTATTGTGCTTCGAATGGATTCGTACATTCGTAACTTTTTTCATAACGAATTATGCCGAAGACCTTCGGGCATTCGCTATTTTGCGGTATAATTTATTTCGGATTCGGTTTTATTCGTAATTGCTCTGTTCGGAAATTCGAATGCTTCCGAATGTCCGAAAGTTGCTAAATTCGGACGAATTTCGATTCGTTACGAAACGAATTGCACAAGCCTACTCTGCAATACACCCTGCCAATACTCTGCAATACACCCTGTGCAATACTCTGCCATACCCTGTGCAATACTCTGCAATACCCTGTGCAATACTCTGCAATACCCTGTGCAATACCCTGCCCATACTCTGCCCATACTCTGCAATACCCTGTGAAATACCCTGTGCAATACCCTGCCCATACTGTGCAATACCCTGCCCATACCCTGCCATACTCCGCAATACTCCACAATACACGGCAATACTCCACAATACCCAGCAATACTCCACAATACCCAGCAATACTCCACAATACCCAGCAATACTCCACAATACCCGGCAATACTCCACAATACCCGGCAATACTCCACAATACCCTGCAATACTCCACAATACCCGGCAATACTCCACAATACCCAGCAATACTCCACAATACCCAGCAATACTCCACAATACCCGGCAATACTCCACAATACCCTGCAATACTCCACAATACCCTGCAATACTCCTCAATACCCTGCAATACCCGGCAATACCCGGCAATACCCCGCAATACTCGGCAATACTCGGCAATACCCGGCAATACTCCTCAATACCCGGCAATACTCCTCAATACCCGGCAATACTCATCAATACCCGGCAATACTCCTCAATACCCGGCAATACGCCTCAATACCCGGCAATACTCTGCAATAACCACTTCCCGCCCGCCGGCCGTCATTTGACGTCCTTGACTTTGTGCGGAGATATCTGAATGATGGGAGCAGCTACAGGCATCATTCAGATATTCGCTTTTTCAGCTGGCGATTCCCTGCACCATAAGAACAATCATAGCGGCTGTTCCACCGCTTGATCGCTCTTACGGAAGGTGAGAGGGGATGCCCCCCCTCCCGCTGCCCTCCGGTGCTTCTACCGACTCACCGCTACGATCAAAGCCAAGATTGTTTTTTTTTTTGTTTTTTTTCCAGGCTTCCCAGCCTAGAGGTGAGATGTGGGGTCTTATTGACCCCATATCTCACTGTAAAGAGGACCTGTCATGCCATATTTCTATTACAAGGGATGTTTACATTCCTTGTAATAGGAATAAAAGTGATCAAAAAAAAATTTGGGGTGGAAAAACATGTCAAACTAAAATAAATAAAGTAAAATGAACAATAAAATATATATATTTTTTTAAAGCGCCCCTGCCCCCGCGAGCTCGCATGCAGAAGTGAACGCATACGTAAGCCCCGCCCACATATGAAAACGGTGTTCAAACCACACATGTGAGGTATCGTTGCGAACGTTAGAGCGAGAGCAATAATTTTGGCCCTAGACCTCCTCTGTAACTCAAAACATATAACCAGTAAAAATATTTAAAGCGTTGCCTATGGGGATTTTTAAGTAGCGAAGTTTGGCGCCATTCCAAGAGCGTGTGCAATTTTGAAGGGTGACATGTTAGGTATCTATTTACTCGGCGTAACTTCATCTTTTACATTATGCAAAAACATTGGGCTAACTTTACTGTTTTTTTTTTCTTTTAGGCACAAAACAGTTTTTTCCGTAAAAAACGCGTTAGAAAATTTCTGCGCAAATACCGTGCAAGATAAAAAGTTGCAATGACCACCATTATATTCTTTAAGGTCTTTGCTAAAAAAACATATATAATGTTTTGGGGTTCTATGTAATTTTATAGCAAATAAATGATGATTTTTACATGTAGGAGAGAAATGTCAGAATTGGCCTGGGTTCTCCAGAACGCCTGAAGGTGCTCCCTGCATGTTGGGCCTCTCTATGTGGCCACGCCGTGTAAAAGTCTCACACATGTGGTATCGCCATACTCGGGAGGAATAGCAGAATGTGTTTTGGGGTGTAATTTGTGGTATGCATATGCTGTGTGTGAGAAATAACCTGCTAATATGACAATTTTGTGGAAAAAAAAAAAGAAAAAAAAATCTTGATTTTTGCAAAGAATTGTGGGAAAAAATGACAACTTAAAAAAACTCACAATGACTCTTTCTAAATACCTTGGAATGTCTTCTTTCCAAAAAGGGGTCATTTGGGGGGTATTTGTACTTTTCTGGCATGTTAGGGTCTCAAGAAATGAGATAGGCCGTCAGTACTTCAGGTGTGATCAATTTTCAGATATTGGCACCATAGCTTGTGGACTCTATAACTTTCACAAAGACCAAAAAATATCCACCAATTTGTACTTATTTTTACCAAAGATATGTAGCAGTATAAATTTTGGCCAAAATGTATGAAGAAAAAATACTAATTTGCAAAATTTTATAACGGAAACAAAGAAAAATTCATTTTTTTACAAAATTTTCAGTCTTTTTTCTCTTATAGCGCAAAAAATAAAAAACCCAACAGTGATTAAATACCACCAAAAGAAAGCTCTATTTGTGTGAAAAAAAGGACAAAAATTTCATATGGGTACAGTGTTGTATGACTGAGTAATTGTCATTCAAAATGTGAGAGCACCGAAAGCTGAAAATTCGTCTGGTTAGGAAGGGGGTTTAAGTGCCCAGTTGTCAAGTGGTTAAAGGGCTAATTTTAGTTTTAACCCCATTATGACAGGTAGTACAAAAAAATAGCTTGCTGCTGCTAACAAACATCTTAAGGCCTGGTTCACACCTATGCATTTTCTGGTACTTTTTGCAGCAACACATTACAGTTCATTTAACTATGAACTATGGGACACGTTTCATTTGCTGCTTATTTGGAAAGAGTCAAGGACTCTTTTCAATGCAAAACTGTGCTTTTTTTTATTTTTCAGTTCAATAGACTGCAACGGAGAAGCTATAGAAAAGCATGTAGTGTTTTATTGCCACAATTTGCATTATTTAATCACTTCAGCCCCAGAAGATTTTACCCCCTTCCTGACCAGAGCACTTTTTACAATTTGGCACTGCGTCACCTTAAACTGACAATTGCGTGGTCATGCAATGCTGTACCCAAATAAAATTTTCGTCCTTTTTTTCCCCACAAATAAAGCTTTCTTTTGGTGGTATTTGATCACCTCTGCGTTTTTTTTAAATTTGCACTATAAACAAAAATCAATATTTTTTTTACTTTTTGCTAGAATAAAAAAAAAAAAAATCTTCATCAGGCCAATATGTATTCTTCTACATATTTTTGGTAAAAAAAAACAAAAAAACGCAATAGGCGTATATTGATTGGTTTGCACAAAAGTTATAGCATCTATAAACTATGGGAAAGATTTATAGCATTTTTATGGTGTTTTTATTATTATTATTTTTTTTACAAGTAATGGCAGTGTTCTGCGATTTTTAGCGGTATTGTGCCATTGCGGTGGACAGGTCGGACACTTATGACACATTTTTGGGACCATTGATATTTATAGAGCGATCAGTGCTATAAAAATGCACTGATTACTGTATAAATGTCACTGGCAGGGAAGGGGTTAAAACTAGGGGGCGATCAAGGGGTTCCCTCACTGTGTTCTAACTGTGGGGGGATGAGACTAACTAGGAAATAAGACAGATCGCTGTTTCTATTTTGTAGAAACACAGGATCTGTCTTTTCTCCTCTGACACACACAAATCCCCGTGCTGGCGCTCGTGCACGTGATTGTGTGTGGCCGGCGGCGATCATGCACGCACCCGCGCCCTCTGGTGGCTCTCCTGGGCAAATCCATATATGTACGAGATTTCGCCCAGGAGAGCCATTCTGCCGCAGTATATCTGCGTGAGCCGGTCGGGAACCGATTGATCTGCCCAACAAATTGGCCAAAAAAAGCATAAAAAAGGCAAAACGCAGCAAAATGGCATGTACAAAAACGCACAGCAAAAATCACTGCAGAAACGGATCAAAGGCAAACTGCATAGTTATGAACCGAGCCTTATGCTGGCCATACACGTATCGATTTTCGGACATGAATATTCATACAAAAAATCTTACTCAGAGCTATGAGTAAGCACTTTAATAGTGTGAAACGTGTTAGCCAGATGTGATCAGTTTGCTGTGTTGTGCAGTGTGTTTTGGTTTCCTGAACCCTTTTTTTGGAATAAAGGCTTTTTAACCGGAGTGCTGCGTCCAGAAGACTTTTCTTTCTTCAATTGCATTTGCATTCCAGGGACTTCCACACCTGAGCGGCTGCCTTTCTCCCAACATTCGCTGAATGAAAGAATTTCACTTGCTTTTATCATTCAGTTTTAAAATGAATGTAATTTTTGAACAAAAAGCACATACACGGTCTGAAAAATAATTTGACCAAGAAGTTATCTATTCTGTTCCTTTAAAATTTCCTGTCACTGTGGTCGAAAACGAACGTCGATTTGAGCTCACTATTATAAAATAGAACTAACGTTCTTAAAAAAATTTTTTTTTTGAAGGAAGACATTGTTTTTGCATGGCCAGCATAAGTGACAGCAGCCGCAGGTAGCTTTTATCAAGACACCTGCCTATGACAAGGGGAGTCTGTCATACATAATATATATTACAGTTCGGTCTGAAAATCGGCAAGACAGTCTTTAATTTCTGAATCTGATGATTTTTACCAGTTTCAGCCTCCAATAGTATATACAGTATATTACGTCCTCTCCCATGCTTGGTTGGTCGCTGACTGAGGGGAAGATGGCCCCCTCTCGGCTCCATAGCATGGGAGGGCGGAAGCGACGTCAAACGTCACTTCCGCCCATAGCTCTTAAAAGGAGAAAATTTTTTTTCCAAATGACTTTTGTAGCGGATCTCCAACGTCCGCTGGGAAATCCTTGAAGCTGAGGAAGTACTAACTTATCCAAGGCAACCTGTTACCCCCCCAGTAACTGGACGACACACAGTTCTGGGAGTAAATCAACACTTTATTTAGCCACAGCTGGCTTTTTATATCATTCCCCATGCAAGGGGTTTCTTAACTCATTTTCCAGGGGCATTCCCTTCAGCAACTAACAGATGACAGTGATTTAATTACCTGGAACTACTTCTAACACACTTGGTATGCGTGAGACGTTTGTCACCCCATGGACAGAGCTCCACATATTTACCCATAACAATTAAACCGTGCCAGACACATTACTAGGAGTGTAATTACATGCCGTAGCAGATAATAGGTGGGGTCATTAACACACTGAACAATAGATGAATGGAAAGCTACCTCAGACCCCAATTAACCCAATTTACTTATTCAGACATCAGTAGACATTCTGTCTCTACATCTCCTGGAAGGAATATTTACTGTCACATTTGAAGTGATCCCCACCAGATTCTCAGTGTTCAGTATTTTGCTACAACTTTTTTTTATTGCATTTTAGTGTAAATATGAGATCTGAGGACTTTTTGACCCTAGATCTCATATTTAAGAGGACCTGTCATGCTTTTTTTTTCTATTACAAGGAATGTTTGCATTCCTTGTAATATGAATAAAAGTGACCCAAAAAATATTTAAAAAGACTGTGTCAAAATAAGAAAAAAAAGTTAAATAAATAAGAAAAAAAATATATGTTTTTAAAGCACCTCAACGAGCTTGCACACAGGAGTGAACGCATACGTGAGTAGGGCCCGCATATGAAAACAGTGTTCAAACCACACGTGAGGTATCGCCGCGATCGTTAGAGCAAGAGCAATAATTCTAGCCCTAGAGCTCCTTTAACTCAATACTGGTAACCTGTGGAAATTTTTAAACATCGCCTATGGAGATTTTTAAGGGTAAAAGTTTGTCGCCATTCCACAAGCAGTTGCAATTTTGAAGCGTGACATGTTGGGTATCAATTTACTCAGCGTAACACTATCCTTCACAATATAAAAAATTGGGCTAACTTTACTGTTGTCTTATTTTTTAATTCAAAAAAGTATTGCAATGACCCCCATTTTATTCTCTAGGGTGTTAGAAATATATATATATATATATATATATATATATATATATATATATATATATACCGTATTTATCGGCGTATAACACGCACTTTTTTCCCCTTAAAATCAGGGGAAAATCGTGGGTGCGTGTTATACGCCGATACCCACTGATCTCGGCGATCTCCGCTGACTGAGCGGAGCGCAGCGATCGCCGCCGAGATACACATAGCCGAGTGTACTCGGCTATACTCGGCTTTTCTCGGCTCTGCTCACAGTCACGCCCAGTCCCGCCATTGGACCTGTGATATGTCCATCATAGGGCGGGACTCGGCGTGACTGTGAGCGGAGCCGAGAAAAGCCGAGTATAGCCGAGTACACTCGGCTATGTGTATCTCGGCGGCGGCTCCGCCCAGTCTCTGCGTCCCTGCGTTCTCGGCGGCGTTCGCCCCGCTCCGCCCAGTCTCTGCGGCGATCTCGGCGGCGCCAATTTTGAAAACTGGGGCAAGGCTGCACTTAGCAAAGGCTGCACTGGACACTGGGCAAAGCTGCACTGGACACTGGGCAAAGGCTGCACTGGACAAAGGCTGCACTGGGCAAAGGCTGCACTGGACACTGGGTAAAGCTGCACTGGACACTGGGCAAAGCTACACTGGGCAAAGGCTGCACTGGACACTGGTTAAAGCTGCACTGGGCAAAGGCTGCACTGGACACTGGGCAAAGCTGCACTGGACACTGGGCAAAGGCTGCACTGGGCAAAGGCTGCACTGGACACTGGGTAAAGCTGCACTGGACACTGGGCAAAGCTGCACTGGGCAAAGCTGCACTGGGCAAAGGCTGCACTGGACACTGGGCAAAGGCTGCACTGGACACTGGGCAAAGGCTGCACTGGACACTGGGCAAAGGCTGCACTGGACACTGGGGCAAGGCTGCAATGGACACTGCTGACAAGGCTGCAACGGACACTGGTAAGGCTGCATTTAAATGTAAGTTTTTTTTTTCCTTAAACTTCCCTCCTAAAAGTTTTTTTCCCTAAAATTCCCTCCTAAACTTGGGGTGCGTGTTATACGCCGGTGCGTGTTATGCGCCGATAAATACGGTATATATATATATATATATATATATATATATATATATATATATAAAATGTTTGGGGGTTCTAAGTAATTTTCTAGCAAAAAAATATTATTTTAACTTGTAAACAAGTGTCAAAAAGAGACTCGGGGCTGAAGTGGTCAAGAATGAATAAGTATATTTTTTTTTAAACTTTACATATTAAGTAAATTTTACACCACACTTTAAGGTTAATATCCGATTAATCAAAACAATAAATCGGCCAACTAATCAATTATGAAAATAATCGTTAGTTGCAGCTCTAGTCCAAACAGCTCTACTTTGTCAGTATCCAATTACCTGAAGGTAGCAGCATAAAGCCCAGTCATCTAACTTTGCCTCTGTCGTGAACTGTATGAACATGAAATTAAAATATGACCACAGAGAGGCAGAAGATCAGTAGGTGCGCTAAAAGCTGCATAATTATATTTGAACAAGTGCAGAGAAAATGCATTTGGAAACAGTTATTTTTAGGCACTTTATCCCATGGGACTTAATGTATCAACATGTTGTTACTTGAACTAAATCTGACTGGTGGCTGTGGGCAAGTAACGTCACAAAAAACATAAGTGTAGAACTTACGGAGATGGGAACTTCCCAACAGATCATATATTCATCAGCTGTCTCGCACAGGAGATTCTCGGTGCTCCAGCATCCAAAGGTTTACATCCACACTTTTTAGCCTTTGTAATGTGAAACTGCAATAAAAAGGAGGAAAAGCCATGAGTGCCCTGAATTCTATTTTCTTTAAAGATGATGACGACAACAGACCTTTAAACTTATTCTTTGTGTTCAATCGCCTTGTTGCTTTAGCAATCATGGAATTATTAACCACCTACAGACCTTGGATATATGAGGTATGCCTTAAAAAAATATCAAAGTACAGTAAAACCTTGGATTGCGAGCATATTTCATTCCAGAAACATGCTTGTAATCCAAAGCACTTGTATATCAAAGAAAATTTCCCCATAAGAAAAAATGGAAACTCAAATGATTAATTCTACAACCATTTATTCATAGGTCCTTCTGTTTATCGTTCATTTAAAAAGATTATAGCAATGTGACCAGATTGTGTAACCATAAAATGTCCATCCACAAATGGCAGCCTCCACAAGGGGATTAGAAGCAAAATCCATCAGGAGCTACAGAGTATTAGGCCCCATGTACACTGCTGCTGCTAAACAGACGTTCAGAGGCAGTTGGACACTTTTTTCAACTGCCCCTGAACTCATTCAGGGCCAGTTCACACCAGATGCAGTTCCGAGCAGTTCCATTTTTTCTGCACCAATACAGTCAATTCCGGTCAGTTTCTGCACCGGAAACTGACCAGAAACTGACTACACTGGTGTGAACTAGAGCCATTGGAATACATGGAAAACACTGTGCATGCATTTTTAGTGCGGAAAAAAAGCACGCGGAACTGCGTCTGGTGTGAAATAGCACTCAATGTTATCTTATGTGTACATGTACACAGGTTCGTTTACTGTCGTTTTTAGGAAGTTGCGTTTGTAGGCCTTTCTTTAAAGGCAAAAAATTAGTTCAGACGCCGAAGTTTCCGACGTTTCAGACGTAACCCGCGTTTAGCCGCATTTCGTTTACAGGCGTTTGTCATTTTTGGCCATTTAACCACTTAAGCCCCGGACCATTTTGTAGCTAAAGGACCAGAGGTGTTTTCAGAATTTGGCACTGCGCTGCTTTAACTGGAAATTGTGCGGACATGCAATGTTGTACCCAAACGAAATTTGCGTCCTTTTCTTCCCACAAATAGAGCTTTCTTTTAATGGTATTTGATTGCCTCTGCGATTTAAATTTTTTGCGATATAAACGGAAAAAGACTGAAAATTTTGAAAAATAATTATATTTTCTACTTTTTGTTATAAGAAAAATCGAATAAACTCAATTTTAGTCATACATTTAGGCCAAAATGTATTCAGCCACATGTCTTGACAAAAAATGTCAATAAGCGTATATTTATTGGTTTGCGCAAAAGTTATAGCGTCTACAAACTAGGGTACATTTTCTGGAATTTACACAGCTTTTAATTTATGACTGCCTATCTCATTTCTTGAGATGCTAAAATGGCAGGGCAGTACAAACCCCCCCCCCCAAATGACCCCATTTTGGAAAGTAGACATCCCAAGGAAATTGCTGAGAGGCATGTTGAGCCCATTGAATATTTTTTTTTTTTTTTTTGTCTCAAGTGATTGAATAATGACTAAAAAAAAATTACAAAAAGTTGTCACTAAATGATATATTGCTCACACATGCCATGGTTATTTGTGGAATTGCACCCCAAAATACATTTTGCAGCTTCTCCTGAGTACGGGGATACCACATGTGTGGGACTTTTTAGGAGCCTAGCCGCGTACGGGCCCCCGAAACCAAGCACCGCCTTCAGGATTTCTAAGGGCGCAAATTTTTGATTTCACTCCTCACTACCTATCACAGTTTCGAAGGCCATAAAATGCCAAAATAGCACAAAACCCCCCCAAATGACCCCATTTTGGAAAGTAGACACCCCAAGCTATTTGCTGAGAGGCATGGTGAGTATTTTACAGCTCTAATTTGTTTTTGAAAATGAAGAAAGTAAATCATTTTTTTTTTTCCAATTTTCAAAACTTTTTGACAAAAAGCGAGATCTGCAACATACTCACCATACCTCTCAGCAAATAGCTTGGGGTGTCTACTTTCCAAAATGGGGTCATTTGGGGGGGTTTTGTGCCATCTGGGCATTCCATGGCCTCCGAAACTGTGATAGGCAGTGAGAAGTGAAATCAAAAATTTACACCCTTAGAAAACCTGAAGGCGGTGATTGGTTTTTGGGGTCCCGTACGCGGCTAGGCTCCCAAAAAGTCTCACACATGTGGTATCCCCATACTCAGGAGAAGCAACAGAATGTATTTTGGGGTGTAATTCCACATATGCCCATGGCATGTTTGAGCAATATATCATTTAGTAACAACTTTGTGCAAAAAAAATAAAAATAAAAAATAAATTGTCTTTTTTCCGCAACTTGTGTCAACATATAAAATATTCCATGGTCTCGACAAGCCTCTCAGTATATAGCATGGGGTGTCTACTTTCCAAAATGGGGTCATTTTGGGGGGTTTTGAACTGTCCTGGCATTTTATACACAACATTAGAAAGCTTACATCCACTCTTCTAACCACTTGAAGACAAAGCCCTTTCTGACACTTTTTGTTTACATGAAAACATATTTTTTTTTGCAAGAAAATTATGTTGAACCCCCAAACATTATATATTTTTTTAAAGCAAAGGCCCTACAGATTAAAATGGTGGGTGTTGCATTTTTTTTTCCACACAGCATTTGCGCAGCGATTTTTCAAACGCATTTTTTGGGGAAAAAATACACTTTTTTTAATTTTAATGCACTAAAACACACTATATTGCCTAAATGTTTGATGAAATAAAAAAGATGATCTTAGGCCGAGTACATAGATACCAAACACGACATGCTTTAAAATTTCGCACAAACGCGCATTGGCGACAAACTACATACATTTTTAAAAGCCTTTACAGGTTACCACGTTAGATTTACAGAGGAGGTCTACTGCTAAAATGACTGCCCTCGATCTGACCTTCGCGGTGATACCTCACATGCATGGTGCAATTGCTGTTTACATATGACGCCAGACCCACGCTTGCGTTCGCCATTGTGCAAGAGCAGGGCAGGACAGGGGTGCTTTTTTTTTTATTATTAATTTTGCTTTTTTATTTTATTTTTAAACTGTTCCTTCCATATTTTTTTTTAATGATTTTTATTGTTATCTCAGGGAATGTAAATATCCCCTATGATAGCAATAGGTAGTGACAGGTACTCTTTTTAAAAAAAAAACTGGGGTCTATTAGACCCTAGATCTTTCCTCTGCCCTCAAAGCATCTGACCACACCAAGATTGGTGTGATAAAATGCTTTCCCAATTTCCCAATGGCGCTGTTTATATCCGGGGGGGGACATTCCCTCCCACTGCTTGTAAAAGCAGTCCAGAGGCTAATTAGCCACTAGGATTGCTTTTACATGAAAGCCGGCCGCTGGCTGAAAAGAATGATACCAAGATGATACCTAAACCCGCAGGCATCAATCTGGTATAACCATTCAAAGTCCAGCAACATACCAGTACGTTGCTGGTCCTTGTTGGACATGTATTGTAATTAGACCTGTGCATTCGTTTTCGTCCGAATGCATTTTCGTCCGAATTTCAGGTATTTTCGTTATCGTTTTAACAAACGAAAACGAAAGCACAGAATACGAAAACCGAAAGATCCGACATAAACAAATGCTTTATTTTCGTTTTCGTTGCGACAACAGTTCGATATAGATAGGAGATTCGACACGACGCTAACAATAACAATCTGTATCTATCGAACCTGTGGTCGAATGTGCCTAACCTTAACTTCCAAGATTAATCTACATAGAGAGAAAAGATTCGACATAGAGAGAAAAGATTCGACATAGAGAGAAAGGATTCGACATTATAGAGAGAATAGATTCGACATTATAGAGAATAGATTCAACATTATAGAGAGAAAAGATTCGATATAGGGAAAAAAGATAATTTGCTGCTGGAATTGGGTGGGGGAAGTAAAATAAAAATAATGATGATGATGAATGTTATTGGCTGATTGTAACCAAAGAGGAGGAGCAGTAAAATAGCTAGAACTAAGTACACATGTACAGCCAACTTACTTTCACTTAGGATTGCTAGCAGAGAGAGACACACACGCTGAATCATTTCAGAAGACAGTGAGGCCTCGTACACACGGCCGAGATTCTCGTTGAAAAAAACATGTCGTTTTTTTCGACGAGATTCCTGGACAAGAAAATTGTCCCGGCCGAGTGTACACACGCTCGTTTCAAAGAACCCGCGGTTCTTTGAATGGAGCGTACGCGGTGACGTCATCGACTACGACGAGCATGCGCTCGTCACATTCGATGCCGTCGCCGCCATCTTGGTATACCCTACGTATGCCTAGGAAGCTACCGCGCATGCGTCAAATTAATTTCGAACATGCGTGGGCTTCCCGGCGGACAGATAAGTGTACACACACTCACTTTTCTCGTCGAGAAACAGGCTGACGAGAATCTCGACGAGAAAATAGAGAGCAGGTTCTCTATTTTCTCGTCGAGGTTACTTGTCGGTTTTCTCGACGAGAAACCCGATAGCTGCGTACACACGACCGATTTACTCGGCAAGACATCTCTGCCAGCAAGTTTCTTGCTGGTTCTTGCCGAGAAAATCGGTCGTGTGTACGAGGCCTTAATCTTGCTGGTCCGTTTTTCAGAGAACCTGAATTATTAGCAATTAAGCATAAGCACAAGCTACAGATCAAGTTCACTTTTTCATAATAATCTGCTGCTATTGTGTTAGTGTTGTGAACTACTAGTGAACTTGCTAGTATTGTGATAGCCTCAGAGGCTGCCCGTGTTGTGGAGGGGGAGGGGGTTTATTATTATAGATTCTATATTATAGATTGAGATTCTATATAAGTTCTATATACCCTATCTTGTTACCTGTCTGATCAGTGATCACTATCACCAGTCCATTTTCTATTTGAACTATATACAGCAACAGCAATGTACCATTCTATGAGAAAAGTGAAGGCAGGTAGAGGTAATGGTCGCGGTCGTAGTGGACACCTTGCTAAAAAAAGTGGCAAGGTCTCTGCTACTAGTGTCTCTGACACTTCTGCCGCCACAAACATGCTATCCACAACAGTGGATGTCACCACCACTGCCACCAGCAAAGCTAGTTCCACCACCACCAGTTCTACTATTAGTTTTCCTCCTGCCAGACCACCAACATCTGCTGCCGCTTCCACTGCCAGTGCAGCGCCTTCTTCTACAGGTGTCATGGCTTCCTATTTTTATGGGATAGGCAAGAAACATAGTATAAAACAAGTGGAGTTGCCGATACAATCACCACCACCAATGACACTGCCAGTGCCACTGCCCAGCTCCCCAAAGAAGCAATTGAGGGAGACATCAGCAGAGACAGAATGTGAGACGTTTTCTTCATTGCCCCAAGAGAATGATTTTGAATGTGATGCTCCTCTTTCCCCAACCACTGCAGATATTTTATACAGTCTTACCCCACAAGAGTTACAGCATGACTTAGAGAAAGTGCATGAGGGATTTTCTGTGAGGAGTAGGACAGGGAGCAGTTCACTTTTTTCATCTGCTGCTAACTCCCCTTCTCCCTCTGTTATTATAGAGGAAGAATCCTGTGATGATAACACCGACCTCCCCAGCACCCCTGCCATTAGCACTAGTTCACCAAGTGTAACTGTAGTGGCAACAGCTTCCACCACTGGTGTGCTACCTGCTGCAGCTATATCAGCCCATACTAGAGATCAACAGGGTCAAGGGGCTTCATCCCGCCGCAGCAACGTTTGGAAATACTTTCAAACATTGGAAGGCGGGTTCTTTGCAAAGTGCAAATTGTGTGGGAAGCAAGTGAGTAGGGGTAAAAAGTTGGGAAATTTAACCAATGCTGGTATGAACCTACACATTAAAAATTACCACCACTCTACTTTACTGCGGGCAGAGGCAGAAAAAGAAGATGGTAGCGCAGGAAGCAGCATAACGGACTCTGACTGTACTGGTGGTACCTCTTCAACCACACCACTTACTCAGAGCACAGCCAATAGAGAGGGTTCGTTTAAGACAAGCCGTCCACGTGCAGTAGTTCCACTGCAGACCCAATCAGGCTCCTCATCCTCCCAAGGACATCATCAGCCTACCCTAGATAGTTTTGTTGGCTTTAGTTCCAAGGGCATGTCAAAACAGCAGGCCAACAAGATCACCCGCCTCATTGGCCAATTCATTGCTGTTGGAGGAGCCTCTTTTCGCATGATTGAAGGGGAGCCGTTTAAACAGCTCATGCATGCCCTTGCTCCACGATACGTTGTTCCTGCACGAACAACTTTCAGCAGAAAGATTATTCCAGCACTATACCATTCGTGCGTTGCATTATTGAAGGAAAAAATGGCCAAAGCCGAGGGTCAGACAATTCATTTGACCACTGATTTGTGGACAGCTCCCAGCGGTCAACACGCTTTCCTGTCTTTGACTGCACACTGGTGGCAGGCCACTGTGCCTGTTGGTGGTGGCACTAGTGTAAGTGTTCAAACTTCATCAGGACGGTCTGCAGCGCAAGACCAGAAGGGTTATCAAGCTCTCCTGCTCCACACAGAAGTCCGTGATGACAAACACAGCTCTGCCAACATATTGCGAGCAATTAGATCAATGTTGGCCAATTGGTTTGGAGAGCTGGCAGTCACCAATGTTTCTGTTGGGTTCATAGTGACAGACGGAGGTTCAAACATGGTTAAAGTGCTCCAAGATGGATCTTTTGTCGGTGTCCGCTGTTCTGCACACATACTGCATTTAGTGGTCAAGGGTGCAATCCCAGTGGAGAAAAACAACAAGATTGCTCAAATCTTGGACCTTTGCAGGAAGATTGCAGGGCATTTCCACCACAGTGTAGGGGCTAGTCAACTGTTGAGGGAGGAGCAAGAACAATCAGGGCTCCCCATACATCGACTGAAACAAGATGTCAGCACCCGGTGGAACTATACCCAGGAAATGCTGGAACGCATTTTGGAGCAAAAGACAGCCATCCACAATCTATCATCCCGCCACAGCATTGGGATTGATTCCACACTGGGACGTGATGACTGGTGTATAATTGGGCAGCTCGTTTCTGTCTTAAAACCCTTTCGGTATGTGACGGAAAACTTGAGTCAGAGCAATGCCAGCCTAGGACAGGTCATACCCTTGTTTACCTATCTCATAGATAAGATGGGATCGTTCCTAGAAAACAGTGAGCCTCTTTGTGGCAGCCCACTTCATGCCGATGTAGCGTCTTTCATCAGAAAACTACAAGCCTACTTAAAAGATCGGCTAAATGATCGTGTCCGCAAAAGCCCTGAACTCATGCTGGCTTCCCTATGTGATCCCAGGATCAAAGGTAAACTGGCACTCAGAGACAACAGCCTCTCCTACTGGAAAGAAAAATTGATTGAAAGGGTCCGTAATTTGCAGCAACAGAGATGTATGCCGGATGAGGCCAGTTTGGAAGATTCACCTGCCATGTCTGCTATTCCAAGACCTGGCACCATCACTCAAAAACAACCAAGTGGAGCATCTGCATGTTGGGTAGAGGCACTTGACAATCTGGTGGATGCAGGTCAAGCAGCAGGTAATCGAGAAGAGAGCAGTGCCTCTGAAATGGTCAGGGCCTACCTATATGAAGCACCTTTGCTTCCTTCAGAGGACCCTTTAACCTATTGGGATAGTAAGAAAAGTTTGTGGCCTGGTCTTTGTCTGGTTGCCCAGCAACTACTATCCTGTCCTCCAACCACTGTGCAAAGTGAGAGAGTTTTCTCTATTACTGGGAACATCCTTAATCCACACCGTGCACAACTGACACCCCATTTGATGGAACAAATAACTTTCCTGAAATTTAACCTCCCCAAGCTTGGTTACCCTACCCTTAACTTGTGAAACCTGAATCATTATCACCATGTGAAGATAGATGGGACTCAGAGGAACCATCCAAATGTTGAGGAAAATATTTTTTTTTTCTTACCACTTGACAATAGCAGTTGTCTTTAGTGTGACCCCAAGATTTAAATAGAATTATATTGTTTTAAGCAATCCAAATTTTTCCCTTTATTCCTTCCATCACCCTTTTTTGTAATGAGTGTTGTGTAGAGTGACTAGAGTGTGCGTGATTGTATGAATGAATGTTGTGTGAATGGACAGTAGCAAGGGTTGAAGCCTTGACGTGGCGCTACTGCTCACGTGTTGCTGTCTTTGTAAATACAAATAGTAACGTGTGCTAATTTAACCATTTTTGTATGATGGTCTGGAAATAAGAGACAATGA
Organism: Rana muscosa; assembly: GCA_029206835.1. Lineage (NCBI taxonomy): Eukaryota > Metazoa > Chordata > Amphibia > Anura > Ranidae > Rana > Rana muscosa. Next base: position 12,319,208 of record JARGYO010000162.1, read on the forward strand.
TTAAAGATGACCTCAACAGCATGACAGTTCCTCTTGATGGAGAGACTGTCAACTCAAGGATCAGAATTTGTTACCAACACAACATAGAACAAAGAAGCATACAGCTGGAAACGTGATTCTATGCAAGATAGACTAGTTGGTCACTGCTGAACTGCATCCAGATGCCCAGGACCCCTCCCATTTGCCATCTCTGACCCTGGGGACACCAGGGCCCTCTCTGATCCTCCACCTGTTTCATGACCATCTGCAATTGTCCGAAGTCACCAGTGTGAGTAATCTACCCTGCTGCCATGTTACTCAAGCCCTGGAAATGATGACTGTCCTTTGAACTGTTGCCCCTTGTGATTGCGCTCACCTGGGAACCTCTGTCCGGTTAACTGTTGCCCTCATGATTGCAAGCCTGCAACCTATGCCCTGTGAACTGTTGAGGACTGTATGGTTAACCCCTGGTGCAATCCTGGTGCTGTGATTGGCCAAGCATGCACTGTGACCCTGCATGCTTGGCCAATCACAGCGCCGGCAGTGAGGAGAGCCATAATTGGCCACAGGCAGGATGCCTGTGGCCAATTATAGCTCAGGGGGGTTTAGTATACGCCCCACACTATAAAAGCCCGCCAGCGCGGCGGCCTTGTGTAGTGTGTTGGCGTGCAGGGAGAGAGAAGGATAGGCAGGGACAGTGTCAGTGATATTCTTTGCTAAACCTTGTGCATTTACAGTGTGTTGGTACAGGGACAGAGAAGGATAGGCAGGGACAGTGTCAGTGATATTCTTTGCTAAACCTTGTGCATTTACAGTGTGTTGGTACAGGGACAGAGAAGTATAGGCAGGGGACAGTGTCAGTGTCATTTTTGCTGAGCCTTCTGCACAGTATACACCTGTATATCCGTCATTGCTGTTCTCAAATACAGGCATCTGCAGGAGTTAGTGGCACAGTATACACCTGTATATACCCGTCATTGCTGTTCTATAATATTACTGTTCAAAATTACTAACAGATTCTACTTGTTCAGAGTATATAGGGCCTTTTTTATTTTGTGTGCGGGGTTCCCCTTAATATCCATACAAGACCCAAAGGGGCTGGTAATGGGCTGGGGTAGGGGGGGGGTGATGGGGTAGCCATGCCATTTTTCTTAAAGATTTTCATCCATATTACCGGGACCAGACATTACATTAAAGCCGCAAGCAGTTTTAAATGGCTTTTTTTCCTTTACAAATGTCATTTTGTGCAGGGACAGTTCTAAACACGGGAAACACATGCCACTTCACAGGCATACTTTAGACACCCCCCAGGTACGATATATAAAGGAATATTTGACTTTTTTTTTTTCTCACTTTATGCATCATTAAAATGACTGCTCCCGAAAAACGGCCGTTTTTAAAACTTCGTTTTCCATTGATACATGTCCCCTGGGGGAGAACCCAGGTTCCCAACCCCTTTTTAGGACAATAACATGCATATTAGTCATTATAACCACTTCTCTACTGTGCACGAAAACCCCCTTCCTGCCCAGGCCATTTTTTAGCTTTCAGCGCTGTCACATTTTGAATGACAATTGCGCGGTCGTGCGACATGGCTCCCAAACGAAATTTGCGTCCTTTTTTCCCCACAAATAGAGCTTTCTTTTGGTGGTATTTGATCACCTCTGCGGTTTTTATTTTTTGCGCTATAAACAAAAGAAGAGCATCCAGTTTGGAAAAAAAACACTATTTTTTACTTTTTGCTATAATAAATACCCATTTTTTTTTTTAAATAAAATTTTCCTCAGTTTAGGCCGATACGTATTCTTCTACATATTTTTGGTAAAAAAAAAATCGCAATAAGCGCGTATTGATTGGTTTGCGCAAAAAATATAGCGTCTACAAAATAGGGGATAGATTTATAGCATTTTTTTTTCTTTTTATTAGTAATGGCGGCGATCTGCGATTTTTTATTGTGACTGCAATATTGCGGCGGACACATCAGACACTTTTGACACATTTTTGGGACCATTCACATTTATACAGCGATCCCTGCTATAAAAATGCATTGATTACTGTATAAATGTGATTGGCAGGGAAGGGGTTAACCACTAGGGGGCGGGAAGGGGTTAAATATGTTCCCTCAAAGTGTTCTTACAGTGGTGGGAGGGGACTGACTGGGGGAGGTGACCGATGGTTGTCCCTATGTACAAGGGACACACCATCGGTCCCCTCTCCCTCACAGGACGTGGATCTCTGTGTTTACACACAGAGATCCACTTTCCTGCTCATTTCCCGGGCAATCGCGGGTGCCCGGCGGCAATCGCGGCCGCCGGGCACGTGCACCGGGGCCTTGTGAACGCGTCGGGCGCGCGCCTCCTAGCTCGTTTTAAATGGAGGACGTCATATGACGTCCTCCCAGAACGAGAGTATCCTCCCCCCGCCGTCTATTGACAGTGGGCGGGGGACAAGTGGATAATTAGCACTTTAGATTTAGAACGTTCGCATCCATTGTATTTAATAGGGTTCTAACGTTCGTGCGAACTTTCGGTCCGTTCGCGGATTCTGGTGCGAACCGAACCGGGGGGGTGTTCGGCTCATCCCTAGTATTCTGGTGGGGGGAAAGCTAAACGGCGTGATTGGACACAAGATAAATGGAATTACCCTTTGCACATTGAAATAGTGTAGAAAGAAATCTCTTAAATTTTCTAAGTTCAGCCTGATGGTTAAATGTAGAAAAGACAATTATAAGGCCTCTAGTAAGTTAGTAACAATAAATGGACTAGTTAATTTAGATAAACATCACATAATGATTAATGAACCTAACAAGGAAAGCAAGATTCAAGAAAACAATTAGTTCTGAACAAAAACATTTTTATTTTTAACATAAAAAAAAAAAAAAAAAAAAATATAGGAAAAAATATTCTCCCCCAACCTGGTGACCAGTCGCTGTAGGGACATATTGATGCCAGCCATCTGTTCACCGAGGTACCTAGTAGCCTCCAGTTGGCTCCTAAGGCTGCGTTGGTACCTCTCCAGAGCCACATAGTGACGGAGCTGCCGGCGATTGTGGAGGGCCAAAGAGTGACATAGCCTCCTGGTTTCGGCATATTGTCTCTCTTGGACCTCCACAATGCGTCGCAGATACGCATTCACATGTGGCTCTGGAGGGGGGATGTGTACTGGAGCGGCTGGAGAATCCTCACCAGGACGCACTGGGGAGGAGGCACTAATGGGTGTGTCCAGGTGGGGGGATAGTGAAGGGTGGAGGAGAACATGCGCCGGAGAAACCGCTGGGGAGGAAGGACAATCACCAGACGCAGGCAGGTCCAGGCCTTCGCCCACCGGGTGGAGGTGAAGGATGAAGACTTCACCTGTGAAGAAAAGAAAATACATTAGATAGATAATACAATACACATGACTTCTTCACCCTAACATTATATAAAGACAATTATCTCAAAACGCTTGTAGACAATCATGTAACATCTTGAGATGTTTTCACTTCTACATACCAGTTTTCCATTTTTGATATTCAGTGAGATGCACCTAATCAATTTGTGTGTAGGAGATAGTGGTGTCTGTGTCAATTTGCTGCGTCATCCCAGGTTTGCTGAGCTGTGCTGGAAGGTGTAGTACTTTACTGTACTCTGACCGGGGCGGAGCTGAGTGTCCTCCCCGGCCAGAGTACAAAGGGATTCCCCTCTACACATCGAGCAGTGTAAAGGAGAATCTCCCAAAGATTTTATCCGCTTGGTCGCACGGCCGGCTTGAGAAAATCTTAAGGTGTAATGGATGCCTAAGTGCTGACTGTGACAGAACCCACTGTCACTGTGTGTTTTGGAAGGGACTGAGGGCTGGCCTCTTACCCACAGATTATGGCCCAGAAGAGACTGAGAGACTTGGGGAAAGCTGGTATTGAGAAAATGTAATGTAATGCTACATCCCTTCTCCCCCCCCACCCCCCCCTCTTGTTGCTGTGCTTAATTGTGTTGGTTCATGGCACATAGACAATGGTCTGGACTGCAGACATCTCTCCGCAGGGGATGTGTATTGAAGGGCTGCCTGCTTACCATAATCCCTTTATGTTTAACTGTAGTCTCTGTTTCAATGTTCAGTTCCCATTGGTTCTTCCTTGTCCCCTACCCCCCCCTCTATGACAAGGCTAAGGGGAGTGTCCCTAACTGTGTGTAAAAGTGTATGTTTTGGATTTAATAAACTGTTGATGCTCTGCATGTTTAACCCTCAACACCTGTGTGGATTGTCTCGTGATTGAGGGGTTAAGGGCTGGTTATGGCGAATCTGCAGGCGCATTTGGAGGACAGGAGACACAGGTCTGGCGGATGTTCCCACCTGGGGTATCTGAGATCCGTCACACTGACCACTAACTACTCTACCTCATCCAGACTGATTGACTGTCGCAAATATGGAAGATCAGTTGCACTTGCAGAAAAACATATCAGCTATACCAGCTATTAACATTACACTCACCAAAGAGAAGCCATTCAAGCCATTGCATTAGGGATGACCTAACAAAAAGTTGTTTAATAAAATATAGCAGGCTACTTTTTAAAGTTGATAATTTTATATAGCCACTGATTGAATAAGCCCCACTTCTGTTCTAGGCTAGGTAGGTTACTCACTCCTGGTCTAGGCTAGGAGGTATAACAGAGAATTTACAATTACTGAACCTTCGATATCCGGTGCTTCATCTGCTCCCCTCTGCTACTGCAGTGGTCTGGTCTCTCCCTGAGCCTTCAAGACCTATGCAAGACTCAACTTCTTATAGATATTTGCCTGCACAAAGATCTACGAGGTCATTTACAATTTTTTGCTTTATATCAGGGGTCTCCAAACTTTTCAAAAAAAGGGCCAGTTTATTTTCCTTCAGACTCTAGGGGGGCCGGATTGTGGCCAACAGGGGCAGAAAATGTCATGGGCCCATCATCAGTGAGAATAAATATGGCCTCAGGGTTGGTGGTCAATAGGAGTGGTGCCCCTATTAGTAGGAGGAATAGTATCCCATCATTAGTATCCATAGAATAAAAAAATGCCCCATTGTTGGTGTGAGTGGGAGAATTAGTGCCCCAAGGGCCGGATAAAAGCTACCAAAGGGCCACATCTGGCCCTCGGGCCGCAGTTTGGAGACCCCTGCTTTAGATGATGCCAAAGAGGAGGCACCAGACATCATGAGGAAAGTGTTAATGCCTGAATTAGGGGCATGCCGGAGATTGACCATGTCCAGGGACTGCCAGCCAATAGCTGGAGATTCTTGTCTGACACACCCCTTCCAGCCTGCTGTGTTATTCACGATGATTAACAGTGATTGGCTCAGACTGGGAACCTGAACTGCAGCAAGAAGCTGGCGTGATCAGGTAAGTGACATTGAGGCTGGGTTCACACTGGTCCGACACGACATTCATCCGACTTTCATCCTACTTTGCTCTGCGACATCAGTCCTACATTGATCCTACATTGGTCCGACATCCATCCGACATTCATGAACAGGATACTACTTTGATCCGACATTGTGCTAGTCTGACTTGTCCTTTGACCAATCAAAACAATCCCAGGGTGAGATAAATTCCTTTTACTGCTGCTGTAATCACATGTCGGATGTCAAATGTCGGATGGTTAGGACAAGGATCCTACTTTGATCCGACTTCAATGATATTCACTGGGCTGAAGTAGGATCAAAGTCGGACAGAAGTAGTACAGGGAGCATTTTTAATGTCGGACCGACTTGTGTCGGACCAGTTAAGATGGCTCTCATAGGGATTCATTGATTTTCACACATCATGCGACATGAGCTCCTAATGTCGGAGCGTTTGTCGGACAAGTGTGAACCAGGCCTGAGGAAATAACAAGCACAGGTCGCGCTAACGGGAAGACTGGAATCAGCTGCAAAGGGGGACTAATAATTAATAATTCCAGCTAAACCGAAGCCTTTGAGAATAAATCACAACCATTTCTAGACAAGGTTTGCCATCAGCATTTCATATTTAAAATACTATATTTGCCTGGAAAATACAAAAAAAGTTATACTTACTCCCTGGATCTGCCGCGTCTGGCTGTTCACCAGCTTCCGCATCCCCAGCAGCCTCTACAGTGCAGGTCTCCTCCACCTCCTGCTCAGCCTCAGCAGCTGTTGATTATGATTAATATAGAAAAGAACATTACAATCTGCAGTGTACAACAATCTCACACATTAGTACAAGAACATTGAAACATGTATGATCACTCAGCAGACACCAGCAAGATTATACTAACTTACATGTGGGCGTTTCCGCCTCAGCCTCCTCCTCCTGAGTCTCCCCCTCTGATTGGATGACACCTATTTAATATAAAGGAGAAATGATGAACGTTACAATGTTCAAGCTTCAAATTACTATAAATAAATACTGTATATAGATAAAATTAATTATCCATTAGCATGGCAATACAGGTCAGGTTACTAACGTTTATCTACAAGGCAGGGACATGCATTCAACCATTTAGAAAAAATCTCTAAAAAAAAAAAAACTAGGCACTTACCTGTCCTGGTTCCAGCGGTGAGTGCTAGGTGCACCGCCACTGATCAGGTGCCTCAGTTCAGAGCAGCGACGTTCTGTCAGATTGCGTAAGTTACGCAAGCGGTTGCGTTACCTGACAGAAGGTTGCAGAGGCTCTACCTGTCACTGCTTGAGCGAGAAGCAATGACACTGGAATCGACAATGGAAGGCTGGACAAATGGAAAAGGACCCACTGTATTAGTGTCACTACTCAGGGCCGGCCCTACCATGGGACCCAATGGACCCATGGTCCCAGGCGGCATTTACAGAGGGGCGGCAGCCAGCAGTGACAAGGCAGCATGAAGGGATACAGCCGCAGAGTTTCCATAGCGACCCGGCCCCTGCTCCAGGGGGGGGGGCGGTGCGGGCTCCCTCTCACATTAGATTCAATGTCAATGCGTCTGTGTGGGCGGCAGGCATCACCTCGGATACCAGACTGTGACAGGCAGACCACTGCCCTCCCCTTCACACAGGTGAGATGGGGCTGCTTAATGGAGGAGGCGGGTCATGTACTGCGTGGAATGACAGGCGTGGAATGACAGGCAGTACTGCGGTGAATGTTCTGCCTTCCTGGTTCACAGACCCGCCTTCTCCACACTGCCTCCGAACTCTGTGTCCTCCCTGTTTCTGCTCCTCTGGCTCAGAAACAGTTTGGTCCTACCCCCTCCCCCCTTGTCTCCTCCCCTCACCTCTCCATTCAAATCAGACGCCGCTTGTGTCTTTTCACCTCCCTCTTCGCTTACAACCGCCTCTCCCACACCTGTCCTCAGTCATGGCGGGGCCCGCTGGGGGATTAACATGCTCTCTAGCTGGAGCTAAAGAAGTGTGACTAGGTAAGAGTGGAGTGGGGGCGGGCGGAAGTGGGAATGTTAGAACATTCTGCAGTGCGGGACACAGGGCTGGTTGATCTTCTACACACTGAGGGAGACTGAAACTTCTCCTGACTCCCCCTGTACTGGGAACATCCTATATTTGGGGTTGTGACAGAAGCCAGCATGGGTGAGGGGTGAGTCCTGGACATGCTGGGTCTTATAGTGTACAGGCAGTAGGGGGCCCCCTGTGTTCATTCAGAGACCTAAAACCAAAGCCCCCCCAACAGGGCTAATAAAAAAAATATGGTAAAAAAAAACACTGACACCATCCACTGCCCCACTGACACCGTCCACTGCCCCACTGACGCCGTCCACTGCCCCACTGACGCCGTCCACTGCCCCACTGACGCCGTCCACTGCCCCACTGACGCCGTCCACTGCCCCACTGACGCCGTCCACTGCCCCACTGACGCCGTCCACTGCCCCACTGACGCCGTCCACTGCCCCACTGACACTGTCCACTGCCCCACTGACACTGTCCACTGCCCCACTGACACCGTCCTCTGCCCCACTGACACCGTCCACTGACACTGTCCACTGCCCCACTGACACCATCCACTGACACCGTCCACTGCCCCACTGACACCATCCACTGACACCGTCCACTGCCCCACTGACACCATCCACTGCCCCACTGACACCGTCCACTGCCCCACTGACACCATCCACTGACACTGTCCACTGCCCCACTGACACCGTCCACTGACACCGTCCACTGCCCCACTGACACCGTCCACTGACACCGTCCACTGCCCCACTGACACCATCCACTGACACCGTCCACTGCCCCACTGACACCGTCCACTGCCCCACTGACACCATCCACTGACACCGTCCACTGCCCCACTGACACCATCCACTGACACCGTCCACTGCCCCACTGACACCATCCACTGCCCCACTGACACCATCCACTGACACTGTCCACTGCCCCACTGACACCGTCCACTGACACCGTCCACTGCCCCACTGACACCGTCCACTGACACCGTCCACTGCCCCACTGACACCATCCACTGACACCGTCCACTGCCCCACTGACACCGTCCACTGCCCCACTGACACCATCCACTGACACCGTCCACTGCCCCACTCTGCATTTTTTATTTTTTTGCGCTATAAACAAGAAAAAAACGAACATTTTGAAAAAAATAAGTATTTTTTACTTTTTGCTATAATAAATATCCCCCAAAAAACTGTCTTCATCAGTTTAGGCCAATATGTATTCTTGGTTAAAAAATAAATAAAAAATAAAACGCAATAAGCGTGTATTGATTGGTTTGCGCAATAGCGTCCACAAAATAGGGAATAGATTTTGGTGGGCGGGATTATTTTTTTGGGGGGTGGGGGGCAGCATTTCATTCTTGGGCCCAGGCAGCACAATGTCTTGGGCCGGCCCTGTCACTACTACACTACTTACTGGGCGTTGATGACATGGAGGACTCCTGCTCCTCCGCCCTCCACCTCCGGCGGCGCTGGGACTGGATGCGATCTTTGAATAAAATCAAACACAATATGGTAAATGTCGGATGCTTGACAAAAAAAATGTCCTGCACAATGCAATGCTGACACCAACCCTGATGAGCCAGGAGATGGGTGATCTCATCCTCCCCTATACCCGCTAACAGCTCTGCCTCATGGGGGAGGAGAGGCACCTGCTTCCCTCTGCGCCCCAACTGCCGGCGTTTACGCACTATGGAACTGCAAAACAAAAAGAGAAGAGAAACAGGTTCCATAATTAAACTACAATTGTAATCTGAAAATTACATCAACACATGAAACAAATGTAGAATGAACCCGTAGAATGAAACAATGCAAATGGAATTTTTGGATTAGGCGCATTTTTTCACGTAGCACAAGATTTGCACATTTTTTTATTAACCAAATTTATTTTAAGAAAAACGTATGCTTTTTTGGTGCACAATAAAATATAAAAGAAAGGATTGGGATTGTGCTGATAAAATATAGATGTCCAGTCCACCTTTCTAATTATGCGCTTGTGTGAACTGTGTATGGTGTAAAATCAGTACATTTTTAGAGCACTGATTGTTGTATAAATGACAATGGTCACAAAATGGCATCAAAAGTGTCCGATGTGTCCGCCATAATGTTGCAGTCACGATAAAAATCGCTGATCGCCGCCATTACTAGTAAAAAAAAATAATAATAAAAATGCTATAAAACTATCCCTATTTTGTAGACGCTATAACTTTTGCGCAAACCAATCAATAAACGCTTATTGCAATTTTTGTTACCAAAAATATGTAGAAGAATACGTATCGGCCTAAACTGAGGAAAAAATTTGTTTTTTTATATATTTTTTGGGGATATTTATTATAGCAAAAAGTAAAAAAATAATGGTGTTTTTTTTCACAATTGTCGCTCTTTTTTTGTTTATAGCGCAAAAAAAAAAACGCAGAGATTATCAAATACCACCAAAAGAAATCTCTATTTGTGGGGAAAAAAGAACGCAGTGCCGAATCGCAAAAAGTGGCCTGGTCATTTGGCAGCCAAATCCTCCGGGGCTGAAGTGGTTAAAATGTAAAAAAAATAATAATCAGACATGTTACTTACCGCTTAATGTCGCTGAATTTTTTCCGACAGGCAGTCGGGTCACGCTGATGGCGATACATCCCTTCAACTTTTTTGGAGATCTTCTCCCGCTTCCACTCCTGAGTGGTATCCCTGGAGTGGGGGCCACACAGCTGTATCCAGTAAGGAAGCGTTTCCTTTACAAGGACCTGGGACTCAATGTGAGTCCACATAAGGTTACGCTTCCTGCTGGTTGCAGCTTGTGTCCCCAAGCTGCTGCTGCTGCCTCCATAGAAGGCCCAGGAACGTCCTCCATGTGGTCGAAATGGGTCGCCATATTATCCGACACTGACACAACGTTGGAGGACGTGCACAAACGAATGTGAAAGTAGTTAGCTGACTGTTGGGATAGACCATCCATTCCACATGAACAACGAAGATTCGACGAAGATTCGACAAAGCATCGAAAAACATACAAACGTCGAATCTGTGGCTTATGGTGTCTGTCAAAAGTTCTAAGTTGATTCGACGGTGCAGTTAAACTCACTGTACGATGCTGCCTGCAATCGTACATTTCCGGTTAAATGCATCCGCTCATGGGCTATAGAAAAATTCTAATGTTGAATGACTAGTAATAATAATTAATAAATATAATTATTACTAGTCATACAACATTAGAATTCTACTATAGCTAGCTTGTAGGCGGAACATTCGACCGGAAATGTACGATTGCTGTGTCGAATAGTTTAGCTGCTCCGTCGAATCTTCTTAGAACACACACACACCATATAAGCCTTCAATGACAGATTCGACCTTAATTATTTCGGATTTTCGGACAAATGCAATTTTTAACGAAAAACTAAATAAATAAAAACGAATTTCGGGAGTAACTAAATAAATTTATTTTTCGAACGAAAACGAAATTCCGAAACGAAATATTTCAGTGTGCACATGTCTAATTGTAATCTTTTTTTTCATGCAGCCTGTTGGCTGAACGAAAAAAAAAGATTGATCGGTGGGTATGCCCACCATTAGAATACCGCCCTTCATCCACCCACTTCTAATGATGGGCATACATGCACCATTTATATATGCCGAAGCATGGGGGCATCTTCCCGCAAAAGTTATGCCGCGTACACATGGTCAGACTTTTCCACGGGCAAGCCTCCATCGGAATTTCGACCGTATGTATGCGGCATTAGGAGCAAAATCGCTCCTCCGCCCCTGCTGCCCCAATGCTTCGGCATATATGCTTTTTTTTTTAACTGTGGTGGTGAAATCACCTCCTACAGCACTGGAGTCGCAGGGATCAGGTCTGTCTCTGCGAACGCTGCAGTTATGTGTGTTGTGTTTTGCAAGTGACAGTGATCGATCGATACTGCACTTGGGTGGCCTGGGCTGGACGGAGGGGCAAAATGCAGGTGCTAGCAGGTATCTGGGCTGATCCTGCTAACACTGCGTTTTTGGGAACCCTAAACTACTGGGGACGCTAGTATAGATCTGATCAGATCAGATATTGATCTGTTCAGATACTATACCACTAAGGGAGGTGTATGCTTCACGCGTGGGTGTTGGCATTACTGGCACTAACCTGACGCTGCCTGGGGTGTGACGCAGGGTTAACTAGGGGCAATTAGGGGGTTAAAACCTTTATTAGATAATATATGGGGGTACCTGACGCTATAAAAACCTGCGGCGAACCTAAAAAAAATAACTGTCTATCTATCGGCACCAGCATAACTAATACAGCGTTTAGAAAAACGATCGCTTAGTGACACTGGCAAAAGGGGGTGAAAGGGTTACCTGGGGTGGCGATCAAGGGGTTAAACATTTATTACGTAATATATGGGGGTACCCGACGCTATAAAAACCTGCGGCGAACCTAAAAAAAATAACTGGCTACCTATCGGCATCACCGACAATAAGACAGCGATCAGAAAAACGATCGCTTAGCGACAGTGGTGATAGGGGGTGAAAGGGTTACCTGGGGGCGATCAAGGGGGTTAAACCTTTATTAGGTAATATATGGGGGTACCTGACGCTATAAAAACGTGCGGCAAACCTAAAAAAAATAACTGGCTACCGATCGGCATCACCGACAATAAAACAGCGATCAGAAAAACGATCGCTTAGCGACGGCGGTGCTAGGGGGTGAAAGGGATATCTGGGGGGCGATCAGGGGGTTAAACCTTTATTAGGGGGGGTTAGGGGGCTACACTGGACCTAAAACTAAACTGTAGTGACACGTTTACAGTCACAAATGTCACTGATTGCAGTGATCAGTAAATAAATGGTCACTGCAATCAGTGACACTGTGACTGGGGGCTGGGGGGTGATCTGGGGGGGCCTGGGGGGGCGATTTGTGTGCCTATGTGTCCTGGTGTCAGTGTAGTGCTTTGTGCACTGACCTGATGTCTTCTCTTGTACAGCGCTCGGTATATGTGAGCGCCGCATGAGAGATGATATCACTTCCTCTGCCTGTGTAAACACTACACAGCAAAGGAAGCTTTCTCATTCGCCGGGAGCGATTGCGAGGGGGTGGCCGGAATCGAACGGCTGTCCCCTCATCTCGGATCGCTCCCCAATGGAAAACGACCGCTCACTGTATAGGAGGGGGGTCCGATCGGACCCCCAACTATACAAAGGCAATCACGTAGATATACGTGACTTTGCCTGTCGGTGCCAATCTGCCGACGTATAACTACAGTGGGCGGTCGTTAAGTGGTTAAATTTTTTTTTTTTAGAAACGCCTCTAAACGCAAACACGGCAAAACGCAGCATGAAAAACGGGCATGTAAACACGGCATGACTGACGTTTTAAACGTGGGTTACTATCTGTCAAGTTAAATCGTTTAGGAGAGGTTGTAAAAACGTCCCGTGTACATGAAGCCTAAGGCCCCATGTACACGGGACGCTCAGGCAAAGTCCTCTGAACGATTTTTTTTGACACCTTGAAATCGGCATTTAAAACGCCCCTTTAGCCGCGTTTGCATGCCACGTTTAGCGGCGTTTTACCATGTTTGCGTCTAGAAGCATTTAGTTAAGATAACATCATAAGACTCTCCCCAAGCTCAAAAAACTGTATTATTTATTTAACTATTTCAGCCATTTTGTGAGACCAGAGTGAGTAGCAGCAGCTGAGAGAGCAGTAGTGTACTTGTATTTAGCGTGTCACTTGCCACAAGCTACAGATTGTCACTTGCCACACTTTGCGGATTGTCCACTTGCCACGTCACCTGCCACAGGTTGTGGATTGTCATTTGCCACTTCACCTACCACAAGTTGTGGATTGTGTCCACTTGCCACGTCACATGGCCACGTCACCTGCCACAAGTTGTGGATTGTCCACTTGTCACGTCATCTGCCACAAGTTGTGGATTGTCCACTTGCCATGTCACCTGGCCACGTCACCTGCCACAAGTTGTGAATTGTTCACTTGCCACGTCACCTGCCATGTCCCCTGGCCACAAGTTGTGGATTGTCACTTGCCACGTCACCTGCCACAAGTTGCGGATTGTCACTTGCCACGTCACCTGCCACAAGTTGTGGATTGTCCTTTGCCACATCCCCTGCCACAAGTTGTGGATTGTCCACTTGCCATGTCACCTGGCCACATCCCCTGCCACAAGTTGTGGATTGTCATTTGCCACATCCCCTGCCATAAGTTGTGGATTGTCCACTTGCCACATCACCTGCCACATCACCTGGCCACATCACCTGCCACAAGTTGTGGATTGTCAACTTGCCACGTCACCTGCCACAAGTTGTGGATTGTCCACTTGCCATGTCACCTGGTCACATCACCTGGCCACGTCACCTGCCACAATTTGTGGATTGTCATTTGCCACGTCACCTGGCACAAGTTGTGGATTGTCCACGTGCCACTTCACCTGCCCCAAGTTGTGGATTGTCATTTGCCACGTCACCTGCCCCAAGTTGTGGATTGTCATTTGCCATGTCACCTGCCACACGTTGTCGATTGTCCACTTGCCACGTCACCTGGCCACATCACCTGCCACAAGTTGTGGATTGTCAACTTGCCACGTCACCTGGCCACGTCACCTGCCACAAGTTGTGGATTGTCCACTTACCACGTCACCTGCCACATCACCTGACCACGTCACCTGCCACAAGTTGTGGATTGTCCACTTGCCATGTCACCTGGTCACGTCACCTGGCCACGTCACCTGCCACAATTTGTGGATTGTCATTTGCCACGTCACCTGGCACAAGTTGTGGATTGTCCACGTGCCACGTCACCTGCCCCAAGTTGTGGATTGTCATTTGCCACGTCACCTGCCCCAAGTTGTGGATTGTCATTTGCCACGTCACCTGCCACACGTTGTCGATTGTCCACTTGCCACGTCACCTGCCACAAGTTGCAGATTGTCCACTTGCCACATCACATGCCACAAGTTGCGGATTGTCATTTGCCACGTCACCTGCTACACGTTGTGGATTGTCCACTTGCCACGTCACCTGCTACAAGTTGCTTGTTCAAATCTAACGACATATGGGTCAAATTCCAATTATACTTCGGATAACAGCAATGCTAGTGGTGTATTGGATTGGATCAAGGGCTCATTAGGGTATATAAATGGTCTATGAATCATTGCAAGCAATTACAATTTTTTAAAGTATTTTTTTAATGGTTTTTCATCATTTGCCATCATTTTTGAGATTTTTTATGTAAAAAAAATAGGGCACCTTTAAAAACACTTATAAACGAAAACACCGGTACAGGGTTTAGCAGCGTTTAGCATCTGAAACATGGAAATCTTTGGCGTCTGAACCCATTTTTTTGCTTTCAAAGAAATGCTGTTAAACGCAACTGCCTAAAAACGTCAATAAACGAGACTGTGTACATGGTCACATAGGATAACATTGAATGTGTTCAGGGGCAGTTGAAAAAAGTGTCCAACTGCCTTTGAACGTGCGTTTAACAGCGTCTCGTGTACATGGGGCCTAAATCGTTCAGGAGAGATTGTAAAAACGTCCCGTGTACATGAAGCCTAAGTGTAGCAATATGTTGCTAAATGTTGTACCTTCACTAAATGTAACCATATTGCTACACTTAAGAGGCACCTCTCTTCTCTTTTATACTCATTTGTGACATGACGCTACTTGTATATCAAGTCAAAATGTATCAAAAAAATATTGCTTGTCAAAACTCTTGAACTAAGGTTTTACTACATGTGTATATATATGTTAGAAGGCCAGTATGCTGGCCTGAATTTATGGGAGGAGCCCGGGGGGGCTATTTAACCAGCCCACTCACCTGCAGTCTTCGTTGGTTTCCTGTGAGTGATAATGGATCTCACTGGGCCGACTCTTACCAGCTCGCCTCATGTTTGTGAGTCCTGGCGTTTCGATCGCAGGGCATTTCGGCGTCTTCGTTCGTGGTCTTCGTCGGCGGTTCCCGCTCACTATCGCAGGTACTTTTCGAATCTTTTGCGTCAGGTACAATCTTGCAATTAGTAATGCTTCCTGTCCTGCATTCCTTTCTTTAAAAGTCTGCTTCTGAGTTATTGTCTGTCCCATACATACGATTCATTTATAAATCCAAACCTCCGAGTCGCTTTCGGTCATTGTCCGATATCACTCTCCGTAGGTTTCACTGGACGTAAAGATTCACTGTCCATAAGGTTGCCGTCTCTTCCAGTTGGGAAAAAAAAAAAAAAAGAGGGAAAAAAAAAAAAAAAAAGGGAGCCTCTAATTAGTCCCACCTGCTGCCTCTCTGCACTGGTTAGCCTGGGGGGAGGGGTGATTGATTGGTGTTCAGTTTTAGAGTAAAGGGCGGCATACACTATACAACCAATTTGCATTACATTAATTCTATACTCCTCACTATCGATTCGTATCGGATTCCTTTCGTATATTTACGAACTGATTCGGGTCACATACGTTGCATACTTTCCATCGTTGCCATTTGTTGTTTGCCTTCATGCCGTGTGTTTTAGTTCCCGCAGCGGAACTTGCGTATTGTTTGTACACGTTTTTTCCTCTCACTCGTTTACCAAACCAAAGTAATTTTTTGTACGTCATGCATGGCGTAACACACTTTTTGGATGTCTTGGACACCCACCATGCTTTTAGTACATCAAGTTTTCAAACTGTCACAGGTAGGATTCGTGCAATTTCTTTGCTTAACGCACTGTTTGCCAGGTAAACCATGTCATCAAAACCCCGCTGTGGAACTTGCGAGTCATTAGTCAAGTCTCCATATGCGGCCTTATTTCAGCCTCGTACAAGACCACAGTCTTGTCGTGCAATTCGTGAACACAAACGCAGAGCTGTTTATCAGTTTAGTTTTGTGTTTTGTTTTTTTTTTTGTTTTTGTTTTTTTCCCTCTTTCTTGTTGTTTCACGCCAAGTAGTAGGCTTATGTCACTTAGAATGCACTGTCTATCATTACAGTTACTTTACTTTGCATTACCCTCCGTTCGAATCTAGTCGCATCAGCGACTCACTGGTTCGTCCCCGCTAGTTTGTCATCTCATTCCACTGATAGTAATTTCACTTGTCTCATCTCGCACACCCTTCTCTCTCCTCATAAAACCCTGCACATAGCTACTGATTTGTCTTGCATCGATAGTGATTTCCTCTGCATCATTCTGATATGAATCCAAGTCGCATCCACAATGCACCGATTCGTCCCGGCGGGCCCTAGTTGTTGGCCTCATTTTAGTACATGCTCCAGAGTTCGCTCGTTGTCAGCCGCACATGCGGCGCACCGGCTCATGCCTAGATCATGGGAGAATTCTGTCATTCACGTCACCATCACGCATCTGAGTTGAATCCACGTGCTTTCTTATGTGCAGGTTCGTCCCATACATGTCCCAGTTGCTGGCCTCATTTCAGTACATGCTCCAGAGTTTGCTTGCTGATAGTCGCACAGCGCAGCACGATTCATGCCTCTGTCATGGAAAATTTCTGTCACTCATGTCACAGCCACGCATCTGATTTCAATCCACGCGCATTTTCGTGTGCAGGTTCGCCAGGCTTGCCCCAATTGCTGGCCTCATCTCAGAACATGCCCCAGAGCCTGGTCGTTGTCAGTCGCATCTGCGGCGCGCCGATTCATGCCTCTGTCATGGGACATTTTTGTCACTCATTGCACTGTAACACATCTGATTTTAATCCACGTGCATCCTTGGGTGCAGCTTCGTCTCAAGCGTGCCCCAGTCGTTGTTGGCCCCATTTCAGTACATGCTCCAGAGTTCGCTTGCTGTTAAACGCACAGCGCCGCACCGATTCAAGTCTCTGTCATGGGAAGTTTCTGTCACTCATTTCACTATCGCGCATCTGATTTGAATCCACGTGCATTTTCGTGTGCAGGCTTGTCTTAAGCGTGCCTTGTTGTTGTTGTTGGCCTCATTTCAGTACATGCTCCAGAGCCCGGTCGTTGTCAGTCGCACCTGCGGCGCACCGATTCATGCCTCTGTCATGGGACATTTTTGTCACTTGTTCCACTGTAACACATCTGATTCAAATCCACGCCCATCCTTAGGTGCAGCTTCGTCTCAAGCGTGCCCCAGTCGCTGTTGGCCCCATTTCAGTACATGCTCCAGAGTTCGCTTGCTGTTCCTCGCACAGCGCAGCACCGATTCGTGTCTGTCACTCGTTTCACTGTCACGCATCTGATTTGAACCCACTTGCATTCTCGTGTGCAGGCTCGTCTTAAGCGTGCCCCAGTTGTAGTTGTCCTCAGTTCAGTACATGCTTCAGAGCCCGGTCGTTGTCAGTCGCACCTGCGGCGCACCGATTCATGCCTCTGTCATGGGACATTTTTGTCACTAATTTCTCCGACACGCTCCACCATCCGATCCGCTCACTTATAAAAAGGCAGTGCAGCACTGAACAAGTCCATAGATCAAAAGACAATCCCAGTGATCTTCTAGAGTGATTTATAGAATCGGAAACATGCAGATGATGTGAACACAGTGAGAGACCTCCACCAGTAATAAGAATGGCCGCTCACCTCCCAAAGTGGACCCTTTGGTTATAGAGAGTCACAGATACCTTCCCATATGGGTATATACGTCTCAGGCATGTATTGCAGCTCCGGGATAGTTGGATGACAACAGCAGATGGACCGGATCACAAATGACTCCAATGAGGTGTGTGTGTATATATATATATATATATATATATATATATATATATATATATAAAGACAGGCAGACCATAGTGTTCTCCGCATATAAAAGGATATTTAATAAAAAGAAATGCACTTACATGTAAAAGGCACTAAACCAGTGCCGAGTGTAACAGCGTGTATGAAACAACAGATGCAGTCTGTCGTGTTCAAATCAGCTAGTCAAACCCCTCACCACCTGTCATTTCTCCTCCAGGTCAGTCGAGTAGGTCCACCCTGCACCAGGTTGGACGTAATTTTCCCTATAAAAAAAAAAGTATGTGTACCAAGCACTTACCAACAGCCGATCTGAATCTAGTCGCAACGTCGGCCCTATGATTCGGATCCTCAGCAATCACAAACCCCTTCAACCACTAACACCATCAGCCGATCTGAGTTTAGTCATATCATCAGTGCAACGACGCGGATCCGGAACATGAGCTCCCTCATCACCTTACTACTACAGCCGTTCCAAATCTAGTCGCATCATCGGCGCAACGATTCGGATCCTCGGCAATACAAACTTCACCGACCGATCCGAGTCCAGTCGCAGCACCGGCTCAACGTTTAAGATCCTTTACAAACCAAACCCCACCGGTGCTCACACCTCAGCCCGATTCGAACTATTCGCATCAGTGATACCAATAAAGTGGTACTTACAATTCAGATCCCTGGCCTTACGTCCGTTATCAAGCATAAACCTTTACATCTCACTCCATCTGCATATACAATGTTGCGCACGGTCGTTCCTACATACTCAAAATTTCCGCTAACTTTGTTTTCATTTTTCCAATAAAGCGGCTTAATTGCAGTCGCTGCAAGCTTTCCGACTCGAATCGGTCACTCATCTCCAGTAGCAACTTGGCTGCTCACCTATTCTCTGTCGTGCTAAACACTCAAACTAGCTTTCACTACGTTTGTCGTCCCTAAAGCCGACCTGCGTCAGGTCAGTTCTCCAAGACTTCACCCGTACACGGGGGTGTACTAAGGAGCAGCTTCAGTCTCTCCCGGGAATGCTCAATTTGGAGCAAGGATCATTCCCGAGGGTCGAACTTTTTGTATCACGCCTCCTGGTCTTCCTCTCCCAGACACAGGACCCCGATCAGATCCTTAACTTCAGATCCTTAACTTAGACACCGCGGCAGTAGCGGACCTGTCATTATGGGAGGAGTTCCTTACTACGTGAAACAGTATCAAAGTATACCATCAATATCGCCCCCATCACGCTGGTAGTGACAGATGCCGCAGCCTCCACAGGCTTCGCTGCAATTTTTGGCCACTATTGGTTTGCAGGACCATGGCTTCCAGAGACACTCCTAATCCCAGGGTTTACCTGGACTTCCTCCCTGTTCGAACAATACCAGATCGTGGCAGCCACTCAGCTCTGGGGGTCATATCTGGACAGGACAAATCGTGGCCTTCACCACCGACAACCAGGCCACGGCTGATATTATTAGTAATGGCAACTCTAAGTCATGTCCTTCCTACGCAGGCCTGTACAACTATGCCCTCAGCACCAGTTAATGTCCACTACCCTCGCTAGTTCCCCATTTGGCCTTCTCCCCAGCCTGGTCATTCAAGCAGCCTTCGACTCGGCCTACCACGGGTTCTTGCGGCCTAGCGAGTTCACCCGCAGCTACCCCGCCGGCCAAGTTCTACGTAGACCTCACTTGGCTCGCTACCAAGATCGTTTCATCCTCCACCTGGCACTATCCAAAACCCAGCGATCAGGCACCGGGTTAGACATTTAACTCTAAAAACAAACAATCTCTGGTGTGCAGTAACCTTACTCGATCGCCTTCTGTCACTCCTACCTGAACAGTCAAACTCTTGTCCCCTACTACCTTTCCCGATCAAACCCTTGAGTGCCTGCCAGTTCATCAAATGCATGAGAATTCATCGGGGCACAACCAACCATAGGAAGTTGATCCAGGGTTCACCCGGTCGCCTCTCGGGGGATCAGGAAGGAATTTTCTCCCCTGCTGTAGCAATTGGCCTAGGCTCGGCTGGGGTTTTCGCCTTCCTCTGGATCAACGGTGGGGCGGTTAGGTAAATTTGGGTCCTGTCACCTTCACACTCACTCACTCACTCTTCCACGCTACCACACCTCAACCCCAGTCAGTGCTCCAGTCGCTCTTATCGTATTGGAGCGGCCTCGGCCACATCCCGGTGTGGGGTCCCAGATCACGACTATTAAGAGACTTGACAGGTGGAAGTCTGCCTGCTTCGTCCAGCACATCCTCCAATCCTCAGGTGGAAATGGCACAAGCATTCATCAAACTTGCTCAATGAACAAAGCTAAAACCAATAAAACTACATCCCTACCTGAATGTTTTTGCCCCCTTATTTTGGCATACCGTCCATCAGATCAGGGCACACTTCAGGTCCATTTCATGTTGTAAGTCTTATGTTAAGTCTATCTATCTTATTCATATCTGTATCGGATATAGGGCTTCAACCATAAAAATATATATATATATATATATATATATATATATAGTTGTGCTCATAAGTTTACAATGTGAATGATAACAAAAACTTTTCTTTCACTCATGGTTAGTGTTTGGTTGAAGCCATTTATTATCAATTAACTGCGTTTACTCTTTTTAAATCATAATGGCAACAGAAACTACCCACATGACCATGATCAAAAGTTTACATACCCCAGTTCTTAATACCGTGTATTACCCCCTTTAACATCAATTACAGCTTGAAGTCTATTGTGGCATTTGTGAATGAGGCTCTTTATCTTCTTAGATGGTAAAGCAGCCCATTCCTCTTGGCAAAAAGCCTCCAGTTCCTGTAAATTCTTGGACTGTCGTGCATGAATCGCATGTTTGAGATCTCCCCAGAGTGGCTCAATGATATTGAGGTCAGGAGACTGAGATGGCCACTCCAGAACCTTCACTTTATTCTGCTGTAACCAATGACAGGTTGACTTGGCCTTGTGTTTTACATCTCATATGCAGCTTCCTGGCTGATCAATGCAAATGTTCCTCCAGTATTTTTTGATAACATACTGCATTCATCTTGCCAACAAATTTGACCAAATTTCCTGTGCCTTTTTAGCTCACATATCCCCAAAACATCAGCGATCCACCTCCATACCTTTCATCATAGGCCTTGTTGACTCCTCTCCAAATGTAGCGTTTATGGATGTGGCCAAAAAGCTACATTTTGGTCTCATCACTCCAAATGTCTTTGTGCCAGAAAGTTTGAGGTTTGTCTCTGTGCTGTTTGGTATATTGTAAGCGGGACTATTTGTGGCATTTGCATAGTAATGGCTTTCTTCTGGCGACTCGACCATGCAGCCTATCTTTCTTCAAATGCCTCCTTATTGTGCATATTGAAAAAGTCACACCACAAGTTTTCAGAGAGTCCTGTATTTCACCTGAAGTTATTTATGGGTTTTTCTTTGCATCCCAAACAATTTTCCTGGCAGTTGTGGCTGAAATTTTAGTTGGTCTACCTGACCATGGTATGGTTTCAACAGAATCCCTAATTTTCCACTTCTTGATTAGAGTTTGAACACTGCTGATTGGCATTCTCAATTCCTTGGATATCTTTTTATATCCCTTTCCTGTTTTATACAGTTCAACTACCTTTTCCCACAGATCCTTTGACAATTCTTTTGCTTTCCCCATGACTCAGAATCCAGAAACAGTGCAGCACTGGATGAAAGTTGCAAGGGTCTGTCAGGAGTCCACAAATGCATTGACCTTTTATACACACACACTAATTACAAGCAGACAGATCACAGGTGAGGATGGTTAACTTTACTAGCCTTTCAAACCCCTTTGTGTCAACTTGTGTGCATGTTATCAGGCCAAAATCACCAAGGTATGTAAACTTTTGATCAGGGTGATTTGGATAGTTTCTGTTGCCATTATGATTTAAAAAGCGTAAACACAGTTGATCGATAATAAATGGCTTCATTCAAACACTAACCATGAGTAAAAGAAATGTTTTTGTGTTATGAATATTCTCTGAAAAATGGCCAAGAAATCATAAATTCTGCCAGGGTATGTGAACTTATGAGCACAAATATATATATATATATATATATATATATATATATATAATATAGTGTAAGGGGGTTAGCTCAGCAGCGGGTGTGTGACCCCCTGGATGGGTTCTCCACACAAAATTAGGCACAGCAGACAGAGTTTGTAGGTGAAAAAACTAAAGGTGCGGTTTATTTAAACTATATAAACATGAAAATAAATCCTGGTCAGCTTGACCGCTTACTACACACCATAGACGTGCCCACGGGGTGTGCCGGTTGTGCCCAGGCACACCCTAATCATCCCTGCTGTGCCCTTGTTCTGAACTGACTGTGCCCAATGTACATGTCCTTGTGTGTGTAACAGTCACTCAGTCACTGCCTGGGGTAATGTCGGGCGCCGGCTGGCATATACAGCTGTTTGCTACGAGTGGGAGGAAGGAGCAGGGAGGGAACAAGCCGCGGAGCAACCCAGCCTGGAGCCGCATTTGCCGATGCAGCTTCTATAGTTCCGGCTGCAGGTCCCGCAGGCACCGGCGGAGTGATCTAAATCTGCACTCCGCCCCCCCCTCCGGCCTTTCTCTCCTGACTCCATCAGAAGCAGCGGAGTAACCTGGTTAGCGGCAGCGGCAGGCGAGTGGCTTTAGGCAAGCAGCCTTTTTAATCAAGGTGAGCGACAGAGCGAGTGTGAGAGAGACAGCTGAGTCATTAAGCAGCAGGGCTGTGCCCCCCCCCCCCAGTATGGTTAACATATCAGTGTGTGACCCTCATCATCTCTGCAAGGATGACATCTTCTTCTTCTTCTATGTCCTTCTCATCTTTCAGAGCCCCTATAAGGAGAACCACAATGAAAGCCAATCAAAGCAGAGGTCTCATCTCAAGCTTAAAGCGGATCTAGATGCTTTTTTTTTTTTTAAAGGCAAGTTCAAACCATAAAAGTTGCATCCGAATGCATGCGTTTTTGCACATTTCCATGTTTCCAGTGCAGAACATTTTCTGCAGCCCTTTAATTTCAATAGACGGCCCAATCTGTGGCAACATGCAAAAATTACAGCAGGTACAATTTTTTCAATTGTGCTGCACCAAATTACATCGTACTGTGGTACCATGCAGTTTGGTTGCTTGCGAACGCACACGTGTTTGTCAGATGCATGGAGCTGCCATTAGAAATTAATGGCACTTGCAAGCATCTGTAGGAGGCATAGGCATGCGCAAGGGGGAGGGGGGAGACCCACTGTGCCCTGTCACACACCACACACCCAGAGTAATCCATATCTGGAGGTAATCCATATCTCTCTTACCCCTCTCACCTTCCCCCCTCTCTCTGTCTCTTACACCCCTCTCTCTCTTACCCCCTCTCACCATCCCCTCTCTCTCTCTCTCTCTCTCTCTTACCCCCTCTCACCATCCTCTCTCTCTCTCTCTCTCTCTCTCTCTCTCTCTCTCACCCACCCTCTCTCTCTCTCTTACCCCCTCTCACCCTCCCTCTCTCTCTTACCCCCTCTCACCCTCCCTCTCTCTCTCTCTCTTACCCCCTCTCACCCTCCCCTCTCTCTCTCTCTCTTACCCCCTCTCACCCTCCCCTCTCTCTCTCTCACCTCCCTTCCTCGCCCTCCCCTCTCTCTCTCTTACCCCCTTTCACCCTCCCCTCTCTCTCTTACCTCCCTTCCTCGCCCTCCCCTCTCTCTCTTACCCCCTTTCACCCTCCTCTCTCACCCTCCCCTTTCTCTCTTACCCCCCTTCCCCTCCCCCCTCACCCTCCCTCTCTCTCTCTCTTACCCCCTCACCCTCCCTCTCTCTCTCTTACCCCCTCTCACCCTCCCCTCTCTCTCTCTCTTACCTCCCTTCCTCGCCCTCCCCTCTCTCTCTCTCGTACCCCCTTTCACCCTCCCCTCTCTCTCTCTCTCTTACCTCCCTTCCTCGCCCTCCCCTCTCTCTCTTACCCCCTTTCACCCTCCTCTCTCACCCTCCCCTTTCTCTCTTACCCCCTTCCCCTCTCTCTCTTACCCCCTCTCACCCTCCCCTCTATCTCACCCTCTTACCCCCTTTCACACTCGCCTCTCTCTCACCCCTTTTTTCTCCCTCTCTTACCCCCCCCCCTCACCCTCTTCTCTCTCTCTCTCTCTCTCTCTCTCTCTCTCAACCCCACTGTGCCCTGTCATATCTCTCTTACCCCCCTCTCACCCTCCCCTCTCTCTCTTACCCCCTCACCCTCCTCTCTCTTGTCCCCTCTCACACTCCCTCTATCTTACCCTCTCCACCCGAATGAAATAGACTGCGCACACCTATTCTACACACGTAGTTTCCCTAACTAACAACAGTCTTGTGCTGCCCCAGCCCCTATCTCCCTGTTTTAGAAGTTTTAGCCACACAGGCTTTGTCTCACCGCACAGAAAGCACACTCCCCAGTCTACACAACACAGAACTGGTTCCAGGTTGGAGCATATCCCTTAGCATGCTGGGAGTTTTTGTAGATCTTAATGAGCCCACTTACTTCAGCTGGGCTCATTAACCACTTAAGCCCCGGACCATTTTGTAGCTAAAGGACCAGGCCACTTTTTGCAATTCGGTACTGCGTCGCTTTAACTGACAATTGCGCGGTCGTGCGACGTGGCTCCCAAACAAAATTGGCGTCCTTTTTTTCCCACAAATAGAGATTTCTTTTGGTGGTATTTGATCACCTCCGCTGTTTTTATTTTTTGCGCTATTAACAAAAATATAGCGACAATTATAAAAAAAATGCAATAAAAATGCCATAAAACTATTCCCTATTTTGTAGATGCTATAATTTTGCGCAAGCCATTCAATAAACGCTTATTGCGATTTTTTTTGTTTTACCAAAAATATGTAGAAGAATACGTATTGGCCTAAACTGAGGAAAAAACATTTTTTAAATATATTTTTGGGGGATATTTATTATAGCAAAAAGTAAAAAATATTGAATTTTTTTCAAAATTGACGCTCTATTTTTGTTTATAGTGCAAAAAATAAAAAACGCAGAGGTGATCAAATACCACCAAAAGAAATCTCTATTTGTGGAAAAAAAAGGACGCCAATTTTGTTTGGGAACCACGTCACACGACCGCACAATTGTCAGTTAAAGCGACGCAGTGCCGAATCGCAAAAAGGGGCCTGGTCCTTTAGCTGCAAAATGGTCCGGGCTGAAGTAATTAAAACCAAAAACCCTAGTTAGACTTACCGGTGACAGTATTTTGGGACAGCATCTGGAGAGAGCTCCTCCCAACTTCCCAGGAAACACTGTGATTAATGCCTTTTAAAAAGGCAGCCCACTTCCACCATGGCCTCAGTCATAATCGAGAAACCTCTAGCCATGCTGAAAAACTGAATTTAAGACAAAAAAAAAACATAAACATACAACATAACAGTGCAAGGCATAATGGAAACCACTAGGCAGGGTAATAGCTGCTGTCCTGAAAGACTTCTAAAAATACCGTCACCAGTAAGTCTAATGCCCCGTACACACGATCGTTTTTAATGTCATTTTTTAAACCGACGTTTTTCTCCTCGTTTTTTTTCATGTTTCCTCTCAAGCCTGCCTTGCGTACACACCATCATTTAAAAAAACGATCAAGCAAAGCGCAGTGACGTTCAACACGTACGACGGCACTATAAAGGGGAAGTTCCGTTCGAATGGCGCCACCCTTCATGTTAGTAAAGTTTTTTTGGGCGACGATTCGCGCTTTTCAGTCCGTTACTGTGTAATGAATGTGCTATCTCCATTACGAACGCTAGTTTTACCAGAACGAGCGCTCCCGTCTCATACTTGATCCTGAGCATGCGCGTTTTTTTTTCACGTCGTTAAAGCATACACACTATCATTTTTCACGTCGTTAAAAAAAAACGACATGAAAAACGACGTGAAAAAAGAGAGCATGTCCGGAATTTTTAATGGCCGTTTTTCACTTCGTTAAAAATGCTCTGGAGCATACACACGATCATTTTTCAGGGCCATTTTTTAAAATAGCAGTTTTAACGGCATGAAAAATGATCGTGTGTACGGGGCATAAGGTTTTCTCAAAATGTATTTCAGGACAGCACCTGGAGAGGATAAGCGAGAACTTACTCTAGGGTGGGATCACCGCCTGTAGGACCTTCCAGCCGGAGGCCTGCTCCGAGGTTGACAGTAGATTGACTCTATAATGCCGGATGAACGTAGTGAAACTTGACCATGTTGCCGTCTTACAGATCTGCTCGGGTGAGGCGCCAGCCCTCTCAGCCCAGGATGTTACTACTGCCCTAGTTGAATGGGCTAGGATACCTTCTGGGGGAATCTGCCCTGAGGCTCTGTAGGCTTATTTAATGGCTGTCCTGAGCCATCTTCCTATTGAGCTTTTGGAAGCACTCTCTCCCTTACGAGCCCCAAAAAGTACAAAAGGAGAATTTGATTTCCTAAATTGCCTAGTCAACTTTAGGTATCGTAGTAGACATCGTTTCACATTCAGCGTGTGGAAGCCTTCCGCTTTAGGATTGGCTGGAGATGCACAAAACTTTGGCAGAATCACCTCTTGTGAATGATGAAAAGAGGAAGAGACCTTAGGTAGAAAGCCTGGGTCAACCTTTAGAACTATGCGGTCTGGGACAATTGTTCGTAAAGGTTCAACTATAAAAAAAGCCTGCAGCTCACTGACTCTTCTGGCAGAGGTGACTGCCAGCAACAGGGTTGTTTTCAAAGTCCAATCCTTTACTGCAGCGTTTTTCTAGAGGTTTGGTTTTTTAGTTAGTCCCCGCAGAACCACTGACAAGTCCCAACATGTCAGTCTTGACCTAGCCATGGCCTTAACCACTAGAGGACCAGCCGCCGCAGTATACCTGCGGCAGGTTGGCTCCCCTGGGCAAATCGCTGTACATCGGCCGCTTTAAGACTAGGGGGCGCGCGGCATGACGACGGAGCCGATGCGCATGCCCGGCGGCTGCCGGGCACCCGCAATCGCTCCTGAGAGAGAGAGCGGAGATCTGTCAATGTAAAAAGACAGATCTCTATTCTGTCAGGAGAGAGGAGACAGATCTGTTGTTCATGCTAAGTATGAACAGCGATCGGTCTCCTCCTCCAGGCAGTCCCATCCCCCCACAGTTAGAATCACCGCCATTACTAGTAAAAAAATAAATAATAATCATAAAAATGACATAAATATATCTCCTATTTTGTAGACGCTACAACTTTTGCGCAAACCAATTAATATACGCTTATTGCAATTTTTTTACCACAAATATATAGAAGAATACATATCAGCCTAAACTGATGAAAAATATCAAATACCACCAAAAGAAAGCTCTATTTGTGGGGAAAAAAAGGATGTAAATTTTGTTTGGGTACACCATCGCATGACCACGCGATTGTCAGTTAAAGTGACGCAGTGCCGTACCACAAAAAATGGCCTGGTCATTAAGGGGGAAAATCCTTCCAGGCTTAAGTGGTTAAAGAACCTAATTATCAACGGATCTCGTGATAATGGCGTTTAAAAAAAAAACCTGATAGCGAGGCCACCTGTGTCTTCAAGGTGCTAACCACCAACCCCTTCCTCATTCCGTCATGAAGAAATTACAGGATGGAAATCATCTTCTGTGGCAAATAATTCCACTCACCAGGAGTTTCCAAACCTTGAAATATCTCTAGTAACTTTTTTCCTGATGTTTAGCAGGGTGAAACAAATTTATCCGATAGACCCCTTTTCTTTAGGATCTGCTCCTCAGAAACAAGACTGCTAACTTGAGCTAGCTTACGTTTGGATGCAGGATGGGTCCCTGCTCCAGTAGATCGTCCCGTGGAGGTAACATCCAATGGGATTCTGCCGCTAGGTTCAGAAGTGTTGAGAACCATATCCTTCTGGGCCAATAGGGGGCCACAAGAATCAGATTTGTGGATACTTCCTGAAATTTTTTGAGGACCAGCGGTATTAACTGGAAGGGGGGACAAGCATAACACAAAATGGAAGTCCCAAGGTTGGGCCGGAGCATCCAGGCCCCTTGCCTGATCCCTTCTGTTCAGTGAGTCAGGAGTTTTGCATTTGAGTGGGTCACAAACAGATCGACTTGCTGATTGCCTCACTTGTTTACCACCATCTGGAAAACTTCCGAATCAGAGTGGAATCTAAATTCTGAAATTCTCTCCCTGCTCAGGAAATCTGCCATTCAATTCAAACTGCCCTTCAGATACAGTGCCGACAGGGATGCCAGATTTTCTTCTGCCCAGATTAGGATCCCCCCGAGCCAAGGTCAGGCCAACCCTGTTTCTGGTACCTCCCTGCTTTGCTACATAGGCGACAGCCATGGCATTGTCACACAGAATCTGAACATTGGCCCCTGATCCCTTCCTGGAACCAAAGGAGCCCTATCCAATTACCTTTAGTTCCCTCCAATTGGATGATCTTTTTGCGTCTTAGCTTGATCAGACCCTTTGGGCAAAATGACCTTCCAGATATGCTCCACACCCCCAAAAACTTACATCTGTCAGCCTTTTTGAGACAGGGAACACCCAAAGTAGGCCCTTGCTCAGATTTGACTGGTTCCTCCACCACCACAATTTCCTCCTCACTTGTAAGGGAATCCTGAATCATTTCTCTAAGGGTTCTTCGTGCTTCCAATTTTGGAGAATTATTTGCTGCAGCTCCCTTAAGTGGAGGTGGGCCCATTTAACGGCATAAATGGAAGTTGTAGTCAAAGTCTTCACTTGGAAATGCGATACCCTAACTACCAAGACCTGAGGTGGGCATTTGCCTAGCTGGTCAGTATGCCTAAAAGAGGGCATACCCTGAATTTATGACTATGAAGAAATGAACGATGTGAATAAGTATGTGAAATAGGGGGAGACGGGTGGGTGGGAACCCAGAAACGAGTCGACGCCGGATCAGTAGAGGAGGAGGGATAAATAGCCCTCAGACTCCTCCTACAAATACAGGCTAGCCTGCGGCCAGCCTTCAAACTTGTAGTCAAAGTCTTCACTTGGAAATGCGATACCCTAACTATCAAGGCCTGGGGCGTGCCTTAGCCTAGCTGGTCAGTACAGGCATACCCCACTTTTAAGTACACAATGGGACCAGAGCATGTATGTAAAACGAAAATGTACTTAAAGTGAAACAATACCTTATTTCACTTCTAGGGTGTAGTGGGGGGTCAGGGGCTGTAGTGGGGGTGTCAGGAGCTGTAGTTGAGGTCTCAGGGGCTGTAGTGGGGGTGTCAGGGGCACACTGGATCAGGGTGGGCTATGCTCTCGGAGCTTCAGCTCCTTCTACTGCGGCTGCAAAATGACTGTACAGTATTTGTGAGGCACTTTACATACACTCGGGGGTATGTCCTTACTCGCGAGTGTATGTAAAGTGAGTGTACTTAAAACGGGGTATGCCTGTATGCCTAAAAGAGGGCAAAAATACACAGAAGTAGGTGTGAAAGGAAAGCTAGAAGAAGGGCAGGTAACCATCCGTCTGGTAGAGTGGCGCACGCCCGGGTGGCCTCAGTGTATGGATCCGGTATGTAACAGCTATGACAGCAGGAAACCAGCGTCCTATGAATTGACGATAAGAAGGGACCCGAACCATTTGGAACCTGTGAAATGCCCATAAACAAAATTAATGTCCGTAACCGATTAGATTAAGCCTACTTTCGAGAAAACACGGGCATGGGAACAAACTGCTTGCGGCGGGATGATACGTGGGGGGAAAAAAGGAACAAGGGCTGACCTAAGGAGCCCTGTGAAATAATTGCAAAGGTTGAACACTTGAAAACCGGACATTGACAAGTAGCTCTGTGAAATACCCACAACCCCTGGCCTAACTGACCATACCTGGTATGGGGAGGTTGAGAGGGTGAGCTGCCAAAAATGGACGAACTGATAGGAGTGAAGGGGTCTTAAGTGCTGGATACCTGAAAGATGAGTTTGCTGGTGTTGACGGACGAGGCCAACACGCTGTAGCGATATGCAAGGATAACACACAGAAACCAGACCCGCATGATTCAATCGGGTCGTGCCTCTGCCTACAACCTGACAATCACGTCAGAGTCCTAAAACAGGGGAAAGGAGCGCAAGACTCCACCCTGAGGAATAAATATCATGGCAGCATACCCAAGTGACTGAGCCCCCCTTGGAACAGGCTGGGGATCGGACAAAAGATGAAAGGTCTGACGTACCTGCCCAGTGGACCAGGCAACCTTGCAAACAAGAGATTAGCACCAAAAGATGATATCGGCCCGGACCTACCATTGTGGGCTGACAAGGGGATGTTGGTGTCAAAGTAAGGACTGCTTTGACCCAAGGGTAACCCAGCAGTAAAACGACACTAATGCTGCTAATCTGCCCTGGCAGCGGGCAGGTCTGATGAAAGCTTCACACATAGATGAAATCAGCTTGGATGGCCAATGCCAGCCCCCCAACTGTGGAAAGTGATGAAGCGACGACTCCATAGACGAGAAAATATCTCCGCAGGAAAGAGACAGCCAAAATGTAACAATGTTGAAACTAGCCACTGGACACCCCGGACCAAGGGCCCCCTGGAAAATACTGCCCCTAGTAACTAATCGACAATGAAAGCATGACTGTCTGCTGACGCCAAGAAACTACCTACAAAAAAACTACGACAAGCCCGGGGATGAGAGATTCCAACATGCTGCGACTGGAGCGTGGTCGGAAGAAAGCCTAGGTCATGAGCCGGGTTGGTATCAGAGCAGACGTGGATAGCTGGAGTTGAACACAGGAAGCAAACAGGAGACAGGTCAAGGACAAGCCGGATCGGTAACAGGAATATCACGAAGACAACACACTGGAGGAGCCGAAGATCAACCAGCAAATGCAGACACTAGCAGACTTCCTTATATAGGCCCATGTGACCTGCTGGTAGAGATACTGGGTCCTAAAGTCCTTCTCCTGCCAGAGATGCTGGGTCCTAAAGTCCTTCTCCAGCCATAAGTGTTGGTAGAGATGCTGGGTCCTAAAGCCCTTCTCCTGCTGTTGGTTCCCTGACAGGTGAACTAAGGAGATGCTGATCTTGCCTGCAGAAATGCAAGAGCTAGGGGTGTGCTGACACCCCACCTCTGATCGAGCGAGTTTTGAACACCTCCACCCTGTCCTGTAATTGTAAGAGGCCGTGGAGACCCTGTTTGGCCCGCATGAAACTGCGCTTAAGAATAAAGCCCAGAACATGTTCCATGCTGGTGTGTGGAAGTAGCAAGGATGGAATTGGAAACAAACTGAAGCGTACCGCCTTCCCTGCTGTGGCCAGAAAAGGAAACCCCTGTGATGATGCACTGCTCTGCAGAGCTAAGTATGGACCAAGGCCTGTGCGACGGAGTACTACCATGCTCAGAACCCCCACATAGAGTTGAAGGGATGAACGTGAATATGTTGCTCCTGAAACGTGCGGCATGCCCAACCCTAGGAAACACAAAGAAAATGATAACAGACAACCAGACACGAGAACACCACCCCTCTGTACCTGCCTGAGTAAAAGGACGCGAGCAGAAATGACCAGACCTCAGCGCGTGAATGAACCTGACGACAGCTCCCGCCCTAGTGTATGAAGTAAGTGAGCCAGAGTAACCTGCAGCGCAGAGACAGGTAATTAAAAACTTAACACGCAGGGCCGGTGTACCCACAGACCGTGGTGGGTAGTTGTATAGGCATAAGAATGAACATGCACGTATGATGTATGGTATACGGGCAAGAAGATTGTGGTCAACAATCATTTAAAAAACGAAACCTCAGCCCGTATGGATCTGTAGACGTGACAGATCCTGAGATGTGAGCCCTGGCTAACTAAACCCAGGTATGCAAGAACCTGAAAGAAAGGTATGACGAGACAAGGAAACAAATGAATATGCTGTTTGTGTGTGCCGTGACTGCATAGCACCGACAAGCTATGACAGAACATGCTACGACTGACTGAGACATGCTATGACTGAAACACGCTGGAGTGAAACACGCTAAGACAGAAAACACAACCCCCTCCGTGCCTACCCAAGTGTGAACACATGAGCAGTGATGGTGGAACCACAGCATGTGAATGAACCTGATGACGACCCCCCCCCCCCTGGTGTATGACGTGAGTTAGCGCAAGTAACCTGTTGGGCAACGACAGATCGTTGAAACTGAATACTCAGGACCTGTGTAAACACAGACCGTGGTGGGTAGTCTTGCAGGTGTAAAGAAATGAATACATCGTAAGACGTGATGTAACAGGCGAGAAGATTGTGGAAAACAATCATTTAAAAATGAAACCTCAGCCCGTATGGATCTGTAGACGTGACAGATCCCGAGATGTGAGCCCTAGCAAACTGAACCAGGACTGCAAAGAACCTACGAAAAGTAAGATGAGACATGGAAACGAACGAAGAAGAAACGGCTTCCGGTGTATGCCGAACCTGCCTGGCACTGACGTGTTGACAGGAAACGCTATGACAGGAAAACGCTATGACAGGAAACGCTATGGCAGAAAATGCTATTGCGGAAAAACACTATGGCAGAAAAACGCTATGTCAGAAAAACGCTATGTCAGAAAACGCTATGTCAGAAAACGCTATGTCAGAAAACGCTATGTCAGAAAAACGTAATGGCAGAAAACGCTATGGCAGAAAACGCTATGGCAGAAAACGCTATGTCAGAAAAACGCAATGGCAGAAAAATGCTATGGCAGAAAAACGCTATGACAGAAACGCTATGACAGAAAAACGCTATGTCAGAAAAACGCTATGTCAGAAAACGCTATGTCAGAAAACGCTATGTCAGAAAACGCTATGTCAGAAAAACGTAATGGCAGAAAACGCTATGGCAGAAAACGCTATGGCAGAAAACGCTATGGCAGAAAACACTATGGCAGAAAAATGCTATGGCAGAAAAACGCTATGACAGAAACGCTATGACAGAAAAACGCTATGACAGAAAAATGCTATTACAGAAAATGCTATGACATAAAACGCTAAAGACTGGGCTGCTGTGACAGAAACACTAATGACGGAGCCGCGATGGCAGAAACGCTACTGACAGAAACCCGCCATGACAGAAACACGCCATGACAGAACATGCTAAAGACTGAGCTGCTGTGACAGAACACTAATGACAGAGCCACAATGGCAGAACACGCTACTGACAGAAACATGCTATGACAGAAACACGCTAAAGACAGGCCGCTGAACACAACACACTGCTGACAGAACCGCTATGACAGAAACTATGTGAGGCATGAAACATGAGAGACCATGGAAGTAGAGCTACCCCACCAATTGGCCCCCCATCTGCTGGACAGCATCCCCCTCCCCTGGCTCTGTGACCCCAAGGTAGACTGCATCTGACAAGCAAGTCTCGGTTGGCTTGCACCCCCCACTCACAGAGCCAGCCAGGACAACTCCAGCCAAGCATGTCCTCACCGGCATTACCGAGGATCTGCTGTGATGCTAGCAGCCCACCCGCCCCTCCACGCCAGGACAACAGCTTTACCCTCCCCCTCCTTTCTGATACCTTGCGAGAGCACCAAGAGGAGTAAGCTGCCTGGCGAGCGGGACGTGAGCAGAAAGAGTCTAGCGTGAGTATGGGGAGAAGAGAAGATGCCGGCGTGAGCCCTGTGTGTGGACGGACGGACGCCCCCCCCATGGTGTCAGATGGAGCCCAGGCTGAACAGGGAGGGTGGTGGATGGATGGATGGACCCCCCCTAAGCACCGGGAGAAGCAGGCGCCCCCCCGATGGTGTCAGCTGGAGCCCAGGCTAAAAAAGGGAGGGTGGTGGACAGATGGATGGATGAACGCCCCCCTAAACAACGGGAGAAACGGGCGGGTGGGCGGCCCCCATGATGCCAGATTTGAGCCCTGGAATGAATGGTGGATGGGCGGGCGGTCCCCCCGATGGTGCCCGGCGTGAGTACTGGGAGAGGAACCGCCACAACTGCTACAGCTGACCGCCGCTCTGCAGGGAAACCGGAAGTGACGTGCGTCGGCTGCGTCAACCCAGAAACGAGCCGACGCAGGATCAGTCAGAGGAGGAGGGATAAAAAGCCCTCAGACTCCTCCTACAAATACAGGCTAGCCTGCGGCCAGCCTTCAAACATGTTAGAAGACCCAATGTTGACATAGCTGACCGAACTTTCACTGGCCAGCTGAATCTGTTTTATCACCCCCAGGATCTTTTTCTTCTTTTCGTCTGGCAGGAAGATCTTCTGCTGAATTGAGCCGATGCTGTAACCCAAAAACCTTATCTCTTGGGAAGCCAACCTAGGCTTTGCAAGTGGTTTTTTGTTCTGTTCAAATTTGTCAGCAGCTGATCTTTTGAGCTGGCAAACAGAAGAAGATCGTCTAGATATGGGACTATCATGATTCCTTGAATCCTCAGAGGCGCCAAAGCTTCCGCCATGATTTTGGTGAAGATCCTCGTAGCCAAGGACAACCCGAAGGGCAGGGCTCTGAACTGCAGATGGGATATTGTGCCCTCTGAGCTGACTGCCAGACGCGAAAACCTTTAGGACACCACGGTAGGCATCCCTGAGATTGTTGGAAGCCATAAAAACACCCCACCGTGAGAAGCTTCTTTACTGAGTAAATCGTATCCATCCGAAACTTCTTGTAGTGAATGGATCGATTCAGCAGTTTTAGGTTCAAGAATAACCAAAATTTCCCTGAGGGTTTTTTTTATTAGAAAAATGTTAGAATAAAACCCTAGCCCTTCCTCCTCCAGAGGAACTGGAATAACCTCTCCCTGCTGCCTCGGGTCCTTTAACCACTTCCCGCCCAAGGATGTCATATGACATCTGACTTTCAGTGGGAAAATATGAATGATGCCTGCAGCTACAGACATCATTCAGATATCCTCTTTTTCAGGTGGCAATTCTGTGTACCTTAAGAACGATCATAGCAGCAGTTCCGCCACTTGATCGTTCTTACAGGTGATGGGACAACCCCCCCTCCTGCCGCCATCCGGTGCTTCTCCGGGCTCTCCCGTGCCATCGGGGACCCGGAGAAAGAATCGGCCGCCGCTGGACGACGACCATAGAGATTTCCAGTCATCTCTCTGACCGTCGGAGGCCTGGGCGTGGTGTTATGACATCATGTCCAGGCCGTAATTACAAACAAAGCCGCGATCGTGGCTGGTAAGCCTGAGATCGTCATTTTTTTTTTATCTCATGCTTTCCAGCCTGGAGGAGAGATGTGGGGTCTTATTGACCCTGCATCTCTCCATAAAGAGGACCTGTCACGCACCATTCCTTTTACAAGGGATGTTTACATTCCTTGTAATAGGAATAAAAGTGATAAAAAAAAATGTAAAAGAGAAAGTGTAAAAATAAAAAAAAATAAGTAAAGTAAAACAAACAAAAAAAAACGCCCCTGTCCCCGGTAGCTCGTGCTCACAAGCAAACGCACATGCAAGTCCCGCCCACATATGTAAACGCCGTTTAAACCACACATGTGAGGTATCATCGTGTGCGTTAGAGCTTGAGCAACAATTGTAGCACTAGACCCCCTCTGTAACTCTAAACTGGTAATCTGTAAAAAAAAATTAAGCCTCGCCTATGGAGGTTTCTAACCTGGGAACCTGGGCGGTGGTTCAGTTATCCTGACTGGGCATCATATGATGTCCATCAGGATAACAGCCGCTGCGTGCTCGTGGGGACGCGCATCGCGGCGATCTTTGGTGCGGCGTGTCAGTCTTACACACCGCTACACCGATCTCGGTAAAGAGCCTCCGACGGAGATTCTTTACCATGTGATAAGCCGTGTCCAATCACGGCTGATCATGATGCAAACAGAAAGAGCCGTTGATCGTCTTTTCCTCACTAGAGTCTGACAAACGCGAGTAGAGGAGAGCTGATCGGCTGCTCTCCTGACAGGGGGGTCTGTGCTGATTGTTTACCAGCGCAGCCCCCCCCCCTCGGATTCCCGCTCAGGACCACCAGGATGCCGCCAGAGATGGCCACCCACACTGGACCACCAGGTATGCCACCCTGGACCACAAGGGATATGCCAATCAGTGCCCAAGCAGCTGCCAATCAATGCCCAGGCAGCTGCCAATCTGCGCCCATCCACAATGCCTGCCAATGCCATCTATCAGTGCCACATATCAATGCCAGGTATCAGTGCCACCTGTCAGTGCCTAGCAGTGCCGCCTATCAGTGCCACCCATAAGTACCCATCAGTGCAGCCCTTCAGTGCCCATCAGTGTCGCCTATCAGTGCCCATCAGTGTCGCCTATCAGTGCCCATCAGTGCCACCTATGAGTGTCCATCAGTTCTTTATATCAATGCCACCCATCAGTGCTGCCTATCAGTGCCACCTCATTGGTGCCACCTCATCGGCGCCGCCTTATCAGTGCCCTTCAGTGCCACCTTATCAGTGTCCATCAGTTAAGGAGAAAACTTACTTATTTACAACATTTTGAAAAAATTGTTTAGCAAAAAATAAAGAACACAGAGGTGATCAAATACCACCAAAAGAAAGCTCTATTTGTGGATAAAAATATTATAAAAATTATGTTTGGGTATAGTGTAACATCTTTCACATTATACAAAAAAATTGGGCTAACTTTACTGTTTTGTTAATTCATTAAACTTTTTTTTCCCCCCAAAAAAAGTGTTTGAAAAATTGTTGCGCAAATACCGTGCGAGATAAAAAAGTTGCAACTACCGCCATTTTATTCCCTAGAGTGTCTGCTAAAAAAAGCATATATATATAATGTTAGGGGGTTCCGAGTAATTTTCTAGCAAAAAAAAAATGATATTTACATGTAGGAGAGGAGTGCTAGAATAGGCCCGGTATGGAAGTGGATAAAAATAGACATTAATGCTCGGGCCTTGTCCTGCGCTTTGGGGATCTGGGTTACAAAAAAATGGTTTGGAGGATTTTCCGAAAACTCCAGTCCGTATCCCTGGGAGATGACATTCAG
This sequence comes from Rana muscosa, assembly GCA_029206835.1. Taxonomy (NCBI): domain Eukaryota; kingdom Metazoa; phylum Chordata; class Amphibia; order Anura; family Ranidae; genus Rana; species Rana muscosa. The sequence continues at coordinate 12,356,127 of JARGYO010000162.1, forward strand.
GCCCAAGGGACTGGATGTCACCGCCCTCCACTGAGGGAAGAAGGATAGAAGTCTCCCTCCCACAGCAGGACCACTGTCACTGGCTTTTAGCTGGCCGTTCAGATCATCTGAACAGAACTCCAGCCCTGCCCCTCCCCCTTTGAGTACTCCAGGGTTTCTTATAATCTGTTTCCTTGGAGGCCTAGGTTTACTGAAAAGGACGATTTTTTTTTTTTAACTAAGGGTGTCTCCTTTTTCTTTGCCGGAAAAACCTTTTTCTTATCTGTGGTCCTATCCAAAATGGCCTCTAAATCAGGGCCAAATAGCAGATCCCCATCAAAAGGGAGACCACAGAGCTTCACCTTGGAAATAAAGTACCCAGACACAAGTTTTTAACCAGAGAGCCAATTGCGCCGAGTTCACGAGGGCCGAAGTTCTGATTGACTCCGCCGAGGCATCCGCTACATACCCCACTGCTTTCAACAGAACTGGGATGGTGTCTAACAGATTCTCTCGGGAAGTACCTCCCTCGATATGCTCCCTCATCTGTTCTAGCCAGTGTTCCATGTTTCTGGCTACCACAGTTGAGGCCATGGCTGCCTTGAGATTGGCCATTGACGAATCCCATGCTTTTTTTTAGAAGGGACTCGGCAAGTTTATCCATGGCATCCTTTAACCACTTGCCGACCGCTCACGGCATATATACGTCGGCAGAATGGCTCGTACAGGCACAATCACGTACCTGTACGTGGCCCTTTAACTGCCGACGTTGGGGTCGTGCGCGCGCCGCCGGCGGCACGCTTGTGACCCCCCTGCCTTCCCCGTGAGTGGGACCGCGATCGTCTCACGGAGGTTCGGGGCGGGGAGATGTGTGTGTGTGTGTGTGTGTGTAAACACAGCATCTCCCCGCTCCTCTACTGACACTGTCAGCTATCTCCGCTCTGTGTAATCAGAGCGGAGATCGGTGACATGTCAGTCGTAGCCACGCCCCCCCCCCTCAGTTAGTAACACGCCCCTAGGCACACTTAACCCCTTCAGCGCCCCTAGTGGTTAACCCCTTCACTGCCAGTGTCATTTTCACAGTAACCAGTGCATTTTTATTGCACTGATCGCTGTGAAAATGACAATGGTCCCAAAAATGTGTCAAAAGTGTCCGATGTGTCCGCCATAATGTCGCAGTCATGAAAAAATCGCTGATCGCCACCATTACTAGTAAAAAAAAAAAAAATTATAAAAATGCCTTAAAACTATACCCTATTTTGTAAACGCTATAATTTTTGCGCAAACCAATCAATAAACGCCGATTGTGATTTTTTTTTTACCAAAAATATGTAGAAGAATACGTATCGGCCTAAACTGAGGGAAAAAAAATGTTTTTCATATATTTTTTGGGGATATTTATTATAGCAAAAAGTAAAAAATATGTCGTTTTTTTAAAAAAATTTCGCTCTATTTTTGTTTATCGCGCAAAAAATAAAAACCGCAGAGGTGATCAAATACCACCAAAAGAAAGCTCTATTAGTGGGAAAAAAAAGGACGTCAATTTTGTTTGGGTGCAATGTCGCACGACCGCGCAATTGTCAGTTAAAGCGACGCAGTGCCGAATCGCAAAAAGGGGCCTGGTCATAATGGCCCGTATTGGTCCGGGGCTTAAGTGGTTAAGATGCCCATGTCCTCAAAAGGCCAAATCAGTATTGCGAGAAACTTGGGAAAAATCTGCATCTAACTCCGGCCTTTTGTTCCACACATGCGACTTGTCTTCCTCAAAGGGAAGCTTAAGGGATTTAAAGAGAAACAGAGCCCTCTCTGGGTCCTTCCATTCTCATTTGACAGCCTCCGAAAGCACCTTGTGTACTGGAAAAACTTTGTTTAGCTTCTCCAAGGCCCTTAAACATCTTATCATGCAGGGATAAAGCAACCTTATCCTCCTGAATGCTAAGGGTGGTATAAATAGTTTTAATCAAATCATCCACCTCCTCCAAGGATAATTTGTATCTAGACAATCTTATCTGTAACCCCCTTATCCTTATCCCCTGGATACTGAAGTGGACAGTAGAGGACTGGATGGTACACTGCCCTGACTCCCTGATTGGAGCTATGCTATCTGCTGCCATAACCCCGGTATTCCTCTCCAAAACAGCCGCCGTATAATGACGGCAGAGGGCCAGTAGGTGGTTAAGCTTTGTTTTCATCTTGTGGTACTCCTGACAGACCAAGCTGACCAACAAAAGTGGCTGTAAGAATGTAGAGGAAAAACCATCTAACAGTGACAGGGGCGCTTATAATGGTCAGCTTTTATTCATGTAAAAAGCTTTCAATCATGCATGTAGAAAGGAAAACACTGTTGCTGTAACTGCTTAAAAAAAGCATTTGCTTGATTTCAACTTAAAATTTGTCGGTCCATCCAAAGCTGTGCATAGCTGGTTCCTCCATCCCACTGCTATCAGAATGCACTTATCAGCAGCTGCAGCCACTGACTGAAGTTTTTCAGGCACATCTGTTCAACAGAAGTTGATCCAACAATCGACTTTTGTTAAACAAGAAGGGCTGCGCACAAATCAAAATTTGCCTGGTATCTGCTGAACCGGCTGAATTTTACTCCATTTATGCCCAGCTTAACACTACCCTCTCCCCAGATTGACAATGCTACTGCATCCAAATTAGAAAACCTACTTTTTCATCTTTTTACGCATGGTCTCAGCTAAAATGACGAGCACCAAGGTTGAACCACTCAAAAAACACAGAAGAGGAAATTAGGCAGCGTAAATACTGTATCTAACCTGGAGTAGGTTAATCATTCCACTTATTCTTCTCTTCACCTTTTTCACATCATATCCTTGACACACATACATTTAGCATTGGAATTTATCTAACCCTAAAATATATTCAATTATGACATTTGTAGCGCCCTCCTCACTCCCCTCTTTGCATCAGCTCATTTCTCTTCTTGTCTAGGGGTACCTTAGAGGGGAGGGAGCGGGGACACCACGCCTGGCCTTCACCACAGGTGTCAGTGCGGTGTAAGCAAAGTTCTTTCTCTACCTTCGGGTCAGTGTTGTGCACCTGGAGTTACCTTGAACAATGTCCACCAGAAAAGAGCCCCACACCATTAAAGTCCAACACTCCTTTATTCTTCTCGAGTGAACAGCATAATCAGTTAGACTCCCTTATAGAACAGAACAAACAAGGAGGTGTGGATGCGAGTAGGCCCAGACCCAATGAACTCTCCACTTTCCTCCCTGAAAGTGGGCTGCGGTCTCCGAGCGAGAGGGGAATTTCCTTCCAGGCGGTCTCTGGTGGGAGGCTCACCTGTCACTGGCAATCTGCTGCACCCGGTCTTCAAGTGAGGAGCTCCCCCCAGTCCATTACGCCTGCCGGATTCGGGTTCCCAATCCCTGGGTTCCCTAGGACCTCCTTCCCTCGCGGAACTCAGTGTTGGGCACTGAGCACCAGACCATCCTCTCGAGTACCTCACCCCAGGCTAAAGGTGCCTGAGATGGAACACGACTTCCGGCTGTCCTCTAGGCCTAGGCCGCCTAGAGGACCGACACGAACCACCGCCCACAGGCTGAAGGTGCCTGGGACTCCACCCCGTGACAAAGATGGCCGGCCCCTTTATACCCTCTCCCAGCAAGCACGGCGGGTTCCCCGCCCCACCATACCACTGCCGAGAGAGGACAAAAAGGAGGCCCGGCACACAGCAATGGCTCAACCCCCAGCCCATGGCGACAGCGCCACCTGCTGAGCTGCAGGGAATTACACATCACTGGTGTCTCTGCCAGTTAAATTTACACCCGGGAAAGTACATACCCGCTACACATTTATTATTTGAAATGAATGTATATGACTTTCTAAACACCTATGTAGAGTACTACAAATACCTTTTACCATAGCCACAGTCAATTCAATTGGTTTTAATGGCTTGGGCTGAGATCACATTTCAGCACGGAGCAGCTCACAGCAGGGGTCCGGTGCGTCCCTGTTCCCCGTTTCAGGTCCGATTTCAGTTAGAATTTTCAGCTGAAATCGGACCTGAAATGGACCAGAAGACGCACAGGACTCCTGTGCAATTTACACCGGAGCCGCTCAAGAGATGTGTGAACCTGCTCCATAGAGAGCAAGTCACAATCTCCTGACATGCGAATTGGATGCAAGGAAACTTCCAAACATCCAATTCGCAATAGTGTGAACCCAGCATTCTATGCATGAAGGTAAAAAACTTGTGTGCAGCAGCCCCCCCAAAATACTTCCCTGTGCTCCCTCTCAATCCAGCAACATGCAGGAGAGTTGAGCTTCTCCCGGGGGTTCACATTCCTCATTGGCTGAGACCGCAGTGGGAGCCATTGGCTCCTGCTGCTGTCAATCACAGCCAGTGAGCCAATGAGGAGAAGGGGAGTCAGGGCCGAGCCAGAGTTCAATGGCCCATAGAGCGGGGCTTGGGAGCAAGCATGCACCAGTCCCCCCAGAGCAAGCAGTTTGCTATTGGGTGGCACTGACTGAAAAGGAGGAGCCAGGAGAGCTGGTGGGGGACCCGAAAAGAGGAGGAGGATTGAGGCTTCTCTGTGTAAAACCACTGCACAGAGCAGGCAACTATGACATGTTTTTTTTTGTTTTTTTGCTTTTTTAAATGAATCTTTAATGTCACTTTAAAGTTCTCAAGCACAGTTCCCTACATTGTGTTTTATAACTAGGAGTGACTGGCAGCCACTGGTCTCAGAAAACCAATTGGGAACCAAGAGTACCGATTCTTGATCATGGTGATTATACATCATTACAGACAATCCTGGTGGCTACAGCTGTCACTGTATCTCACACAAAGAAAAGAAAAGTGACAGCTGCAGCTGGATTATAGTGTATAAAAATATTGATGAGAAAAGAGTAAGAGCCCATTCACACAGCGGCGGCAAGACTCGTCCCGCGACTGTGCCGGGCGATCTGAAGACGAATTCAAAGGGGACTTCAAAAATGACTTCTGTATTGAAGTCAATGGAAGTCGCCCTGAAGTCGTCTTGAAGTAGTACAGGAACCTTTTTCTTAAGTCGGAGTGACTTGAGTCGCTCCTATTAGAACTGTTCCATTGTACAGAACGGGACGCGACTTGTCAGGTGGCTGAGTCGCCTGAAGAGTCGCCCCTGTGTGAATGGGGTCTAAAACATAATGCAAACTGTTATTTGTAAAATAAAAAATAAAACAAAAATGTAAGTCAAAATGTCCCTTCAAATTCCTTATCTGGAAGACCGTACAGGACACAGGATAGATATTCACAGACCATGGGTCATAGGCAGACAATGGCAAAGCTTTTGGACAAGCCCCTCCGTACACCTATGACTCTATCCTACTTTGTGAGACTTCCGTTTTTTTTTTTTTAGCAAGCAACAAAACAGGAAAGGGTCAAAAGACCCAACTCACAGTGCCACTGACAGAAATTTGTGTCTAAGCCCAGGTTCACTCTGGGCTGCGGGAATAAAGCCGTGCGAGTTCAGCTGAACTCGCACGATTTCACTCCCACTTGTCAGTCCCGATTTCAGCTGCGATTTCAGCCGCGATTACAGAGACATCTGTGCAGAAACTGTTTCTGCACAGATGTCAATGTAAATCACGGCCCGAAATCGCAAAAAGTTGTACAGAAACTACTTTTTGAAATCGGTGCAGCGCTGCATTTGCGGCGTTGCACCGATTAGGACGGTGCCATTGCCGGCAAATGCCGCCAATTTGACATGTCAAATCGCATGTCAAAACACACCAGTGTGAACCAGGGCTTAAGGCTGGGTTCACACTAGTGCGACACGACATCTGTCCTACTTTGGATCCGACTTTGCCCTGCGACATGAAGCCGACATATGTCCGACTTTCAATGAACGGGGATCCGACTTGGATCCCCGCCAATAGCAGGCACTGTGTTTGGTATGAATCTTGAGGGGGAACTCCAGGCCAAATTTTAAATAAAAAAAACGGTATGGGTTCCCCCTCCAAGAGCATACCAGGCCCTTGGGTCTGGTCTGGATTTGAAGGGGAACCCCCTACGCCGAAAAAACAGCGTGGGGGTCCCCCCCAAAATCCAAACCAGACCCTTATCCGCGCACGCAACCTGGCAGGCCACAGGGGAAGTGGGGGGGGGGACGAGAGAGCGGCCCCCCCTCCCTCCTTAACCGTACCAGGCCGCATGCCCTCAACATGGCGGGTTTAGTGCGCTGGGGCAGGGGGGCGACCTGTGGCCCCCCACCCCAGAGCACCCTGCCCCCATGTTGATGAGGACAGGGCCTCTTCCCGACAACCCTGGTTGTCGGGGTCTGCGGGCGGGGGGCTTATCGGAATCCAGGAGCCCCCTTTAATAAAGGGGCCCCCGGATCCCGGCCCCCCCACCCTATGTGAATGAGTATGGGGTACATCGTACCCCTACCCATTCACCTGGTGGAAAAAAATTGCAATAAAAAACACACACAGCTTTTTAAAGTATTTTATTGCACAGCTCCGGGGGTCTTCTTCCGACTTCGGGGGTCTCCGGTGTCGTCGCCGCGCTCTCCGGTTCTTTCTTCTGCCGGGCCACCACTAACTTCTTTAGCTCTTTTGCTAGCGGGGCCCGGTCTTCTCCGTCGCCTTCTCCGCTCTTCTTCTCTCCGGTTCTTTCCTTCTTCCGCCGGGCCTCCGCTAACTTCTTTTAGCTCTTTTGCTAGCAGAGGCCCGGTCTTCTCCGTCGCCTTCTTCTTCTCCCGCTATCCGGTTCTTCTCCCGCTTCTTTCTTCTGCCGGGCCTCCGCTAACTTCTTTAGCTCTTTTGCTAGCGGAGGCCCGGTCTTCTCCGTCGTCTCGTCCGGCTCTCCGTTGTCCTTCTGCCGGCCCCTCCACTAACTTCTTTAGCTCTTTTGCTAGTGGAGGGGCCGGTCTTCCCGTCGCCATCGGCGTCTTCTTCCCTCTTCTCCTCCTCAATGTTGACTCGTCGCTTCCTCTCGCAGTAATGCTAAATCTTCGGTCCGCAGAGATTAATATAGGCTTCTCATGACGTCACAGTCACATGCTCCGGGTGGCCCCGGAGCATGTGACTGTGACGTCATGGGTACATGTGACTGTGACGTCATGAGAAGCCTATATTAATCTCTGCGGACCGAAGATTTAGCATTACTGCGAGAGGAAGCGACGAGTCAACATCGAGGAGGAGAAGAGGGAAGAAGACACCGACGGCGACAACGGGAACACCGGCCCCTCCACTAGCAAAAGAGCTAAAGAAGTTAGTGGAGGGGCCGGCAGAAGGACAACGGAGAGCCGGACGAGACGACGGAGAAGACCGGGCCTCCGCTAGCAAAAGAGCTAAAGAAGTTAGTGGAGGCCTGGCAGAAGAAAGAACCGGAGAGCGGGAGAAGAAGAAGGCGACGGAGAAGACCGGGCCTCCGCTAGCAAAAGAGCTAAAAGAAGTTAGCGGAGGCCCGGCGGAAGAAGGAAAGAACCGGAGAGAAGAAGAGCGGAGAAGGCGACGGAGAAGACCGGGCCCCGCTAGCAAAAGAGCTAAAGAAGTTAGCGGTGGCCCGGCAGAAGAAAGAACCGGAGAGCGCGGCGACGACACCGGAGACCCCCGAAGTCGGAAGAAGACCCCCGGAGCTGTGCAATAAAATATTTTAAAAAGCTGTGTGTTTTTTTATTGCAATTTTTTCCACCAGGTGAATGGGTAGGGGTACCATGTACCCCATACTCATTCACATAGGGTGGGGGGGCCGGGGGTCCCTTTATTAAAGGGGGCTCCCGGATTCCGATAAGCCCCCCGCCCGCAGACCCCGACAACCAACGGCCAGGGTTGTCGGGAAGAGGCCCTGTCCTCATCAACATGGGGGCAGGGTGCTCTGGGGTGGGGGGCCGCAGGTCGCCTCCCTGCCCCAGAGCACCAAACCCCCCATGTTGAGGGCATGCGGCCTGGTACGGTTCAGGAGGGAGGGGGGCGCACTCTCGTCCCCCCCTCTTCCCCTGCGGCCTGCCAGGTTGCGTGCTCGGATAAGGGTCTGGTTTGGATTTTGGGGGGGACCCCCACGCCGTTTTTTCGGCGTAGGGGTTCCCCTTCAAATCCAGACCAGACCCAAGGGCCTGTTATGCTCCTGGAGGGGGAACCCATGCCGTCTTTTTATTTAAAATTTGGCCTGGAGTTCCCCGTCAAGAGCAGCACAGCACAAGTCGCATGCCAAAGTCGGATCATGCAAGACTGCGGTCCGACTTTGATCCGACTTCAGCCCATTGACTATCATTGAAGTCGGATCAAAGTCGGACCGAAGTAGTACAGGGAGCATTTTCAAAGTCGGACCGACATGTGTCGGACCAGTTAAGACGGCTCCCATAGGGAAACATTGATTTTTACACGTCATGCGACATGAGCTCCCAATGTCGGAGCGTTTGTCGCCCCAGTGTGAACCAGGCCTAAAGCTGCATCTTCGGAGGCCTGAATATCCACCTGATAGGACTTAATTAATGTGTAAAGTGATGGCCAGGTGGCAGCCTGACAAAGCTTAGCAATAGACGCCTGATGGTGGAATATCCCAGGAACCCTGACTGACTTGGGGGAGTGAGCATGTAAGGCATGCAAGATGTGGTTAAACCACATCTTTATTAAAAGCATTATCAATACACTCACATAGTTACATAGTTAAATAGTTACATAGTTAGTAAGGTTGAATAAAGACACCAGTCCATCCAGTTCAACCTGAGTGAGTGTGGGTGCGCGTCTACAATTCTCCCTACCCCTGTACATTGTGTCTCATTAAGATGCTCATCTATTATATTATTATTTATTTAAGGTACCCATATAGCGCCATCAATTTACGCAGTGCTCCACACATACATCGCACACTCACATCGGTCCCTACCCTCAAGGAGCCCACAATCCAAGGTCCCTAACTAGGGTTGCCACCTCATCCCTTTAAACCCGAACACGTACTAATTACACAGGTTCTGTGCCTAATTAAGGTGGTAATTAAACTCACTTGGTGTCTTATCTGCATTAAATTAGCCTCAGAACCTGTGTAATTCATATGTGTTCGGGTTTAAAGGGATGAGGTGGCAACTCTATCCCCAACTCACTCACATAATATTAGAATATAATAATAGGCATATCTCAAATGATCACTCTAAAGCCCCATACACACGGTAGGACTTTTTGACAACAAACTTCAGAAAAAGCAAGTTTTAAAAAAAATCCGACCGTGTGTACGCTCCATCGGACAAACTTTTTTGGTTTTCATCGGACAAAAGTTTGCTCTGCAAACGGACAAACTTTTTGGCAACAAAAGTCCTACGGTGCAAAATCCTATCGTGTGTACAGAAATCCATCGGACTTTTGTCCGAAGTACAAACATGCATGCCCAGAACCAATGTTAAAATCAACCAACAATAGCAGAAGTTGACCAAAGGGAGGCGGTAAAGAGCAGAAAAGAACAGAAAAACCACGTGATGTTAGGAAAGTTTTGGAAAAGTTTGCAGAAAAGTCCTGCCGTGTGTATGCTATGGGTGTTCCCGGCCAACTCCCTTCGGACAAAAATACACGGAAAAGTTTGTTTGAAGTCCGACCGTGTGTACGAGGTTTTATACATAAAGGGGTTGCTCTACTAAAACTGAAGAGTGCAAAATCTGGTGCAGCTCTACATAGAAACCAATTGGCTTCCAGTTTTTTTTGTCAAAGCTAAGTGTTTGTAACCCACAAAAAAAGAAAGAAAAGAAGATTAATCTTGTTCCTTTAAAGCATGTTATACAGCACAGTGCTTCTGCTATGTAATTTGGCCCCTTGTATCATCTAAAATACCTGGCTGATCCTGCCCTCTCTCCTGTTAACTGACAACGGTTTATCATGACTGCTGAGCCCTGAAACCGCATTCAGTTTACATGCCTCCGTAATCTGCTCTCTCCTCGGTCCTCCTCCGCCTGTCAGCTCCGTCCACTCCCCAGCCCTCCCATCCTGCTACTAAAATAACAGTCTTTTTGCTACAATCTCATCTGTTTTATTAGATGATGTGCCCCAGTGTATGTGTTTTTTTTAAAATAGGCCGCTGTATACCTTATTTTGTAGCGCAGCTCAAATGACCGGCTGGCTCTCTCCTCTCCTCTCCTCTCCTCCTGGCTGACGTCAGTGGGGGATTCTCAGCTCCTCCTGCTGTAGCTGTCAGATTGAGATAGGGGAGAGGCGGCCGGTCACGTGAGCAGCGCTATAAAATAAGGTATATGTCAGCTTATTTTTTTTCTTGTCAAATTTGATAATTGAAATTTATCAAAAGCAATACAGGAATATAATGTTAGGATACAATAGAAGATTATAATTCCTTAACATCTTACCGACCAGCAGTTGTACTGCGACAGGTTGACTCCCCTGGGCGAAACAACGTTGCCTTACGCCGCTTCGCCTTTTGACCACTAGGGGGCACGCATGCGCACGCACCCGCGATCGCTCGTGACAGAGCGAGAATCGGGATCTGTGTGTGTAAACACACAGATCCCGGTTCTTTCATGGGAGAGGAGAGAGATTGTGTGTTCCAGTGACATTTATACAGTAATCAGTGCATTTTTATAGCACTGATCGCTGTATAATTGTCACTGGTTCCAAAAATGTGTCAAAAGTGTCCGATCTGTCGGCCGCAATATCGCAGTCCCGCTAAAAAAAAAAAAACGCTGATCACCGCCATTACTAGTGTAGCGGGTATGTACTTTCCCAGGTGTAATTTGAACTTGGCAGAGACATCAGTGATGTGTAATTCCCTGCAGCCCAGCAGGTGGTGCTGTCGCCCTGGGCTGGGGTTGAATCATTGCTGTGTGCCGGGCCTCCTTTTTGTCCTTCCTCGGCAGCGGTATGGTGGGGCGGGGAACCCGCCATGCTTGCTGGGAGAGGGTATAAAGGGGCCGGCCATCTTTGTCACTGGGTTGAGTCCCAGGCACCTTCAGCTTGCGGGCGGTGGTTCATGTCGGTCCTCTAGGCGGCCTAAGCCTAGAGGACAGCCGGAGGTCGTGTTCCATCCCAGGCTTCTTTAGCCTGGGGTGAGGTACTCGGATGGAGGTCTGGAGCTCAGTGCCCAACACTGAGTTCCGCGAGGGAAGGAGATCCTAGGGAACCCCGGGAATGGGTACCTGAATCCGGAAGGCGTAATGGACCGGGGGGAGCTCCTCACTCGAAGACCTGGTGCAGCATATTGCCAGTGACGGGTGAGCCTCTCATCGGAGACCGCCTGGAAGGAAATCCCCTCCCCGCTCGGAGACCGCAACTCACTTTCAGGGAGGAAAGTGGAGAACACATTGTGTCTGGGCCTACTCGCATCCACACCTCCTTTTCTGTTCTGTTTCTACAAGGGAGTTCAACTGATTGTGTTCATTCGAGAGGAATAAAGGAGTGTTGAACTTTAATGGTGTGGGGCTCATTTCCTGACAGACATTGTTCAAGGTAACTCTCGGTGGAGGCTCCAGGTGCACAGCACTGACCCGAAGGTAAAGAACTTTGCTTACACCACATTAACACCTGTGGTGAAGGCCAGGCGTGGTGTCCCCGATCCCTTCCCCTCTAAGGTACCCCTAGACAAGAGACAGACGAGCTGAAGACAAAGAGGGGAGTGAGTAGGGCGCTACACGTGGGGGCTCGGGTCCGGGATAGTGTTTGTGCACCACAGAATTGAACGTGTCTGCTGGAGGAGCTACGAGTAGGCAGGCCTTCATTGGCCAAAGTGCATCCCTGCTCGAAGTCGTGGACATGACCCAATGAAGGGAAAGGCCCGCGCAGAGCGAGAGAAGGGGGAAGCTCAGCCGTGTGAAGTAGTACACGTGGGGGCTTCTATTGCACTGCGCCAATAGGCATACCCCCATCGCTTAGTTTGTGGGCGTGACTCAGAAACAGAAAAGAAGAAAAGCCCGTGAACTGGAGCAAAGGGGAGGAGTCCAATACGTGTGAAGGACTACACGTGGGACGTTGGCGCAAAAACTTTGCAGTGTGCGATGGATCAGCAACAGGTCGCCATGTTCGGACAAACATCGTGGATTCCAGTTCACCCTTCCACCACGACATTGACTGCTGCTGCTCCGGTAACAGATACGGGGATCTGGCTAAAGCCAAGGGGTCGATTCGCCCTGTATTCGTGCATGGACGTTGAGGCCCTGGGTGTGATTTGGGACGGTTGTTCGGGACTGGTGTGCCAACTGAAGCCATTCGGGCGATGCGAGGCCTGTGGGGAGTTCCTGTTCGAAGTGGATTCGGCAGTTGAGAAGCCGAGAACCATCTACCCTGGCCATGCTACTGGCAACACCACTCACAGAGGAGGAATCACTGCTTTGACAGCCACCCCTACGCACACTGCAGCGACCGCGGAGGAGGTCGTGAAAACTCAACGGGAGAAATCTGAGGATACTGACTCGGTCACCACTGTCTCGCAGCGTCCACCACCGAAGAGAAAGACCGGTATGGTAGCCCCGACCAGCGGTTGTGGTGGACCGTCTCGCCCACTTACGCCCGGCCCGGATGGATCCGTCGACAAGAGTTCCGGATGTCCTGTTTCAAGTAAAGGCCAAGGTAAGCCAGGCGGAGAGACTTGGTGTGTGGGAAGAGGTGAAAGCTCAGTCTCCACTACAGGCTACCTGCCCGCGGAGGAGTGTGACACCTCTGACCTAGAGTCGCTTTCGGACATGGGAGACGACGTTGCAATAGATGAGCTGTTTGCAAAAAAGGGCTGGGACAAAGTACCTCTTGCTTGATCCCGGAGGACCAGGGATCCACCCATGTCTACAGGGGAAAGTACACCCCGGGTGGAGGCACCAGCGCCTGAAGAGGGGTCCCGTCCCCAGCCTGCCTCTACATCCCCGGTGTCATCTGTACCAAAGACCGGGGAAAAGAGACTGTTAATGCGGGCACCAATGCCCAGATCAGATGTGATCAAGGTCCCTCGCCACCCAGACTCAATAGTTTTGCCTGGCGAAGGGGACAAAGCTACCATGCCTCCTTTGGGCGAGACTACAACGCCTATTTGGCCAGAAGGTTGCTGCAGAGTACGGATGGGAGTATCCATACTTGTAGAAGGAACTGCTCTATGAGGTGGAAGTGTGTCGGGAGCGCTGGTACAATGACTTTGTGTGGACCCACCTTCAGGTTCCCCACGTCCGCAGGTACCTGGCATGCTCTCCAAAGGCCTCTCAACGTTTTAAAGACTGCAAGGCAGAGTGGATGTTGGGATGGCACATCCATGCAGACAAGGTGTTGATCCGGCGCAAGGAAGGAGAAGATGTGGAGTATCATCTGGAGACCATGGATCAACACTTGAAGCCACTTGTTCTGCCGCATCCCCGCTTTTACCTGTAGGAGAGAAAAGACTTTGTTCTTGTTATGTTGCTGAACTTTCTTTTTCGTACATCACGGGACACAGAGCGACTTAGTCATTACTAATGGGTTATATAGATTACCTTCAGGTGTTGGCACTGGCCAATTCCAAACCGGAAGTACCCTCCCCCTATATAAGCCCCTCCCATCCGGGAGCACCTCAGTTTTTTGCCAGTGTCTAAGGTGTTGGCCAAAGAGTAACATGTGTTTTCACTGGGCTTGCGTACAGGTTCTTTTGGGCCTTAGTAAGCTGTTCCGGATCCCACCAAAAAAGCTTCATAGCTAAGCGGTCGGTACCCGGGCCTTGCAGCAGAAGAGCAAGGTTTTGCCTGTAATGCCTCTCTTAGGAGGGCTGGACCCTGGGATCCAGAGCTCTGGTCATACCCACGACCAAGATGTTGTCTGTGCAGGGTGCTATACAGGTCCAGGGGAGTGGAATCCTTGGGAACCCGGTCCCTGAAGGTTTAATTACAATGCCTGCCGTGATAGGTGAAGTTTGGACTTCTGTGGACCAAACAAAGTCCTGCGGCGGGGATCAGGTAAGTGGGGGCCCCCAGGAACTTGGTTCTATTGGGGGACCCCCAAGCCTAATTTGTCTTTCTGTCTGTTACCTAACGGTATTCCCGCTAATATCTGTGTTTGCCTGTAACTACTGAAAATGTAAAATTTTAATAGTAGTCAAGAAAAAAAAAAAAAAAAAGGGACCGCGGTACCTGTGTTAAACCACTAGAGGCCGCTGTAGTCCATTTTTCTTGTCATGTGGATCTTTGGTTTTCTCAAGTCAAAAGATCCAGGCAGTTGGTAAGTTTCTTTGTGGGAATCCACTTCCTCTGCCCTGTTGCTGCGCTCATCCACCGCACAGGCCCTCCGGCAAAAAGGGCCCTGGCTCCTAGTCCCTGTTTGATTTCGAAAAGGGCGCCAATGGCGCACGGGTGCGCACGCGGGCGCGTGCACGCGCCTCCTATGAAAAAAAAGGGGCGGGGCGGGTGGATGACGCTCGATGCGCGCCGCGGCGCTTCTGCGCATGTGCAGGCGTCCCAGCATGGTTAAAAGACACAGTACAAGTGTCAGCTGGATGCAAACAGAGCTAGCAACAAACAGTGGCACACAGAGGCGGTTGATGCAGGCATCCCCATAGAAAGGCACTTTAGTGGACACCAGCTGGTATATAGCAGCAACTGTGTTAGACTATTACCAGCAAAAATTGGTGTATGACGACGGGAATACCTCAGCTTTGTGCTTAAAGGATATGTCGTCCAGACGCTCCGGAAATAGGTCTTCCAGGAAGCCAAAGGGGTCTCCATCGGGCTCTGAGGATATTGGGCATGCTTGTACTGCACCAATCTCCCCTGAGAATTCAGAGGTCAGTAGCCGTAGAAACCCCGCAGGAGTGCCTGGTGCTGCGGCTGTCCCCAGTCCACCTGCTCCTGTATATATAACAGAGGAGGTTTTATCCTCAACTCTGGGAGGATTGGAAGAGAGATTAACAGCATTGATCGCTGCTTCCCTGTCACAGGAAAAGCGCGTCCGATCTCCGTCTCCTCCTTCAGAGTGCCTGTTAGTGGAGGAACAGCCCCACACAGAGATCGACCTACCTGAAGGGGATCAGGATGAGGTTGATTCAGTTATGGAGGAATCAACAGTGGAAGAACCTTTCTCAGCATCTCAGGCTGAAAGATTATGGGTTCAGTCTCTGACTAACATGGTCCGATCAGCATTTAAAATGCCTCTGGTGGAACCACCATCCACTACGGTTTCCTCGCTGGGGTCGCTAAAAGCTCCCCAGGCTGTCTGTTCCTTCCCAATCCACCCTTTATTAGAAGGGCTTATTTACCAGGATTGGGAGCATCCTGATAAAATATTTGCTCCCCCCAAGAGATTTCCGGTGATCTATCCCATGGAGGATAAGTTCATAAAAAAATGGAGGGTCCCTACAGTGGACGCAGCCATCTCTTCTGTTAACAAATCACTGACATGTCCAGTAGATAATGTTCCAATGTTCAAAGACCCAATAGATAAAAAATTGGAGTCTTTACTAAAATCTGCTTTCTCTACAGCAAGCATGGTGACACAACCTGCGGTAGCAGCGATTGGAGTCTGCCAAGCAGTGAAAGATCAGTTGAAACAAGTCTTAAGGGACTTACCAGATCAGCAGGCTCTTGCCCTAGCTGACCTGCCTAGAGCCTTGTGTTTTGCGGTGGACGCCATAAAGGATACAATCCAACAGGCCTCCCGCTTTACGCTGTCTATAGTACATATGCGTAGGCTTCTGTGGCTCAAAAACTGGTCTGCTGAAGCTCCCTGTAAAAAACTGCTGGTTAGCTTCCCATTTCATGGAGAACGCTTATTTGGAGAAGATCTGGACAAATATATCCAGAAAATTTCTGCCGGTAAAAGTTCACTCTTACCGGTTAAGAACAAGGGTAGAAGTCCTTCTTTAAAGAGGCCTACTTCTCCAGTCCCTGGCACATCGGCTGTGAAACAGTTCCGACGGCCTCCGCGGTCAAATCCAGGGGGCAGAAATCAGGGACAATCACAGGGTAACAAGAAACCCTGGGTCAAGAGAGGTACAAAACCTCCCCCTAAGTCATGAAGGGTTGCCCCCACTCAGTCGGGTGAGGGGAAGACTTCAGTTGTTCACAGAGACCTGGCGGGACACCATCAGAGATGGGTGATCTCCGCAGTAAGTCTGGGATACAGGCTGGAGTTAAAAGACATTCCTCCTGCCCATTTTATAAGGTCAAACGTGCCAAGCGATCCCCAGAAGAGTGGATCCCTCCTTCTGGCGCTAGAGCAACTATTGCCCCAAGGGTAATCATGAAGGTTCCCTTGGAAGAAAACGGGTTCGGATTTTACTCGAACCTTGTCACAGTCCCCAAACCAAATGGGGACATGAGGCCCATATTAAATATAAAAGGGCTAAACAAGTTCCTACATATCAGGACTTTTTCGGATGGAGTCGATCCGATCGGTGGCCACCGCCCTACAAGGGCAGGAATGGTTAGCCTCGATCGACATAAGGGATGCTTATTTGCATATTCCCATCTGTCCGGCCCACCAGAAATTTCTACGCCTTGCAGTAGAAGGGCGCCATTTTCAGTTCAGAGCCTTACCTTTCGGTCTGGCCACGGCACCACGAGTGTTCACAAAAATTCTGGCCCTACGATTGGCCAAACTAGGAACACAAGGTGTAACGATAATGGCATATCTAGACGACTTGTTGCTGATAGACCACTCAGTGAAAAAAACTAGTAGTGGTCGTTCACAAGATAATCAAGTATCTGTAATCTCACGGTTGCATTATCAACCGAGACAAGTCAGCCCTAAAACCAGTCAAAAGCCTGGAATACTTGGGGGCTAAGACTGGATTCAAATCAGAGAAAGATTTTCTTACCTCCAGAGAAGGTGTCGTCTTTGAAAGATTTGACCCACTTAGTGGGTACAAAAAAGAAAAACCATCCATACGCCTGTGTATAAGGCTGCTGGGAAAAATGGTGGCTTCATTCGAAGCGGTACCCTACGGTCAATTCCATTCAAGGAACTTGCAGAGGGCCATACTGTCAGCCTGGAACAAAAAAGTTCAGGTTTTAGACTTACCAATGTCCCTGTCCCCTTCCGTTCGCAAGAGCCTCCATTGGTGGTTGGTGCCCCAGAATCTGGAAAAAGGGAAACCCTTCAGTCCGGTTTCTTGGAAGGTGGTCACTACAGTTGCCAGCCTCATAGGCTGGGGGGCAGTACTGGAGCAATGGTCTCTCCAGGGCAAGTGGTCAGAAGCAGAGAAGGCCCTGCCCACCAATCTCTTAGAGATACGAGCAGCCCGGTATGCCCTAGTAGCATGGACATCCAAACTCCAAGGGTCACCTGTCAGAATTCAATCAGACAATGCCACAGCAGTGGCATATATCAATCACCAGGGTGGCACCAGGAGTCGTGCAGCCCAGAGGGAAGCGAATTGCATCCTGGAATGGGCAGAAAGGTATGTCACAGCCATATCCGCGGTTTTCATCCCAGGAGTGGAAAATTGGAGAGCGGACTTTTTAAGTCGCCAGCAATTATGCCCGGGGGAGTGGTCTCTTCACCCAGAGGTTTTCCAGGCAATATGCCAGCGGTGGGGAACACCGGATGTAGATCTGCTAGCATCCAGATTCAACGCAAAGGTGGACAGATTTGTGTCTCGCACAAAGGATCCCCTAGCTTGCGGTTCGGATGCCCTAGTGTTCCCTTGGGATCAGTTCAAGCTGATATATGCATTCCCACCGCGATTAATCCGCAGAATCAGGGTAGAAAAGAAACCAGTGATTCTGGTGGCTCCAGCGTGGCCCCGAAGGGCATGGTACGCGGAGATTGTAAAAATGTCAGTGGGAAGTCCTTGGACCCTCCCACATTGTCCGGACCTGCTTTCGCAAGGACCGATATACTACCCTTCCTTACTAGCCCTAGGTTTGACGGCCTGGCTATTGAAGCCCACATTCTAAAAAAGAGAGGGCTCTCTAATCCTGTGGTATCTACCATGATCAATGCCAGGAAGCCGGTATCCAGGCAGATCTATTATAGGATCTAGAAGGCGTACATCACGTGGTGTGAGGCCAGGAAATGGCATCCACGTAAGTACGTAATAGGTAGGATTCTGGACTTCCTACAGTGGGCTGTACATAGGAAGCTTGCCTTGAGTACTATCAAGGGTCAGACGGCCTTGTCAATATTTTTTTCAAAGGCCCTTGGCTTTGCATTCATTAGTCAAAGCTTTCATACAAGGAGTGATGCGTATTAGCCCTCCGGTTAGTATTCCCATATGTCCATGGGACTTAAACCTGGTTCTGTCGGTTCTACAGAAACAACCATTTGAACCATTGCGGCACATTTTCTTGGTTCTTTTCACCAGGAAATTGATTTTCTTAGTAGCCATTTGTTCGGCTAAAAGAGTATCGGAATTAGCCGCCTTGTCCTGTAAGGAGCCATATCTGGTTATCCATAAGGACAGAGTAGTATTACGTCCTCATCCAGCCTCCTTCCTAAGGTGGTATCGAGGTTCCATTTGAACCAAGATGTGGTTCTTCCTTCCTTTTTCCCCAAACCTAGTTCGGTAGAGGAAAAGTTATTGCATTCTTTGGATGTAGTAAGAGCAGTTAAAGCTTATCTTAAAGCCACTGCTCAGATTCGTAGAACGGATACTTTGTTTGTTCTGCCGGAAGGCCCCAGAAAGGGTCAGGCAGCATCAAAAATCTACTTTAGCCAAGTGGATTCGACAGGTCATAATACAAGCCTATGGCTTGAAAAGGAGACCGCCTCCGTTCAAAGTTAGGGCGCACTCCACAAGAGCAGTTGGAACTTCATGGGCAGTGCATCACCAAGCCTCCCTGGCTCAAGTCTGTAAGGCCACAACATGGTCCTTAGTACACACGTTTACTAGATTCTACCAGGTAGACGACAGAAGTCAGGAGGATGTCGCCTTTGGGCGCAGTGTGTTGCAGGCCGCAAAAGAGCCTCATGCCTGATGGCGCCCAGCTTATGTATCCCTCCCCTCATTTGGCATTGCTTTGGGACGTCCCATTAGTAATGACTAAGTCGCTCTGTGTCCCGTGATGTACGAAAAAGAAAAAGGGATTTTTATAACAGCTTACCTGTAAAATCCTTTTCTTGGAGTACATCACGGGACACAGAGCTCCCACCCCTCTTTTTGGGACACTTATTGCTTGGCTACAAAACTGAGGTGCTCCCGGATGGGAGGGGCTTATATAGGGGAGGGTACTTCCGGTTTGGAATTGGCCAGTGCCAACACCTGAAGGTAATCTATATAACCCATTAGTAATGACTAAGTCGCTCTGTGTCCCGTGATGTACTCCAAGAAAAGGATTTTACAGGTAAGCTATTATAAAAATCCCTTTTTCTGGGGCCCGTTGCTTTTGTGCCCAGAGGAATGAAGGACTGTTCCTGTTGTTCTTCACCTTTCCTACAAGAGATCATGGACTCTGGGTAGATAGGGCCAAAGAGAAGAGGAAACGTTCCACGAGTGCAGTTACCGCGGCGCTGTCACCAGGTGGCAGTGTTGCGCAACGTTAAAACACTTTTCACGCACTCTCTCTTTGGAGAAAAGGGATTTCTTCCAGGAGAAGTTTATTTTCCCTTACACGAATACATGTGTCAGAGTTATATGTGTTAATCCTTTTTCTTTTCCCTCTGCAGGAGAACATCCCATCAAGGCCACTGAGTATGGGGTGGGTCTTAGTTAGGATGGGTGGGAAAAGTAGAATGTGAATATGTGATTCCAAGTTATGGTTTAATGCTGTTGTTTTCTCTTCTTTCTTTATTCCCTTTTTATTACAGTGCTCAGACACAATGTTTCAGTTGGGTAGTTTTTCCTAAAGTTTTATTTTTGTACAATTGTTAGTCAGTCTCTGGATTGGATTATGTCAGCCGTTGAGGGCATGATTTACTCCAGACACTGGGGACCAGTGTCAAACCACCAGGGGGAGAGTGTAGCGGGTATGTACTTTCCCGGGTATAATTTGAACTTGGCAGAGACATCAGTGATGTGTAATTCCCAGCAGCCCAGCAGGTGGCGCTGTCGCCCTGGGCTGGGGTTGAATCATGTCGTGGTAAGATTGGTTGTTTGCAGAGCACACAGCCATCTTTGCCTTGTGCTAAATAAGCACACTTCAGATTCATCTTTTTGCAATAATGCTATCTTTAAGTTTAGTTCCACTCACCATCATTCATCCCAAGAAAGGCAGCACCACACAGCTAGCTATGTTCTCATCGTCAGGCCATCCCAGAGCAGACTGCCTAGCCGACGCCTCCTCAAAGACTTTTATTAGACTCCAAAGATCTCACAGACAGGAGGTGATTGGCTGCAGCAACCAATCACCTCCCCCATGGGAGGGGACATCACAGGATGTCCCCTCCACAGAGGAGAATGACCATACAAGGACATCTCCTTCAACAGGGTTTCCCATTACATGAATATCACACAAGAAATATATACAATTCAATACAATAATACAATGAATACAATAACGTATGATGGCTAAAGTTACCGTTGATAGGAATCCTTATTCTGCGCTATTCCATAGAATAACGCATATTCAGATTATACTTGTAACGGCACCCCAATATCAAGGAGTAAAACGCAGTTTACGATGTTCCCTCTCCTAGACACACATTCACTCGCTACCAATATCCACAGCCAAACGACCCTTTCCCATAGGACCCGATCCCCTTAGAAGGACGAGACGCACTCTGTCTTCTGTAATAGGAATTACTTTATTATTGAGAAACATTGTAACTTTATACACAATTCAATACACATGATTTAACATGAACAAGGGCCCAGCTCCACCCACACATCCCAAGACTCAACACCTCATCCTGACGTCTGCTAGGCTTCAAAAGATCCCACACAATACACATCTTCTCACAAAGGGTTGGCAGCCAGTCTGTCTGGCACTTTACAATACACACAAGGACAGACTTAATGAACAATAGAATGCAAAACACCTTAATTCCTCACAGCAATGATTACATAACCCCCACACACAGTATACATCCAATCTATATACAATGTATATACAGCCTTGAATATGGCTATCACAGACCATATCGGGGGTTTCTTTTATTCACCCTGTGTCCAAAGTGACCCCACTGTCACACATCTCCCCTTTCGGCAGGGGACTAACAGAGGAGGGGACCCCAGACGGGTCTACTCCGAAGTTAGTCCATGGGTCCATTCTTCCAATGCTGGTATCCACCCAGTACCACAAATGAATTGCTCCAAGCAGAGCATTACTTACCCAGCCAACCTCTGCCTCTCTCAGAGAACATACCCGCCGCTGGGGAGAAGACAGGGTGACTGGGCTCAGTCCGTCATGCTGTTGGGGATCTGGGTCGACTGCCCGGCATCCCTGGGGTATACAAGTGGAGACTGAAGTCCCATCCACTTGTGGTAGGTGGAAGTCCCCCAGTGCTTGCAAAGCAAGGCTGACATCCTCCTGTCTCAGTGTCACACCATTTTCTGGGGTTGTGTCAGTGAGGACTGAAGTCCCATCTACTACCACAGGAACTCCCTCTTCTGTTAGTTGAGAGCAGAGGCCCGTGGCACTCGGCTCTGTTGCCAGCTCTTCTGCTGGGTTGCTGTGAGTGGAGACCGCAGTCCCATCCACCGATATCCGCTCAAGTGGCATTTGTGTGCAGCGGCCAGTAGCATTCTGCCCTGCTGCCAGTGATTCAGCTGGGGATGAAAGCTTTACCCCCTCAGCTTGTTGCTGGAGAGAGGGGCCAACTGCCCCGGCTCCCTGAAACTCCCCAGTTGTTTCCGGTGCTGGGCAGAGGTTGCTATCACTCTGCCCTGTTGCCAGCACTTCTGCTGGGGACTCCACACCATCTGCTCTGGCTAGCTGTTGGGGAGGGAAAATGGCTGCTTCTCCTCCCTGCATCTCTGAAATCCACTCGGAAAGAGGAACCATCACCTTCTCAACTCGGGCCTCCAAAACTGCCACGGGTGTAGAGCAGGGGTCTGCAGTACTTTGTCCTGCTGTCAGTACTTGAGCGGGCGATGCATAATCCATAACATCCTCTGAACAGTCCCTTAAGTCCATATCTTCTGTAATCTGTGGCTGGGGAGATGAGCCAACTGCCCTAGCTCCCTGGAACTCCATATCATCCACTTCGGCTTTAGGGATGGCAATCTTCAGATTTTCCACTGCCGATTCTTCAGCCAGGCTAGCTCCCTGGAACTCCATATCATCCACTTCGGCTTTAGGGGTGGCAATCTTCAGATTTTTCACTGCTGATTCTTCAGCCAGGATTTCATAGTTGTCAACTGGTATTTCCTGATAGTCCCAGGCAAAGGGAGCCCCACCCTGCTGCTGAGCAGATTCTAGCAGCTGTCTATAGGCGATCTCCGATTGTCGTATTTCCGCCATTCTCCACTCATGTTGCCGCTCTAGTTCTCTCTTTTGTCGCGCATCCTGCAGCTGGATGCCTCTAATGGCTTCCTGAATGGCGGTCTCTGATGGGTTAGCACCATATAATGCCAACCGCTGTCGCACTCGTTGCTGAAACAAATCTTCAACTGACCGGGGTCCTGCATCACCATCTCTCTGGTCCATCTCGGCTCTCAAGTAAGTCTTTCAGCGTGACTTTCCTGCAGGCTGCATAGCTGGTCATTCACTGTAGGCTGCATTTTGTTTTGTTCCGAATCAAAATTCGGACGAATTTTCATTATTCGGACCTTCGGATGCATCCGAATTAACGAATTACCAATGCTAACGAATTCAACCGAATCCGAACGTTTCGAATCGAAAAACCACGGACGAAATTTGAATCGAATTCGAAAAGAATTCTAGTCGAATCGAATTTGAAAAACAATTAGAATAGAATAGAATAAAATACAATATATATATATTATATTTTATTCTATTCTGTTCTATTTTTTTTCTAGTCTATTTTCTATTTCTATTCTAATCTTTTCTAATTGGAATTAGAAAAATCGGTCGCATTCGAAAATATTTCAACCAAATTCGAAAATATATCTACCGGATTCGATAATATTTCAACCAAATTCGATAATATTTCAACCGGATTTGAAATTATTTCAACCAAATAGAAAAGATTATAATAAAATAGAAAAACAGATAATAGACTAGAAAAACAATAGGACAGAATATATTATATTTTATTCTATTTTTTTTCGAGTCTATTCTTTTATATTCTATTCAAATCTTTTCTAATAAAATCAAAATCATTATATACTGAATTCGAATTTCGGAAGATGGTTATATATATATATATATATATATATATATATATATATATATAATTTTTTTTCCGACATTCTAATTTCGTATAGAATGAATTCTAATTTGAATAGAAAAGATTAGAATAGAAATAGAAAATAGACTAGTAAAACAATAGAACAGAATAGAGTATAGATACTATTTGTTTCCATAAGATCTCCTGCAGACTATTAGCATCTATTTTTTTCAGATCTCCTGCAGACTATTAGTACTCTGCAAAAAAAAATAATAAAAAATTAAATAGATGCTAATATTCTGCAGGAGATCTTATGGAAACAAATAGTAATCTGCAAAAAAATAAAAAATTAAATAGATAGTATCTATACTCTATTCTGTTCTATTGTTTTTCTAGTCTATTTTCTATTTCTATTCTAATCTTTTCTATTCAAATTAGAATTCATTCTATACGAAATTCGAATGTCGGAAAAAAAATGATATATTATATATATATATATATATAACCATCTTCCGAAATTCGAATTTAGTATATAATGAATTTGATTTTAATAGAAAAGATTTGAATAGAATATAAAAAAATAGACTAGAAAAAAATAGAACAGAATAGAATAAAATATTATATATTCTGTCCTATTGTTTTTCTAGTCTATTATCTGTTTTTCTATTTTATAATAATCTTTTCTATTTGGTTGAAATCATTTCAAATCCGGTTGAAATATTATCGAATCCGGTAGATATATTTTCGAATTTGGTTGAAATATTTTCGAATGCGACCGATTTTTCGAATTCCAATTAGAAAAGATTAGAATAGAAATAGAAAATAGACTAGAAAAAAATAGAACAGAATAGAATAAAATATAATATATATATATTGTATTTTATTCTATTCTGTTCTATTGTTTTTCTATTTGATTATTTCCAATATTTTCGATTCTATTCTAATTGTTTTCGAATGCGGTTGAAATGATTTCGAATCATGTTGAAATGATTTCGAATCCGGTAGAAATATTTTCGAATCCGGTAGAAATATTTTTGAATCCGGTCGAAATATTTTCGAATCCGAGCGTTTTTACGAATTCGGTCGAAAACGGAACGAAATCCGAAAACGAATTTAACGAATCAAACTAAACGAAATTAATTAACGAATTAAAACGAAACAAAACAAATTTTTTCCTTTTGCACATGTCTAATTCACTGTGGTGGCTTGGAGTGTCCCAGGAACTGGAGGGAAAATCCCGCTGCTGCCAACCAATGTAACGGCACCCCAATATCAAGGAGTAAAACGCCGTTTACGATGTTCCCTCTCCTAGACACACATCCACTCGCTACCAATATCCACAGCCAAACGACCCTTTCCCATAGGACCCGATCCCCTTAGAAGGACGAGACGCACTCTGTCTTCTTCTGTAATAGGAATTACTTTATTATTGAGAAACATTGTAACTTTATACACAATTCAATACACATGATTTAACATGAACAAGGGCCCAGGTCCACCCACACATCCCAAGACTCAACACCTCATCCTGACGTCTGCTAGGCTTCAAAAGATCCCACATAATACACATCTTCTCACAAAGGGTTGGCAGCCAGTCTGTCTGGCACTTTACAATACACACAAGGACAGACTTAATGAACAATAGAATGCAAAACACCTTAATTCCTCACAGCAATGATTACATAACCCCCACACACAGTATACATCCAATCTATATACAATGTATATACAGCCTTGAATATGGCTATCACAGACCATATCGGGGGTTTCTTTTATTCACCCTGTGTCCAAAGTGACCCCACTGTCACAGGACAATCCCCCAAAATTTGAGGTGGGAGGGATCTTTATTATGGACTTCCGCAAAGTGTCTAGAGACACTGTTTGTCAAACCCATACTGAATATTTTGTACATGCCGCAGCTACACTCTAAGGTATAAACTGCGCCCTCAGTATTACACCCTATAAACTCTTCGATATCATAACTTAGTACCATTGCTGTTGGATAGGGATGAGCTTCGAGTTCGAGTCAAACTCATGTTCGACTCGAACATTGCCTGTTCGCCCGTTCGCCGAACAGCGAACAAATTGGGGTGTTCGCGGCAAATTCGAAAAATCTATGGGAGAAATCTAAAGTGCTAATTATAAAGGCTTATATGCAAGTTATTGTCCTAAAAAGTGTTTGGGGACCGGGGTCCTGCCCCAGGGGACATGTATCAATGCAAAAAGAAGTTTTAAAAACGGCCGTTTTTTCGGGAGCAGTGATTTTAATAATGCTTAAAATGAAACAATAAAAGTGAAATATTCCTTTAAATTTCGTACCTGGGGGGTGTGTATGATATGCATGTAAAGTGGCGCATGTTTCCCGTGCTTAGAACTGTCCCTGCAAAAAATGTCATTTTTGAAAGAAAAAAATGCATTTAAAACTGACTCGCGGGGGCGTGGCCAAGAACGGCATGTGAGCGGTCGTGTCTCACAGAGCTCCCTGAGTGTATCCTTTAGTGATCCTTCTCCCGGCCGAACCACTTGCTGAAACCGGCACCGGAACCCACCAGCAGTATCCAGAAAGACCCAGGCACGTCCTGAGCCCACCGCCAGCTTCTAAAACCGGCATGCTGATGCGCAACCAGCAGAAGGGAGACGACATGCAGGTCAGCCAAAATGGCGCCGCGGCGCAGCAGTGCACACGAGGGGACAAGAAGGACCCGGGTAAGCAAGCACCCAAAACCCCCAAAGCACAGGGGAAAGATGGCCCTAAGGATATGACATACTATACACAAAAACTGAACAGTGTGGGGGGGCGATCTGCTGAGGAGGACCTGGAAGCTATTCCAGCTATCCTCTGCCCACAGCACACAGAGGAATCCTCCATGCAGTCACTACAGCAGGCCTCAGGTCAGTCCTCACCAGACATGGTGGAGGAGGAGGAGGAGGGAGACATTAAACAACCCACCCTGGCAGAAATTCTTAGAGCTGTAAATAAATTCACGGCCTCTGTGGAAACTCTGCAGGTGCACTTTGGAGGGCTGAAGGAGGAGGTAGGGCTGATCCGCCATGACATCCAGAAGATCCGGGAACGCACCACTGCGGTGGAGGGTCGGGTCAGTGAAGTGGAAGACAAGATGGCCCCCCTTATCAGAGATATGCAGGTCACTGCCAGGATTGCCGCTGCCAATGAAATTAGAAATGAGGACATTGAGAATCGTTTGAGAAGGAGCAATGTCCGCATAGTGGGTCTTCCAGAAAAAACGGAAGGCAGAGACCCTACGGCGTTTGTGGAGGGCTGTCTTTACCCCCTTTTACTCAGTGGAACGCGCACACAGAGTGCCTCCTAGGCCATTGCCTCCGGGCAATCCGCCCCGCACCATGTTGGCCAAACTCCTTAACTTTAAGGACAAGGAGGTTATCCTGCGACTGGCTAGAGAAAAACGCAATATCCAGTTTAATGGAGTAAGAGTATCCTTCTACCCAGACTTCTCGGCGGAGGTGCAGAGACGCAGGGCTAAATTTGGGGAGGTGAAGAAGCGACTGCAGCGCCTGAGGGCCAACTATGCAATGTTGTATCCTGCCAAGCTCCGAATAGTGGCAGGGGACAGGGTACAGTTCTTTGAAACGGCGGCGGAAGCCTCAGCTTGGCTAGACACAAATGATCATCTCTTCCACCAGGCAGGTGGGTCGGCAGCGGATGCAGACTGACCACTGCGGTGGGGTATACCCTTGAAGTATCCTTCGTTTGAAGCAAGATAAGTTGCAGCCACAAGGTCACACGGTCGGGAGACACATACCTATGTTTTTGCCAGGAAATGAGCATTAGAAATCAGCATGCAATTTGAACTATCGTTGGTATACCCCGAGGGGTATCGGACTTGGGCCAGTGTATGCCTGTTGCACCTGAGCTCGCACTGGGTTTCTGTTCACTCCCAGGACCTTTTAGTTCGGTTGATCGGTTGTTTTTTTATTTTTTTCCACATTTTTTTTCTCTCTCTCGCGCTCTGGAGGCCCTGTTGTCGCAGGCGGACAGATGACTTTGCTGCGCCCTTCCCCTCCCCCCTTTCCCTCGTTTTTCTATGCGGGTACATACCAGGACCGGCGCTGGCCGTGCAGGCTTTGCCTGGTGGGCACTGGATGACCCCTTCCCCCGCACGGAGTCCCTCTCTGATTGACAGTCTTTCCGCCCCAGCTGGTCCCCCCCCCTCTTCCCAACTTGGTTACCCAAGTACTAACACCGCACATGTCGCACCTCGGTAGAGGGGGCAGGAGAAAGACATTGGATGTTGGGTGGAGGGGGGATATAAAACTATGTGTTATCTGTATGTTTTTGCATGGCGACTGCGGGGGTCCATTGTGCGCCAGGTTTGGCCGGTGGACAACCCTACTCGCTCAACTGCACTGTTGCATTTACTATTATATGGTTACATGATGGCTAGTGTACCTTTTAGTGTCTTGGAACATTAGGGGCTTGAGTGATCCACTTAAGCGCACCATGGTGTTCACTTTCATCAGAAAACATCTCCCGGCAGTGTGTATTCTCCAGGAAACTCATTTGACTCCTGACACACTTTCGGGGGTGGGGTATGCTTGGGCGGGATGGGCATATCACTCCATTCACACCTCGTACTCGCGGGGTGTGAGTGTCCTGATACATAAGTCACTGGACTTCCAATTGTTTGATGCAAGGATTGACCAGGAGGGGAGATATGTTTTTTTGCACTGTAGCCTCTACCACTTTACGTTCATTCTGACAGCAGTATATGTCCCGCCACCATTTAACGCGCAGATTTTGCGTGCCTTGCTGGCATTCCAGCTCTGTAGTCTAGGGGTTCCCCTGATTTTAATAGGGGATCTGAATGGTGTTGCGGACCTAAAATTAGATAGGCACCCTCCCCGATCGGGTGGAACAGGGACTAACAAGACAGCTCTGGCTAGGTTCGTGGAGGAGGTGGGGTGGATGGATCCCTGGAGAAATAGAAATCCTCTGGAGAAGCAGTTTTCCTGCTTTTCAAAGACGCATATGTCTTTATCCAGAATTGACCTGTGCCTGTGTTCAGCAGAGGCGTACCAGTATATTGAGAAGGTGCAGTATCTTCCCAGGAGCATCTCGGATCACTCTCCCCTGTTGGTTCACCTGAGGGTAAGGCCGGAATCTACCTTGCAAAGAGCGCCATGGAAGCTGAACGCTTTCTGGCTGAATCTTTTCCCCTCTCATGCTAAAATAGAGGCTGACATTGCGCAGTACTGGCAGAGACATGCTGGCCACCCTGATCTGAACGCCTCTTGGGATGCTTTTAAAGCTTTCCTGAGGGGGGTCTTTATATCTGAAGTCAATGTCATTAAGCGCAATACCTCGGAACAGAGAGAGCAGGTCGCCCGCATGGTTAGACACTTGGAGGCGGAGTACATTGCCAACTCCGGGGAGGGCTCCCGGGAGGCTTGGATAGCGGCACAGGACGCACTAAATAGAATAGATGCATCCAAAGCGGATAAAAAAAGATTTTTTACTAAACTAGCTTTCTATGAGGAGGGGAAACAGACAGGCAAACTACTAGCTAAATTGGTTAGATCCCAGCAGTCATCCCCATCCATCGGGGCATTACGCAACACAGCGGGGAGGATGGTTAATACCCCAGATCTTGTCATGCGGGAATTGAGGGACTTCTACGCGGATCTATATGGATCTAAACAGACCCATACGATGGAGGAGCTTCAGGATTTTCTGCGGGGCATAGAACTACCGTGTTTGACGGAGTCCCAGGCGGAATCTCTGGAAGCTCCCATTACAGTGGAGGAAATGCTTGCAGCCACCAGCTCCTTTCCCAACTCCAAGGCACCTGGAGACGACGGCATCCCGATAGAGGTGTATAAACAATATGGGGAAGAGATTTTACCACAACTGCTCCGTACCCTAAATATGGCCAGGGAAACACAACGTCTACCCGAATCTATGAGACAAGCCAGTATAGTCCTCCTGCTCAAGCCTGGGAAGGACCCATTAGACCCGTGCTCGTATAGGCCGATATCGCTACTGCAGACTGATATTAAAATCCTTGCTTAGGTATTAGCCACAAGATTGAATGGGGTAATTGCATCCATAATACACTCGGACCAATCCGGCTTTATACCGGAAAGATCCACAGCTATTAACCTTCGGAGATTGTTTCTTAACATGCAGTCTCCTGCGGATAATATTGGGGATAGGGCTCTGCTGTCCCTTGATGCTCATAAAGCATTCGATAGCATAGAGTGGCAATATCTGTGGGAAACGATGAAAAAATTTGGTTTTGGACCGGTGTACCGCTCCTGGGTGCAGCTTCTATATTATTCCCCTTCGGTGGTCATTAGGGAGGCGGGCAGGGTCTCTCCTCCATTCCCTCTTCATAGGGGGATGCGGCAGGGGTGTTCCCTGTCCCCGTTGCTTTTTGCCATCGCCATAGAACCAATGGCTGCTATCATTAGGTCCAACCCCTTAATATCTGGGTTTAAGTATGGCCAGACGCATGAAAAAATCATGCTCTTTGCGGACGATACGATGTTGCTGCTGGGGTATACGGGGGGGTCCCTGAGAGAGGCTATGGCGGTGGTCCGGAACTTTGGCTCATTTTCTGGCCTGGTAATTAACTGGACTAAATCCTCAATGATGCTATTGGATTCCCCGGGGGACCAGGGACCCATGCCGCAGGATATCCCAGTCTCACGGCAATTTAAATATTTGGGTATATGGGTCACTCCACAACTTAGCGAGTACATTTCTCTCAATCTATCGCCCCTGCTAACTAGGATTAGGGATAAATCCAAAATATGGTCTAAACTGAGGATGTCCATGGCGGGCAGGGCCAACCTCATTAAAATGATTTTTATGCCACAACTTTTGTAAGTTCTACATAACACTCCCATTGTGATCCCGTTGAAATTTTTCAGAATTATTAATTCTCTATTTCGATCTCTTCTCTGGCTTAACAAAACCCCTAGAATCAAATTGGAGCAGTTGCAGAGATCCAAGGAGGAGGGGGGTCTGGCCCTCCCAAATCCATGGTTATATTATGTAGCTGCGCAGTTGCAGCACGTTGCTAGAGCCCTAACAGAGAAGCCGGTCATGGAAGGGGAGGTGGGGGACCCGACAGTTGCCCTGATGCTGCGCACCACGGGAGCAGAAAGTGTAGTAACAGGCCTTGAGGCATTGCAATTTGCCAAGTCAAACAAGCTCTTCCCCACCTATGCCCTGATCCCAAAAATTTGGAATAAAACACGTCAAATACAAAAGATTGAGGGGTTTACAGTTTACAGCCCGGTTTGGAGCAACCGGTATTATGGGGAGCTGCTTCTTTTGACCTGTGCGGAGCGTTGGAGGAGGGGTGGAGTTACCCATTTGGTTCACATCTTTTCCAATGGCTGTTTGCGGCCCTTTGTGGAGCTGCAGGAGCAGTTTGGGCTGCATGGGTCCATGCACTTTTATTACTTACAGTTGAGCCATGCAGTTAGGGCCCAGGCGGGAAACAACCCGTGGATATTGTCTCCAGCCCCAATCTTTCACTCTATGATGGGGGTGCCCAGTTTTAAGGGTTTCATATCTAGAACATACGCCATGCTATTATCCTCTTTTTTGCCGGGCTTTCCTGCGGGGGTAAGGGCCTTGTGGGAAAGGGATGTTGGTCTATTTGAGGAGGGTCAGTGGGAGGAGGCGTTGTTAGCAGTTCAGGGAAGTTCGCTTAACGTTGCACAACGCTTGTCCCAATTGTACATATTGCTGAGAGTACACTTTACGCCTGCGAGATTGCATAGGATGGGTCTGGGAGAGGAGGACAGCTGCCCGAGATGTGCTAGGGATCACGGGGACCTCATCCATTTGCTGTGGCGATGCCCTAAGTTGCATCTCTACTGGAGGGGGGTTCTTAAAACCATAGGGGAGGTGTTCTCGGTGGAGATTCCGCAGGACCCCAGGATCTGTGTCCTGGGGGTTGTGGATGGCCTGCCAATAGAGGACAATCCAAAATCAGCCATCGGTAGAGCCCTCTTTCAGGCCCGCAAACTCATTCTTCATCATTGGAAAGCGGAGGAGCCTCCTGGACTGAGTGAATGGATAACTCAGATGGGACGTACCTTACGCCTAGAAAAATACATCTATCAGCACAGAGGTCGCCAGGGGAAATTTGAAAAGCTATGGGCTCCGTGGTTGAATACCCCGGGGCTCTCTCCGCTCGAGCTTGTACTGGACAGAATGCTTTTATAGGCTGTGTGGTGGGAGACCGGGGGTGGGGGGCTTGCGGGTCCCATATGCAGTTTGCAGTTGGGGCCTGGTGGGGGTGAGGGGGTCGAGTCTTGTTTGAGTATAATTTGGAGGTATGGGGGTCTGGGGAGTGCGAGAGAGAAGTATGGTACATTTACAGCTTTGTATTTGTGTTTTTGTTTATTATTTCAAAAGTTATCTAAATATTCAAGTGTTCTATGGATATAATACTACACATTGTGCAATGGTATGTAAACTTTTGCTTAATATATTTTTCAATAAACATCCTTTTGGAGAAAAAAAAAACAAAAAAAACTGACTCGCGGCTATTAATGAATTGTCGGCTCCCGGCAATACATACAAAAGTCATTGATAAAAAAAAAAAAAAAAAGCGTGGGGGTTCCCCAGAATTAAATTACCAGGCCCTTCAGGTCTGGAATGGATATTAAGGGGAACCCCGCCGCAAATTTAAAAAAAAATTGACGTGGGGTTCCCCCAAATATCCATTCCAGGCCCTTCAGATCTGGCATGGATTTTAAGGGGAACTCCACCCCAAATTTTTTAAAAAAATGGCGTGGAGTCCCCCTAAAAATAGATACCAGACCCCTTATCCGAGCACGCAACCTGGCCGGCCGCAGGGGAAAAGGGGGGGGGACGAGAGAGCGGCCCCCCCTCCCTCCTGAACCGTACCAAGCCACATGCCCTCAACATGGGGAGGATGTCCCCATGTTGATGGGGACAAGGGCCTCATCCCCACAACCCTTGCCCGGTGGTTGTGGGGGTCTGCGGGCGGGGGGCTTATCGGAATCTGGAAGACCCCTTTAACAAAGGGGACCCCCAGATCCCGGCCCCCCCTATGTGAATTGGTAAGGGGTACATTGTACCCCTACCATTTCACGAAGAAAGCGTAAAAAAATGTTTAAAAAAACACACAAACACCTTGAAAAAGTCCTTTATTAAAGAAAAAAAAAAACATTCCAGCGGTGAAATCCAGTGTCCCGCGGCGATCCCGATGTCCAGCGCTGTCCTTCATTGGTTGTGCCTGAGCGGACCTGATGGGGAACTCCCTCTCAGTATTTTAAATGTATAGACCCGCCCCTTCTAAACTTCCCCATCAGGTCCGCTCAGCGGACCAGATGCGGAACATGAGAAGGGGCGGGTCTATACATGTATTACCAAAGTGAGAGCAGTTCCCCATCAGGTCTGCCCCCTCGGTATGTCGGACCCGCCTATGTCATTGGCTTGAGCGGGGAACTTCCTTCACTGTGTAATTTAAATTTACATAGTGAAGGAAGTTCCCCGCTCAAGCCAATGACGTAGGCGGGTCCGACATACCGAGGGGGCGGACCTGATGGGGAACTGCTCTCACTTTGGTAATACATGTATAGACCCGCCCCTTCTCATGTTCCGCATCTGGTCCGCTGAGCGGACCTGATGGGGAACTTTAGAAGGGGCGGGTCTATACATTTAAAATACTGAGAGGGAGTTCCCCATCAGGTCCGCTCAGGCACAACCAATGAAGCACAGCGCTGGACATCGGGATCACCGCGGGACACTGGATTTCACCGCTGGAATGTTTTTTTGTTTTTTTTTAATAAAGGACTTTTTTAAGGTGTTTGTGTGTTTTTTTTAAAAAAAATTACGCTTTCTTCGTGAAATGGTAGGGGTACAATGTACCCCTTACCAATTCACATAGGGGGGGGCGGGATCTGGGGGTCCCCTTTGTTAAAGGGGTCTTCCAGATTCCGATAAGCCCCCCGCCCGCAGACCCCCACAACCACCGGGCAAGGGTTGTGGGGATGAGGCCCTTGTCCCCATCAACATGGGGACATCCTCCCCATGTTGAGGGCATGTGGCCTGGTACGGTTCAGGAGGGAGGGGGGGCCGCTCTCTCGTCCCCCCCCTTTTCCCCTGCGGCCGGCCAGGTTGCGTGCTCGGATAAGGGGTCTGGATTTTTAGGGGGACTCCACGCCATTTTTTTTTTAAATTTGGGGTGGAGTTCCCCTTAAAATCCATGCCAGATCTGAAGGGCCTGGTAATTGAATTCTGGGGAACCCCCACGCTTTTTTTTTTTTTTTTTTTATCAATGACTTTTGTATGTATTGCCGGGAGCCGACAATTCATTAATAGCCGCGAGTCAGTTTTAAATGCATTTTTTTCTTTCAAAAATGACATTTTTTGCAGGGACAGTTCTAAGCACGGGAAACATGCGCCACTTCACATGCATATCATACACACCCCCCCAGGTACAAAATTTAAAGGAATATTTCACTTTTATTGTTTCATTTTAAGCATTATTAAAATCACTGCTCCCGAAAAAACGGCCGTTTTTAAAACTTCTTTTTGCATTGATACATGTCCCCTGGGGCAGGACCCGGGTCCCCAAACACTTTTTAGGACAATAACTTGCATATTAGTCTTTATAATTAACACTTTAGATTTCGAACGTTCGAGTCCATTGTATTTAATAGGGTTCTAAAGTTTACACGAACATTTTGTCTGTTCGCAGGTTCTGGTGCGACCCGAACAGGGGGGTGTTCGGCTCATCCCTGCTGTTGGACTGGAAAGACACTTTCTTTTCATTAGGGCGTTTAGTGCGGGTGCAGGCATAGCACCTTTTACAAGGATTGAACCCTTTACCAGTAAAAAAGGTAAACTGTTTCTTGGGAGGGTCTATGACACTTTTGACCAACTGGTCGCGCAGAGTCGGAGCTCTCCTGTATATAAATCTTGGCCTGACTGGTAGTACATCTCTAAGGCTTCTATCTGATCTCAAAATATGCCAATGACGTATTATAATTTTTTAAATTTTTCTATACTGGATGTTGTACTCTAATAACACTGGCACCAGATCTGGTTTAGTTTCTGGTTTCCTATTTTCCAAAAGGAGCTCTCTTTGTATTTGAGTCACTTCCTCTATTTTCTCTTTTATGAAGTTTTCTTCATACCCCTTTTGTATAAATCTTTCGCCAATCATATTAGCCTGTGTTTGGAAATCTAGGTCGGTACAATTACGTCTGAGTCTCATCATCTGGCCTTTGGTCTCTGGAGTCTCAAGGCTGCCTTTGTTTCTGCTCCTGTGTTGGCACATCCTGATCCTATGTTAACCCTTTATCCTTGAGGTTGATGCTTCTGAGACTGGAGTTGGCGTCCTTCTGTCTCAATGTTCTTACCTCAGAGCGCTATGCATCCTTGTGGCTACTTTTTCAAAAAATTGTCACCTGCAGAATGCAATTACGAGATTGGGGACAGAGTTGTTAGCGATCATTTTAGCCCTTAAGGAATGGAGGCATCTCCTCGAAGGTACCACAGTGCCGATCCTCATTCTGACTGACCATAAGAATCTCACATTCTTGTCTGAGGCTAAACACCTCTCTCCCAGAAGGGTGCAATGGGCTCTTTTCTTGTTAAGTTTCAACCACAGTCTCATTCTTACCCAGTACTAAGAATGTAAGGGCTGATGTTTTGACGCAACAGTTTTCCTCCACTTCCAAGATGAAATCAGTTCCTGTTCCTGTGATTCCCCCTGATCGTATTCTGGCTACGGTTCGCACCAATCTCACTTATCCTTTGGGTGACAAAATTCTTGCCGCTCAAATCCATGCTCCTCCTAAAAAACCTTATGACCACTGCTTTGTCCCTGAGAGTCTCCGTACTGCCGTGCTTCAGACTTTCCTTTCTCCCAAGGCTGCTGGCCACCCAGGGCATAATCAACTCTTTTGCGCCATTTCACAACAATTCTGGTGGCCTAGTCTACGTGCTGATGTAGCCGCCTTCATAGCTGCTTGTTCCGTGTGTGCTCAGAGTAAGATACCACGACTCCTTTTCAGTGGGCCTCCTACAACCCATACCCAATGGAGAGAGGCCTTGGACCCACCTGTCCATGGATTTCATTGTGAAGTTACCCAACTCTCAGGCAACACCGTTATCCTTATGGTGGTTGACCGGTTCTTGAAAATGTCTCATTGTATTCCACAGAAGTTACCCATGTCTAAGGAACTGACTTCCATTTTTGCTCGGGAAATCTTTCACTTACATGGGCTACCCAAGGCGATCGTCTCGGACAGGGGTAGTCAGTTTGTATCCCGGTTCTGGCAAGCCTTTTGTGCAGAGTTCGGAATTAAGCTTTCTTTCTCCTCTGGGTATCACCCGCAGTCTAATGGGGCCGCGGAACGAGCCAACCAGTCCATGGAGCAGTTTCTACGTTGCTATGAGTTCTGACCATCATAACAACTGGTCAGACCTCTTACCTTGTGCGGAGTTTGCTCACAATAGTGCCATGAATTCTGCTTCCCGATTGTCCCTGTTTATGGCGAACTATGGTTTCCAACCATCCATGTTGCCGAACTCATTTGTTCCTCAGAGCATTCCTGTGTTAGAGGAGCATCTCCGTGGTCTTCGTTCCACTTGGGTACAAGTCCAGGAGGCCTTGCGACATGTCAATGATAGGAACAGACTACATGCTGACCGCAGACACCTGCCTGCGCCTTCCTACCAAGTTGGGGACAGGGTCAGGCTGTCATCTCACAACCTCCAACTCCGTGTTCCCTCACTGAAGTTGGCACCTCGATTTATCGGGCCTTTCTGTATTCTCCTCAGGATTAACCCAGTGGCTTACACTTTAGAACTTCCTTCTAATATGCGTATCTCAAATGTATTTCATACCTCCTTATTAAAACCTTTTGATCTGCAACCGCTTCACCACCTAGGTGCCACGTCCTCATCCAGTACAGGTTGAGAACCATGAGGAGTATGAAGTACAGTCCATTGTTGACTCCTGTAGGTTTCGTGGGCGCATACAGTACCTGGTTCATTGGAAAGGGCACGGTCCAGAGGAACACTCTTGGGTCTCATCCTCGGATGTACATGCCCCTGTCCTCCTTCTCCGTGCTTTCCATAGACGTATTCCCTTCAAACTTGGTGGTCCTTCGGGGGGAGGGGTTGTTGAGGAGGGGGTACTGTCAGGGCTGGGCTCAGCCCTTCCTTCTCAGAACAGGCTGCTCAGCTGTCATTTAATTACCAGCATTAATCTTTCCGCAGTGACTCACTTGGTGAGGATATCCTGCTCGTCAGTCCTGCTGGTTACTTACCCACTTCAATACCATGCATTTTTGCCCCTTCCTGCCCAGGACAATTTTCAGCTTTCAGCGCTGTCGCACTTTGAATGATAATTGCACGGTCATGCAACACTGTACCCAAACTAAATTTTTATAATTTTCTTCCCACAAATAGAGCTTTCTTTTGGTGGTATTTGATCACCTCTAGGATTTTTATTTTTTGCTAAACAAACTAAAAAAGACCAACATTTTTGAAAAAAAAAAGTTTTTCTCAGTTTCTGTCATAAAATTTTGTTTTCCCCTTCACTGACGGGCACTAATGAGGCGGCACTGATGGGCACTGATGGGCACTGATAGGCGGCACTGATAGGCGGCACTGATGGGCACTGATAGGCGGCACTGATGGGCACTGATAGGCGGCACTGATGGGCACTGATAGGCGGCACTGATGGGCACTGATAGGCGGTACTGATGGGCACCGACAGATGGCACTGATGGGCACTGACAGGCGGGACTGATTGGCACTGACAGGTGGCACTGATGGGCAGTACTGATGGCTTACTGACAGGTGTTACTGCTGGGCACTGATTGGCACTGTAATGGGCACTGATTGGCACTGTGGTGGGCACTGGCAGTCTTTTATTATGGGGACACTGCTGGGCACTTATTGACATGTGATTGGCACATCTGAGGGGGCTGTGCTGATAATCAATGTGCTGATTATCATTACAGACCCCCCCCCTGACAGGGAGAGCCACCGAGCGGCTCTCCCTGTCAGCACAAACCGAGGAATGCCATTTGGTCATAGCTGATCACGTAGTAAGAAGCCTCTGACAGAGGCTCCTTATCACGATTGGAGATGCGGCGTGTCAGACTGACACGCCGCACTTGCGAACGCCGCGCTGCGTGCCCCCAGGGGCGTGTGCTGCCATGTTATCCTGCTGGATGTCATATGACGCCCAGTAAGGATAACAGAACCACTTCCTGGATGTCAATATGTTATTGATCGGGCGGGAAGTGGTTAAGCTGTTCAATCCTCTCTGCATTCGCCTTGGTCAACATATCAAGAGACTCTCTCCTGTGTGCCTGTTAAAAGACTTGCTTGGCTGACGTTCCTTCTAGTTCCAGATTCTGCTTGCTGTTCCACTGCGCTGATTCTCCAGTTTCCCGATTTCTTGGCCTGTTCTGAAGTACGCTGATCCCTGGCTCCCTGACGTCCTGGCATGTCTGACTATCCGTTCCGGTCACCGAACTCTGGCTATGTTTTGACTACGTTTGCTCTTTTTACCTTTTACCATTATTATTTTTATTATTATTATTATTATTAATGATTCATGGTTTCTGACAAGTAGGCACGGCTACTCCAGTGATCTCCACTTGCTTCTTGGTCCTGAGCAGGATTATGAATACAGAAGGTCGGTTGCTCTCCATGACTGCAAATCATCTCTGATTGGACGAGATTGGGAGAAGGCAGGATCAGCTCTTCAACTCCTGGAAGCCACTTTTCTACTGCCCTCTATAAAAGCAATCTGCTGCAGAACTTTTTCAGAGAGCAGTAGACACTACTGCTCATTTGTGAGAGCCATTAGGCTGATAAATTTATGGTCATCTAGGCTTCAATTAGCTCATGTAGAGGCTGTAGTACAGGCAAACCCTTAATCCACAGGTGTTAAACAAAAGGCCTGTGTGCTGAATCCGGCCTTCAGGTCATTTCATGTGGCCCTCACACCTCTCCTGCAGCACTCCCCTCATCTCCACCACCCCATCTCAGCAATCGACAGCAGAGAGGACAGAACTCCTCTGGTCCTCCTCCAGACCCTGCACTTTCTGCTTCCAGCCCCACCCCCACTGTGATGTAAGGAAGGGTGGGGGACCCTTCACTTCTGATGGGAGGGGGCTCTTGGCATCTAATGTAAGGGGGGTGGAGCTGTGGACATCTAGTCTTACAGATACAACCGGCCCTTTGAGGGCGACCATAATGCTGATGGGGCCCACAATGAAATAAAGTTTACACCTCTGCCTTAATCCATATAAAAATGATGCTAGACATGCATAGAATGATGGGCATCACTTTTACTGTACTTCATCTGTCCAAGTGTCACCTGTGATTACTGATGTAACTAAACGGTCAAATACATTTTGGAGTGCATCTGCACTAACACCTGATTTATTTGAGCATACTTCTGATGTAAATACTGTAGGCCTGACCACAGATGAAACCATGCTTGTCTCCTAGCAATTTTAGCATGTGTAAAAGAGGTCTCCCACAAAAATGTTGGAAACTGCCTAACTTAAAGGGCTTGTAAAGGTTCTGTTTTTATTTTCTAAATAGGTTCCGTTAAGCTAGTGCATTGTTGGTTCACTTACCTTTTCCTTTGATTTCCCTTCTAATTTTTTTTTTTCTTTGTCTGAATTTCTCACTTCCTGTTTCTCCTCAGTAAACTTAGTCAGCCACAACAGCTTACTGAACAGCTTACTGAGGAGGAACAGGAAGTGAGAAATTCACACAAAGAAAACAAAGACAAAAACATTTAGAAGGGAAATCAAAGGAAAAGGTAAGTGAACCAACAATGCACTAGCTTAAAGGAACCTATTTAGAAAATAAAAAACAAACCTTTACAACCCCTTTAAGAGATCCCTCTTCATCAAATGAGAGAGAATCAAGTCAAGGCAAAATAAAAATAAATAAAAAACAAGATCTCTGCCATGCATGCACACATCCTCATGTTTTATTAATTTAAAACACACTGCTGGTACTGAAAAATAAATTGTTGATGTTCCATACATATACTTTAGAATTTAACAAGGCGTTTACTGGTGGTAGGTCCACAGTACACTAGCGGGACCCGCGGACTCGATGTCCGCTGGTGTCCCGCAATCGTGTCACGGAGAGGCAGAATGGGGGGATGCCTGTGTAAACAAGGCATCTCCCTGTTCTGCCTAGTGACAGGACACTGATCTTCTGCTCCCTGTAATCGGGAGCAGTGATCAGTGTCGTGTCACATGTAGCCCAGCCCCCTCGCAGTTAGAATCACTCACTAGGACACACTTAACCCCTTCCTCGCCCCCTACTGGTTAACCGCTTCACTGCCAGTGTCATTTACACAGTAATCAGTGCATTTTTATAGCACTGATTACTGTGTACCATTGAATGACAATGGTCCCAAAATAGCGTCAAAAGTGTCAAATGTGTCCGCCATGACGCAGTCACGATAAAAATTGCAGATCGATAACTAGTAAAAAAATATATAATAATGCCATAAAACTATCCCCTATATTGTAAACTTTTGCGCAAACCAATTAATATACGCTTATTGCGATTTTTTACCAAAAATATGTAGAATACATATCGACCTAAACTGTGGAAAAAATTAGTTTTTTTATATATTTTGTTGGGGATATTTATTATAGCAAAAAGTAAAAAATATAGTTTTTTTTCAAAATTGTCGCTCTATTTTTGTTTATAGCGCAAAAAATAAAAACTGCAGAGGTGATCAAATACCACCAAAAGAAAGCTCTATTTGTGGAAAAAAAAGGACGTCAATTTTGTTTCGGAGCCACGTCGCATGACCATGCAGTTGTCAGTTAAAGCGACGCAGTGCCGAATCGCAAAAAGTGGCCCGGTCATTTGGCAGCCAAATCCTCCGGGGCTGAAGTGGTTAAATTACCAGGTCCACAGGAAAACTGTGGAGCAACTAATAATGCTTAAAAATTATAAGGGGACAGTATTCGATAGAAAAACTATTGATCCACATGATCAGCAAAAAAAACATTCCAGATGGATCAAGAAACACCCTTTATGTCTAAGCATTTATATACTTCTATGTACCATAGGATTACCAGACATCTCCGGTTTCAGGGGACAGTCCCCAGATTGAGGACACTGTCCCTGGACCAAGTCTGTCCCCGGTTTTGTCCCCGGATTGGATTTGAACAGGGGTTGGGGCAATTTCAAAGACAGTCAGTGCAGAATAAAAAAAAAAACTCTGAATTACACACCCCCGCTCCGCCGCTCCTACTAGCATAGGGGGGTGTATTTTTTTCCATTATCTGTGCCCCTTTCTGATGATCATGTGCTGGTCAGAGCGGAGGGAATATTTCTTCAGTTTCAGGTGCATGCTCATTCAGCTCCGCTCACATGTTCTTCTGCCTTGGCTCAAGTCCCAGCCAGCCGCCTGCCTGCTTATCTCCTTGCCTTCCCTGGTGGAGTGATCTTCCTCCGCTCACCACCCAGTAGTAGCCGAGGCCCGGAGAGTAAAGCCTCGTACACACGACCGAGTTTCTCAGCAAGAACCAGCAAGAAACTTGCTGGCAGAGCTTTCTTGCCGAGTAAATCGGTCGTGTGTACGCGGCTATCATGTTTCTCGTCAAGAAAACCGTCAAGAATCTCGACGAGAAAAATAGAGAACCTGCTCTCTTTTTTCTCGTCGAGATTCTTGTCAGCAGGTTTCTCGACGAGAAAAGTGTGTGTGTACACTTACCTGTCCTACGGGAAGCCCGCGCATGCTCGAAATGACTTTGACGCATGCGCGGTAGCTTCCTAGGCATAGGTAGGGTGTAGCAAGATGGCGGCGACGGCATCGAATGTGACGAGCGCACGCTCGTCGTAGTCGATTATGTCACCGCGTTCGCTCCATTCAAAGAACCGCGGGTTCTTTGAAAGGAGTGTGTGTACACTCGGCCGGGACAAGTTTCTTGTCCAATAATCTCGTCAAGAAAAACAACGTGTTTTTTCTTGACGAGATTCTCGGCCGTGTGTATGAGGCTTAAGACTTGACAGGCTGTGAGGCGGGCGGCAGCAGCGACGGGCAGAGAGTTGCTGATTGCCGCCATTACTACTAAAAAAAATAAAAATATGTCCCCGGATTTCATTTTAAAAATCTGGTCACCTTAATGTACCAGAATAAGACAAAATGAACTTGTTGAATTACCAACACCATAAAGACTAAAAAGACAAGCGTTTGAAAAAAGTTACAAAGTTTGCCTGCCTGAGAAATGAAAACTGGAGCATGTTTTATAAAAATAAAAATAAAATTAAAAATTGAGTTGTAAACATAGAAAGGTCCCCATCACCAGCAGTAGACTTCCCTCCAAAGAAAGAAGAGGGTAGCTAAATGAGGGGCATACATAATTTCTGCAACAAAACAAGCTATTTTATCACCTGTAGTCAATGGCAGTCATTATTTTTAGGAGAACAATCAGGATTCAGGTATGTTTTACAGGTTGCTCAGTATCAGTCACACTTTATAAAACGCAGGGAGGGGAGCTGCAGAATTTTTACACAAGATTTTGTTTTAGTGCTGAAAACTTAAAAAAACAACTTGCCAAAAAGTAACAAAACTGAAACCATCTTAACAATGAAATGAGAATGATCATTTTGTGGTGTTTGGGGCACAATATATAAGTGACCAGTGTATTATACAGTATGTATTACTATTAGGGTTGAGCGAACTCGAACTGTAAAGTTCGGGTCCGTACCGAACTTTAGCTTTTTCCCGAACCCGGACTTTGCGCAAAAGTCCGGGTTCGGGTTCGGCAATCTAATTACGCAGTTAGAAATGCTTCAGGGGCCAGCCAATCACCTTTTGATTAGCTGGTGTGCCCTTAGAAGCCATCATAGCCATGCCTACTAATGGCATGGCTGTGATTGGTCAGTGCAACATGTGACCCAGCTTCTATATAAGCTAGAGGCACACAGCACACACGTCACTCTGCTTCAGAATAGATAGGGAGAGGATCTTGTCTGCTGCTGCTGCTTTTAGGGAGAGATTGAAAAATACATGAGTTAGTCCTGATTCTGGAATCTGAGGGAAAAGATAGAGATACAGTGTAGTGTAGGGCCAGGTTCCTGTTTTTTGCTTTTAGGGAGAGAGATATATTATATAGGAATAGGAGTCCAGATTCAGAGATATAACTCAGCGATCTGCATAGGTTTACCTGTTTGTGTTGCAGT
Source organism: Rana muscosa (assembly GCA_029206835.1). NCBI lineage: Eukaryota > Metazoa > Chordata > Amphibia > Anura > Ranidae > Rana > Rana muscosa. Next base: position 12,398,395 of record JARGYO010000162.1, read on the forward strand.
GCAGTCTTTTTACACTGCCATGAGCCCAGTGTCAGAGAAAATCTACCTTTTATCTGCAAGCTCAGTGCACCGGCACTGCATATATTACGTTGAGAGATACACCGTTTCCATACTGTGGGTGTATTCTGCTCTTGGAAAAAGATCCATTTAGGGCAAAAAAAAAAGGCACTTTTATTGTGCTCTTTTCCAAAAGACCCATTAAGGGCAAAAAAAAATAAAAAATTTGCATTTTATTTTGCTCGTGCAAAAAAAGACCCGTTTAGGGCAAAAAAAACCTAAAAAATTTGCACTTTAATGTACGCTTGCAAAAAGACCCATTTAGGGCCACAAAAAATATTTTGCAGTGTCTTATACATGTGTGGAGGCGTGTGAAATAAACCATTTCTATATATTTGTCTTCTACTGTGCTATACTAAAAAAACAACATTTTTTTGAATAGCATTTTCTGCAGTTCTGTAGCTGTGCGATTCAGCGGTTACGTACTGTGGGTGTGTTGTGGTCTTCCAAAAAACGCCATTTAGGGCCACAAAAAATATTTTGCAGCGTGTTATACATATGTGGAGGAGTGTGAAATAAACAATTTCTATATAGTTTTCTTCTACTGTGCTATACTAAAAAAACATTTTTTTTTAATAGCATTTTCTGCAGTTCTGTAGCTGTGCGATTCAGCGGTTACGTACTGTGGGTGTGTTGTGGTCTTCCAAAAAACGCCATTTAGGGCCACAAAAAATATTTTGCAGTGTGTTATACATATGTGGAGGTGTGTGAAATAAACAATTTCTATATAGTTTTCTTCTACTGTGCTATACTAAAAAAACAACATGGTTGAGCAGTATGTGTCCACAGGCCTACACGTACTGGATGACGGGTCTGCCCCCTTTAACTTCTGGGTCTCCAAATTGGGCACATGGCCTGAGCTTGCCCTTTATGCCTTGGAGGTGCTGGCCTGCCCTGCAGCCAGTGTATTATCTGAACGTGTATTTAGCACGGCAGGGGGCGTTATCACAGACAAGCGCAGCCACCTGTCCAGAGCCAATGTGGACAAGCTCACGTTCATTAAAATGAACCAGGCATGGATCCCACAGGACTTGTCCGTACCTTCTGCAGAATAGACATGTATACCGGTGTTGTGACAAAAACTGTCCGGCCATCGGATTGTGTCCGCCCATACTGCGAAGGCGCAGTGCTTGCGCAGTACAGAGGACAAGGAGATTCACAAAATCTCCGAAGATGAACGGCGCCTGCGCCGTGAGTGCAGGTTCAAGCCCCACCATCCAAGTGGACATACGGTAGCACATAGTAACAGGGCCCCTCACGGGCTCGGTTCGATCGCCACGCTTCGGGCACGGCCTCACTTGGCTCGGCTTGAACCACGGATGGTGTGGCCTTCACCTGAACTCACCACGCAGGCGCCGTTCGTCTTGGGAGATTTTTGAAATCACCTTGTCCTACATACTGAGCAAGCGCAGTACAGGGTGGACACTATTTGACGGGGGACAGAATTCGACACATCACCGGCCTTACCCAGCCATTGTTGTATTTTTGAACCAGTGTTGGCTACCTCGTCCTCCTCCACCACCGCTTCCACCTACACAGCCACATCAACCGCCACCTCAACCTCCTACTCCATATGGACCTCGTCCTCCTAGGTCAAGATTATAATTTTTATTTTATTTTTTTGTAGCGCACAGATCCTTTCCCCCTTACCTGCCTTTATGTTGTTGACTCCTCGCAGGAGGGAGAAAGGCACACCGCACTACCAGCCCGTACCCTCCTATATAAAGAGGTTGAGCGGTGTACTTGACGGGCCGTGTCCACAGCCGGAGTCAAAACTCCTCCAGAGGATGATTCTCACCTCTACTGTAGGTAGAGGCAAGTCCTTTAATTCCCAGTAAAGTCAATGTCCACACCAGCTGAAATTACAACTCTTATTCTCTCATGGCAAAATAAACTCTACTCGGATAGAAAAGGTTAGAGCAAAGAAACAGGACAGCTTAAGGTTTTGGAGGAGGTCCAGGCACAAACGTAGCACATTCACTTCACTGCTTAGGTTTCTCAAACAGTTTTAGGTGCACGGTCTCTGCCACAGACCTTGAGGTTGGTCTCTGCCACAGACAGGGTGTACAAGGCCCCTGCCACGGACCTGGAGAACTTTGGTCTCTGCCACAGACCAAGGTGTATAAGGCCCCTGCCACGGGCCGGGTGAATAAGGCCTCTGATACAGTCAAGATGACCTTGAGCTTCTCCTTCTATGAACCTAGCCCATATCAAGGGGAAGACATCTCTCCAGGGAGTCAACAGACCCTTCCTTCACCGTGACTCCCGCATCGGTCCATCAGAATGATCCTCCCTTCCCTGGAACATGGTCCCCTATACGAGGCGGCACCCTAAGACTCCTCGACCCTTAGTGGACTCCAGATGAATGCTCTGGACTCCAGGCTTTACTCCCGCACCTAGGCCTCCATACCCAGGGCAGCAGGAACTCCAGGATAGTACCTCTCCCCGGGCTAAAGGTACCCGAGATGGAACAGGAACACATGCACCCAGGCCGAAGGCACCTGGGCGTGGACCCCACTGGACATCAGCCCCCAGGCCAAAGGTCTGCCCCTTTTATATGCTCTCCCGTCATGCACAGCAGGTTCCCCGCCCCGCTGTACTACTGCCAAGAGGGGACACAAAAGGCACAGCACTGTATCGGCGGTTCAACCCTAGCCTACCATGGCAGCGCCACCTGTAGGCCGCAGGGAACTGCACACCAATACTGTCCCCTGAGGACAAAATGGTCCATGAATCCTACAGAATTAGGGTGTTTGAGCATATTTACCACTCAAACACTTCCCTTAAATTTAGCACCCCGCTACATTTTTATTTCAAAGTATTTTATTTTCCCACTAGCTTATCCATTAAATTTAATAATTTATTCCAGAAAGGGCGTATTCTGGGGCATTCCCACCATATGTGTGGCATCGTGCCATTGAGTTTCTGAGGTTCTTAATGACTTCCCGTACCTCTTCTGCTGAAAAGGGGGCCTCCAGCATATTTTTTAATTTTTTTATTTTTTTTATGTTATTTTAAGTTATTTCCCTATCCACATTTGTTTGCAGAGCACTTGCCATGCCCTTAACAATATTTTGCTGCCATTTGCAGCCCTCTAGCCCTTTCCATTACTTTTTTAGAGCCTTTTTAGTCCTTAGAAGTCTGGGTCCCCATTGACTTCAATGGGGTTCGGGTTCGGGTTCGGGTTAAAGTTCGGTCCCGAACCCGAACTTTTTTCCGAAGTTCGGCCGAACCCGTCGAACCCGAACATCCAGGTGTCCGCTCAACTCTAATTACTATCTAACTAAGATCCCATACACACTATTAGATTTTCTTCAGATTTTTGTCTTCAGATTTACCAAAACCATATAATATGAGGTCAAGCCTTAACAACTTCCGTACCGCCCACCGTCGTTATATGTGATCTGTTTGAAGAGGAATACTGTTGTTATGGTAGCAGCTAGCTACCATAACCCCGGTATCCTCTTCTTCAGCGGGCGGTCCGTTACAAGATAAAAGTGGTCTCTGCGGTGGATACACTGCAAGATCACGTTTATCGGCGGAGGGAGAGGGCCCCCCCTCCCGCCGCTCTCTGGTGTCCTCTACCGCTTACCGGAGCCGTCGGCAGCGGCGGAGGCGATTGCGTCTGTCCCCTTGCTGTATATGGAGACGAGTGAGGGGAAGATGTCCCCCACCCGTCTCATCTCATATTTAAGAAGACCTGTCATGCTTTTTTCTATTACAAGGGATGTTTACATTACTTGTAATAGGAATAAAAGTGACCCGATTTTTATTTTATTTTAATGTTTTAAAATCAATAAAAAAAAGTAAAATTAATATGAATTAATACGATTTTTTTTTAAAGCGCCCCGTCCCGAAGAGCTGACGCACAGAAGCGAACGCATACGTGAGCAGCTCCCGCATATGGAAATGGTGTTCAAACCACACATGTGAGGTATTGCCGTGATTGTCAGAGCGAGAGCAATAATTCTATCCCTAGACCTCCTCTGTAACTCAAAACATGCAACCTGTAGAATTTTTTAAACGTCACCTATGGAGATTTTTAAGGGTAAAAGTTTGACGCCATTCCACGAGCGGGTGCAATTTTGAAGCGTGACTTGTTGAGTATTCAATTTACTTTCACAATATAAAAAAAAATTGGGCTAACTTTACTGTTGTCTTATTTTTTTATTAAAAAAAGTGATTTTTTTCCCCAAAAAGTGCACAAATACGGTGTGACAAAAAGTATTGCAATGACCGCCATTTTATTTTCTAGGGTGTTAGAAAAAAAATTATAATGTTTGGGGGTTCTAAGTAATTTTCTAGCAAAAAAGCTTGTTTTTAACTTGTAAACACAGGGGCTGATTTACTAATAACAGTGCGCTGCGCCGGTTCATACCTTAATTGGTGTGCCGGATAACTCCTTCATTGGGCGCAGGAACCAGCGGTGCACTGTTATAGTAAATACAAATGTCAGCGGCGCTCTATTGAAAATGAATGGTTCCCTATGGGAGCCCATTGATTTGAATAGAGGTCGCCCGGGAAGTCGGATGAAGCCGATCCGACTCGCGGGGCGACTCGTGTGCCGGCTGACACAGGGACAGCGCGACTTTGCAAGGCAACTTGGACACGACCTGAGCGTGAAGCAGCCGCTCAAGTCGTGTCCTAGAGGCGACTAGCTGGCCGAAAATGTCTCCAGCGCGATGGCATCGCGCTGGTTCTCGGCAGCCTCGCTGTCCCGTGTTTGGTATGAATCATGAAGGGGAACTCCAGGCCAAATTTTAATGAAAAAACCGGCATGGGTTCCCCTTCAGGAGCATACCAGGCCCTTAGGTCTGGTATGGATTTTAAAGTGAACCCCCAAAGCCGAAAAAACGGCGTGGGGGTCCCCACAAAATCCATACCAGGCCCTTAGGTCTGCTATGGATTTTAAGGTGAACCCCCAAAGCCGAAAAACGGCGTGAGGGTCCCCACAAAATTCATACCAGACCCTTATCCAAACACGCAACCTGGCAGGCTGCAGGGGAAGAGGGGGGCGAGAGATAGCGGCCCCCCCTCCCTCCTGAACCGTACCAGGCCGCATGCCCTCAACATGGGGGGTTTGGTGCTTTGGGGCAGGGGGGCGACCTACGGCCCCCCCCACCCCAAAGCACCCTGCCCCCATGTTGATGGGGACAAGGGCCTCTTCCCGACAACCCTGGCCGTTGGTTGTCGGGGTCTGCGGGCGGGGGGCTTTTCGGAATCCGGGAGCCCCCTTTAATAAGGGGGCCCCCAGATGCCAGCCCCCCCACCCTATGTGAATGAGTATGGGGTACATCGTACCCCTACCCATTCTCCTGGTGGCAAAAAAGTCAATAAAAAACACAACACAGGTTTTTAAAGTAATTTATTAGGCAGCTCCAGGGGTCTTCTTCCAAGTTCGGGGGTCTTCCTGCCGGGCGCCCCGCTAGCGGCCAGAGCATTGTAACGGCGGACAGCGACGAGGCAACATCGGGCGGAGAGAAGAGGGAAGAAGACGACGCTGAAGCCCGGGACCCCGCTAGCAAAAGAGCTGGAAGAAGATAGCGGGGCGCCCGGCAGAAGGCAGAAAGAACCGGAGATCGTGGAGAAGGCACCGGAGAACAGAACAAGAGACCCCCGAAGTCGGAAGAAGACGACGAGGAAGCCCGGGACCCCGCTAGCAAAAGAGCTGGAAGAAGATAGCGGGGCGCCCGGCAGGAAGACCCCCGAAGTCGGAAGAAGACGACGAGGAAGCCCGGGACCCCGCTAGCAAAAGAGCTGGAAGAAGATAGCGGGGCGCCCGGCAGGAAGACCCCCAAAGTCGGAAGAAGACGACGAGGACCCCGGGACCCCGCTAGCAAAAGAGCTGGAAGAAGATAGCGGGGCGCCCGGCAGGAAGACCCCGGAGCTGCCTAATAAATTACTTTAAAAACCTGTGTTGTGTTTTTTATTGCCACCAGGTGAATGGGTAGGTGTACGATGTACCCCATACTCATTCACATAGGGTGGGGGGCCATTATCTGGGGGCCCCCTTATTAAAGGGGGCTCCCGGATTCCGATAAGCCCACCCGCCCGCAGACCCCGACAACCAACGACCATGGTTGTCGGGAAGAGGCCCTTGTCCCCATCAACATGGGGACATCCTCCCCATGTTGAGGGCATGTGGCCTGGTACGGTTCAGAAGGGAGGGGGGGCCGCTCTCTCGTCCCCCCCTCTTCCCCTGCGGCCTGCCAGGTTGCGTGCTTGGATAAAGGGTCTGGTGTGGATTTGTAGGGGGACCCCCACGCTATTTTTTTTTGTTTGGCGTGGGGTTCCCCTTAAAATCCATACCAGACCTGAAGGGCCTGGTATGGATTTTGGGGGGACCCCCACGCCACTTTTTTTTTCATTTTGGTGGGGGTGTCCCCTTTGAATCCATACTAGACCCAAGGGCCTGGTATTGACCTGGGGGGGGACCCCACGCAGTTTTTTTTCTAGATTTTATTTTTTTAGAGCCGGCAATGTTTATTTTTTTTACATTTCCTTTAACAACCAGCTATAAACTGAATATAAAAAAATAAATAAAAGATTGCCGCGGGTCCATTGAATTCTCTTACATCCAAAACACTGTTTTTGGCCTGGCAAAAAAAATCTGCAGTTGCATTTAAAAATGCCTTCAGACGCCAAAGATTTCCACGTTTCAGACGCGGTACCGGCGTTTAGCCGCATTTTAGTTTAGAAGCGTTTTTAAAGGTGATCTATTTTTGTTACATTGATAAACTCAAAAATTATGGCAATTTAGGAAAAACCATTAAAAATATATTTATGGTCGGAGCCCTCAGTCCGAAGAGATATGGATCACATAAACACATCACAAGACTAACAACACAGATAAGACCTGAAGTGTGGCCTGGCCTGTTGAACAGTATGCCAAGAGAAGGGGCCATACCTAAGATAGAAGTAATGAATAATTCTGTTGAGAATTTGTTTGAAGGGAAGTGCCCTAAAAAGGGGTATGGGTGGGTGGGTACCGTGCGCTAGAGCCGACACTGACGATGGTGGACGGTCTGCTTAAGTACCCCTCGAACTCCTCCCATAATTTCAGGCCAGGATACTGGCCTTCCTATTTATGGTCGGAGCCCTCAGTCCGAAGAGATATGGATCACATAAACACATCACAAGACTAACAACACAGATAAGACCTGAAGTGTGGCCTGGCCTGTTGGACGGTATGCCAAGAGAAGGGGCCAAAAATACACTTGGTTAGGGAAGAAATTGTTTTACTGTACAAGGCAATAACAACAGAGCGAGTCTGTTGGAGACTCGTGACGATCCGTTTGAGGATTGGGGACGTATCGGGCGAAACGCGTGGACTTCCACCTGCCCATCATCCTGATTGCGTGGTCTGGAACTCTGTTACGCGATGCGGCTAAGGCTGCTCCCATGCGAAAGAATGTCCTGAGTAACGACCTGAGTTTAAGGCCTAAGATGCATGGGAGGGTTCTGACTTAACTGCTGAACTGGTACTTGCTTAGGGGTTCAGTTGGGAAACGTAGTAGAGGCTGTCCTCTGATAGGTCGGGCAGTAGAGTATACCAATTGCTTTAGAACGGCCATAGGGCACCAGGCGTTGTGCGTCTGGAAGTTTGACGTCTACTCTGGGACCGGATTGTAGCGTTTCCCGACACCGTCGGGTGTAGGATGAAACGACTCTGGTGGTGAGTCAGGTGGTGCCTGCGTAGTACTTGGTATTCGGGTTCGTGACAGTAAATTCGCTGGGCCGTAGAAAACCGGGAAAGGCTAGGTAATGGCTGCTCGAATTACCAGGCTGGGTCATAACCGAAGGGGGAACGTGGAAGCATAGCAGACATGTCCTGGAATACGGCGTTGGTCACTGGTAAGCGTTAGGTACCAGTGTGTGGTTGCTGCCTGTGGATGCCACGTGGTATGGTTTTGACCGCATGAGCAGCGAACAGGGAAGGTCTGGTAGGGTCTAGAGAGATAAATGCTGGATGCCGGCTGAATAGAGTCTGATGGTATTGTGTGACAGTAGGAAACAAAGGCCAGATATGTCTGAGTTTCCTGGAACCGCCCCGGGGTTAGCGGCCAAGGAACCTGCCGGTCTTCCAGGCAGTATGGTAGGCCTTTAGTGTATTGGAAGAATAGAACACATCGATGAGGGAGGTAGCACCAAGGAGGTGCTATCTCGTTGCAGAGTTGGTTGCGACTAACGTGGGATGCCGGACATGGTCGGCTCCGGGCTCCGGTGAAAGGATGAGGCATAGTTAGGCGGGAACGTGCGTCAGCCGAGGTATTGCATTTACCAGGGATGTGGACCCTGGGGACACCGAACTGATGTTGTAGGGACAGTAGCAACAGCCTGTGTAGGAAGGCCATAGTGGCCACCGGTTTTGACCAGCCTCTTTTAACGACTGTGACTGTGGCCTGGTTATCTGTGGCGAACGTGGCGGCCTGTCCTGCCCAGGTGCGGCCCCATACTTGAGCCGCTGCAACTATGGGGTAGATCTCGAATAGAGAGGAGGACTGACTAAACGCGGATTTGTGAGTATCTCTGACGGCCACGGACCCGCGAACCAATGATGGCCAAAAATTGCAATGAAGCTTGTGGAAGCTGCTATGTCCTTGACTATCTGTGGTGACGAAGGGATGCTGATGGGATGAACGTGGGTCTACTATGCTAGTTCTCGAGGAAATGGGCCCAGATGGCCAGATCCGCTATAGCGGCTGCGTCTAGCTTAATGACTTGGTCAGGGTCTTGTGCCTGGGAGAGGAACACTAAGAAGCGTGAGATAAAGGATCGCCCTTGAGGAATGAACCTCATCGTGAAGTTGAGCATGCCCAGTAGGGATTGTAGCTGTGTGTTTGGCGCACCCTGGCGTGACGGTAACGTATGGGCGACAGTCCTGTTGCGGGTCAATCTACCGAGAGGTGGGCTGGCCTGCATGGCGCGTTTGTCTAGGATGATGTCCGGAAGGAGATGAGCTAAGCCTGGCTTTCTACATTTTTCTCAGTTACGGGCATATTGATTTAAGAGACCTCTTTTAGAATTCCTAGGACTCCTGGGGGTTTAGTATTTAGTGAGAACTCCTGTGAGGGTATGAGGGAGTTTAGAAGAATGAGGCGCGGATAAGTAGTAGACTAATCAAAGTTTATTAGAAAACTTGCCCTCAACAAGAACGAAGACTGTCTCTCCGTACTGTGAACGGTGACTGCGAAAAGAGGGGAGGGGCTGATCGCATGCCCCTGGTCCATTTCGATCTGAAGCGGAGTGCTGATAACTTCTACGTCGGGACTACTGAGAGCGTGTTTTCTTTTTTTTTTATGGGTAGAGTAGGGTAATGTGATGAGTCCGGTGTGGAACCCTGTAGTGAACTCCTGCCCTAGAAAGGCTGCTAGAGGGGGAGTTAGGTGTGAGGAGAGAAGCCAAGCCACCCGACGTGCATGCGGCCTAGACAAGCTGGGCTCTGCTGCTCGGTGCCGCAGGTACTTCGAGGGGAGCCGTCTGGAGTAGGAGACAGATGTGCAGAGGTTTGCAGTGTGGGTAAAATCAACCCTAGAAAGTTGTTGGAGATGGCTGCGCCCCCCCAGTGCACAAATTAGACGTCCTAGTGTGCCCGACTGGGAGGACTGTGTGGCATACTGATAATCTATGAGGCGTATTGTCTGCGACTCAGCTCGGAGCACCAATTAATCGTGAGGGTGGCAGATTGACAGATTGTACAGAGTGGGGAGCGAAGGTCGGTGAAGTGGCGGTAGAATGGTTCTGTGTCAATAGTGCTCCAGTTGGTGTTAGCTGGCACTGTGCCAGCCGGTGGAGACTGGGGCTAAGGGGGGCGTGGCTGATCGTGTTTCCAGGGCCCCTTACTCTAGCCTGGACATCGGTGACTACGGTTGCCAGTGTGGTCGCCAAGGCGTGCAGCTGGATAATTCCAGAGGATATCAACTGCGATGGAGCTTGTGTGTCTGGTAAGGCTGCCGCTGGTGGTGGAAACAGCAGCCTAAGCTTGGCTTTCCTGGCTGAGGCCAGGTAGGGGATGCCCATACGTCGTAGTTCGGCCGTGGCCTGGGGGTGGTCCAAGGTCTGGGGGACTGTGTATTGCCGACCGCCGGACCCGCGAAGGGTGATGGTGAGGCAAAAGTTTGCTATCGGCTCGCGGCATGGCGTCGGCTGAAAGGAGGGGAATGCATATGTTTAGAGTAAGTTTGCGAGGTTTGGAGGGGATAGAAGGGTTTAAGAAAACGGGGAGGAAGAAGGAGAGCAGTGAGGACAGTGCAAGGAACGATAGGCGTAGATGACAGATTAGTTTGCGTACGAGCGCGGTTGAGTGAAATTTGGAAAACTCAAAAGAATGCGAGGCAACTGAGGTGAGCCAGGAGGTGACTGGCTAGATAACCGATAGCTCAGGTGCCGTCTGTGCTCGGCACAGACTAATGAACCAGAGCCCCCAGGGCGTGCTGGGGCGAGTGGCTGAAGTCTGGTATGCTAAGTAAGAATGTTTCGATCTGTAGTGGTTGACGTGTGGTCGGTCTGCTAACCCTCGCACTGCCAGCAAGGTGGATGTTAGGCAACCTTGTCTGTGTGGTGAAGGATCTCGGATTGCTCTTCGAAAACAGAGTGTAGTGCACAGAAGTATGTGACAGTTACTAACGCCTCACGAGCGGTCAAATTGTGTATGTGAAGAAACATATGTCGTGAAAGAGTGCGAGGAGAAAGCAAGGGGGGCCTTGCACTGACGCACCTGACTTGTGTGCCAGTAGTTTAAGTCTGGTCGAGGACGAGACATGGGTCGACCCGAAACCTGTGACACTGACCTGCGTGGGGAAAGCGACAGAGAAAAAGGTGAGTAGCCGTGTTGCTACTGGAGATGGTGAGTGGCTGATTTGAACCACTTGTCGTATGCTCGCAGCGATTGCGAGGGAAAGTAGCCTTGCTGAGAGGCGAAAGAAGGAAAGTTTGTGAATTGTGAGTATGTAGGGATGACCGTCCGTGATGAACCTGGAGTAATTAAAGTAAGGTGTGTATGTAATGCATGAAGAAAAAGTTGCATTTTATTACTATTAATTTATTTACATTCGAGTATTGTTATCTATTTATTCATTTATTATTTATTTTATTTTTTTATTTAATTATTTTTTTTTTATATATATATATTTTTTTTTTGGGGAACGATTCAAGCGTGAGGCGCCGCTAATGCGACCGGTAATGTACTAGCACTTCGAATGGCCAATGAACTGAATGTCTGAGCTGCAGATACGACTGAGTTCGGATCGTTAGGATGGGTCTGTAGTGCTGGGAAGCTGAGTTGCTGCGCTGGAGGTGCGACTGTACATGCATTGATAGTGTTTGAAAAGGATCCGAATCTTAGAGCCGACGTTACGACTGGATTTGGATGGATTAGAAAGTTTGATGCTGCGGATCCAACCGTTTGAGCCGGTGGTGCGACTATGCTCGGGTCGGTCGTGTTTAGCGGAGGATCCGCACCTTTGAGCCGATGCTACGACTGGGTTCGGAACGGTTGGATGGGTCTGATCAGTTCTAAGTTTGATGTTTGTAGATCCGAGCCGACGTTACGACTGGATTTGGATGGATTAGAAAGTTTGATGCTGCAGATCCAACCGTTTGAGCCGGTGGTACGACTGTGCTCGGACCGGTCATGTTAGCGGAGGATCCGCACCTTTGAGCCGATGCTACGACTGGGTTCGGAACGGTTGGATGGGTCTGATCAGTTCTAAGTTTGATGTTTGTAGATCCGAGCCGACGTTACGACTGGATTTGGATGGATTAGAAAGTTTGATGCTGCAGATCCAACCGTTTGAGCCGGTGGTACGACTGTGCTCGGACCGGTCATGTTAGCGGAGGATCCGAACCTTTGAGCCGATGCTACGACTGGGTTCGGATCGGATAGGAGGGTTTGTTGCTAGAGATCCGAGTCGATTGAGCCGGTGATGCGACTGGACTCGGAACGATTGTAAATGCCATAGATCCGAAAGTTTGAGCCGATGCTACAACTGAATTCGGATCAGTTCGAAGTTTGATGTTTGTAGATCCGAGCCGATGAGCCGGTGTTGCGACTGTGCTCGGATCGTTCGTAGATGCCAGAGGACCGAACGTCAAGGCGATGCTACGACTGTGTTTGGATCGGATAGAATGGTTTGTTGCTAAAGATCCGAGTCGGACGAGCCGGTGCTGCGACTGGACTCGGATCGATTGGGAATGCCATAGGTCCGAAAGTTTGAGCCGATGCTACGACTGAATTCGGATGGTTAGAAGTTTGATGTTTGTAGATCCGAGCCGATGAGCCGGTGGTGCGACTGTGCTCGGAACAAACGTGGATGCCAGAGATCCGAATCTCTGAGCCGATGCTGTGCCTGTATTCGGGCTGATAACTGGTGCAAGAGGAGGGGGTTTGAATTGCCGGGTCCAAATCGTAGCGCCGGAGATACGGCCGGACTCGGACGGCTGTTCGGTGTTTCGAAGTTGAAGGGGCTTGTGATTGCCGAGGGTCCGACCTGTAGTGTCGATTGTTGCGACTAGGGCCAGACCGGACTGTTCGGTGTATGGTGTGTGTAGTAGGAGGTATGGGGCATCAGTAAGGTGAAGGGAGAGTATCGTAGGAGGTGTAGGGCATCAGTGACTAGGGATGAGGAAGTGAAGTGTGGGATACCAGTCCGACGACTGGGTATCGGATGTGCGACTTGAGGTAAGAGGCTTGCGAGCTGCGAGTAATTCGTACAACAGCTCTGTGAGACGTAGTGTCTAGGCGGGCCGTTACGGTGGTAACGTACGTGCGACAGGGTTCGAAAAACAACTGGACTAGTCGGTATACATACGATGCAGACGGAAAACACGGGGTTATGAACCGTGTGATTTGTAAAAGAAGAAACGTGTTCCGGCGCTACGATTCGTACGAATGGTAACGGCCGGTCCTACCTGCGACAGCGAGCGGGGATACGATCGACTGCGAGCGAAGCTGGAAGGTACGAAAGTAACTACACGGACGTTGCGAGTCGTATGGTGTCGGCTGATGATGACGAATACCGCGCACTAGAGCCGACACTGACGATGGTGGACGGTCTGCTTAAGTACCCCTCGAACTCCTCCCATAATTTCAGGCCAGCATACTGGCCTTCCTATATATCTATCAAAAAATAAATGAAATTGCTTCCATTGCATTGTGGACAATCCACAACTTGGGGCAGCTGACGTGGCAAGTGAACAATCCACAACTTGGGGCAGCTGACGTGGCAAGTGGACAATCCACAACTTGGGGCAGCTGACGTGGCAAGTGAACATTCCACAACTTGGGGCAGCTGACGTGGCAAGTGGACAATCTACAACTTGGGGCAGCTGACGTGGCAAGTGAACAATCCACAACTTGGGGCAGCTGACGTGGCAAGTGAACATTCCACAACTTGGGGCAGCTGACGTGGCAAGTGGACAATCCACAACTTGGGGCAGCTGACGTGGCAAGTGAACAATCCACAACTTGGGGCAGCTGACGTGGCAAGTGGACAATCCACAACTTGGGGCAAGTGATGTGGCAAGTGACACGCTAAATACAACTACACTGCTGCTCTCTCAGCTGCTGATACTCACTCTGGTCTCACAAAATAGCTGAAATCGTTAATAATACTGTTTTTGGAGCTTAGGGCGGCTCCTTATCATGTTTCCTAACTAAATGCATATAGACGCAAATGTGGTAAAACGCGGCATGCAAATGCCACAAAGTGCGCCTTTCTAAACGCCGCTTTCAACCTTTGTACCAGCGTCCCGTGTACATGGGGCCTAAAAACGCCTATGCCATTTACAGCTCAAAAACGCCATGGTGGCCATGAGGCCATAGGCTAACATGGAAAGACGTTTTTAAGCGGCAAAAAAACGCTCAAACAAGAGGCTGGAAAAATGTCCGTGTGCATGTAGCCTTATATTTACCACTTGCGCACTGGCCACTTAAACCCCCTTCCTGCCCAGACCAATTTTCACATTTCAGCGCTGATGCACTTTGAATGACAATTGCGCGCTCATACAACACTGTAACCCAATGAAAATTTATTATTTTTTGGCACACAAATAGAGCTTTCTTTTGGTGCTATTTGATCACCTCTGCGGTTTTTTGTTTTCTATAAATACAAAAGACCGAGTTAAAAAAAAAAAAAATTATATTTTAACCACTTCAGCACTGGGCCTATTCTGGCACTTCTCTCCTTCATGTAAAAATCATACATTTATGGCTATAAAACTACTTCAAAACCCCAAACATTAAATATGTTTTTTTAGCAGACACCCTAGGGAATAAGATGTCGGTCATTGCAAATTTTTATCTCGCTCGGTATTTGCGCAATACATTTTCAAACGCCTTTTTTTTGGTAAAAAAAATGGTTTCATGAATGTAAAAAAATTACAAAACAGTAAAGTTAGCCCAGTTTTTTAGGATAATGTGAAAGATGTTGTTATGCTGAGTAAATAGATACCTAACATGTCACGCTTTAAAATTGCGCACACTCATGGAATGACACCAAACTTCAGTACTTAAAAATCTCCCTAGGTGATGCTTTACATTTTTTTACACGTTACCATTTTCTCATTACAGAGGAGGTCTAGTGCTAGAATTGTTGCACTTGTTCTAACGCACGCAGCAATACCTCACATGTGTGGTTTGAACGGCGTTTACATATGTGGGCGGGACTTACGTGTATGTTCGCTTCTGAGCGCGAGCTACCGGGCACAAGGGCGTTTTTTCTTTATTTTGATTATTTCTTTATTTTGTTTTTTACTTTTTTGTATTTCTTACTCTTTTTTTTACTTTTCTGTTTTTTGGATCACTTTTATTCCTATTACAAGGAATGTAAACATCCCTTGTAATAGGAATCTATTGTGACAGGTCCTCTTTATGGAGAGATGCAGGGTCAATAAGACCCCACATCTCTCCTCCAGGCTGGAAAGCATGAGATCAGTCAAAAAAATTCACCAATCTCATGCTGACAGCCGAGATCACGGCTTTGTTTACATACGGGAACCCGGCGTGATGTCATAACGTCGCGCCCGGGCCTCCGACGGTCATAGAGATGACTGGTGACCACCTGGTCACCAGTCATCTCTATGCTTCCCATCCGGCACCGGCCAAATCGTTCTCCGAGCCCAAGATGGCACGGGAGAGTCCGGAGAAGCACCGGATGGCGGCGGGAGGGGGGAACGTCCCCTCCCGCCGCCTATAAGAACGATCAAGCGGCGGAACTGCCGCTATGATCATTTTTATCGTGCACAGAATCGCCGGCTGAAAAGAATGATATCTGAATGATGCTTGCAACTGCAGGCATCATTCAGATGTCACTGCACAAAGCCGAGGACGTCATTTGAGGGTGGGCGGTAGGAAAGTGGTTAATATTTCGAAAATTTAGACAAAGGGTAATTTTTCTCCTTCATTGATGTACACTGATGAGACTGCACTGATGGGCTGCACTGATGGGCACTGATAAGGTGGCAAGGGTGGGCACTGATAAGCAGCACTGCTAGGTGGCACTGATTGGCACCAGTGGTGGGCATTGATAGGTGGCACTGGCAGGGGCTACTGATTGTCACAGATGATGCAGAATTGCCTCTTCCTCTTCAGGCCCCATGTCCCTTGCACATAAGCCGGTGATTGCCTTTTTTATGCTCACGCTGTCAGCACAAGGAGAAAACAAAAACCATTACCCAGCTTTTGTTTACATCACGTGATCAGCTGTCATTGGCTGACAGCTGATCCCATGGTAAAGGGCAGGTATCGGCCCCTTACTTGGATCTGTCATCACCCGAGTCTCAGTGACTCGGTGACCACAGCACACGCGCAAAGGGGAGGACGTTTATTGACGGACTCCCGGCAATTGTGGACCATGCTGTGGCCGTCGATCAGTTATAGCGCTGATCTCAAGTGATTAAAGAGGGTCTAAATGGGCCATTGACATGCATCGCAATTCAACTTAGGAATGTGTCTTTGCAAAGTTAAACTAAATGAAATCCTTTCTTATTTTTGCTTGGGGATAGAGTGCAGAGGGATTACAAGTCTGGACAGTTTTTGGGGATGTCTGCACCCCTGATAGGGTGAAGACAACTCCCAAATTTGGCCACTTTATCCTTCCAAATAATTCACTTCCTGTCACATAGCCACACAGGAAGTGAGGGGAAATCCCTACCATTGTCTTTTCTTGGGGACACACAGGTCAATCTAAATACTTTCCCATTATGTACATTGCACTCCAGCATTTTGCGGGGTACACCCCAAATTATTAGGTATTTTGGACTTTGGGGTTTATTTACTAAAGGCAAATCTACTTTGCACTACAAGTGCACTTGCTGGATATCCGAGGGGGACATGCAAGCAAACAAAAAAAACACCATCTTTGCTTTTACATGATTGGATGTTACAATCACCAGTGATCCCTCAGATTTTCAGCAGCTACACTTTTACTGCAGAGTGGATTTGTCTTTACTAAACCCCAAACTACCCAATGATTTGGGGTGTACACAACAATGTGCTAGAGTGCAATTTGCTTAATGGGGACACTAGTTAGATTGATCTGTGTGTCCCCAAGAAAAGACATTGGTAGGGTTTTACCTTCACTTCCTGTTTAGCTGTGTGACAGGAAGTGAAGCCAATTTTACTAAAAGGGGAAACAAAGCCCAACCTAAAAAAACAACAAAAAAACAACAGGGGTTCTAACACTTACTTTGTTTCCCTCAAAATGCCCACAATTAGAATCGGATTGCCTTGAGCTTTTTTTAAGTGCAGTGCTCTAAATCAGTGCTTCTCAAGTACCCCCAACAGGCCATGTTTGCAGGTTTTCCTTCATCTTGCACGTGTGCTTTAAATCAGTCAATGGTTTTAAATTTTGGACAGCAATTCTCGATAAGATAAATTCACAAAACATGTCCTGTTGGGGGTACTTGAGGACTGAGGCTGAGAACCACTGCAGTAAAAAGGAAAATTTAATACTTACCGCTCTGTATTTTTCGTTTCCTGGTGACGCTCCATGGCAGCACACAATACAATACATGCATATGCTAGCATGAAGGCACCAGGGTAGACAAATCACACCTGTTTTGTTTTGACATGCCAATCAGCTGTCACATTTGTTGCAAAGAAAGCGCAAAACAAACCTCAAAACTTTGCATCAAATTTTATTGGTCAACAAAACAAAAAGTGAAGCCAAAATAAAAAAAAACAGGGTCAATTTGAAACAGTTACAGACTCACAACATCTTGAGAAAGTTTTCGCAAAATAATGCAGCAGACAATTAAATCAAAGTGAACAAACGACATACATTAACAACATCAAAATTATTTCAGGGGAACATTTCCCCCACACAAAAAAATACAATCCACCAAATTAAAACAAACACTTGTTTTGCAAAGACATAACAAATAAAATACATGTGTTACAAACTCGATAAGGACACCAAAATGTACTTTTTGCCCCTCACACACACGCACGCACACACTTGCCTCTTTTCAGGGCAAGGGCGAGGATGCTATCTGCTAGCTTTATATAACATAGGTTTGTGTGCTAATGAGGCAATTGAAAACACATGCACAGTCCATGAAACACCCAAATGCAAGTTCACCCAATGTAGAGACTGAACTTCAAAGTGGGTACACCTGTTAAGGATGTCCTTCGATTACTAACCCATAAAAACACTCTCTGAGCATGCCCAGAAATGTCCAGGTGCTGCTCACACACAAAAAGCACCACCAAAAAATCTAACTGGCTGGGCATGCTCAGAAGAACTCAAATGCAGCTAGCAGAAAATCCCCCCCCCCCTGTCCAAAATTAAGCACATCATCCAGCATGCTATAGAAAATTAGAGATAGGATAAACACCCCCCCCCCCCTTACCAACAAATACCATTGCAGTCTATGGGAACTGACTTGTTAATTTTGCTAGTCCCCACTTGCCTGGCTTATCTTCTAGTTATTGGCCTTAAAATGGGGGCCCAGGTCCCACCCTAAGGGACATATATCAATGTCACCAATTTGGACAACACCAAAAACAAAACAAGGAGAAGTGCCTTTAAATATGCCAAATTGCTTAAGGGCCATTTCACACCACATGCAGTCCATTGCGTTTTTTTATGCATCAAAAATGCATGGAAAGTTGGTTATATGGTTCTAAATGGCAGTGTTTGTTCCAGTGCGTTCCAGTTCCGCAAAAAAAGTAGAACATGCTGCATTTTACCTGCACTGGACTGTATTGGAACGCAGCAAAACGCATCATAAACGCACTGGAACTCACAGGAACACACCTAAATACACCAAAAACGCACTGGAACACACTTGTCCTTATCTATGGTTAATAAAAAAGAGGGGTGAAAAAAAAGCACTGGACTGCATCAAAAACGTACCAAAAATGCACCGGAACGCATCAAAAACGTGCATGCAAAAAAGCACCTGGAACGCATCCGGATTGCGTTTCTATGGTGTGAACTGGCCCTAGTTCACACCATAGAAACGCAGTCTGGATGCGATCCAGGTGCTTTTCTGCATGCGCGTTTTTAACACGTTCCACTGCATTTTTGATGCGTTTTTATGCAGTCCAGTGTTTTTTTTCCCCTCTTTTCACTTAGGACAAGTGTGTTGCAGTGCGTCTTTGGTGCATTTAGGTGCATTCCGGTGCATTCCAGTGCGTTTTTGGTACGTGCCGTTGCTTTTTTGATGTGCTTTACTGCGGTCCAGTACTGTTCTGTACCTAAAAAATGCAGCATGACCATTTTTTTTCCTTTCTGAAACGCACTGGAACGGACTGCAGTGGTGTGAACTATGCCATTGGCATTAATGTGATCAACTTTCTTTGCGTTTTTCATGCATCAAAAAAACGCACTGCACTGCATCCGGTGTGAACTGGCCCTAAATATCATACCTGGGGGGTGTCTATAGTATGCCTGTAAAGTAGCGCATGTTTTCCATGTTTATAACAGTTCAAGAGCAAAATGACATTTCTAAAGTAAAATAATAGTCACTCGCGGCTGTAATGAATTGCTGGTTCCCTTCCCGTCAATACAGATAAAAGTCATTGAAAGTCTTTGAAAAAAAAAATGTGTGGGGGTCCCCCAAATTCCATTACCAGGCCCTTCAGGTCTGGAATGGATATTAAGGGGAACCCTGCCGCAAATTTAAAAAAAAATGCGTGCGGTTCCCCCAAATATCCATACCAGGCCCTTCAGATCTGGTATGGATTTTAAGGGGAACTCCACCCCAAATTTAAAAAAAATATGGCGTGGAGTCCCCCTAAAAATCCACACCAGACCCTTATCCGAGCACGCAACCTGGCAGGTCGCCCCCCCCCCCCTCCTGAACCGTACCAGGCCACATGCCCTCAACATGGGGAGGATGTCCCCATGTTGATGGGGACAAGGGCCTCATCCCCACAACCCTTGCCCGGTGATTGTGGGGGTCTGGGGGCGGGGGGCTTATCGGAATCTGGAAGACCCCTTTAACAAAGAGGATCCCCAGATCCCGGCCCCCCTGTGTGAAATGGTAATGGGGTACATTGTACCCCTAACATTTCACAAAGAAAGTGTCAAAAATGTAAAAAATGACAATAGCCGGTTTTTGACAATTCCTTTATTAATGTCTTCTCCTTTCTTCCATCTTCTTCTTTCTTCTTCTTCCTTCTTCTTCCATCTTCTTCTGTTCTCTATTCGGGTTTCTTCCTCCATCTTGTTCTTCATCTTCCTCTTCCTTCTTCCTTCTTCCTTCGGTGTGTTACGGAATGTTCTCTTTCTAACTCCGTCGGAATTTCCAACGGAAAAAGTCGGATGGGGCACACACACGGTCGGAATATCGGATGAAAAAAAATATGTTTGAAGTCAAATCCACTCCTTTGGATGTAAACTGTCTCTTATTATCTGATGAAATCTCTTCAATTCTCCGTGCTACAGTGTTACGAGCCAGGCAAATGTTGGCAAGCTCTTGCTTCTTCTCGGGAAAGATATTCTCAACCATTTTCATAACGCATTCTTTGATAATGTCACCCTCAGCAAAAGATTTGCAATTTTTAGCAATTAACGTTGCCACCTCATAGCTCGCCTTTGTGGCATTTTCATTTGACTCACGGGCTCTTGTGAAAAATCGCTGTTGTGACATTAAAACAGCTTCAAGTTGCTTCAACTTTTCACTGCGGTCGCACCCTATTAGCTTGTCCTATGTGCGACTGGTAGTGTCTCTTGACGTTAAATTCCTTATAAACAGCCACAGTCTCTTGGCATATTACACAAACACAGTGATTCTGTATTTCAGTGTAGATATATTCACTTTCCACCTGTCCTGGAAGCGGCGGCCCTCACTGTCAACTTTCCTTCTCTTATTTACATTTGCCATTTTAGAAATTGACCAGAAGGGGAAGGGATCATGTGAGCGCTGTGCCAGAGGTTTTGGTCTAAGCTTGTTCGTCCAATACACTAATACACTGACAACAAGTATTCTCCTACCTTTTGTGGCTGTGTGTGGTGAAGAGTCTAATGCGGCGTACACACGATCGTTTTTCATGCCATTTTTTAAACCAACGTTTTTCTCGTCGTTTTTTTTCATGTTTCCTCTCAAGCCTGTCTTGCGTACACACGATCATTTAAAAAAACGTTCAAGCAAAGCGCAGTGACGTACAACACGTACGACGGCACTATAAAGGGGAAGTTCCGTTCGGATGGCGCCACCCTTCATGTTAGTAAAGTTTGTTGAGCGACGATTCGCGCTTTTCAGCCTCGTGCTTTTCAGTCCGTTACAGCGTGACGAATGTGCTATCCCTATTACAAACGCTAGTTTTACCAGAACGAGCGCTCCCGTCTCATACTTGATTCTAAGCATGCACATTTTTTTTCACCTCGTAAAAGCATACACACTATCGTTTTTCAAGTCGTTAAAATAAACGACATGAAAAACGACGTGAAAAAATAGAGCATGTTCGAAATTTTTAATGCCCGTTTTTCACGCCGATAAAAATGCTCTGGAGCATACACACGATCGGTTTTAATGCCTATTTTTAAAAATGGCATTTTTAACGGCATGAAAAACGATCGTGTGTATGGGGCATAAGGCTGCTTTCACACTGGGGCGCTTTGCAGGGGCTATTGCACTAAAAATAGCGCCTGCAAAGCGCCCTGAAAGAGCCGCTCCTTTCTCTCCAGTGTGAAAGTCCTCGGGCTTCACACTGGAGAGGTGCGCTAGCAGGACGGTAAAAAAAGTCCTGCTAGCCGCATCTTTACAGCACTGTAGGAGCGGTGTATACACCGCTCCTAAAGCGCCCCTGCCCATTGAAATCAATGGGCAGCGCGGCTGTACCGCCAGCATAGTGCCGCTTTGCGGGCGGTTTTAACCCTTTTTCGGCCGCTAGCGGGGGTTAAAAGCGCCCCGCTAGCGGCCGAAAATCGCGGCAAAAACTACGATAAAGTGCTGCTAAAAATAGCGTCACTTTACCGCCAACGCCCGCAATGCCCCAGTGTGAAAGTACCCTAAGAATGAGCTTGGGCGTGTTATTTGGATAGATGGATATATATCTCTCCACTCAGGGTAACGATGAGCTCAGGCGTGTTATGTTTAAAAAAAATAATAGATAGAGATATATATATATATATATATATATATCTATATCTTCTTTAGCCTCTGACTAATCCACAAGCACCTCTCGGGGTAAGGATGAGCTTGAGCGTTTGTTATTTTTTTAAATAATAATCTTTTCTTTAGCCAGCCAAATCCACCAGCGCCTCTCACTGTAAGGATGAGCTCGGGCGTTTTATGTTATTTTTCAATATTAATAATTTTCTTTAGCCAGCCAAATCCACCAGCACCTCTCACTTAAAGGATGAGCTCGGGTGTTTTCTGTTATTTTTTTAAAATGATAATCTTTCTATCAGCCAGCCTAATCCACCAGTGCCTCTCACTGACTGAAAGGAACCGCGTTCCGGTTTGATGTGGCTCCGACTTGGAATTTGCATATATATCCATCTGTGGCCCCCAAGTATATCCATCTGTGGCCCCCAAAGCTCTAGCGTGTTATTTTTTTTGCTGTGAATATTACTATCTTCTTTAGCCTGACAAATCCCTGAGCGCTGCGCTCATTCTTAGGATGAGCCGGGACGTGTTCACAAGTCAATGTGCCCGAGCCCGCAAGGAAGCTGACAGCGCGCAGCACCACCGCCAATCACAGGCACTGTGACATTTTCCCGATCTCTGCATCTGCAGTCTGCAGATGCAGAGATTGGGAATAGTCACAGTGCCTGTGATTGGCTCTGCGCACTTTCAGCTTCATAGCGGCTCTGGCACATCGACTTCTGAACACGCCCAACACAACTTGAATGTCATTGTGACTAAAGCTAATGAAGGGCAGGATAAAATAAAAAAAACTGCCATACCTTAACCACTTCCCTACCCACGTATTGTCAAATGACGTCCCAGGAGGGATCTCCCATCCTGGGCGGGAGTCGTATGACGTCCTCGGCTTCCCAGCCGTCTAGGGGGCGCGTGCGTCACTCAGGAGTAGGGATGAGCTTTACAGTAGGTGCCGCCGATATTGTGTCACTCTCGCCTCTTCTAGCGGCAAGATTGACACCCTACGAGCCCCGTCGTGAGAGCCAGTGCCGAGCTGTCTTGTCATCGGGAAAGGAAAAATTTTGTTTTTCCTTTCACAATGAGTGACACGCATTGCCGGTAGACGGAGATCCTACGTGGATTCCCGCCAATACCAGGCACTGTGTTTGGTATGAATCTTGAGCGCGAACTCCACGCCAATTTTTAAATAAAAAACCAGCATGGGTTCCCCCTCTAGGAGCATACCAGGCCCTTCGGTCTGGTATGGATTTGAAGAGGACTCCCCTAAGCCCAAAAATCGGCGTGGGGGTCCCCCTCAAAATCCAAACCAGACCCTTATCCGAGCACGCAACCTGGCAGGCTGCAGGGGAAGAGGGGGGACGAGAGAGCGGCCCCCCCTCCCTCCTGAACCGTACCAGGCCGCATGCCCTCAACATGGGGGGGTTTGGTGCTCTGGGGCAGGGGGGCGACCTGCGGCCCCCCACCCCAAAGCACCATGTGCCCATGTTGATGGGGACAAGGGCCTCTTCCTGACAACCCTGGCCGTTGGTTGTCGGGGTCTGCGGGTGGGGGCTGATCGGAATTCGGGAGCCCCCCTTTAATAAGGGGGCCCCCAGATGCCGGCCCACCACCCTATGTGAATGAGTATGGGGTACATCGTACCCCTACCCATTCACCTGGTGGAAAAAAAATGGCAATAAAAAAACACACACAGCTTTTTAAAGTAATTTATTACACAGCTTCGGGGGTCTTCTTCTGACTTTGGGGGTCTCCGGTGTCATCACTGCGCTCTCCGGTTCTTTCTTCCTTCTGCCGGGCCACCGCTATCTTCTTCCAGCTCTTTTGCTAGCGGGGCCCGGTCTTCTCCGTCGCCTTCTTCCCTCTTCTCTTCTCCGGTTCTTTCTTTCTTCTGCCGGGCCTCCGCTATCTTCTTCCAGCTCTCTTGCTAGCGGAGGCCCGGTCTTCCCCGTCGTCTCAACTGGCTCTCCGTTGTCCTTCTGCCGGCCCCTCCACTACCTTCTTTCAGCTCTTTTGCTAGTGGAGGGGCCGGTCTTCCCGTCTGCGTCTTCTTCTCTCTTCTCCTCCTCGATGTTGACTTGTCGCTTCCTCCCGCTGTAATGCTGGGTATGCGATGCGCTCGGTTTATATAGGCTTCTCATGACGTCACAGTCACATGCTTCGGGTGGCCCCGAAGCATGTGACTGTGACGTCATGGGAACATGTGACGTCATGAGAAGCCTATATAAACCGAGCGCACCGCATACCCATATCCACGTCGGATCCCGTTCAATACAGTGCCACGTCTCCTCGCTATTGCAGCGAGCGCGAGGTGTGTCGCCACCCTGTCGCCGAGATGTCGGCACCCCTGTCGCCGAGAATCTCCGTGATAGGATCGCGATGAATATACAATGTCGGCGGCACCTACTGTATGTTCGGGTCGAACATGAGTTCGACTCGAACATTGGCTGTTTGCCCGTTCGCCGAACAGCGAACAATTTGGGGTGTTCGCGGCAAATTCGAAAAGCCACAGAACACCCATTCAAAGTCTATGGGAGAAATCAAAAGTGCTAATTTTAAAGGTTAATATGCAAGTTATTGTCATAAAAAGTGTTTGGGGACCTGGGTCCTACCTGGCGTGGGGTTCCCCCCAAAAATCCATACCGGACCCTTATCCGAGAACGCAACCTGGCAGGCCGCAGGAAAAGAGGTGGGGACAAGAGAGCGCCCCCCCTGCTGAACCGTACCAAGCCACATGCCCTCAACATGGGGAGGATGTCCCCATGTTGATGGGGACAAGGGTCTCATCCCCACAACCCTTGCCCGGTGGTTGTGTGGGTCTGCGGGCGGGGGGCTTATCGGAATCTGGAAGCCCCCTTTAACAAAGGGGACCCCCAGATACCGGCCCCCCCTATGTGAATTGGTAAAGGGTACATTGTACCTCTACCATTTCACAAAAAAAAGTGTCAAAATTTTAAAAACGACAGGAGACGGCTTGGGACAAGTCCTTTATTAAAAATAAAAAAAAGATTCCAGCGATGTAATCCACTCTCGATCTCCAGTGATGTAATCCATTCTCGGTATCCAGCCATGATCTCGAGCGAGGATTCGACGCACACGATCCTGCCTCCACCGGAGGCACCCCACGAATGACGCGCCGCCAGCCTGACAGCTCTTATATAGCTGGGGGCGGGGCCAGAGACGCAAGGGGAATCACCAGGGTAACCCAGTGACGTGTATGGGTGACCCCGCCCCCCTCTGGTGCAACAGGAAACCTGCATTGCGTCAGAGGGGGCAGGGTCACCCGTACACTTCACTGGGTAACCCCGGCGATTCCCCTTGCATCTCTGGCCCTGCCCTCAGCTATATAAGAGCTGTCAGGCTGACGGCACGTCATTCGTAGGGTGCCTCCAGTGGAGGCAGGATCGCGTGCGACGTATCCTCGCTGGAGATCATCACTGGAGATCATCGCTGGATACCGAGAATCAATTATATCGCTGGAGATCGAGAGTGGATTACATCGCTGGAATCTTTTTTTTTGTTTTGTTTTTAATAAAGGACTTGTCCCAAGCTGTCTCCTGACGTTTTTAACATTTTGACACTTTTTTTTGTGAAATGGTAGGCCCTTACCAATTCACATAGGGGGGGCTGGGATCTGGGGGTCCCCTTTGTTAAAGGGGCTTCCAGATTCTGATAAGCCCCCGCCCGTAGACCCCCACAACCACCGGGCAAGGGTTGTGGGGATGAGACCCTTGTCCCCAACATGGGGACATCCTCCCCATGTTGAGGGCATGTGGCCTGGTACGGTTCAGGAGGGGGGGCGCTCTCTCGTCCCCCCCTCTTTTCCTGCGGCCTGCCAGGTTGCGTGCTCGGATAAGGGTGGATTTTTGGGGGGAACCCCAAGCCATTTTTTTTATTTGGCGCAGGGTTCCCCTTAATATCCATACCAGACCTGAAGGGCCTGGTAATGGGAGTTGGGGGGACCCCCACGCTTTTTTTTTTTTTCAATGACTTTTATCTGTATTGCCGGGACCCGACAATTCATTATAGCCGCGAGTAGTTTTAAATGACTTTTTTTCCTTTAGAAATGTCATTTTGTGCAGAAACTGTTATAAACACGGGAAACGTGCACTACTTTA
Source organism: Rana muscosa (assembly GCA_029206835.1). NCBI lineage: Eukaryota > Metazoa > Chordata > Amphibia > Anura > Ranidae > Rana > Rana muscosa. Next base: position 12,424,122 of record JARGYO010000162.1, read on the forward strand.
CAGGCATACTATAGACACCCCCCAGGTATGAAATTTAAAGGAATATTTCACTTTTATTGTTTCACTTTAAACATTATTAAAATCACTGCTCCCGAAAAAAATGTAGTTTTTAAAACTTTTTTTTGCATTGATACATGTCCCCTGGGGCAGGACCCGGGTCCCCAAGCACTTTTTATGACAATAACTTGCATATTAGACTTTAAAATTAGCACTTTTGATTTTTCATGTTCGTGTCCCATAGACTTTAATGGTGTTCGCGTGTTCGAACAAATTGTTTGCCTGTTCGCATATTCTGCTGCGAACCGAACCGGGGGGTGTTCGGCTCATCCCTACTGCCGATAGGCATGCCCGGTGGCCCCGATGTCCTCCGGGAACCCGCGATTGCCTGTCACAGAGCAGGGACGTGGATCTGTGTGTGTAAGTCATGTCCTGTCAGGGGAGAGGATCACCTCCCCCAGTCAGTCCCCTCCCCCCACAGTTAGAATCCCTGCCAGTGACATTTATACAGTAATCAATGCATTTTTATAGCACTGATCGCTGTATAAATGTGAATGGTCCCACCGCAATGTCACAGTCACGATAAAGATTGCAGATCGCCGCCATTACTATTAAAAATAAATAAACAAACAAAAATGGCATAAATCTATCCCCCATTTTGTAGAAGCTATAACTTTTGTGCAAACCAATCAATATACGCTTATTGCAATTTTTTTACCAAAAATATGTAGAAGAATACATATCAGCCTAAACTGGGGAAATTGTTTATTTTTTTTTTTAAATTGGAATATTTATTATAGCAAAAATTAAAAAATATTGTGTTTTTTTCAAACTTGTCACTCTTTTGTTTATAGCGCAAAAAATAAAAACAGCACAGGTGATCAAATACCACCAAAAGAAAGCTCTATTTGTGGGGGAAAAAACTATAAAAATGTAATTTGGGTACAGTGTTGTATGACCGCACAATTGTCATGTTACAGCGCTGAAAATTGGCCTGGGCAGGAAAGCAGTGAAAATGCCCTGTATTGAAGTGGTTAAAAACTTTGAGATTTGCTCTGTTCTAGTATTTGTAAATGAAGGCTAAGAAATAATGCTTTGATCATTTAAATCCTTATATTTTTTAATTATTGTAAACCTAAAGTGCTGTGTTAGTATATGTGGTTTTACAGCAGTTTAAAGTAAGTGACATTTGGTTTACAACTCATCTATCCCAGTGGACTTTTGGTTCTAGTCTATTACAGTACTTGCTTTTTCTTGTTCTCCTTAAGAGCATACACCGTAAAAATGCTAAAAGGGACACTTTCTATTCCAGTGTCAATGACCAGACATTAAAGGCAAACAGTGACTGTTGTAATTATATGACATTGCATTTAGTCCACATTGTACTGGATTGATTTTCATTCTAAGAAACACACCTCCTACATGTGCATCTTGACAATGCTGCTACGTGCGAAGACAGAAGGAAAAGGACTTTGGAAGACCTTATGCCTATTTATTGAATACAACTGGGTTATGAAGCATATAATATAATGCATCACACAGGCTGAAAGCATCCTGTGGGCATCCTTTTGAGCCGAGCAGTGAACGCCAAGATTCACGTTTCAGATAGGGTTGCAACCTCATCCCTTTAAACCCGAACACCTTTGACTTACACAGGTTCTGAGGCTAATTAAATGCAGATAAGGCACCAAGTGAGTTTAATTACCACCTTAATCAGCCACAGAACCTGTGCAATTAATATGTGTTTGGGTTCACACTTGTCCGACAAACGCTCCGACATTGGGAGCTCATGTCGCATGACGTGTGAAAATCAATGTTAACTGGTCCCACACAAGTCGGTCCAACTTTGAAGATGCTCCCTGTACTACTTTGGTCTGACTTTGATCCTACTTCAGCCCATTGACTATCATTGAAGTCGGATCAAAGTCAGACCGCGGTCTTGCATGATCCGACTTTGGCATGAGACTTGTGCTCTGCTGATCTTGAGGGGGAACTCCACGCCAAATTTTAAATAAAAAAAAACGGCATGGGTTCCCCTCCAGGTGCATACCAGGCCCTTCGGTCTGGTATGGATTTTAAGGGGAACCCCCTAAGCCGAAAAAACGGCGTGGGGGTCCCCCTCAAAATCCAAACCAGACCCTTATCCGAGCACGCAAACTGGCAGGCCGCAGGAAAAGAGGGGGGATGAGAGAGCAGCCCCCCTCCCTCCTGAACCATACCAGGCCGCATGCCCTCAACATGGGGGGTTTGGTGCTTTGGGGCAGGGGGGCAATCTGCGGCCCCCCCCACCCCAAAGCACCCTGCCCCCATGTTGATGAGGACAAGGGCCTCTTCCTGACAACCCTGGCCGTTGGTTGTCGGGGTCTTATCGGAATCCAGGAGCCCCCTTTAATAAGGGGGCCCCATATCCCGGCCCCCCACCCTATGTGAATGAGTATAGGGTACATCGTACCCCTACCCATTCACCTGGTGGAAAAAATTGTCAATAAAAAAACACTAAACAGGTTTTTAAAGTAATTTACAGCTTCGGGGGTCTTCTTCCGACTCCGGGGGTGTCTTCTGACTTCGGGGGTCTTCTCCCTACTCCAGGGGTCTCTTCCGACTTCTGGGGTCTTCTTCCGACTTTGGGGGTCTTCTTCTGACTCCGGGGGTCTCTTCCGATTACGGGGGTCTCTTCTTCTGCTCTCCGGTTCTTTCTGCCTTCTGCCGTGCGCCTTCGCTATCTTCTTCCAGCTCTTTTGCTAGCGGGGGCCTGGTCTTCTTCGTCGCCTTCTTACCTCTTCTCCTCTTCGATGTTGACACGTCACTTTCTCCCGCTGTAATGCCGGGTGTGCGGTGCGCAACGATTTATATAGGCCTCTCATGATGTCACAGTCACAAGCTCCGGGTGGCCCCGGAGCATGTGACTGTGACGTCATGGGAGTATGTGGCCACCCGGAGCATGTGACTGTGATGTCATGAGAGGCCTATATAAATCGTTGCGGACCGCACACCCAGCATTACAGCGGAGGAAGCGACGAGTGAACATCGAGGAGGAGAGGAGGGAAGAAGGCGACGAAGAAGACCGGGCCCCCACTAGCAAAAGAGCTGGAAGAAGATAGCGGAGGCCCGGCAGAACGAAGAAAGAACCGGAGAGTGAGAGAAGAACCGGAGAGCGCGGAGACGACACCAGAGACCCCCGAAGTCGGAAGAGACCCCCGAAGTTGGAAGAAGACCCCCGAAGCCGGAAGAAGACCCCCGACATTTTTTTCCACCAGGTGAATGGGTAGGGGTACGATGTACCCCATACTCATTCACATAGGGTGGGTGGCCGGAATCTGGGGGCCCCCTTATTAAAGGGGGCTCCTGGATTCCGATAAGCCCCTTCGGCCGCAGACCCCGACAAGCAACGGTCAGGGTTGTTGGGAAGAGGCCCTTGTCCCCATCAACATGGGGGCAGGGTGCTTTGGGGTGGGGGGGGCCGTAGGTCGCCCCCCTGCCCCAAAGCACCAAACTCCCCATGTTGAGGGCATGCGGCCTGGTACGGTTCAGGAGGGAGGGGGGCTGCTCTCTCGCCCCCCTCTTTTCCTGCGGCCTGACAGGTTGCGTGCTCGGATAAGGGGCTGGTTTGGATTTTGAGGGGGACCCCCACGCCGTTTTTTCGGCTTAGGGGGTTCCCCTTAAAATCCATATCAGACCGAAGGGCCTGATATTCTTCTGGAGGGGAACCCATGCCGTTTTTTTTATTTAAAATTTGGCGTGGAGCTCCCCCTCAAGATTCATACCAAACACAGTGCCTGGTATTGGCGGGGATCCAAGTCGGATCCCCGTTCATTGAAAGTCGGACGTATGTCAGCTTCAAGTCGCAGGGCAAAGTCGGATCCAAAGTAGGACGGCTATCGTGTCGCACAAGTGTCTAAAAGGAATGAGGTGGCAACCCTAATTTCAGAAGGGAATACTGTTATGTACAATACACCCAAGTGAATGTTTCTGTATAGATTTTATATGGATTTTAATAAGTGAAACTAAACATTTTCTTCTGTTTTAATTTGTTTACTTCATCCATTTGTGATACATTTTTACTCTGGAGTGGCAGTGAACCTGTGTAGAAGGCAGATCATATGGTGAAAATTTGTAATGAGCCCATTTAGACTTTCCATTATAATTAGGAGTCATTTAAAAAGTTCCCCATCCAATATGTGGTAATGAGAGGCACAGATCAGATGAATTAACACAGATCAGATGAATTAACAGTTCCACACTGATATGATTTGTGGCAAAGATTGGTTTGCATTTTTATTTAAACTTGTTGATGTCACATATTATTTTGAACATTATATTTGATTGCACATTTATGCATTGTGTATATCAGCGTTTCCTGTTGCATCATGGCAGCATACACCTTTGGGTTGTGGCTCCGCCCCCACAACCTGATAGGACCGAGTAGCTATTAAGCCCAGAGCGGGCCCCTGCCCAGGTATTCAAATTTTTTCCTCACCTGATCAGGACTGGAATCGTGAGGCATCCCTTACCGTTTGTTGCCCCAGCAAGGTTCAGCCTCTCCTGGGTGGAAGTCCTTCCTGTACAGCCTCTAAATGAGCTATATGGTTGGAGCCCCATTCTGGTGGTCTGGGGGGCATATTTCAGCCTCTCCTGGGTGAAAGTCCTTCCTCTACAGTCTCTAAACGAGCTACATGGTTGGAGCCCCATTCTGGTGATGCAGGCTTCTCGAAGAAAGCTTTAAACAAGCTTTGATGTACGTGACAGCGATTACTTTTGCTTTTGTTAAATGTTAAATATCACTAAAAATTAACGGTATAAGTAACGGAATACCATTCTTGATGTATTCGTCTGAGACAAAATTCGTGAATCAGCTTGAAAGCAAACCGTGTGTTTTATTATACACACTAAAAAGGAATTAATACAGTTACAGTATATTAATTCAATAGCTTCATAAAGGTTCCAAAATAATGTTCAAGTATAAAATAAAGTTCAGTATATCAGATGCCTCATGCTTCTTAAAATGTCCTTAAAATGGCCGATTAACCCTGTGTATGCTGAATAGTCTGTGGGCTGTAGAAATAGATGTTTCAAGATGACTGGCTGTAGAAGAAGAAGCCCGCGTTCCTTCCTGCTCACTCAGCTTTTAAAGACAATTCTTTCTTTGTTGAAATTCGCGCTCAAAAGTAACCACACCTACATTTTAAAATATTACCTCCCTCTCATTACCCACGATGTAATAAGAAACTCGAGCTTGACAGCTGTTTTCAACTTATACATGATTTTTCCATAGGAAATGCCTCGGTGTAAATTACAGGATGTGGGGGAGATGAGGTCAACCTAAATAGTTCTATACACATAGAAATACCTCAGGATGGAGCATATATCTACATAACCCATCAAAACCCTGACAGTTTCTGGAAACTGAAGCTCAAGTTCAAATGTCACATTTGGGATTTATTAAATCATAAGTCCAACCATTCATCCAGACTAAGAGAAATTCTATTCTTAATCTTGGCCAAATTAAATTTTAGATATTAAGAATATAACATTCCCCTCTGAAATATGAATAATAATCATATTTTTCAATTAAACCATTCAAACCATCTATGTCACAGACACTCTGACTTTGATCCAATAACTCCAAATGATTTGTCACCTGTAACTGAGCCTGCAACTCCAAAACCCATCCTTCTCTTAAGCTTATTTTGCAACATATCATCACCTTTCTTAATTTCATTTCTGATTTGATTATACAATTTTTTTTCATTCTAAACATTAAACATAATTGATATATAATGCATAACATAATAATAATAAAAATAATAACTATAGGATGCGATAAAATATTTCCTGCTGCGGAAGTCATGGAAGTTTTTCCCCAAATGGATATACTAGTTCTGAATTGTCTCCACTAGGTGGCGCCTGCAAAATCCGACCATTGATGACGAGACACTTTCTCTGAGTCTGTCATGATCTGAAAACAAACCTTCTTTTTATCTATAAGAGTAATCAATTCAGAAGTAGTTCCAACTTTTTCTATTCTTGCTGAACATAATGTATGATTATGATAACAAGAATGAAATATACTTTTATCTTGATTAGGTAAACAAATGACTTTAGATTGGAATTGTAAACATGATGACAGATCTAATTGTTCTAAGTCAAAATTATCCTTGTTAAACACAAAATCTGTATACTACAACTTATAATATAATAATTGAGTATCACTAATTGGTACTCCCAAAACAGTTATTGGAACCAGAATTTCTTCTTTCCCTGCTACTGGAATCATAGAAGAACTATAACACTCATTCTGATTACATCCTATCAATTTATTTACCCATAAATCAGTATGATTTATTGCAAATGCATATTCTCTGGGTAAATTCTGCAAAATGCCAAGAGGAGTTATTCCACCCTGAAATGCTTGCGCAATTATTTTAAAGTTAGTGGAATATTCTGTCTGGATCTCTAAACATGCTCTAGCTATATGAGAATGTTCTTCACTTGTCATTAGATTTAAAGTAATTTTCTGGAGATGCAATATGGATGGAGCCATTACATTAGCTGTTTCAAATAACCATTTCTTCTAATATTTGATTCAAATTTCTTTGGATTGTAATACCTTTACTTCCCACTAAACCAGCTCCTAAAATGCCTTCTACGATACCACGTTTATTCCTGTTATGATTCCTAATATTGATTCCAAACTATCTTTCAATTCCCAATTCCATATTAACCAAATGTCCTTGACATTGTGGAAACCTTGTAGAAATTTTCCATTCTGAGATATTAAAGTTCCACAATATAATGACAAACTTTCCTTCTCTCAATAGAGCTCTGGATTGGAAATGGTTAATCTGGAAAAGATTAGCAAGAACGCTATCTTTACCTACACATAGAGTCTTCCTTGGAGACACTACAACAACACTTGCATTAGCACATTTCAATGGATAACCTTCTATTAATATGCAGCACTCATATATACCGGTATCATTTAAAGATACACCTGATTGATGATAAATAAATTTATCATTGATCCAATTCACAGTACCAAAAACTCCTTTATGAATGATATTAGTGGTACTGTGAAGAAAGCTACCCAAAAATTCACCATTCCTTTTCCAAGTTAATAATGAATTTTGAGGCAAAAAATATCTGAGTACTACATACCAAATTCATACCATCTTCATCTATCAATGATTTTTAAGGACTGTGGAGACACTTCTATTTCTGGAACAATAATATCTACCACAGTACGACTAATTTTAACTATCCAATATTTTTCCAAAACTTTGTAGCAAGTAATAATACCGTTCTACTGAATACCACAGTAATTTCCCAGTGATTTCAACATCATTACTATGAATGAATTACAATTCCATACAGCAAGTATGTCTATGTCCTATACATACATATACCAACAAATCTTCTGCTGTATTGACATTACTATATCTAAATGTATCTCTTTTTCATCTATATCAATATCAATATGCTTTTATCACTTTTGTCCTCCGTATTAATATCAATATTTATCATTTTTGTCCTCTATATTAATATCAGTGTCTATATCTCTTTTGTTTCTGAATGATGGAATGTCTTTGCTGTGAAAATCTTCCATCCTGTTAACCTCTGCATGGCTGGAACAGTTTGTGATATAGTATTACCACTGACAAAATTGTCACTAGAGAATGAATCCGTTGATCAACTTTTTCTTTTTAGAACTTTTCTTTTGTTGTCATTTTCCTTCTTTAATCAGGTTTGTTCAAAAACCATTCCTAGGAAAAAATAAAAGCAGTATCATTTATCTAAATATACATTTTTATCTCATAATATACAATTATTGTCTCATAATTAGTGATGAGCCGAACACCCCCGGGTTCGGTTCGCACCAGAACCCGCGAACGGACCGAAAGTTCGAACGAACATTAGAACCCTATTAAATACAATGGATGCGAACGTTCGAATTCTAAAGTGCTAATTATAACAACTATTATGCATGTTATTGTCATAAATAGGGTTTGGGAACCCGGGTTCTGCACCAGGGGACATGTATCAATGCAAAAAGAAGTTTTAAAAACGGTCGTTTTTCGGGAGCAGTCATTTTAATGATGCATAAAGTGAAAAAAAAAAAGTCAAATATTCCTTTAAATATCGTACCTGGGGGGTGTCTAAAGTATGCCTGTGAAGTGCCACGTGTTTCCCGTGTTTAGAACTGTCCCTGCACAAAATGACACTTCTAAAGGAAAAAAAAGCCATTTAAAACTGCTTGCGGCTTTAATGTAATGTCTGGTCCCGGTAATATGGATGAAATTCTTTAAGAAAAATGGCATAGCTACCCCATGACCCCCCCCCTACCCCAGCCCATTACCAGCCCCTTTGGGTCTTGTATGGATATTAAGGGGAACCCCGCACATAAAATAAAAAAGGCCCTATATACTCTGAACAGCCGTATACAGGCGGTGCATACAAGACAGGGACTGTAGGTTTGTTCTTATGTAGAATCTGTTTGTAATTTTGAACAGGTACATTGTTGAAGTGTAGCTCCAGCCCAAAAATCTATTTTTAAACTTTTTGGGAAACATAGGTAAGGGTTATCACCCCTGTAACATTTGTTTTGCTGTCTGTGCCCCTGTTCAGAACATTTCACCTCACTTTCCGTCCCAATGACAACTGTTTTTGAAATGTGGTGTTTTTCTTGAAACAAGGATTGCTGATAAAGCATCAGTACAGATGAGACCCCTTTCTCCCATATTTATTCTTACAGGAGAGAATTTTCCTTTCTAGGGGTAGATTTCCTCTCACTTCCTGTTGTCTTCTTTCGTTTGCAAGTAGGAGTCGTTTGTAAGTTGGATGTTTGAAAGTAGGGACCTGCCGTATATACTCTGCAGAAATAGGCCCCTTAGTTGTTGGTGTTGGCACAACACTGTAAGCACTCAGTTACTCTTGGTTGGTGCTGGAACGCCCTGCTGTCAACTATTATATCAGGAATTTTAATTACATATAATTGTTGAACAGTGGTAGTAAAAATTGGGGCTTTGATGGTGGTGCTGGTGCCACAACACTGTAAGCCCTGACAGTTACTCTTGGTGGGTGCAGCAATGGGCCCTGCTGTGAATTATTAGATCAAGAATTGTAATTACATGCCCCTTTTGAACAGGGGCTGAAAAATTGGGCCTTTCGTGGTGGTGGTGGTGGTGGCGTTGCCACAAGACTGTAAGCCCTCAGAGTTACTCTTGGTGGGTGCAGCAATGGACCCTGCTGTGAATTATTAGATCAAGAATTGTAATTGCATGCCCCTGTTGAACAGGGGCTGAAAAATTGGGCCTTAGGCACTGGTGGCACAACACTACAACCCCTCACAGATACTGTACTTGGAGCACAGCAATGAGCCCTGTTGCAAAGTATTGCTTCAAAAATTGTAATGACACGCCCCTGTTAAACAGGGGCTGAAAAATTGGGCCTTAGGCACTGGTGCCACAACACTCCAACCCCTCACAGATACTGTACTTGGAGCACAGCAATGAGCCCTATGGCAAATTATTGCTAAAAAAATTGTAATTACACGCCCCTGTAAAACAGGGGCTGAAAAATTGGGCCTTAGCCACTGGTGGCGGCACCCATAAACAAAAATGATCTTCCAAGCTATCATCATCAATCGTATCATTGAGGACTCGGAGGAGGAGGATAGCCAGTCAACATAACAGCACAGGCACTCAGCATCAGCATCAGTCTTGAAGGGATGTGACATGTTAAAATCAATTAGTCTGTTATATCAGCATCAGGTGTGTGGTAGCTGGTGGTGATCCAAGACTGGTTCATCTTGATGAAAGTCAGTCGATCAACCGAGTCGGTGGACAGGCGCACCCTGTGATCCGTGACAAATCCTCCAGCAGCACTGAATGTGCGTTCCGAAAGAACGCTGGATGCAGGACAGGCCAGTAGCTCAATTGCATACTGTGCAAGCTCTGGCCAGTGATCCATCCTCAAGACCCAGTAAGCCAGAGGATTTTCGGTGGGGAAGGTGTCCAAGTCTGACCTTGCCCCTAGATATTCCTGCACCATGTTTATCAGACGCTGGCGATGGTTGCTGGAACCGATCATACTTTGGGGCTGCGGACTAAAGAATTGTCTGAACGCATCGGTCAGACGGCCACCTTCCCCACCGCTCCTTCTTTGACTGGCCGAAACCTCAGCAACTCGTTGTCCAGGACCAGGAGTTTGTAACCTCCCAGTCTCTGGGAACGCGTTGCACAGACCTTTCTGCAAGGCCTCCCGGAGTTGTCTCATCCTCTGCTCCCTCTGCGACGGTAACATAAGGTCCGCAACCTTACCCTTGTACCGTGGATCAAGGAGAGTGGCCAGCCAGTAATGGTCCCTCTCCTTGATCCGAAGAATACGAGGATCCTTCCGCAGACTTTGCAGGATCAGGGAGGCCATGCAGCGTAGGTTTGCTGAGGCATTCGCTCCGGAGTCCTCTGGGTCACTAAGGACGACATGATCCGCAGCCACCTCCTCCCAGCCACGTACAAGTCCACTGGTTTCTTGGGACTGTAAATCATCCCTAAAAGACTGCTGCTGATGATGCTGAGTGCCAGCCTCCACCTCCATGCTGACACAATCCTCCTCCTCCTCCTCCTCCTCCTCCTCCTCTTCCTGTGCGATGGGTGGGACAGAAGGAACACTGTCTGGGTAAAGGGGGCCTTGAGAGGCAAGGAAGTCCTCCTCTTCCTGCCTCTGTTCTGCCTCAAGTGCCCTGTCCATTATTCCACGCAGCGTGTGCTCCAACAGGTGGACAAGAGGTACAGTGTCACTGATGCATGCACTGTCACTGCTCACCATCCTCGTGGCCTCCTCAAATGGTGCCAGGACAGTGCATGCATCCCTGATCATGCCCCACTGGCGTGGAGAAAAAAACCAAGCTCCCCTGACCCTGTCCTGGTGCCGTAGTCGCACAGGTACTCATTGATGGCCCTCTGCTGCGTGTGCAGCCGCTGCAGCATGGCCAACGTTGAGTTCCACCTGGTGGGCATGTCACATATAAGGCGGTTCTTGGGCAGGTTCAACTCCTTTTGCAGCTCAGCCAGGCGAGCACTGGCATTATAAGATCTGCGGAAATGCACACAGACTTTCCTGGCCTGCCTCAGGACATCCTGTAAGCCCGGGTACCTGCCCAAGAACCGCTGCACCACCAGGTTAAGGACGTGAGCCACACAGGGCACATGGGTCAGTTGTCCCTGTCGGAGGGCGGAGAGGAGGTTGGTGCCATTGTCGCAAACCACCATTCCTGGCTTAAGCTGGCGTGGCGTCAACCACCTCTCGGCCTGGCCCTGCAGAGCAGACAGGACCTCTGCCCCAGTGTGGCTTCTGTCCCCCAAACACACCAGCGCAAGCACGGCATGGCATCTTTTTGCCTGCGTACTTGCGTAGCCCCGTGAACGGCTACGGAGCACCGCTGGTTCATAGGACAAACCACAGGAAGAGGCCATGGAGGAAGAAGAAGAGGAGGGGGTGGAGGAGAGAGGTGTGTCACAACCAGTAGTAGCATTTTGGAGGCGTGGCGGTGGGACAACCTCCAACACTACTGCACCTTGTCCTGCATCCTTCCCAGCTGCCAAAAGAGTGACCCAATGGGCCGTGAAAGAAAGGTAACGTCCCTGTCCATGCCTGCTGGACCATGAGTCAGCGGTAATATGCACCTTACCGCTGACCGCCCTGTCCAGCGAGGCCAAGACATTGCCTTCCACATGCCGGTAGAGAGCCGGAATAGCCTTCCGTGAGAAAAAGTGGCGTTTGGGAACCTGCCACTGAGGAACCGCACATTGCACAAACTCACGGAAGGGGGCCGAGTCTACCAACTGAAAAGGCAGCAGTTGAAGCGCTAGCAATTTAGCCAAGCTAGCATTCAACCGCTGGGCATGTGGATGGCTGGGAGTGAACTTCTTTCGACGGTCCAGCAGCTGGGGCAGGGAAATTTGCCTGCTAGAATCGGACGTCGGTGTACTGCTAGCAGAGTGGCCGCAAGTACTTGGCTGTGACACACCTAATTCTACACCTTCATTCCTCTCAGTGCATGTTTCAGAGAGGACTGAAGTTATAGTGGGGTTAGAGATCCCAGCTGATGCGGTGCAAGGAGAGGTCCGCTTTGTTCTTTGGTGTGGGTCTTTGAGGTAGGCTTGCCAACGAGCTGCATGGCAGGTCAACATATGTCTGGTCAGGCATGTGGTACCCAAGCGGCTGATGTTTTGGCCACGCGATATACGCTTGAGACATATGTTGCAAACAGCAGCTGTGCGATCTGATGCACTAGCCTCAAAAAAGGCCCACACCAAAGAACTTTTTGAATGACGGGCAGAGGCAGCGCCCTGCACAGGCGGAGGTCTGCGGTGTGATTCCGTCGGTGTACTGCCCTTACGCTGGCCACCAAAGGGCATCCTGCCTCGTTGGAGATGTGCCTCCTCCTCATCCTCCTCCTCCTCCTCTCTCCTATTAGGCACCCACGTGGAGTCAGTGACCTCATCATCACCTCCCTCCTCATCACTGGAGCCAATCTGGCAGTATGCTGCAGCTGCTGGAACATGACTGCCAGATTGGTGTCCTTCTTGAGCATCCCCTCTGTCTGCTCTCACGCTACTGCCTTCCTCTAGCTGGGTTTCATCATCAGACCCTTCGAAACGCTGGGCATCCTCCTGGAGCATGTACCCAACACTGTGCTGAAACAGTTCGGGGGACTCCTCAGGAGGAGGACATGGTGGGTCTAGGGAAGGAGTGACTGATGATGAGTCTGACATTGATACCAGGGAAGAGGACGCTTTGGCAGCTGCTTTTCCAGTACCCTGAGCCTGGGTGAGAGAGGATGAGGAGGAGGAGGAGGGCTTGGTCATCCACTCTACCAAGTCTTCGGCATGATGTGGCTCAACATGTCCAGCTGCCGAAAAGAAGGACAAGCGTGTCCCATGGCCATGTGCTGATGACAATGCACCGCGTCCACGACCAGCACTGTTGCCCCCAGACACAGAGCCTGCTTGCCCTCTTTTATTGCCTCCTGACTGTCTGCCTCTCCTTGTTTGCCTTCCAGACATTCTAATAGATGGCCTGCAGGGAGATGGGAAAAAAGCAATAAGGGCTACCTTCAGGTGTCCTTCTCTGTCCCTTGAAACAAGGACTTTGACAGTGAAAGAAACTGACACACTCTCCCTACCTACAGTTTTCTGTCCCTAGAAAAAATGTTTTTTTTAAGCACAATTTAGCACAAGGAGAATTCACTCACTGTCCTTCCATGTCCCTGGAAACAAGGACTTTGACAGTGAAAGAAACTGACACACTCTCCCTACCTACAGTTTTCTGTCCCTAGAAAAAATGTTTTTTTTAAGCACAATTTAGCACAAGGAGAATTCACTCACTGTCCTTCCAGGTCCCTGGAAACAAGGACTTTGACAGTGAAAGAAACTGACACACTCTCCCTACCTACAGTTTTCTGTCCCTAGAAAAAATGTTTTTTTTAAGCACAATTTAGCACAAGGAGAATTCACTCACTGTCCTTCCAGGTCCCTGGAAACAAGGACTTTGACAGTGAAAGAAACTGACACACTCTCCCTACCTACAGTTTTCTGTCCCTAGAAAAAATGTTTTTTTTAAGCACAATTTAGCACAAGGAGAATTCACTCACTGTCCTTCCAGGTCCCTGGAAACAAGGACTTTGACAGTGAAAGAAACTGACACACTCTCCCTACCTACAGTTTTCTGTCCCTAGAAAAAATGTTTTTTTTTAAGCACAATTTAGCACAAGGAGAATTCACTCACTGTCCTTCCAGGTCCCTGGAAACAAGGACTTTGACAGTGAAAGAAACTGACACACTCTCCCTACCTACAGTTTTCTGTCCCTAGAAAAAAAGTTTTTTTTAAGCACAATTTAGCACAAGGAGAATTCACTCACTGTCCTTCCAGGTCCCTGGAAACAAGGACTTTGACAGTGAAAGAAACTGACACACTCTCCCTACCTACAGTTTTCTGTCCCTAGAAAAAATGTTTTTTTAAAGCACAATTTAGCACAAGGAGAATTCACTCACTGTCCTTCCAGGTCCCTGGAAACAAGGACTTTGACAGTGAAAGAAACTGACACACTCTCCCTACCTACAGTTTTCTGTCCCTAGAAAAAATGTTTTTTTTAAGCACAATTTAGCACAAGGAGAATTCACTCACTGTCCTTCCAGGTCCCTGGAAACAAGGACTTTGACAGTGAAAGAAACTGACACACTCTCCCTACCTACAGTTTTCTGTCCCTAGAAAAAATGTTTTTTTTAAGCACAATTTAGCACAAGGAGAATTCACTCACTGTCCTTCCAGGTCCCTGGAAACAAGGACTTTGACAGTGAAAGAAACTGACACACTCTCCCTACCTACAGTTTTCTGTCCCTAGAAAAAATGTTTTTTTTAAGCACAATTTAGCACAAGGAGAATTCACTCACTGTCCTTCCAGGTCCCTGGAAACAAGGACTTTGACAGTGAAAGAAACTGACACACTCTCCCTACCTACAGTTTTCTGTCCCTAGAAAAAATGTTTTTTTTAAGCACAATTTAGCACAAGGAGAATTCACTCACTGTCCTTCCAGGTCCCTGGAAACAAGGACTTTGACAGTGAAAGAAACTGACACACTCTCCCTACCTACAGTTTTCTGTCCCTAGAAAAAATGTTTTTTTTAAGCACAATTTAGCACAAGGAGAATTCACTCACTGTCCTTCCAGGTCCCTGGAAACAAGGACTTTGACAGTGAAAGAAACTGACACACTCTCCCTACCTACAGTTTTCTGTCCCTAGAAAAAATGTTTTTTTAAGCACAATTTAGCACAAGGAGAATTCACTCACTGTCCTTCCAGGTCCCTGGAAACAAGGACTTTGACAGTGAAAGAAACTGACACACTCTCCCTACCTACAGTTTTCTGTCCCTAGAAAAAATGTTTTTTTTTAAGCACAATTTAGCACAAGGAGAATTCACTCACTGTCCTTCCAGGTCCCTGGAAACAAGGACTTTGACAGTGAAAGAAACTGACACACTCTCCCTAGCTACAGTTTTCTGTCCCTAGAAAAAATGTTTTTTTTAAGCACAATATAGCACAAGCACAAAACACACTGACACTCTCCCTACCTATCCTTCTCTTTCCCTAAACTAAAGGAATCCAGGTTAAGCAAGAAAGAAATAAAAGTCACTGTCCCTGCCTATGCTGCTCTATCCCTGCTCCGGAACACACTACACTAGGCCGCCGTGCTGGCGGCCTTTTATAGTGTGGGGCGTGTACTAAACACCCTCAGCAATAATTGGCCACAGGCATCCTGCCTGTGGCCAATCATTGCTCTCCTCGCTGCCGGCGCTGTGATTGGCCAAGCATGCGGGGTCACAGTGCATGCTTGGCCAATCACAGCGCCTGGATGACACTGCGATGGCGTAGTGCATTGTGGGCCGTTCGCGTCACTCGAATTTGGCGCGAACGGCCCAAATCGTTCGATCTTCGTCGAACGATCGAACAGCCGATGTTCGAGTCGAACGTATGTTCGACTCGAACACGAAGCTCATCCCTACTCATAATATACAATTTCCACTGATCATTGTGTACCCACATTTTTATTGTCTACGTGCATTACCCACTGAATTGAGAGGTCTTTGAACTTGCACCATTAATCATTATGTTTTCTCTATTGCCCCTCTGTGCAGCGTAGACAAAAAACTCATTGGGAAACACAAGTGACATTTTCCTTCCTGTCATAAGTTCAAACGGAGAATACTTTGTTGCAGAAGATGCTGTGCTTCTAACACTCATCAAAACAAATGGTACAGCATCAACCCAAGTATTTCCTCTGTCCAACAATATTTTAGCAGTTCTAGATTTAATGGTACGATTCATCCTTTCTACAATACCTGCAGACTGTGGATGATAAGGTACATGAAATCTCTGTTCTATTCCCAAAATTTTACACATTGCCTACATGATTTTTCCTGTAAAATGAGATCCTTTGTCACTACTGAGATTTTTTTGGTATTCCCCATACTGGAAAAACATGATTCACTAGCATCCTAGCAGTTGTCAAAGCATCATCTTTGCGAACTGGTAAGATTTCAACCCACTTTGAAAAAACGTCAACCAAAACTAAAGCAAATCTGAATTCATTTTTCCCTGATGGTAAAGGACCTATATAATCTATTTGTATTGAAGACCAAGGTCCGTCTGCTGGAGGAATTCTTTGTAAAGGAGGTTTCTGCCCCTTTGGTCTAGGATTCACTTGTGCACAAATCAGACAGGATTTGATTACACTGTCTGCTGTCTCTTCCATTTTTTCCCAATAGAACTATTCTTTAAAAATGTAAACCATTTCTGCTTACCCATATGACAATAAACATTCATGATGAAATTAAGTGAATTCCACCTGTAGGTGTTGACGTATAACGAGACACAGACAACTTTTTGTCATGTCATAAGGCCAAAGTTTTCATAAACCAAATGAGGTCTTATGACAACCGAAGAGGGAGGAAATAGACACATCCATTCTCTATTACTCTAAAATTTAAGAAATCTGTGTGTCTGTTTTCCTGGCAACATTTAAAATTCAGGTTGAATCACCAATTCATCATGCAAACCTGCTTCCTTTGCTAAAACTGTCACTATACAAACTTCAAAATACTACGTGGGGTTGTAAAACCTGAAATATTCTCAGTTGCTTTTACTGCATAATGCACAACCACTAATTATCTCAATGTCTAGAATGCTGTTGATACAGGTAAAGAAACCATAGTCTCCATACGTTCCTGTAAAGGCTTTTCTTTCCTGAACCAATCAAAATCCCTAAAAATGTTTCTACACTTATCATAAGCTGAACCTTGCATAAATTCAACTTAAAACCTCTTCTTCCAGAATTCTCAACAATTCTACCAGAAGAATAAAATGTTCCTTAAATCAATATATATCTTGCTATAAAACAAAGATAAACAAAATTGCTCAAAATGTTCCTATTTCAAACATTCTTTCTGTAAGCAATTAACATTTCCTATTTCCTGTGTTCTGTCTGTGACGTGTATCTCATCATATCTGTGTGTGGCCATACACGTGACAATTCTGAGTTCACCGTCTTTCTTGCATGCCTGCAGCTTTATTCAATATTTTGTTTAAACAAAATTTCATGTTCCTGGCCAAATTCCCCTATTGACCGCATAACTTGTACAGCAGACTTTTACTTAGAATCATCACTAACATTACTGTAGCTTGACTCTGCTTTAAACTCAAACAACTGAATTGCACTTTGCAAATCATTTATTCGTTCAGTCAAAATCGAACAATTAATTGTCCTCTTTTTTCCCTGTTGTACATACATTCCTTTTTGGAGCTTCTAAAATCATTGCATCAAAAACTTTCACAAGCAAATTCCTAATCATTATATTAGCTTGTAATTTTTCATTGAACATGTATTCATCATCTTGTTTCTTAATCCAAAAAAACTAAGAATGTGAGTGTGTGTATCTGGCTGTATCAGCCTTGTGTGTGTGTGTGTGTGTGATTTCAGCATGTAAGCTAAACACTCCTAGCTAAAAGAATCTGACCCCCCTTTTTCTACTCCGGGAGGGGCTGTAAACTGACATTAAAACCTTATCCGTAGCCAAAAAACGTTAACCAGTAAATTCTCACCATCCATACAGCTCACTAATAACTGTATTGATTTTTTCCCTCCATTGCTATATTTGAAAAAATATTTGGCTCACTGCACTTCATATAGTTATGCTTTTCCTGTCTTAATTGTATATGGCTTTTAAAAGGGAAATACATCTGTGTTCTCTGGCTTCTATGCCTAGAGAATCTTACAGAATAGACTTCGAAACGCCTTGGGTTTGTTTTATAAGATCTTCTTTGCATATAATAAGGATTCACTGTCCAACAAAATCTTGCTTTATGACCCTTCCTGTTACACAAACAACATTTGAAAACTGGTTTGTTTGTATATGCCTTTCTCTGAACATCACATTGCTTTACAACAAAATCACTTTCATCATCTGAGATCTCTATTGATTCACAACCTGAATCATGTTCCATTACATCTAATTTCTCTGTTTGTTTTTCCTCTAGGTTAGCTGAGCATTGAACAAATTTGTTTAATTCCATATCTGACTGCGTATTACCTTTTCCCTCTGTAATCCCCAAAAAATGCTTGTTTTTTGAAAGTGTAACATTCTGCACTTCTAATTCCTTCTCTAAATGTTCAACATAATTACATAACGTGTCACAATCTGAACAATTAGGTTTGTGTGTCTGCTCTGCACAACTCAAATGTGTATCTGTTACCTCAGAAACCATAGAATTAAAACCTGAAACTAACTTCATTACATTACGTAACTTTTTCTTTGTTTTAGCTAATGAGAATCTTTCCTTATCAATATCCATATTTGACTGTAAACACTGTTCATACATAGATTTCCATAAAACAGAATAAGAGACCTGTTTCGTTAAACTTGTACATTCATTAGCTAAATATTTAAAACTTTGCATAATAACAATTCTACTTACTCACCCGATAAATCTCAGCAAAAATTCTGCCGATCACACAAATACATTGATCGAATTCTTCTTCTAGGTTCTTGTCAAACGATTCAAAAGTAATTTCAGTACGCACCGTCCCCTCTGATAGCACTGAAACAGTGGTAAATAACTGGAATCGATGATCTCCTGGCTGGCTCGCCAATGTTAAATGTTAAATATCACTAAAAATTAACGGTATAAGCAACGGAATACCGTTCTTGATGTATTCGTCTGAGACAAAATTTGTGAATCAGCTTGAAAGCAAACCGTGTGTTTTATTATACACACTAAAAAGGAATTAATACAGTTACAGTATATTAATTCAATAGCTTCATAAAGGTTCCAAAATAATTCAAGTATAAAATAAAGTTCAGTATATCAGATGCCTCATGCTTCTTAAAATGTCCTTAAAATGGCCGATTAACCCTGTGTATGCTGAATAGTCTGTGGGCTGTAGAAATAGATGTTTCAAGATGACTGGCTGTAGAAGAAGAAGCCCGCGTTCCTTCCTGCTCACTCAGCTTTTAAAGACAATTCTTTCTTTGTTGAAATTCGCGCTCAAAAGTAACCACACCTACATTTTAAAATATTACCTCCCTCTCATTACCCACGATGTAATAAGAAACTCGAGCTTGACAGCTGTTTTCAACTTATACATGATTTTTCCATAGGAAATGCCTCGGTGTAAATTACAGGATGTGGGGGAGATGAGGCCAACCTAAATAGTTCTATACACATAGAAATACCTCAGGATGGAGCATATATCTACATAATCCATCAAAACCCTGACAGTTTCTGGAAACTGAAGCTCAAGTTCAAATGTCACATTTGGGATTTATTAAATCATAAGTCCAACCATTCATCCAGACTAAGAGAAATTCTATTCTTAATCTTGGCCAAATTAAATTTTAGATATTAAGAATATAACAGCTTTCCATATGCTTTTTACTTCTTTTTTCTGTGTTATGGGCGTTTGCCATTCCCAAGATGGCTGCAGCAGTGCAAGTACACTCTGAGCATGAGAGGCAGGAAGTGATGCGGCCTCTGTTTCCTGGGTAGAGCTTTTCCAGGATGGTGATCTGATCATGCTCAGGCACTGATATCACTAATGGCAAATGTGAGTTCTAAATGGTTTCATGGTGGAGATCTCTACTCATGCATGCTGGATGCTTATGTGGTCATTCTTTACAGGTATGTTTTCCCTTTTTATGGCATTCACCTGGGTTTTTTCTATCTCCTTCTCAGTGTTGCTCTAGGATCATTGTGCTTTTTATGGCAATCACCTGGGCTCTTCCTATCTCCTTCTCAATGCTTACTCTGGGATCACTGTGTTAAGCTCAGTTTTCACTAGTGCGACTTGCTGCAGAGATCAGGAAATGTCTCCCTGCCTGTGATTAGCGCAACGTGGTTCCGACGGTGCCGACTTCCTTGGCGGGCTCTGCATGTGTTCAATGCGAACACGCCTGAGCTCATCCCTAATGACAAGCCGTACCCCATGATTTCCAATGAGTAACGTTCATATCTGTGTCCATAGACCTCAAGAATACACAGGCATTGCTTCAAGTCGCATCAATTTTGCGACAAAATCATGCGACTTTCAGGTTGCAATAGTGGAGACTTAGCGTTCTGCTGTTTCTCATTTCAGTCTGCTGCCTTTCTCTATTTCTATAGGAAACTCTGTTCAGTCAGACCACCCATTGCTTTTAAGGTATAGGGATTGGTAAGTAGTGAAGATTGAGAAAAAGAGAGCCAATATCTATAGTCCTGTAATGCCGCGTACACACGGCCGTTTTTCTCGTCGAGAAAAACGACATTTTTTCCTTTCGACAAGAAAAACGATCGTCTGTGGGCTTTCTGCCGTTTTTTTCGACGAGAAAAACGGCATTAAAAACAACGAGAAAAATTAGAACATGTTCTAATTTTTCTCATCGTTTTTTTCGACATGTTTTCCGCGGCAGTGTTTCCCATAGGGAAACACTGCCGCGGAGCCCACACACGGTCGTTTTTTTCGACCAAAAAAAAAATGACATTTAAAACGGCCGTTTTAAAGCTGTTCCTCGTTTTTAACGTCGATTTTCTCGACGGTGTTTTCACCGTCGAAAAAATCGATCGTGTGTACGCGCCATTAGGACCACAAGATGGAGGGAGCCTTCTGACGGTCAAGACAAGTCACCATCTAAGAACAGACATCCAGGCAATGTTTATTAAGCTCATCAATGCACCCCTCATTATCATTGCTCCCCGTTTACAAACATCACAAGTTATCAGCCCTAATAGTGGCTGCATTTGTGGTGGAAAGTCATTGCCTGCCAAGCTAGCATGTCAAATCTGCCTGGAACAAGCACTATACAGCCCTGCAAGGACCTCAAGATGAAGAAAGCCTGCTAAAAGCCAGAACAGTAACCGTTCCAGCGCAGACATACAGGCAACATTCATCAATGTCATCATCTCACCTCTAATTATGTTTGCTCCCCATTTACAAAACCATTTACAAAACACCACAGGTTACCAGCCTTAATGGTTGCTGTATTCGTGGTGGAAAGTCATTGCTTGACAAGCTACAGTGCATGAATTGCCTAGCACTTCCAACCAGAGCCAGTAGGTGGTGTCCAAATTGGAAAGCTTGCCATGGGAAGAAAGCATTAAATGGGCCACAAGCTTTGAAGATCGCCCAATAGAGATTTTTTTTTTTTTTTTGCAAGGGCAGTTAAGGAAGCAATTGCCTGGGGTGAAGTGGATGAAATTCTCCACAAAGTTAGAAAGCACTAATTTGCTTCACTGAGCTGGAGGAGTTAATCCAGGAAGAATTGAAGGGGTCAGAGAAAAATGCCCTTATAAACAGGCTGTCAAAACTGTATACCCAGAAAAAGCTAAAGGTCAACCTGCTGCAGTCTCCTCCCATTGTGGATGCACCATTAATGTAGCTGGCAAGACCTGTCACTTTACTGTCAAATTCAAGGAGGCTCTAGTCCGAAAATTAGATCTAGATCTGAAGTGCTCCTACATACTGTAGCATCTGCATGTCCCGGCACACCAGCAGTAACCAGCCCATGTGCTGAGTGAGTCTAATGGGAATGGTTTCATAATTATCAACCAGCTGCTACACCTGAAGGACTCTGAGGAAAGTGGCAGGGTCTGCATCCCTTTAGACGTGATTCCCTATTGGGAGTATCTTATCAAAAATAAAATATTTATCACAGTGGATGCCAAAATATGGCTTTTATCTTGGTGCAGACTTCTGGGAAAATCAGTGAGCCAGTCTTACAAGCAGGAAATTATGTTTTAGGGGGGTGTTCTGTACACATTCTGTTAACAGAGCACCTCCCAGATAGGCATGTGTCATTGCATTTTTCAGAAAATTGCAGCTCTGCAAAAAGTGGAGTAACCCTTTAAATAAGCCGTCTGGAAGAAGTGAAGAGACAAGGTGGTAACAGCTTTGTAAGAGCTGAAATTGGTGGCATACTCTGTGGTGGACGTGTCAGACGTCAATTGATGTTTTTAAAGAGCGGTGTTCCTGGAAGTCCCATCACCACAAAGGGGAAAGGGGTTTTACTCTCCTATATTCTTGGTGAAGAAAAAGACTGGGGATCTGCGCCCTGTTCTAGATCTAAAAAATCTCAACCGATCAATCCTAGTGGAGACATTCAATGTGGAAAACGTAGTCTATCCTCTATGCCATAAACATCGGCGTCTGGATGCTCTCCGTCGATTTACAGGACGCTTACCTGCATATTCCCATTCACACTGCATTCCAAATGTTTCTCTGCTTCACGGTAAATCACCAACATTTTAAATTTCAAAATCTTCCGTTCTGGATTTCTACTGCTCCAAGAACTTTCACCAAGGTCCTGCTGCCAGTGGTAGCCCTACTGAGCAAACAAGGGTTGAGAGTCCACCAATATCTGGACGACATCCTCCTGCTCGCGGACAACCGGGAGTCCCTCTTACTCCATCAAAACATACTAACGTCCACCCTGCAGAAATTGGGGTGGCTGATGAACTGGAGGAAGAGCAATCTCCAACCCACTCAGAGAATGATCTTCCTGGGGACAGAACTAGATACCCGACTCAACACCATAGAGCTTCCTTAGGAGAAAATTCCCATCCTGATCCAAAAAGCAAAGAGATTACTCCTATCCACCACACTCCCAGCCAGAGTGCCTCAGCATCTTGGGGTCACTATCGGCAGCCATTCCGATTGTCCAATGGGCTCAATGGAACACAAGGCCTCTCCAGACATTATTCTTGAGGCAATGGAACGGTGTATCGATGTGTCAACGAATCACGATCCAAAAGGAAGTCAATCACTCTGGTGGGGGACCCGATTGCACAATCTAAAGAGGTACAAGAACATAGTTACCCCCCAGGAGGTGGTCACTTCGGACGCCAGCATGGAGGGCTGGGGAGCACACTACCAGCACTTCGGAGTCCAAGGCCTTTGGCCATTCGAGACACAGGATGTGGTATCGAACATCCTAGAAATTAAAGCAGCGTTCCAAGCTCTCTTGGGCTTCAGTCCCCTCCTGAAGGGGAAAGAAGTCCTGTTGAAAATGGACAACAGGGTGGTTGTTGGTATAGATATCAACAGGCAGGGGAGGCACCAGAAGCCACTCCATGATGCAGGAAGTCCGCCCAGTTCTCGAATGGGCGCAGTTGAATCTCTAAGGGCAATGTATGTCCCAGGAACCTAGAACCAGCTGGTCGACACGCTAGGCAGAAGCTTAGTTTGCAACAACGAATGGGCTCTGAGCCGCCAAGCCTTCTCCCTCATAACCCAAACTTGGGGCATGACGGATATAGACTTAGCAGCGACACCAGACAACGCAAAGTTTCAGAGGTTTCTGACAAGAGTTCCCTTCCCACTGGCGGAGGGGACGGACTGCCACCAGCATGCCTGGAACTTCCGTCTGGGTTACCTCTCATACCAAGATTTCTTCTCAGACTCGAGGTCAGCCTCTACAATAATAGCAGTCCTTCCCTATTGGCCGAGGTGGCTATGGTTCACGACTCTTCTTCAGTTGAATACAGCGAGGCCATTGCCACTCCCACCAACAGTGGACCTACACGCTCAGGGACAACTCCTTCATTCATTCCCGGAAAGGATGCACGTGACAGCCTGGAGATTGAAAGGGCTAGGTTCTTAGACCAGGGTTGCTCTTAGAAAGTGGTAGAGACTCTTCTCCAAGCCTGTAGGTGCACCAACAGTACCCATAAGGATCTGGGAGAAATTTCTCTGTCGCACAGCAACAAGCCTGGAACCCATCATCTTCAACAGTCGCTCAAATCTCGAGTTTCTCCAGTTAGGCTTAGAGAAAGGCCTTGGGTCAAGTACCCTGAAAGTCCACGTGTCAGCCTTATCTGCCATGACGGGAGTTAAGTGGGCGCAAGAGCCTCTCGTCATTCAGTTCCAGAGGGCCTGCCTAAAGTTAAGGCCCCCAGAAAGCCTTTCTTCCCGACCTGGGATCTTTCGGTCGTACTAGAGGTCCTATCCCATGAACCATTCTTTCTTATGGAAAACCTCTCCCTGTGGGACCTAACACTTAAGGTCACCTTCCTAGTCGCAATAACATCGGCCAAGAGAGTCTCAGATACAGGCTCTAATTGGCAAAGGAGCCATATCTTATCGTGTACCGAGACAAAGTTGTCTTAAGACCATCTGATTGCTTCATTCCGAAGATAGCAGCTTCCTTCCACTTTAATCAGGAGATAAACCTTCCTGCTCTCTCCACAGAACAAGGGGACTCACATCTGCTGGATGTGAGAACCAACATCTTGGCGTACCTCTCGGCAACCAGCGACCTTAGTAAGTCAGAAAACCTCCTGGTCATCCCACATGGCTTTAGGAGAGGGCAAGTGGCGACCTCTCGCACCATCGCAGCATGGTTGAAGACCATTAAAAAGGCTTACTCATTGAGTCGAACACAAATACTTGAGGGCACATTCCACAAGGACAATGGCTACCTCCTCGGCGGCCTACTGCAGGGTGTCCTCGGAAACTATTTGCAGAGCAGTGACTTGGTCGTCTAGAAACACCTTTTATATCTCATTACAAGGTGGACTCTGCCCGACTGTTCACGGCAGAATTTGGAAGAGCAATTATTCAGTCCAACACCTCTATTCCATGTAAATAAAACTTGTCTTTATGCTCAGACCCACCCAGTTTGCGAATTATTCTCCAAAGGTGTATGCTGCCATGATGCAACAGGAAAATGGAAAATTGTATACTCACCTTTCCGTAATTTTCCTTTCCTGTCGCATCTTCATGGCAGCATACAGATGCCCACCCGTCTGAGGTGAGGTGTGTATAATATATACAGAGAATACCTGGGCTTAATAGCTACGCGGTCCTATCAGGTTGTGGGGGCGGAGCCACAACCCAAAGGTGTATTCTGCCATGAAGATGCGACAGGAAAGGAAAATTACAGAAAGGTGAGTATACAATTTTCCATTTTTTCAACTCCAGTCCTCAAGGCACCCCCAACAGGTCATGTTTTCAGGATTTCCCTCAGATGAAACAGCTGTGGTAATTACTAAGGCAGTGAAACTGATCAAATCCCCTGTGCAAAATAATGGAAAGCCTGAAAACATGACCTGTTTGGGCACCTTGAGGACTGGAGTTGAGAAACCCTGGTGTATATTATCTATGTTTGTGGCTTTAGGCTTCATGCACACTGAAGCTCATAAACTGCAGTTTATTGGCGTTTGGGCATTTTTTTAAAAGCCCATAAACTGCACTCTGTGTTAGCCTATGTGTCCATGCACACATGGATGTTTTTTAGCGTTAATGAGCAGTGGAGATTATGGGCTTTTTTCTGAACGCAAGAAATTTGCGTTCAAAGTGCCGTTTTTCGGTGGAGAAAAAAACGCTGAAAAACACAAATAAACGCTCAAGCGCAGCTCGCAGGCGGTTTTAGCGTTTTTTGATCCATTGGAAAAAAAAAGCTAAAAACCGCTAACACTGAAAAACGCTAATAAACGCTATTGCAAAAACGCTAAAAAACTTTGAAAGGCTCCTTTTAGCATCCAGTGTGCATGGAGCCTTATACTTGTAAAACGTTTTTTACTCTGCCATTTTCAGTTTAGCACAAAGACACTTCGGATTTAATTTCTTATAAATCAATACTTACTTCCCACCTGCAGAATATATCATGTGCTCTCTACAGATTTTTCTAATGATGTCTTTGTTCCCAGTTGTCTTCCTAGAGTTACTTTGTAGACTTTTCAGTGAGAGATTCCATGGTATAATTTGCCTATACTGATTATGTTTGCTCTTAACCACTTGTCAACCGCCCGCCGTCAAATAACGGCGGGAGGAAGACCCTCTTGTTCTGGGCGGACGTAATATGACGTGATCGCCTTCACAAGCCACTAGGGGGTGCGCGCACCCGCCACGTCACTGGGGACCTGATGCGTGTGCCCGGCGGCCGCGATGGCCACCGGGCACCCGCGATTGCCCAGTAACTGAGCAGGAACGTGGATCTGTGTGTGTAAACACACAGATCCATGTCCTGTCAGGGAGAGGAGACCGATGGTGTGTCCCTTGTACATAGGGACAACCATCGGTCACCTCCCCCAGGCAGTCCCCTCCCCCCACAGTAAGAATCACAACCTAGGGAACACATTTAACCCCTTGATCGCCCCCTAGTGTTAACCCCTTCTCTGCGAGTCATATTTATACAGTAATCAATGCATTTTTATAGCAGGGATCGCTGTATAAATGTGAATGATCCAAAAAATGTTTTAAAAGTGTCCGATGTGTCCGCCGCAATATCGCAGTCACGATAAAAATCGCTGATCGCCGCCATTACTAGTAAAAAAATAAAAATAATAAAAATGCTATAAATCTATCCCCTTTTTTGTAGCTGCTATAACTTTTGCGTAAAACAATCAATATACGCTTATTGTGATTTTTTTTTTTTGTACCAAAAATATGTAGAAGAATACATATCGGCCTAAACTGAGGAAAAAATTTGTTTTTTTTAAAAAAAAAAGGATATTTAATATAGTAAAAAATATTGTGTTTTTTTTCAAACTTGTCCCTCTTTTGTTTATAGCGCAAGAAATAAAAACCGCAGAGGTGATCAAATACCACCAAAAGAAAGCTCTATTTGTGGGGAAAAACTGATAAAATTTGGGTACAGTGTTGCATGAATTGTCATTCAAAGTGTGACAGCACTGAAAGCTGAAAAATGGCTTGGGCAGGAAGGGGGTGAAAGTGCCCTGTAGGCAAGTGGTTAAAGTAGAAGTCTGTTACTCAGATTTGACAGAGGAAATATCTTCATGTTCCCATTTTAGATTCGTCAGAGTCATTAAGGCTGCTTTCACACTGGGGCGCAGGCGGCATTGGCAAAGCGCTGCTATTTTTAGCGACGCTTTATTGTCATTTTTGCAGAGGCATTCGGCCACGAGCGGGGCACTTTTAACCCCCACTAGCGGCCGGAAAAAGGGTTAAAACCCCCCACAAAGCGCCGCTTTGCCGGCAGTTCGGCCGCACTGCCCATTAATTTCAATGGGCAAGAGCAGTGGGGGAGCGGTGTACACACCGCTCCTTCACCGCTCCAAAGATGCCGCTTGCAGGACATTTTTTAACGTCCTGCCAGCGCATCGCCTCAGTGTGAAAGCCCTCGGGCTTTCACACTGACACTGCAGGGCAGCCCTTTTTCAGGCGCAATTTTTAGCCCAAAAGCACCTGAAAAATGCCCCAGTGTGAAAGAAGTCTAAATGAAAGAAAACTATATTGCAACTATAGTTTATGTATATAATGTACAATGTAAACAATCCACACTACCCCTGAAAAAAAAAATTGCAATGGTGCATACAAAGTGCAAAGGTGTAAAAAGGAACCTTGGTGGTATAAGGACAGGTATCTGTATACCAAAATTGTATATGTGTGATGGTGCTGCAATTATTAAAAATAGTTTGAATAGTAAACTAGAATAAATGTTATAAAGAAAAAATAATGTGCAACCTTACAAAGGCAATAAAGTGCATATGAGTGAATATACACAAGCCTAAAAACTTGCATGGAAGGATACCAAAGTGAAAAAAAGACACATAAAAATGTCCATATAAGTAACTACAAAAGTGAAAATACACAAGCCTAAAAACTTGCGTAAAAAAATACAAAAATTAAAAAAATATTATATGAAAAAGACACATAAAATTGTCCATATACGCAGCTACTAAAGACTTGGCTATAATCATATGAGCAAGGGTGCCAATCTTCGTCCTACGTTTCCTTCAAGCAGGCTAATATAAATGACAGCAGGTATAAATTGTCCGCTTACCGGATCTGATGGACCCCTATTACAGAGATCAGATGGGCTCAGTATATGGGGTTAATCCAGACATCTGTGGCAGGAATCATGCAATCATCTGGGTCCTTCACTCCTCAAAAGTGCTGCAAACAAAATCTTCCAAGGCTTTGCAACCAATGAAAACCGCTCAGAGCGCATGATGTGACATGTTAAACATGAAAAAAGAAGGCTTCATGGTGCAGAAACTTCTTAAAAAGAATACCCTTTATTAAGTTATCGGGTTACTGACATCCAGAGATAAAAAGAGCGGTTTGTCAAAAATACAAACATGCAAATCAAACAAGCAGCCAGCCGCGGCTCACGCCAGTCAGCTGGAGTGTGGTGACTTCAGGATCCTTATCTCTGCCTGACGCTGCGTTTCTCCATACAAGGCGTCCACTGGGAAAGGAGTCTAAGGGTGAGACGTCACTCACCACATTAAGTAGGCCGTGCAGGAGAGTGACACCGGAAACCAAAGGAGGAAAAATCCTCCACTCGCTGCCCGTGTAGGAACCTAAAGCTGTACGGCACAGAGACAGAATGGTTAGCTATCTTATATGCCGCCAGCCCAGGGCCTGAAATGCAATGCTATAAACAAGAGTGCATAACATTATTAATAATACCAATACTTTAACCATTGTTAATAAGGGAATATGTTGCGAAAGACAATATTCGATGATAAATACCTGCCTTTAATCCCCAAACCTATCCTGCATACCACCCGGGTGTCAGTTATAAAAAACGGGCTCCCCAGGGTGGTACTTCGGGAGCAACATATATATATAAAAAAACAACGTACATTTAAAATTATCAAAAAAAAAATCCTAGAGTGGTTCTGAAATAAAATTATTCTATTGAACTACCTAGGTTATGGTTATGTGAAATAAAAATTTAAAATAGAACATATAAAACATAAAAATATCTATAGAAATATTCCCCCAATCCTATTAGTAGCTGACCCCATGTATCCTGATGCATACCCAATTTAAAAAAAGGGGATAAAAGGGATAAGGGGAAAGAAAGAGGACACTGGCAAGGAGAGGAAAGGAAGGATGGTAAAGAGGTTTTCCTCCAAATATTGCTGGGATGGTATACCAACAACACTAGGGTGAGGATACTATACAAATAGGTGTTCTGATCTACCTGTTTATGTAGCAATTCATATCCCACTCAATGTTCTTGCCCCACGGGCTATAACATTTGACGTCATAGATCAGTCGAGTCTCCCTACGTGATATATGATGTTTGAGATCACTTCCTCTCCAGTGAGGGGTATATTTCTCAATACCAGGGATGAGCCGAACACCCCCCTGTTCGGTTCGCACCAGAACCTGCGAACAGACAAAATGTTCGTGTAAACTTTAGAACCCTATTAAATACAATGGACTCGAACGTTCGAAATCTAAAGTGTTAATTATAAAGGCTAATATGCAAGTTATTGTCCTAAAAAGTGTTTGGGGACCGGGGTCCTGCCCCAGGGGACATGTATCAATGCAAAAAGAAGTTTTAAAAACGGCCGTTTTTTCGGGAGCAGTGATTTTAATAATGCTTAAAATGAAAAAATAAAAGTGAAATATTCCTTTAAATTTCGTACCTGGGGGGTGTGTATGATATGCATGTGAAGTGGCGCATGTTTCCCGTGCTTAGAACTGTCCCTGCAAAAAGTGTCATTTTTGAAAGAAAAAAAATGCATTTAAAACTCACTCGCGGCTATTAATGAATTGTCGGCTCCCGGCAATACATACAAAAGTCATTGAGAAAAAAAAAAAAAAAAGCGTGGGGGTTCCCCAGAATTCAATTACCAGGCCCTTCAGATCTGGCATGGATTTTAAGGGGAACTCCACCCCAAGTTTAAAAAAAAAATGGCGTGGAGTCCCCCTAAAAATCCATACCAGACCCCTTATCCGAGCACGCAACCTGGCCGGCCGCAGGGGAAAAGGGGGGGACGAGAGAGCGGCCCCCCTCCCTCCTGAACCGTACCAGGCCACATGCCCTCAACATGGGGAGGATGTCCCCATGTTGATGGGGACAAGGGCCTCATCCCCACAACCCTTGCCCGGTGGTTGTGGGGGTCTGCGGGCGGGGGGCTTATCGGAATCTGGAAGACCCCTTTAACAAAGGGGACCCCCAGATCCCGGCCCCCCCCCCTATGTGAATTGGTAACGGGTACATTGTACCCCTACCATTTCACGAAGAAAGCGTAAAAAAAATGTTTAAAAAAACACACAAACACCTTGAAAAAGTCCTTTATTTAAAAAAATAAATAAATAAACATTCCAGCGGTGAAATCCAGTGTCCCGCGGCGATCCCGATGTCCAGCGCTGTCCTTCATTGGTTGTGCCTGAGCGGACCTGATGGGGAACTCCCTCTCAGTATTTTAAATGTATAGACCCGCCCCTTCTAAAGTTCCCCATCAGGTCCGCTCAGCGGACGAGATGCGGAACATGAGAAGGGGCGGGTCTATACATGTATTACCAAAGTGAGAGCAGTTCCCCATCAGGTCCGCCCCCTCGGTATGTCAGACCCGCCTACGTCATTGGCTTGAGCGGGGAACTTCCTTCACTATGTAAATTTAAATTTACATAGTGAAGGAAGTTCCCCGCTCAAGCCAATGACGTAGGCGGGTCTGACATACCGAGGAGGCGGACCTGATGGGGAACTGCTCTCACTTTGGTAATACATGTATAGACCCGCCCCTTCTCATGTTCCGCATCTGGTCCGCTGAGCGGACCTGATGGGGAACTTTAGAAGGGGCGGGTCTATACATTTAAAATACTGAGAGGGAGTTCCCCATCAGGTCCGCTCAGGCACAACCAATGACGGACAGCGCTGGACATCGGGATCGCCGTGGGACACTGGATTTCACCGCTGGAATGTTTTGTTTTGTTTTTTTTAAATAAAGGACTTTTTCAAGGTGTTTGTGTGTTTTTTTAAACATTTTTTTACGCTTTCTTCGTGAAATGGTAGGGGTACAATGTACCACTTACCAATTCACATAGGGGGGGCCGGGATCTGGGGGTCCTCTTTGTTAAAGGGGTCTTCCAGATTCCGATAAGCCCCCCGCCCGCAGACCCCCACAACCACCGGGCAAGGGTTGTGGGGATGAGGCCCTTGTCCCCATCAACATGGGGACATCCTCCCCATGTTGAGGGCATGTGGCTTGGTACGGTTCAGGAGGGAGGGGGGGCCGCTCTCTCGTCCCCCCCTTTTCCCCTGCGGCCGGCCAGGTTGCATGCTCGGATAAGGGGTCTGGTATGGATTTTTAGGGGGACTCCACGCCATTTTTTTTTTAATTTGGGGTGGAGTTCCCCTTAAAATCCATGCCAGATCTGAAGGGCCTGGAATGGATATTTGGGGGAACCCCACGTCAATTTTTTTTTTATTTGCGGCGGGGTTCCCCTTAATATCCATTCCAGACCTGAAGGGCCTGGTAATTGAATTCTGGGGAACCCCCACGCTTTTTTTTTTTTTTTATCAATGACTTTTGTATGTATTGCCGGGAGCCGACAATTCATTAATAGCCGCGAGTCAGCTTTAGATGCATTTTTTTCTTTCAAAAATGACACTTTTTGCAGGGACAGTTCTAAGCACGGGAAACATGTGCCACTTCACATGCATATCATACACACCCCCCAGGTACGAAATTTAAAGGAATATTTCACTTTTATTTTTTCATTTTAAGCATTATTAAAATCACTGCTCCCGAAAAAACGGCCGTTTTTAAAACTTCTTTTTGCATTGATACATGTCCCCTGGGGCAGGACCCGGGTCCCCAAACACTTTTTAGGACAATAACTTGCATATAAGCCTTTATAATTAGCACTTTAGATTTCTCCCATAGATTTTTCGAATTTGCCGCGAACACCCCAATTTGTTCGCTGTTCGGCGAACGGGCGAACAGGCAATGTTCGAGTCGAACATGAGTTCGACTCGAACTCGAAGCTCATCCCTACTCAATACCTATAACTTCCAAGACAGATGGGTCACGGTTATGTTATTGACGGAAATGCCATGACACACTGAGTTTGGTAAACCCCCTACGTATATTAGACAGATGTTGTCAGGAATGGTGTCATTACTGGGCTCACCTGCTGGTGGCACTGTTGCATTCGGCAGCAGTGGGTGTAGTTCTGGTGGCCACCAGCGGGTGTCTCCTCACCAAGACTTTCTACCAGCCATCAAGCACACCTGATCTGGGTCTGCTGGACTATATAAGCCCGCCCTTAACCAAGCTCAGTGCTCCAGAATTCCTTCTGTAAGCCTAGTCCCTGCCTGAACCTAAACCTGATCCGTTACCTGATCCTGATCTGTTCCCTGCCTTGTCCTGGACTCTGATCCTTGTACCCTGTCCCCTGAGACCTGTCCCCTGATACCTGTCCCCTGATACCAGCTTCCAGCTCCCCCTTGCTGACTGCTCCCAGTATCTGGCCTTCTGCTCCCCTTGTCTCTCGTCCCTGCCTTGTTTATGTATGTGTTCCCTTTACTTGTATATATTAGTTAGATAGTTAGATTAGGTTGTTTTGGGGTTTGTTGTGTTCTCTTGTATTCATTTCTTGCTTATGGTTTGCTGTTGTTTGATTACACGTGTGCCTTTATCTTTAATAAATATATACATTTTCACTTACTCTGTTCCTGATTCCCTAAAGTGCAGCCCAATGATCTGATCACCTGTATTGGATGTCTGTGTGTAGCATCCCCGTGACAGAATTCTGGAGCCATACAATCAGATCGGCTGCACCTGGGAATTGGGTCTGAGCACTTGTTAAAATTACTAAGATGCAGGTGGACGATATTTTTTATCTTTCGCTCCTGGCAACAGATGACAGAGATTTCTGTTATCAGACACTAAGAGAATATACCAGAGAGCAGTTATTGGAATGCATCCTCCGCATAGCTCACGTTTTTGTGGATCAGGGCAATTTTGTGTTTGAGGATGTGCAAGTTTTGATTTATATCCAGGGGCGGGCTGGGATTGGGGGCAGGGTGGAGATTTCCCCCTAGGCCGCCGCCATTATCTTTAAAACGGCCGCAGCGGCTGTCTGTTCATTTTTTTATTTATTTTTTCAGGCTGTGATGGACGGCCTCGGCGGCCTGTGTTAAGTCGGCCAGGGGCCGCTGATTGGCTAGCTGGCTGCAGCTGGCTGCTGCGTAGGCTGCGCTGCATTGTGGGAGCTGTAGTCCAGCCGCGCTAAAGGTAAGTAACTAATCAGTGCAGCGAACTACAACTCCCACCTCCCAGGAGCTAGAGCAGGTCGTGTGGCACATCAGGGGAGGGGACGCACGGCGTCACGACATGTGACTTGCAGAGCTTATGCAGAGCGTTGGTTTGAGCGGCTGCAGACAGTCGAGAAGAGGAGACGTGACGCCCGGTGACAGAATCATCACTCCCCACCCCCCGAAGAGGTGCAAGGCAAGGACCTGGCTTCCTGATACACACAGCCCTCGCTCCCCAGCCTGAAGTAAGGTATGATGAGAAGATCATGAAATGACCCCTGTTGTGATAAAAGTTTGGCAGTGGCGGCTCGTGGGCAATCAACTAACCCCCCCCTCATCCAGCACCCCCCCCAGCGGACTCATCCAGCAAGCCCCCCTCATTCAGTAATCCCCCCTGCAAGCCAACCTCCCCGCGGACTCATCCAGCAACCCCCCCCAGCGGACTCACTCGGCACCCCCCCAGCGGACTCACCCACCCCCCCAGCGGACTCATCCAGCAAGCCCTCCTCATTCAGCAATCCCCCCTGCCAGCCAACCCCACCCGCAGACTCATCCAGCAACCCCCCCAGCGGGCTCACCCACCCCCCCCAGCGGACTCATCCAGCAAGCCCCCCTCATTCAGCAATCCCCCCTGCAAGCCAACCTCCCCGCGGACTCATCCAGCACCCCCCCCAGCCGACTCACCACCCCCCCCAGCGGACTCATCCAGCAAGCCCCCCTCATTCAGCAATCCCCCCTGCAAGCCAACCTCCCCGCGGACTCATCCAGCACCCCCCCCAGCGGACTCATCCAGCAAGCCCCCCTCATTCAGCAATCCCCCCTGCCAGCCAACCCCCCCGGCGGACTCATCCAGCAACCCCCCCTCATTCAGCAATCCTTCCTGCCAGCCAACCCCCCCAGCGGGCTCATCCAGCAACCCCCCCCCGCGCCAGCGGGCTGATCCAGCAACCCCCCCTCATCCATCAACCCCCCCCCCCTGCCAGCGGACTCATGAAGCAACGCACACCCCCCTGCACACAGATGCACATAGCCACCCCCCCATCTGGTCAGCGGAGCGAACTGATCCTGGAGGACCCCCGGCCACTGTTTGCCCGGCACTTACCCCATCTTAGTGGCGGGTCAATGGCAGCAAGATGTGCCCCGGGAGCTGCTCTGTTTCCTCTAATAGAGACACCGTGCGTCTCTTCTCTCCTCCTTTCAAGGCATCCAGTAGGATCACCTGTACTGTCAGCCAATCGGGTGATGGGTACCAGACCCGCTACCCAATTGGCTGGGAGGAGGATCAGTGTTGCAACAGCGAATATTCATTCGCTGCTGCAACACATCTGAGTGGGCTCCGGTCACACTCTCTGCGCTCCGAGCCCACCCTATTTTGGGAACTGTCTGCACTGGTGAGTCTGCACTGATGGGCACTGTCTGCACTGGTGGGCACTAATCAGGCTGCGTTGATGGGTACTGATGAGGCTTCACTGATGGGCACTGTCTGCACTGGTGAGGCTACGTTGATGGGCACTGATCAGGCTGCGTTGATGGTTCAATGGGCCACTTGACTGGACTTGCCCCCCAGGCCTAAGGCTGCCAGCCCTCCCCTGTTTGTACAGAGTTGGCCCTGTCTGATGCCTCTATTGGAACTGACGATTATACACCTCCTTTTAATGCAGCTCAAGTAGAATCTTTGGTGTGGCTGTTGGAAGACGACTCAGCCTTTTTCCATGAGCACTACTCTGCTTGTCCTCAACAGGTGCTTGCAGCATGCATTGATTCAGTGCAGTCTCTGGTCAGACAAGCAGTGTGCAAACCTTATTTTGTGAAACCCTTATTACAGGCCTGGTCAAGTTTGTTGTACTCAGACCCTGTCAGTTCCCAACCATCCATTTCTATGTCTAGATACCAACCTGCTGGGATGTCTTCCTCTCCTTTTCCCCCAATTCCCACTTTTTCTGAACAATACACCCAGCTAACAATGAAGTACCAGTACCCTGTTTCCTCCAGCTGCACTTACCCTGCCTTTTACCCTACTTCTTCTTCTCGGCTGCCTCTATCAGCTCCTTCAAAGCCCCCTTCAAAGTCTGCACCCTCTGTTTCACCGTCCCTCCGCTCTTCACCTCTACCAGCTACATCCATATACAAATCCTCAGTGGCGAAACCAAAGAAAAAACTGAAGTTTTTTCCAACCCATTCAATCCTGCCACTATCCCAACCTGCCTCCACACCCACCAACCTGTGCCAGCCTGAAGTTCCCGTGCCAGCCTTCCAGCCTGAAGTTCTCCGTGCCAGCCTTCCAGCCTGAAGTTCTCCGTGCCAGCCTTCCAGCCTGAAGTTCCCGTGCCAGCCTTCCAGCCTGAGGTTCCCGTGCCAGCCTTCCAGCCTGAGGTTCCCGTGCCAGCCTGCCAGCCTGAGGTTCCCATGCCAGTTTGCCAGCCTGAGGTTCCCGTGCCAGTTTGCCAGCCTGAGGTTCCCGTGCCAGTTTGCCAGCCCGAGGTTCCTGTGCCAGTTTGCCAGCCCGAGGTTCCTGTGCCAGTCTTCCAGCCTGAAGTGCCAGAGCCAGCCTTTCAGCCTGCAGCTCCAGAGCCAGCCTTCCAGCCTGCAGTTCGAGGGCCAGCCTTCCAGCCTGCAGTTCGAGGGCCAGCCTTCCAGCCTGCAGTTCGAGGGCCAGCCTTCCAGCCTGCAGTTCGAGGGCCAGCCTTCCAGCTTGAGGTTCCTGTGCCAGCCTGCCAACTTGAAGTTCCTGTGCCAGCCTGCCAACTTGAAATTCCTGTGCCTGTCTTCCAAACAGAAGTCCTGATGACGGTGCCCCAGTCGGAAGATCCGGTGACCCCGCCTGAAGATTCGGTGCATGAGACCCCGTCTGAAGATCCGGTGCCCGTTTCCCAGCCTTAGATTGTGGTGTCCGTTTCCCGGCCTGAGGTTGTGGTGCCTGTTGTGGTGCCCGTTTCCCGGCTTGAGGTTGTGGTGCCCGTTTCCCAGGTTGAGGTTGTGATGCCCGTTTCTCAGTCTGTGGAGCCTACTGCCCAGCCTGACGTGTTCCCGTCTGCTGCCCAGCCTGACGTGTTCCCGTCTGCTGCCCAGCCTGACGTGTTCCCGTCTGCTGCCCAGCCTGAGATGTTCCCGTCTGCTGCCCAGCCTGACGTGTTCCCATCTGCTACTCCGTTGCCCGCTGCCCAGTCTGATTTTCCAGAGCCTACTGTCTTGCTTGGTGACCCTGTACCTGGTATCCAGCCTCACGATCCAGTTCCTGATGGTTCCATTCCTGATACTCTGCCTGGTGGTTCCTTTACCCTTGCCCAGCCTGATGACTCGGAGCCCGCTGCCCAGCCTGAGGATATGGTCCCTGCTAAGACCTGTTCCTGATGCCCAGCTGGCCGCTGATGTCTTTTTGATGGATGCCCTTTTTTCCACTATTTTAATCCTGCTTGTCACCCAGCCTGAATGTAATGCCCCTGCATGGTCTGCCTCCGATGGGTTCTTGCCCGTTGCCCTGCTAATTTTTACTTCCAAATCTAAACTTCCTGACCCTGGTGGTGGGATGCGTGCCCTATTTTCAGACTCTAGTGGCACGTCCCCCAGTGAACTAAAGGACTCTGGCCTAGGAAGTGCGAAGAAGTCCGCAGACGTAGTATGGAAACTTTTTAGGGTGTTTCCGCATCCACTCGGACTGTCCAACCAAGGGCTGAATGAAGTGTCCAGAGGCCACTCCTTAAGGGGGGGACTGTCAGGAATGGTGTCTGTAACGGGAAGGCCTGGGGGACTCAGAATCACTTAGGAAGTATGAAATACCCTTGCGCCAGCTTCCCCAATGGCTCTTATGTGTCAATCACCCTGTGTCTCTATTAGGGGCACAGGGTGAATGAAAACCCCAATATGGTCTATGATAGCCATATTCAAGGCTGTATATACATTGTATATAGATTGGATGTATACTGTATGTGGGGGTTAAGTATCATTGCTGTGAGGAATTAAGTTGTTTTGCATTTCTATTGTTCATTTAAGTCTGTCCTTGTGTGTATTGTAAAGTGCCAGACAGACTGGCTGCCAACCCTTTGTGAAAAGATGTGTATTGGAGATCGTATATTCTATTGTGTTGGGATCTTTTGAAGCCTAGCAGACGTCAGGATGAGGTGTTGAGTCTTGGGATGTGTGGGTGGAGCTGGGCCCTTGTTCATGTTAAATCATGTGCCTTGAATTGTGTATAAAGTTACAATGTTTCTCAATAATAAATTCATTCCTACTACAGAAGAGACAGAGTGCGTCTCGTCTTCTTCCAGAGGGGTCGGCTCCTATAGGAAAGGGTCGTTTAGCTGTGGATATCGGTAGCGAGTGGATGTGTGTCTAGGAGAGGGAACATCGTAAACGGCGTTAATACCCCTTGAGATTGGGGTGCCGTTACAGTGTCATTACTGGGCTCACCTGCTGGTGGCACTGTTGCATTCGGCAGCAGTGGGTGTAGTTCTGGTGGCCACCAGCAGGTGTCTCCTCACCAAGACTTTCTACCAGCCATCAAGCACACCTGATCTGGGTCTGCTGGACTATATAAGCCCGCCCTTAACCAAGCTCAGTGCTCCAGAATTCCTTCTGTAAGCCTGGTCCCTGCCTGAACCTGAACCTGATCCGTTACCTGATCCTGATCTGTTCCCTGCCTTGTCCTGGACTCTGATCCTTGTTCCCTGTCCCCTGAGACCTGTCCCCTGATACCTGTCCCCTGAAACCAGCTTCCAGCTCCCCCTTGCTGACTGCTCCCAGTATCTGGCCTTCTGCTCCCCTTGTCTCTCGTCCCTGCCTTGTTTATGTATGTGTTCCCTTTACTTGTGTATATATTAGTTAGATAGATTAGGTTGTTTTGGGGTTTGTTGTGTTCTCTTGTATTCATTTCTTGCTTATGGTTTGCTGTTGTTTGATTACACGTGTGCCTTTTAACTTTAATAAATATATACATTTTCACTTACTCTGTTCCTGATTCCTTAAAGTGCAGCCCAATGATCTGATCACCTGTATTGGATGTCTGTGTGTAGCATCCCTGTGACAGATGTTCTCCTATTCTGACTTTCAACGCACGGGTGGTCCTCCCTATGTATTGGAGACCACAGGGGCAACGTAATAAATAAATCACCCCTATGGTACTGCAAGTAATTAAATCTGTTATGGAATGTTCCTTGGAGGTAGCATGTGAAATAAAGGAGGAAGTTTTAATTGTTTGAGACGATCTGCAAACCTTACACCTTTTGCAAGGGTAAAAACCTTTCAGCTGTCCAAACATAACAACTTTGGGAGGAGGGTCCACAACACTGGGTGCCACAAGATCTTTGAGATTTTGGTTCCTTCTAAATAGGATCTTTGGACGGTCAGGAAGTGTGGGTCCCAAAACCTTATCACACTTGACTGGCCAATGCTTACGAATGATCCTATTAACCCACCAAAAGTGGGACGAAAAAGTGGTCAAAAATGACCATTGTAGGTCCGTTGATATACTATCCCTCTCTTTAATTCTTGGAACCAATAGCGTCTGTTTATCCAGTGTAGCAACTTCTCGTAGCTCTTTGTCCAAAGTGGATAATTGATACCCCTTCTCCACAAATCGGTTCTTCAGAACTGCTGCTTGGGACTCAAAATCTTCCAAAAGTGAGCAATTGCGTCTCATCCGTTGAAATTGCCCCTTAGGGATTGCCTTAAGCCAATTTGGATGGTGTCCACTATCTATGGGAATGTACCCATTCCTGTCCGTATTTAAAAAAAATGTTTTAGTCAGGAGGGCACCTCCTTCCTTAAAAAATTACTAGGCCCAGAAAATTAACAGAAGTGGCACTGTACTCATAAGTAAATTTAATGCCCCACTCATTGGTATTCAAGTTGGTCATAAAATCACATAATGACTTCTCGTCCCCCTTCCACAGAAAAAAAGCGGTGTCAATATATCGATGCCACAGAAGGAGGCGGGGCTCTCCAAGGGAAAAAAGTCTATCGTTTTCCCATAAAGCCATGAAAAGGCCAGCAAGGCTGGGGGCAAATTTCGCCCCCATCGCCACACCTGTGCTTTGAAGAAAAAACTGGCCATTATAATAAAAATAATTGTGTTCCATGGCAAAACAAAGTAACTTCAAAACAAATTCCAAGGTGGAAGATTTCATTGACAATTCCTTTCGGAGGAAAAATTCAGCCGCCTTATATCCCAAATGGTGGGGTATTATAGTATACAGGGAAGCGATGTCTGCTGTGACTAACAAGACGTTCTCATCCACTGTATACTCAGACATCTCCCAAATCATTTGCATAGAGTCCTTAAGGTAGGCTGGTGTTTTGGTTACTACCGGCTGGAGAAAGACATCCACGAACTTGCCGACCCTTGAAGTAAGGGAATCGATACCACTCACTATCAGGCGGCCGGGGGGCTTGATGGGATTTTCGTGGACCTTGGGTATGTAGTATATGATGGGGGTACGAGGAGCCAATGGAACCAGAAAATCGAATTCTTTATCGTTTACCCTTTGCGATGTCCATCCAAAATAATGCTGTTAAGAGATTTTTTATAGTTCTCAATTGGATCTTTGTTAAGAACTGTATATGTATCCCCATCTGATAATTGTCATGGATATGCAGTAACGTTTGTCTGTCAGCTTACCTTCCTCCTTGTGTTCACCTTAGAGGCCAGACTCTCCTCACCTGGCTGCTTTTACAATCTCTCCTCCCAGCCTGGCTCCACCCCAGGCCCTATCACAGAACTCTATATTAACCTGTGCACTGCAAGTCTGCCTTGCTGATCAACGTGTTTGTTTAAGCATTGTGTGTTTGGGTTCCTGCCTGCCGTGTGCTACGTCTGTCTCTGTGTTTTGATATTGGCTTGTTCCCGACTATCCCTGTCTGCTTGTGACCTTTACCTTCGGCTTGTCCCTCGTTTATCCTTGTCTGCTTGTTGCCCTGATCTTGGCTTTTCCCCTCACTATTCTTGTATCCTGTGCTGCTGCTTCCCCTCTATCCTCCTTACCCTACGGAGCATGAGCTAGGGGACTCTGGGGGCCGCGACCTGGACCCAGCTGCAGCGTAACATCCTCACCACTAGAGGCTCTGGTGAAAACATGCTGGATCTTACACTCCGCGCCCTGGGGAATCTTGGGCTCTAGCTCCCTGTGGATCCCTGTTGTGCTCCACTGGTCCCGCTTTCCACAACCACACAGCATCTAATCCGCAGCAGTCAGCCATAGGGTTCACTACCTTGTGGTGCACTCCTGACCCCCAATGGTGTGCATCTGTCATCTGGCCACAGGTGACCTGACAATAATAGTACATCCCTGTCTTTTAGATATTCCACTTTATTTAAAAAAACAATCCCCCCCCCCCCCTTTGTCCGCTGGTCTTATAAACAAGTTTTGTCTTTCCCAAAGAGAAACTATTCCCTCCATGGAGCCCTTCTGTTTTTCCTTCTTGAACCTGACTTGTGATAAGTCCTGTAAAACAAGATCTTTGAACACTGTAATACTAGGGGCTGGTTTTCCCGGGGGGTTGAACAAGGAGGCATTCCTGAGTCCTGTCCCTCCTTTTGTTTCACTGCCCACTGAAGTACTATTCCTAATAATCGGATTTGATAGAGAATGGCGTTTAATACTCAATTTTCTAGCGTATTTTTGAACGTCTAGAAACATTTGGAATTTGTTTAGCCGTTTCCTGGGTGCATATTTGAGTCCTTGATTTAAAGTTAATTTTTCAGACCTAGTCAACTCCTCTCCACTAAGATTAAAAACTCCTTCACATACTACCTCCTTCTGGACTTCTTGGAAGTTGCTCCGCTTCCCTCCTCTACATCCTCTTAGTCTTCCTTTTTTGTATATAATGAAAAAGGGGACACAGTATGAGCCCACTTGCTTGGGATTGTGGCCACTACAGGTGAAAGGGGTAGATAGGGTTAATTAGGAGCATATAGTTGTTAGGCTTAGCTAATTTAAGTGTACTGCCGCTTTAAAATCCAGTTTCAGCAGCCAACCAATAGGATACCGCGGAAGCTGCTGGAAGCTGGGAAGCATTTAAAAAGGAGTCAGCTGAGCTGAGATAACCCCTTTTCCTGCTGGAGCACCTTGGAAGAACTCCTCCCCTCCCTGTATATTACGCTGCAGGCATGGAATCTTTATTTAAGCAACTTCTTGAGAAAGCAGAATGGCTGCGGCGCTGCCTGTCACTGGGTGTAATTGTGAATAAAGGTCAGCAGGAAAGGGAAGCTCAAGGAAGTGTGGCCGGGACTCAGAGAGAGCAGACAGGTGGCAGTGAGAGAGTGGTCGAGGTACACTTGCAGCATGTGAGGACTCAGAGGAGCCAGCCTCCTGAACAGAGTGCAGAATCTGAGGTGGAGCAAGAGGCAGAGCAGAGGCGGCGAGAGGAAGCCGCTGAAGATAACATGGGCGGAACTGTCGTTGAGCGCCGCTCCTCAAAAAAGAAGAGGGCCTGTTCCAGGTCGCCGGGGAGAAGAGGAGGCAGGAGGAGCATGGCTGCGCAGCACACGGCGAGTGGGCTCCCGGTCTCCCCTCAGGCAGCCAGAAGACAGGATCAAGATAGACAAGTTCAGGACAGCTGCAGTTTCATGGAAGAGACACAGGCACTGCCTCGCAGACAGGTGCCAGCTTCAGGTCTACTGCTGGGAGAAGTCATTCAGCAAGAAGCTGCTCAAACTCCAACAGGGGGTGAGTGTGCTCAGATACATACTTTGAATGTGCTAGTGGATTCTCTCTCCTTTTTAGTAAGAACGCTATCCCCTATGGTTCCTGCTGT
Organism: Rana muscosa; assembly: GCA_029206835.1. Lineage (NCBI taxonomy): Eukaryota > Metazoa > Chordata > Amphibia > Anura > Ranidae > Rana > Rana muscosa. Next base: position 12,465,917 of record JARGYO010000162.1, read on the forward strand.
TTCTTGTCAATCTCCTCAGCTATCTGTATCTGCTGCTATGCTCAGCCCTTTACCTCCTGCTGTCACTCATTAAGGTATGGAGATGCCCAGCATGTCATGTCCTTGGCTGTGCATACCCCACAGGTCCCTGAACCAAGTCTGCTGCTGAATGGATGGAAAAATCTCAGCAGGAGGCGGGGCAGCTTCCAGCAGCTTGTGAGCTTGCACATTTAATGCCTTGTATAATTGAGTGGCTCTTTAGTATATAAATGTTTATATATATATATATATATATATATCATGTTAAAATAATTTATTTTATGTTTTAACACAGTCGACTGGTAATTATATACCCTGTATTCCTTACCATTGGCACACACCCATGTAAAGAATTCAAATTTACTACATATATCTCATACAGCAAACCACTAATCCTCTGAAGAAGATCCTTCGGGATCGAAACGCGTCAGAACTTATACAGATGCATGTGGAATGTAAAACTGTATAGCAATGTTGTGTTTGTAATTCTGTGTGGTTATTTTATACATTTTTCACCGGAGCATACAATTGTTAGGACTGTATTCAATATATATATATATATATATATATATATATATAAATATATAAATTCTTTTAACATACACTCTTGCACACCACTTTTGAAATTCGCTGCTAAAAAACCCCGTGGGGGAACTTCCCATTTTTTTGTTTTTGTAATCTTCGGGGTGCGCAGCGCCATTCATTCCCAGTAAACGTGTGTAGCAGTCCTCCCCCACCTTCTCCCCTCTCTTTATGGCTGGATGCCTCGTCTAGGGGTATCTGGGAGAAGGGGGAAAGATGCACACCACCAGCTCGGCTCTCTGATGTAGTATGCAGAGATATGAGCTAACCGTTTAACTTCGGGTCTGCGTTTTAGGCCGGAGCCTCAGCTTCTCCTGTGGAGGATGATTGTCACTGTCACTGACACGGACACTTAGCTTCCAGTAACACGAGTTCCACACCAATAAAAGTCCAACACTGTTTTATTTGCTTTGATCAATGGGTAGGCTGGTTGAACTTTAAAAGAACAGACTGGGTGTAGGAAAGAGTAGGTCCAGGCACAGCTTAATGAATAAAGTCTCTCCTGTTCCGTTTAGTGCAAACAGGCTTGGCGCACAGTCGCTGCCACCGACTGTGAATTTGGTCCCTGCCACTGACCTGGGTGAACGTTGAGGCCTCTGCCACAGGCCTTGGATGAGGCCTGCCACTGACCTGATGAAGATGGGTCTCTACCACAGACCATGAGAACATGAAATACCTCCTTTAGAACAAACGACGCCTGTCAGAGGAAGACATCCATCCGGACGGTCACCAGAGACCTCCACCGTCACCAGCCAATGCTGCGCTGGATCTTCGGGGAGGTCACCTCTCCGTTCCCTTATGCCCTGGATTCAGGCACCCAATACCGGGGGCACCTTAGGAATGCTTCGCCCTTGCGGGACCCAGTCAAAGGTACTTGGCCCCAGGCCTCCTTGTAAAGTACTTCACCCCAGGCTGAAGGTGCCTGGGATGGAACTCGACTCCACGCTCCCAGGCCAAGGGCGCCTGGGCACAGATGAACCGCAGCAGCCCCCAGGCTGAAGGTGCCTGGGGAATGGACCTCGTGCGCAAGATGTCCGCCCCCTTTATATCCATTCCCAGCAGGCACAGCGGGTTCCCCGCCCCGCTACTGCCGCGAGAGGACACAAAGGGCACGGCTCTAGAATGGCAGTTCAACCACGATCACAGGCGACAGCACCACCTAGGGACCGCAGGGAACATGACACCATTCATACCTCCCACACTCCAAAGTGTCCATAAATTCCAAAAAATCTATGTATCTGGGCCATCTATAGCCCAGATACTCCCTCTAAATTTGACACCCGCTACATGTGTATTTTCCATTTCCCTTCGCTTTAGTATATAAATGTATCCTGTACCCTGTTTAAACTGTCCACTCTGTTCCTTTAGCTCATGCGTCTTCTTCAGTCCCTGCTATTTCTCAGGGCTTTACCCCTTTTAACTCATTCTCTCAGCACAATTTAGCCGTATTGGTAATAGTGGAATAAAGAGCAATTTATCAGTCCTGGAACCTGTCGGTGCTGTGGTGTTTGCTAGCACTAGGGTTCCTGAAGTGTGCATTAAAGATGGTGTGTCCTGTGAATTTTACCCCTTAGGCTATCATTTAAGCCTGTCAGTGTAAGTTAGGATATGGACAGGAGTGGTTAAATTATGGAGTGCGGCCTGTAAGTACAGGCACGAATGTGCATACTGCACAGGTACACACCCTGCGGCTAAGTGTTTGAAGAAAAATGCGAGTGCTGGGAACAGTCAATCCCAAAAAGATATTTTTTTTTTCTAAAAGCCTGCACGCCTGTGAGGCTGGAAAACATGCGTCCATGGCTGGACAGGTATCCAGACCGGGGGACGGCGCTATTTCTCATTAAGGGATTTTCATGTGGCTTTCCTTTTCCTTCCTTCCTTCCTTCCTTCCTTCCTTCACAGGGAAAGGTTGTAAGATGGTGAGTAACTTAAAATCAGTAGAGCAATTTCCGCAGATAGTTAGAGAAAAGATTTTCAAGGAAATTGCTGAAGGACGCATTGCCGGTCCTTTTGAGCGCCCTCCGTTTGTTAACTTCCGAATATCACCTCTGGGGGTGGTCCCCAAAAAAAAAAGAAAAGAAAAAAGTAGCAGAATGATTATCGCATAATTCATATAGTTACATATATAGTTAGGTTGAAAAAAGACAAAGTCCATCCAGTTCAACCATAAAATAATAAATAAAATAAAATATATCGTACAATCCCATATACCCAATTCTATACCCACAGTTGATCCAGAGGAAGGCAAAAAACCCCAGCAGAGCATGATCCAATTTGCTACAACAGGGGAAAAAATTCCTTCCTGATCCCCCGAGAGGCAATCGGATTTACCCTGAATCAACTTTACCTATAAATCTTAGTACTCAGTTATATTATGTACATTTAGGAAAGTATCCAGGCCTTTCTTAAAGTAATCTACTGTGCTGGCCAGAACCACCTCTGGAGGGAGTCTGTTCCACATTTTCACAGCTCTTACTGTGTAGAAACCTTTCCGTATTTGGAGATGAAATCTTTTTTCCTCTAGATGGAAAGAGTGCCCCCTTGTCTTTTGTGTTGACCGTAAAGTGAATAACTCAACACCAAGTTCACTATATGAACCCCTTATATATTTGTACATGTTAATCATATCCCCCCTTATTCTCCTCTTCTCAAGAGTGAATAAATTCAGTTCCTCTAATCTTTCCTCATAGCTGAGCTCCTCCATGCCTCTTATCAGTTTGGTTGCCCTTCTCTGCACTTTCTCCAGTTTCCCAATATCCTTTTTGAGAACTGGTGCCCAAAACTGAACTGCATATTCCAGATGAGGTCTTACTAATGATTTGAACAGGGGCAAAATGATATCTCTCTCTCTGGAGTCCATACCTCTCTTAATACAAGAAAGGACTTTGCTCGCTTTGGAACCTGTAGCTTGGCATTGCATGCCATTATTGAGCTTATGATCTACCAAAACCCCCAGATCCTTCTCCACTACGGATCCCCCCAGTTGTACTCCCCCTAGTATGTATGATGCATTCATATTCTTAGCCCCCAAGTGCATAACTTTACATTTATCAACATTAAACCTCATCTGCCACATAGTCACCCAATTAGACAGTGCATTGAGGTTGGCTTGTAAATTGGCGACATCATGTAAGGACCTTATTCCACTGCATAACTTGGTGTCATCTGCAAAGACAGAAATGTTACTTTTGATCCCAGACCCAATAACATTTATAAAGATATTAAAAAGTAAGGGTCCCAGCACTGAACCTTGGGGTACACCACTGAGAACCTTAGACCATTCAGAGTAAGAATCATTAACCACTACTCTCTGAATTCTGTCTTTTAGCCAGTTTTCTATCCATTTACAAACTGATATTTCCAATCCTGTAGACTTTACCTTACATATGAGCCGTGTGTGCGGAACTGTATCAAACGCTTTTGCAAAATCCAAGTATACCACGTCCACCGCCACCCCTCTGTCCAAGGTTTTACTTACCTCTTCATAAAAAGAAATCAGGTTTGTCTGACAACTTCTGTCTTTCATGAATCCATGCTGTCTGTTGCTTAAATAGTTTTTTTCCAGCAAGAACTCATCTATGTGGTCTTTTATTAATCTCTCAATCTCTCCAGTATCGTTCCAACTATAGAAGTTAAACTAACAGGTCTATAGTTACTTGTTAAAGACTTTGTTCCCTTTTTAAATATAGGCACCACATTGGCCCTGCGCCAATCCAGTGGGTACTATTCCTGTCATTAATGAGTCCCTAAAAATTAGATACAATGGCTTTGAAATTACAGAGCTCAATTCTTTTAGGATCCGTGGGTGGATGCCATCTGGTCCAGGTGCTTTATCCACCTTTATTTTGTCTAAATATTTCTGGACCATATCACTTTTGAGCCATTGTGGATTTGGGGCTGTGTCACTACCACCCCAATTATGGACATGATCTCCCCCATGTTCCATTGTATACACAGAGCTGAAGAAAGTATTTATTAAATTAGCCTTCTCTTTGTCCCCAGTCACCCACTCTAGATTATTTTGTAAAGGGCCTACATGCTTGACCTTTTTACTATTAATATATTTGAAGAATTTTTGGGGGTTTGTCCTATCTTTTGCAATCTGTCGTTCGTTTTGAATTTTTGCATCCTTGATTTCCTTTTTACATATCCTGTTATATTCTTTGTAACATTTAAACGACACTAGTGTTCCTTCATTTTTATATTTTTTAAAAGCACTTTTCTTATTGTTTATAGCTTTTTTAACTTTAACCATGAGCCACATAGGTTTTATTTTTAGCCATTTGAACTTCTTGCCCATGGGAATATACTTTGCAGTGAGGTCCCAAACAGAATTTTTGAAGAATTCCCATTTCTGTTCTGTGTTAATCTATGCCAATATTCCCTCCCAGTCTAAGTCCTGGAGAGCAGCCCTCATCCTTGGAAAATTTGCTTTATTGAAATTAAGTGTTTTTATCTTTCCTGTATGTATTTCTTGCTTACAGCTAACATCAAATGAAATCATGTTATGGTCACTGCTACCCAGGTGTTCCTTTATCTGAACATTAGTAATACGCTCTGCATGGTTTTAGATTACCAGGTACAACAGAGCATCATTCCTAGTTGGGGCCTCAATAAACTGGACCATAAAATTGTCCTGCACTAGGCTTATGCCGCGTACACACGATCATTTTTCCCGTCGGGAAAAATGTCTTTTTTTTTTTTCGCTGAGAAAAACGATCGTCTGTGGGCTTTATGTCGTTTTTCTCGTTGAGAAAAACGGCAGGAAAAACGACGAGAAAAATTAGAACATGTTCTAAATTTTCTCATCGTTTTTTCCATCATTTTTTTCCGCGGCAGTTTTCCCATAGGGAGACACTGCCGCGGAGCCCACAGACGGTCGTTTTTCTCGTCAAAAAAAAAAATGACGGGAAAAACGGTCGTGTGTGGGGGAACATGCCGTTCCCTCGTTTTTCATTTTTTTTCATGCCGTGATTCACGGCGGTGTTTTCACCGCCGTGAATCACGATCGTGTGTACGCGGCATTATACGTTTTTGCCATTTAACTGTCCCAGCAGTGCCATTACTCCAGTCAATTTCAGGGTAGTTTAAATCCCCCATTATTATCATCGTTGCAGCCCTTTCCATCTATGCAAGGAGCCGAGTCTCCACCTCCTCGTTAACATTGCGTGGTCTATAACAAACTCCAATAATTAACTTTAAACTACGCACATCTATATGCAGTTCCACCCATAATGCTTCAGCTTCATCACACTCTGCATCAACCATGTCCTCTTTGACGCTTGCTTTGAGATCACTTCTCACATAGAGACAGACCCCGTCACCTTTCCTTTTTACCCTGTCTCTCCGAAAGAGTGCATAGCCAGGAATATTAATAGCCCAGTCATGTGAGGATTGAAGCCAAGTTTCAGCAATACCGACTACGTCATAGCTCTCCTCATGCACCAGAGCTTCCAACTCACCTATTTTGCTTGGCAGACTTTTGGCATTGGTGAACAAACACTTTAATGTATTACATTTTTCTCTGGTGTTTTTCATAGAATTTTTAGTAGTACAAATGGCACTATAGTTTCCAATGGCTGTTTGCAACATGGGAACTTTCTTGTCACCTGCCATAACCCTCCCCACATCTATCCCCATTCCACTCTCCATTAATGTCTGACCCCTAACTGACCTGTGTGCCCGATGTAATTCTAATTCACCCTCCCCCTCAATCCTAGTTTAAATACTCCTCCAGCCTTCCCATAAACCTCTCCCCCAGCACAGCAGACCCCCTTCCATTCAAGTGCAAACCGTCTTTAGCATATAGGTTGCACCCCAATGAAAAGTCAGCCCAGTGCTCTAGAAACCCAAATCCCTCCTCCCTACACCAGGTCTTTAGCCATGCATTCAGCTCTAATCTCCCCCTGCCTTTCCTGTGTTGCGCATGGCACAGGCAATATTTCAGAGTATATCACCTTGGAGGTCCTTGCCTTCATCTTGCAGCCTAGTTCTTTAACCACTACAGGCCCGCTCTATAGCTGAATGACGGCTACAGTGCGGACCTAGAATGCCGGGAGGACGTCAATTGACGTCCGCCCCTTTCCTTACTCCCAGCGCGCGCATCGGGGAACTTCTGTGCTGGCCGTGTCCCTTGGACACAGCCAATCACAGATCGCAGAAAATAGCCAATCACAGCAGCTATTTACAGCGCGATCGCCGTGGCCAATGAGAGATGATCTCAAATGTAAACATATGAGATCGTCTCTCATTGCCGACTCTGCCTCCTCACACAGAGACCGCGTGTGAGGAGGGAGAGAGATCTGTGAGTGATTACAGTGCTCATTACAGTGTCCATTACAGTGCCCCATTGGTACCACAGTGCCTGTTGGGGATCTGTGCCCACCTGTGCTGTGCCCATCTACCAATCTGTCCACCTGTGCCATCAGTGCCCACCTGTGCCATCAGTGATCAGTGCCCACCTGTGCCATCAGTGATCAGTGCCCACCTGTGCCACCTCATCAGTGCCCACCTGTGCCGCCTCATCAGTGCCCACCTGTGCCGCCTCATCAGTGTCCACCTGTGCCGCCTCATCAGTGTCCACCTGTGCCGCCTCATCAGTGTCCACCTGTGCCACCAGTGATCAGTGCCCACCTTTGCCACCAGTGATCAGTGCCCACCTGTGCCGCCTTATCAGTGCCCACCTGTGCCACCTTATCAGTGCACATCTGTTCCACCAATCAGTGCACATCTGTTCCACCAATCAGTGCCCATCTGTTCCGCCTCATCTGTGCCACGCCTCAGTGCCCATCTGTGCCACCGCCTCAGTGCCCATCTGTGCCACTGCCTCAGTGCCCATCTGTGCCACCGCCTCAGTGCCCATCTGTGTCACTGCCCATCTGTGCCGCCTCATCAGCGCATCACCGCCAGCAACCATGTTCAAAAGATGCTATTCTGCCGAGGAAATAGATTGATTGCAATGGCCCTCAGGTGGCAATCGACACCTATTGGTAAGAAATGTGCCACATCCTAATAGAGCTGAACAGGGGATTGTGGAAAAAATTGACTTTATAGGCACACGAGAATGTTTAGAAAAATAATAAAAATTTTAATATAACATGTACACAATATATATACAAAAACATATATATAATACAACACAATAAATGTGGACACTTCCAAGGTAATACCCCACAAAACTGCGATGATTCCTTGGATTGAGGTTCACAATGTGTTGATAAATTGTTAAAACTTGGAGCTTGACATGTTTCGCGATCTGATCGCTTCCTTAGGAGCTTCTAAATGTACACAAAAGATTCAATGATTTTGATACAGAAAAACATTTATCTTAATATTACATATAATATTGATATTCATAAAATGAATCTACGAAACACTCACCACTAAACATGTTGTTGGAGGTGAGTGTAATTGGATTATTGCGACCCTCTATATTCTGCGGAACCTACACATAGATTCGGGGGTGGCCCCAGATGAACTGGCCAACTCCCAAAATTGCACACTGCAACAACACGATCAACTACATCCCGACATGTGGGCAAGCATGGAGGTGCTCACGATAACTGTAGAATAATAATTATATATATTGGAGAGCAATGAAAGACTGTTGCTTAAGGTATACATAGGTATAGAAGTAGCTCTGCCTAGAGGTAAAACCATTCCATACAAATAAACAAAGTGGAAAGAATATACTGCGAGGCGACCTACTTTTCAAAAGGATAACTGAAGAGCAAAAGATACCGAACCGGACCTGGACGAGATGTTTAGAACTTGAAGGAGGAACTGGGATGGCCACTATAAGGAAATTTTAAATGATGATATTGATATTATACTAGCCCATGATAATAGAGCCAATAATTTGAACTATAAGACAAACTTGTTTATCAAAAAGAGTTGACTGAATAAATACCAGTAAATAGGTGGAATCGAAAAAAACAGACAATAGGCAAATGAGAACTCCTAACACTAATTGATACAAACACCTCAAACGTAATAAGGAATATATGTAACCAATGCTGAAAAACCGCCCCAACGTATCCTAAATATACCCTGATACACATGCGTAATAAATACCTGAGGACAGGGCACTTTGGAGGGAAATAGCCAGACCACCGTCCTAAAGATGGAGGAACAGGTACTTAGCGGGTGTAGACAAATCCCTCACACCCAAGTGTGAGAGGGCACTAAAAAATGCAAAAGAAGAGAATGTATAAAAAAGTACTTGACAAGTACCAACATAACAAAAGACGGTATCATAAACCCCAAGAAACATACCCGTCTATTGCTCCAAGACCTACTCGCGTCCAGTCCGTTCGGATCCGCCTCGCTGCACAGGCTGCCACACACTTCAACAGCTTGTTGTCGAGTGGTGGTGTATTTCCTCATATATGAGCACCTCGCTCACGATGACGCTGAGCGACGCACAGCGTCATCAAGGCCGGCCAATTAGCATGCACTAGCACTGTCGTAAGGACGCGCATGCGTAATGAATAGAAGTCAGAAGTACGACTAAGCGCAGACGTACTGCTCTGCGTATTGACGTAGTCTTGCCGATCAATGTTGATAGGCAGATATTTCTACATGACGCATGCGTGCCAGGATGAAGACAGCCCGGCCATTGAGGGCGGAAGTGCTGCTATGAGACTCAAAGGGTTTTGGAGTCTCGTTTGCCATTGATCATAGCGCTGCTCAGCATGGTTGTCAATACAGCACTCGCAACAGCACATCGCCAGAATACAGGAGTGCAGTTGCCACGGTGTCCCTACTCCATGTGTCATCAACAGAAATTAAGAGTGTAACCAGCCGCAATCATACAAAAGGCTAAGGCTATCTAGTGAAACCGACAGCCATGGCCAAATAGATGTTAGTACTTATCAACACTATCCAGAAACCAGTCGCATAGGACTGTTAAATTAAATCATTTATAAAAAAACAAAAAGGGCGAAAAAGCAACCAATACTATATGATGTAAACATAGTGCTTTGATAACTATATAATAGCCATATACCCTAGCCCATAATGATCCTGGAGTAAACATCCACACAGGTGCCACAAAAGTGACACAATGTGTAGAGTCAACTCCTGATGATGTAAATAGGAGAATACAACTGGAAGAAATGAGGGGGGGGGATGGAAAAAGAGGAAAGGAAAGAAAAGAGGAAGAGAGGGGAAGGAAAATAAGGGGAGGGAGATGATTGGGGAAGGGATTTGGACAGGGGAGGGATATGTCAGAGATTCACCAGAAATAGTTTTCCGTAGAAGTACCTCAATAGGAAACCAATTGACAGCCAGTAACTATAGACCACAATTGGACAATCAGACCTTGGCTCGCGTTTTTTTTATATGTGGCCAATGTTCTTATTGCCCATGGGTTAGTACAGGTATGAAATTTTTACTACCCAATGGGGAGAAATTTTCTCCCCGCTTTCATGCATCATGTGAAACTGAGGGAGTCATTTATTTAATGACCTGTATATGTAAAGTGTTTTACGTTGGAAAGACTTTTCGTCCTTTTAAGAAAAGGATATATGACCACATATATTATTCACAGTACGCCAAAATGCTCACTCCGGTGAGCCGTCACTTAGGCCTATATCATAAATTCGACACGTCGGTGGTCAAATTTATGGTGTTGGAAGTAGTCCCTCGAGATCCTCGGGGAGGCAATTGGGACAAGCGTATTCTGCAAAAGGAGACACTATGGATCGAACGTTTGGGGGCCACACACCCTCCCGAAATCAATGAGGTTCTTTCCTACCGCCCCTTTTTATAAGGGACGGGTGGAGATGCCTTGTGGCCCCGGAGTATCCCCCATCGCTTGTCCCCGTTGCCAATCGTCAAGGTTTTTCTTGGTTTTTGCTCCTGTCCTGTCCTTAGGGCCCTCCCCCACTTTCCCTTTCCCCTCCTTCCTTCCCCTTCTCTACCTCCCCTGTCCAAATCCCTTCCCCAATCATTTTCCTCCCCTTATTTTCCTTCCCCTCTCTTCCTCTTTTCTTTCCCTTCCCCTTTTTCCATCCCCCCCCTCATTTCTTCCAGTTGTATTCTCCTATTTCCATCATCAGGAGTTGACGATACACATTGTGTCACTTTTGTGGCACCTGTGTGGATGTTTACTCCAGGATCATTATGGGCTAGGGTATATGGCTATTATATAGTTACCAAGGCACTATGTTTACATTATATAGTATCGGTTGCTTTTTCGCCCTTTTTGTTTTTTATAAATGATTTAATTTAACAGTCCTATGCGACTGGTTTCTGGATAGTGTTGATAAGTACTAACATCTATTTGGCCATGGCTGTCGGTTTCACCAGATAGCCTTAGCCTTTTGTATGATTGCGGCTGGTTACACTCTTAATTTCTGTTGATGACACATGGTGTAGGGACACTGCGGCAACTGCATTCCTGTATTCTGGCGATGTGGCGAGTATGTGGCCACCCAAGCCATTGCGAGTGCTGTATTGGCAACCATGCTGAGCAGCGCTATGATCAATGGCAAACGAGACTCCAAAACCCTTGGAGTCTCATAGCAGCACTTCCGCCCTCAATGGCCGGGCTGTTTTCATCCTGGCACACATGCGTCATGTAGAAATATCTGCCTATCAACATTGATCAGCAAGACTACGTCAATACGCAGAGCAGTACGTCTGCGCTTAGTCGTACTTCTGACTTCTATTCATTACGCATGCGCGTCCTTACGACGGCGCTAGTGCATGCTAATTGGCCTGCCTTGATGACGCTGTGCGTCGCTCAGCGTCATCATGAGCGAGATGCTCATATATGAGGAAATACACCACCACTCGACAACAAGCTGTTGAAGTGTGTGGCAGCCTGTGCAGCGAGGCGGATCCGAACGGACTGGACGCGAGTAGGTCTTGGAGCAATAGACGGGTATGTTTATTGGGGTTTATGATACCGTCTTTTGTTATGTTGGTACTTGTCAAGTACTTTTTTATACATTCTCTTCTTTTGCATTTTTTAGTGCCCTCTCACACTTGGGTGTGAGGGATTTGTCTACACCCGCTAAGTACCTGTTCCTCCATCTTTAGGACGGTGGTCTGGCTATTTCCCTCCAAAGTGCCCTGTCCTCAGGTATTTATTATGCATGTGTATCAGGGTATATTTAGGATACGTTGGGGCGGTTTTTCAGCATTGGTTACATATATTCCTTATTACGTTTGAGGTGTTTGTATCAATTAGTGTTAGGAGTTCTCATTTGCCTATTGTCTGTTTTTTTCGATTCCACCTATTTACTGGTATTTATTCAGTCAACTCCTTTTGATAAACAAGTTTGTCTTATAGTTCAAATTATTGGCTCTATTATCATGGGCTAGTATAATATCAATATCATCATTTAAAATTTCCTTATAGTGGCCATCCCAGTTCCTCCTTCAAGTTCTAAACATCTCGTCCAGGTCCGGTTCGGTAACTTTTCCTCTTCAGTTATCCTTTTGAAAAGTAGGTCGCCTCACATTATATTCTTTCCACTTTGTTTATTTGTATGGAATGGTTTTACCTCTAGGCATAGCTACTTCTATACCTATGTATACCCTAAGCAACAGTCTTTCATTGCTCTCCATTATATATAATTATTATTCTACAGTTATCGTGAGCACCTCCATGCTTGCCCACATGTCGGGATGTAGTTGATCGTGTTGTTGCAGTGTTCCAATTTTGGGAGTTGGCCAGTTCATCTGGGGCCACCCCCGAATCTATGTGTAGGTTCCGCAGAATATAGAGGGTCGCAATAATCCAATTACACTCACCTCCAACAATATGTTTAGTGGTGAGTGTTTCGTAGATTCATTTTATGAATATCAATATTATATGTAATATTAAGATAAATGTTTTTCTGTATCAAAATCATTGAATCTTCTTTTGTGTACATTTAGAAGCTCCTGAGGAAGTGATCAGATCGCGAAACATGTCGAGCTCCAAGTTTTAACAATTTATCAACACATTGTGAACCTCAATCCAAGGAATCATCGCAGTTTTGTGGGGTATTACCTTGGAAGTGTCCACATTTATTGTGTTGTATTATATATATGTTTTTGTATATGTATATATATTGTGTACATGTTATATTAAAAATGTTATTATTTTTCTAAACATTCTCGTGTGCCTATAAAGTCCATTTTTCCCACAATCCCTTATTCTGCCGAGGAGGCGTACCAAATCCTTTCCACGCCTGACGAGAACAACGGCGAACCATCTTTTTCAGATTCCCCTTCAAATTCTCAGAGGAGGAAGGTCTGCCCGCCATCCTCCAGCACCGCAGTGCCATCCTCCAGCACCGCAGTGCCATCCTCCAGCACTGCAGTGCCATCCTCCAGCACCGCAGTACCTCGGCAAGAAAGGCCAAGGACCCATGCTGGCCTTCCCTATGCCCTCCAGAACCCCTTGTGGCTTCCTCCTATTTCAGGAGAAGCCAACATTCCCCCTTTCACTGCCCAGCCAGGAGTCCAGGTGAACACGGACAATTTTTCCCCAATCAATTTTTTGAACTAATTTTTACTGAGGACATGCTAGCCAACATTGTCACCCAGTGCAACCTATATGCCCAGCAATTTTTTGCAAATAACCCAACCTCATATTATGCCCGTCCCTTCGAGTGGAGAGACCTAACGGTGGAGGAGTTGAAGATTTTTTTAGGCCTCACATTTTGTATGGGACTCAACCCAAAAAACACCTTGCTTTCCTTTTGGTCCAAACACCCCATCTACCATATGCTAATCTTCTCCAAGGCAATGCCCAGAACCAGGTACCTCATGATCATGAGGTTCCTCCACTTCAATGATAACACCCAGTGCCTTCCCCGAAATCACCCAAATTATGACAGGCTTTTCAAAATTCGGCCCTTACTAAATTATTTTTCAGAAGTATTCCCCCAGTTATATACCCCGGACCAACACATATGTGTGGATGAGTCCCTTGTTAAGTTTAGTGGCAGGCTTAAAATAAAGCAATTTATCCCCAGCAAAAGGGCCCGCTATGGGGTGAAGTTTTACAAGCTATGGGACCGAGTCACAGGGTACCTGTATGGCTTCTTAGTGTACAAGGGGAAGGACACCCAGCTGCATCCCCCCCCAATTGCCCAGACTACTTGGGAACAAGCGGGAAAGTTGTTTGGCAACTCATCAGCCCCCTACTGGAAAAAGGCTACCATCTGTAGGTTGACAACTTTTATACATCTCTTCCCCTGTTCTGCAACCTTCACCTGAAGAGGACGCCAGCATGTGGCACGGTAAGAACGAACCGGAAGGGCTTTCCTCAAAATCTTGTCAATAAGAAGCTGAGAAAAGGAGAATCGGCAAGTCTGCGAAACCAGGAGGTTCTGGCAGTAAAGCGGAGGGACAGAAGAGATGTGTATATGTTGTCTTCCATCCACAATGATACCTTAGTGGAAATCCCCAGAAGGAACGGCCCCATACGAAAGCCCACATGCATCCAGGACTACAATTTGTTTATGGGGGGAGTCGACTTCAATGACCAGATGCTGGAACCCTATCTTGCCACAAGACGGACATTCCATTGGTACAAAAAAGTTGCAATTTTTTTTTTCAATTGCCCATATATAACTCATATATCGTATACCGCAACTTCACCCAAAACCCCAAACCCTTCCTTGGCTACCAGGAGGACCTTGTCACTGCCCTTATATTCCAGAACGGCCCACCCCAAAACATCCGATCTGATGTTCTTAGTCGACTTTCCGAACGCCACTTTCCCGATAAAATCCCTCCCACAGCAACAGGCCAACAACGTCAAAAAAGATGTAAGGTGTGTACCAGTGGAGGAGTCAGACGAGACACATCTTATTATTGTGCCGAGTGTCCTTCCCAACCAGGCCTCTGTGTAACTGACTGTTTTCACCGTTACCATACTTCACTAAATTATTAGTGAAGTATGGTAAACGTAATCCTCAGTTCCTGCCTTCACACCCCTTATGCCACTGCCTGCTCTGTAACTGACCCTGGCTTGTTATTCGACCATGCTTCTGCCTAACGATTCTGTACTACCTCTGCCTGATCTGGAACTGACCCTGGACTGTTATTCGACCATGCTTCTGCCTAACGATTCTGTAATACCTCTGCCTGATCTGGAACTGACCTTGGACTGTTTGACCATGTTTTTGCCTGCCTCATGGACTGATCTTGTACCCTGCTACTGGACTAGTGGGATTCAACACAGGGGTCTCACATATGTGAGGGGCTCCAGAATTGTTTTTCTGGATGAAGAAAACAATTTTGTTTTCTCATCCTAGATTAGGGTCTGGAGACTCGGAGGCTTCAAAGAGATTTAGGTGGGAGAAGCCTCTACCCCTGTCCCCATTCTGTCCTGAACAAGGCCCTACTTCTGCCTGCTGCCTGTAGGACTTACTGCCATTTTGTCTCTGCCTGTCGCACTGACCACACCACATGTTCCTGCCAACTACCAGGACCACTGCTGACAATATCTCTGCCTGTACTGACCCTGGACTGTATATGGACAGTATCCCTGCCTGCTGCCTGGACAATTGTGTATGCCGTTGCTGACCAAATCCCTGCCTGCTGCCTGGACCAGTGCTATCCTGCTGTGTAGAACTGCGCTACTAAAACCACAGGTAATCTTTTATTTACGCTTTGCTCAGCATAATGTATTTTGGGGTGTAATTCTTGGTATGTGCATGCTATGTGTCCCTGGAACACCTGACGGTGTTCCTTGCATGTTGGATCACTGTATGTGGCCAGGCTGTGTAGAAGTCTCACACATGTGGTATCGCCATACTCAGGAGGAGTAGCAGAATGTATTTTGGGGTGTCATTTTTGCTATGTACATGCTATGTGTTGGATATATCTTTATAAATGGACAACTTTGCGTAAAAAAAGTAGGATTTTTAAAACAGCTTACCTGTAAAATCCTTTTCTTGGAGTACATCACGGGACACAGAGCAGCATAGTCATTACTATGTGGGTTATAGAATTACCTTCAGGTGCTGGCACTGGCAACTTCCAAAACAGGAAGTACCCTCCCCTATATAAGCCCCTCCCATCCGGGAGTACCTCAGTTTTGTAGCAAAGCAATACGTGTCCCCAAAAGAGGGGTGGGAGCTCTGTGTCCCGTGATGTACTCCAAGAAAAGGATTTTACAGGTAAGCTGTTTTAAAAATCCTACTTTCTTGTTCATACATCACGGGACACAGAGCAGCATAGTCATTACTATGTGGGACGTCCCAAAGCAATGCCACATGAGGGGGGGGATACACCATACATAAGCTGGGCGCCATCAGGCATGAGGATCTTTTGCGGCCTGCAACACACTGCGCCCAAAGGCGACATCCTCCTGACTTCTAACGTCCACCTGGTAGAACCTAGTAAACGTGTGTACTGAAGACCATGTTGTGGCCTTACAAATTTGCGCCAGGGAGGCCTGGTGATGCACTGCCCATGAAGTTCCAACTGCTCTCGTGGAGTGCGCCCTAACTTTGAACGGAGGCGGTCTACTTCTCAAGCCATAGGCTTGTATTATGACCTGTCGAATCCACTTGGCTAAAGTAGATTTTGATGCTGCCTGACCCTTTCTGGGGCCTTCCGGCAGAACAAACAAAGAATCCATTCTACGAATCTGAGCAGTGGCTTTTAGATAAGCTTTAACTGCTCTTACTACATCCAAAGAATGCAATAACTTTTCCTCTACCGAGCTTGGTTTGGGGAAAAAAGAAGGAAGAACCACATCCTGGTTCAAGTGAAACCTCGATACCACCTTAGGAAGAAAGGCTGGGTGAGGACGTAATACTACTCTGTCCTTATGGATAACCAGATATGGCTCTTTACAGGACATGGCGGCTAATTCCGACACTCTTCTAGCCGAGCATATGGCTACTAAAAATATCAATTTCCTGGTGAGTAGAACCAAGGAAATGTGCCGCAAAGGTTCAAATGGCTGCTTCTGCAGAACCGACAGAACCAAATTTAGATCCCATGGGCATATGGGAGCCTTAATCGGTGGAATAATACGAGTCACACCTTGCATAAAGGATTTGACAAGTGAATGCATAGCCAGGGGCCTTTGAAATAGTATTGACAAGGCCGAAACCTGGCCCTTGATAGTACTTAAGGCAAACTTCCTGTCTACAGCCCACTGCAGGAAGTCCAGAATTCTGCCTATAACGTACTTACGTGGATGCCATTTTCTGGCCTTGCACCAAGTGATGTACGCCTTCCAAACTCTATAGTAGATCTGCCTGGATACAGGCTTCCTGGCATTGATTATAGTTGATACCACAGAGTTAGAGAGACCTCTCTTCTTTAGGATGTGGGATTCAATAGCCAGGCCGTTAAACTTAGAGTTAGTAAGGAAGGGTGGTATATCGGTCCTTGCGAAAGCAGGTCCGGACGACGTGGAAGGGTCCAAGGACTCCCCACAGACATTTTGATGATCTCCGCGTACCAGGCCCTTCGGGGCCACGCTGGAGCCACCAGGATCACCGGCTTCTTCTCCAACCTGACTCTGCGAAGGAGTCGAGGCAACAATTGTAGCGGAGGGAATGCATATATCAGTCTGAACTGATCCCAAGGGAACACCAGAGCATCCGAGCCGCAAGCGAGGGGATCCCTTGTCCGGGAGACAAATCTGTCCACCTTTGCGTTGAATCTGGATGCTAGCAGATCTACATCCGGTGTTCCCCACCGCTGACATATTGCTCGGAAGACCTCGGGATGAAGGGACCATTCCCCTGGGCATAACTGTTGGCGACTCAGAAAGTCCGCCTTCCAATTCTCCACCCCTGGAATGAAGACAGCTGATATACATGGGACATGCTTTTCTGCCCATTCCAGGATGTGACTTACTTCCCTCTGGGCTGCACGACTCCTGGTGCCTCCCTGATGATTGATATATGCCACTGCTGTGGCATTGTCTGATTGAATTCTGACAGGGGACCCTTGGAGTCTGGATGTCCAGGCTACTAGAGCGTACCGGGCTGCTCGTATCTCTAAGAGATTGATGGGCAGGGTTTTTACTACATTTGACCATCTGCCCTGGAGAGACCATTGCTCCAGTACTGCCCCCCAGCCTATAAGGCTGGCATCTGTAGTGACCACCTTCCAAGATATCGGGCTGAAGGGTTTTCCCTTCTGGAGATTCTGGGGGATCAACCACCAGCAGAGACTCTTCCGAACGGAAGGGGACAAAGCCATCGGGAAGTCTAGAGCCTGAACTTTTCCGTTCCAGGCTGACAATATGGCCCTTTGTAAATTCCTTGAGTGGAATTGGGCGTATGGCACAGCTTCGAATGATGCTACCATCTTTCCTAGCAGCCTCATGCACAGGCGTATGGACGGCTGTCTTTTTGCACAAAGCAGACGGACCAAGGCCCTCAAAGAGGATACCTTGTCTAGAGGTAAGAAAATCTTCCTCTGGTCTGAATCCAGCCGTAGCCCTAGATATACCAGGTTTTTCACTGGCTGTAGGGCTGACTTGTCCAGGTTGATGACCCAACCGTGAGATTCTAGATACTTGATTGTATCGACAATTACCACTTCTAGCTTGGCAACTGAGTGGTCCATCAACAACAGGTCGTCTAGGTATGCCATTATCGTTACACCCCGTGTTCTTAGATCGGCCAACAGTGGGGCCAGAATTTTTGTGAACACTCGTGGTGCTGTGGCCAGACCGAATGGTAAGGCTCTGAACTGAAAATGGCGCCCTTCTACTGCAAAGCGTAGGAATTTTTGATGACCTGGAAAGATGGGAACATGCAAGTAAGCATCTTTGATGTCGATCGAGGCTAACCATTCCTCCCCTTGTAGGGCAGCGGTGACCGATCGGATCGACTCCATCCGGAAAGACCGGACGTTTAGAAATTTGTTTAGACTCTTTAGGTCCAATATGGGTCTTATGTCCCCGTTTGGCTTCGGGACTGTGAAAAGGTTTGAGTAGAAACCCAACCCCCACTCTTCCATAGGAACCTCCATAATTACTCCTTGGAGCAATAGTTGTTCTAACGCCAATAGGAGAGACCCTCTTTTCAGAGGGTCTCTTGGCATGCCTGACCACATAAAATGGGACGGAGGAGACTCTTTTAACTCCAACTTGTATCCCAGAGTTACTGCGGAGAGCACCCATCTGTCTTTGATCGTCTCCCGCCAGGTCTCTGCGAACAACTGAAGTCTTCCCCCCACCCGTTTGAGTGGGGGCAGCCCTTCATAGGCTTGACTTGGAGGCTGGTTTAGTACCTCTTCGGATCCAGGGCTTTTTATTACCCTGTGGCTGTCCCTGATTTTTACCTCCTGAGTTTGACCGAGGAGGCCGTCGGAACTGCTTAGTAGCAGACGTCGCAGGGATAGGAGAGGTAGTCCTCTTAAAAGATGGACCCCTAGACCTCTTTTTACTCGGTAAGAGAGTACTTTTACCACTGGAAATCTTCTGGATATACTTATCCAGGTCTTCGCCAAAAAGGCGTTCCCCATGAAATGGGAAGCTAACTAAGAGCTTCTTACAGGGAGCTTCAGCAGACCAGTTTTTGAGCCACAGAAGCCTACGCATATGTACCAAAGACAGCGTGAGGCGGGAGGCCTGATGGATAGAATCCTTGATGGCGTCAACCGCAAAGCATAATGCTCTAGGCAGATCAGCCAGAGCCTGGGCCTGCTGGTCTGGCAAATCCCTCAGGACCATTTTCATTTGATCCTTTAAAGCTTGGCAGACCCCAATAGCTGCCACTGCTGGCTGTGTAACAGCCCCTGCTGTGGAAAAAGCAGATTTTAATAAAGATTCCAATTTTTTATCCACTGGATCTTTGAACATTTGAACATTATCTACTGGACATGTCAGTGATTTGTTCACAGAAGAGATGGCTGCATCCACCGTAGGAACATTCCATCTCTGGGTGAACTTTCCCTCCATGGGATAGATCACCGGAAACCTTTTAGGCGGAACAAATAGTTTATCAGGATGTTCCCAGTCCTGGTATATAAGTCCTTCCAATAATGGATGTATTGGAAAGGAGCAATTAACCTGGGGAGCTTTTAGCGACCCCAATGAGGAGACAGCAGTAGTTGATGGTTCAACAAGAGGCATTTTAAATGCAGATCGAACCATGTCAGTTAGGGTCTGGACCCACAATCTTTCAGTCTGTGATGCTGAAAATGGTTCATCTACTGTCGATTCCTCAAAAACAGAGCTAACCTCCTCCTGATCCCCTTCAGGTAGGTCGGTCCCTTCCTGGGACTGTTGCTCTGCCAACAGGCACTCTAATGGAGGTGATGGAGATCTGGCGCGCTTTCTTTCCTGTAGAGAAGAAGCGATCAATGCAGCCAATCTCTGCTCCAATCCCTCCAGAGTTGAGGAAAAAACCTCCTCTGTTATATATGCAGGAGCAGGTGGACTGAGGACAGCCGCAGTACCTGGCACTCCCGGGGGTTCCTTATGGGTATTAACCTCTGATTTCTCAGGGGAGGAGGGTGCAGATGACTGCTCCAGATCCTCAGAGCCCGATGGAGACCCCCTACACTTCCTGAGAGGTATATCTCGGAGTTTTTTAGGCGGCATATTCCTTAGTTCAAAGCTGAGGTATTCCAGCCGCAATACACCCCTTACTGAAATAGTCTAATGCAATTTGCTGCTATGTACATCAGTGGGTGTCTACTAATGCGTCTTTCTGGGGATGCCTGTATCAACCGCCCGCTGTAAGCCCCTATACCATGCTACCAGCTCCTTTTCATGCTCTGTGTCCATAGCAAGCAGCGTGGACTGAGTCCTTTTATCTTGCTGGGATGCCCGCACATGCGCAGAAGCGCTGGGCGCACAGAGCGCGTCATCCGCCAGGCTCTGCCCCCTTTTTTGAAGCTAAACCTTATAAAAGGAAAGCATGTGTGCGCGCGCGTGCACGTGTGCGCTCTTGGCGCCATGTAGGGAGAGGAGCCAGGGTCCCTGTTTCACCAGGACTCAGGGATGGAAGGAAACTACTTGGCAGCATGACAGAGGAATGCAGCTTCCCTGATAGAGAGCTCACTCATCTGCCTGGACTTTCACCATGGAAGGAATAGTCCCAAGAAAAAAGACGTTCCACAGCGGCCTCTAGTGGACAAACACAGGTACCGCACCTTTGTCTTTTTTTTTTTTTTTTTTTTAAAACCTCCTTTATGAAAAAACATTTCCAGGTTTACAGTTTTTTTTAAATTTCCCTTATGAAAAAACATTTCTAGGATTTCTTAGGCATATACAGCTATTAGCGGGAATACCCTTTAGGTAACAGGCAGAAAGACATATTAGGCTTGGGGGTCCCCTCAATAGAACCAAGTTCCTGAGGGGCCCCCACTTACCTTTTCCCCGCCGCAGGACTTTGTTTGGTCCACAGAAGCCCAAACTTCACCTCTCACGGCAGGCATTGTACTAGACCTTCAGGGACCGGGTTCCCAAGGATTCCACTCCCCTGGACCTGTATAGCACCCTGCACAGATAGCCTCTTGGTTTTGGGTATGACCAGAGCTCTGGATCCCAGGGTCCAGCCCTCCTAAGAGAGGCATTACAGGCAAAACCCTGCTCTTCTCTGCAAGGCCCGGGTACCGACCGTTTAGCTATGAAGCTTTTTTTGGTCGGATCCGGAAATAGCTTGCTAAGGCCCAGAGAACCTGTACACAAGCCCAGATGAATACATGTTAACCTTGGCCAACACCTTAGACACTGGCAAAAAACTGAGGTACTCCCGGATGGGAGGGGCTTATATAGGGGAGGGTACTTCCTGTTTTGGAAGTTGCCAGTGCCAGCACCTGAAGGTAATTCTATATAACCCACATAGTAATGACTATGCTGCTCTGTGTCCCGTGATGTATGAACAAGAAAAATGCGTTTTTCATTTTTTTTCCACATATTCCAAAAACTTCTGGAAAAAAATGAACTGTTCAAAAGACTCATTATGCCTCATAGATTATACGTTGGGGTGTTAGCTTTCCAAAATGGGGTCATTTTGTGGGTGTTTCCATTGTCCTTGTGCTCCAGGGCCTTCAAAATTGTAATAGGTAGTCAACTAGTTAGATGTGTAATTTATGCTCCTAGAACACCTGATGGTGCTCCCTGCATGTTGGGCCTCTGTATGTGGCCAGGCAGTAAAAAAGTCCCACACATGTGGTATCATAATACTTAGGAGGAGTAGCATAATGTATTTTGGGGTGTCATTTGTAGTATGCACAAGCCATGTGAGAGAAATAAGCTATTACAATGACAATTTTGAGAAAAAAAAAATCTTAATTTTGCAAAGAATCGTGGGAAAAAATTACAACTTCAAATAACTCACCATGCCTCTTATTAAATACCTTTGAATGTCTACTTTCCAAAAAGGGTTCATTTGGGGGGCATTTGTACTTTCCTGGCTTGTTAGGGTCTCAAGAAATGAGATAGGCCGCCAGTACATCAGATGTGATAAATTTTTTTATGATTTGCACTATAGCTTGTAAACTCTAAAACTTTCACACCGACCAAATAATTTCCAAAAATGTTGGCTTATTTTTATCAAAGATATGTAGCAGTATAAATTGTGGGCAAAATTTATGAAGAAAAATTTATAATTTGCAAAATTTTATCACAGAAACTAAGAAAAATTTGTTTTTTTTTCTCATAACTTTCGCTCTTTTTTAATTTATAGCGCAAAAAATTAAAAACCCAGAGGTGATCAAATACCACCAAAAGAAAGCTCTATTTGTATGAAAAAAAGAACAAAAAATCATTTGGGTACAGTGTTGCATGACTGAGTAATTGTCATTCAAAGTGTGAGAGCACTGAAAGCTGAATATTGGTCTGGGCAGGAGGGGTGTTTAAGTGCCCAGTAAGCAAGTGGTTAAATTGATTTTTAAGGAGCCTCCACCTTCCATGTATACTGTCATTGGTTCCAATGTGGACCAAGACAGCTGGGTCATGCCCAGCCCCTCCCAGTAATTTATCCACCCGGTCCACCACATGCCGAACTCTGGCATCAGGGAGACAGCAAACCATTCGGTTGAGGCGATCCTGGCGACAAATTATTCTATCAGTCCTTCTGATTATAGAATCCCCTATACCCACCAACTGCCTAAGCCTACCTGCACTCCCCTCACCACCTCTACTAGATGGGTTGCTCTCCCGGCTGTTAGGGGTAGCAGTGACATCTAGGGCTGCCACCTCTGTGTTTTGCCACCTCCACATCTTCACCCAACTTGGAAAATTTGTTTTAATGCACAAATACAGGACTGGCCTTCCTTTTCTGCAAGCCCCTTCCACTCCCTCTAACTACATTAACCCATCTTCCTATCTGATAATCCTGACTTGCCCCTCCACCCTCCACATCAGCCCTACTGACCACCTGCTCAGCGAGCAGAGGACCCCCTTTAAGGTTGTCCTTTCTGCCCAGTGTTGCAACTTTCTCCACCAGATCTCTAATGCGAGCTTCCAGAAGGGCAACCTGCTCACATCTGTCACAGCGGTATCCATCCTGGAGCTGTTGCAGCAATTTTGCATACATGTGGCACACTGTGCACTGAGCAAAACCTTCAACCCTGCTAGCACTCATTTCCCAGTTACAATATAATTACTTGTAGGAAGTTTAGGATGTTACTCACAGTTTAGAAGACTCCTGTTTTAAACTCCTGGTTTTTAACTGTCCACTTTAGTTCAAAATTCCACTTATGTTCACAAAATCCACATGCAAGCCACCATCAGCAGGGAGCCAGCCTCATCTGTCATTCCCAAAAAAGGGAGGCACTGTGTTCAGTGTCGTATGCGACGTTCGAGGAAGCGATTGGTAAAATTCGTAAGTTTGAGCCTGGCGCGTTGCTGGCAAAGGCCGATATCAAATCGGCATTTCGGCTTTTGCCCATATCGCCTGAGGCGTTTAATTCTTTAGGGTTTTATTTCGATGCAGCGTATTTCTTTGACAAATGTCTCCCTATGGGCGGTTCGGTTTTGTGTTCCTATTTTGAAGCGTTTTCGTCCTTTCTCCATTGGGTGGTGTGTTTTAAGTTGGGTTGTGATAGGGTAGTCCACTACCTGGATGATTTATTTTTTTTGTTTATAGGCCCTCCAGAGTCTTTTTCTTGTAATGATTTGCTTTTGGCATTTAGGCCCATTGCACAACAGTTTGGCGTTCCTTTGGCAAAGGAGAAGACGTGTTTGCCCCACACGTCTTTGGAATTTCTGGGCATACACATTGATACATGTAAGATGGAATTCCGTTTGCCAGAGGCGAAATTGGTGCAGTTGAAGTCCTTGCTTGGTTTGTTTCTATTGCAAAAGAAAGTGCTTTTGAAGGACATGCAATCACTTTTGGGAGTTTTGACATTTGCCTGCAGAATCATGCCAGTAGGGTGCGTTTTTTCGCGGAGGCTTTACCTGGCGATATCTGGTTTAAAGTCGCCTTTCGCACACATACGGGTGACAAGTTCGCTTATGGCGGACTTGTTAGTTTGGGCCAGGTTCCTTGACATTTACAATGGTCAGTCCTTTTTTCAGAAGGATTTTGTCTTTGCCCCAGATTTCAGGCTATTCACGGATGTTGCTGGGTCTAAAAGTTTTGCTGCAATTTGGGGAACACACTGGTGCTGTGCAGCGTGGCCGGAGTCGTGGGTGGTTCGGGAGGTCACTAAGGACATTGTTTTACTGGAACTGTTCCCTATTCTGGTGGCGATTAGAACTCTGGGGATCTGATTTTGAGGACAGAAGGATCTTGGTGGAGACAGACAACATAGGTGTCCTCTTCGCAATCAATTGTCTCTCGTCCAAATCTCTGCTGGTGGTCAAGGCTCTCAGGCAGATTGTTTTCCTGTGTTTGAAATTTAATGTATGGATCAAAGCCAAATACACTCCAGGAGTTCAGAATAATATTGCCGATGCCTTATCCCGGTTTCAGGTGGACCAATTTCGCCAGCTGCTTCCAGAAGTGGATATGGAGGGGATTCTGTGTCCGGAATTTCTGTGGGACGTGATCTGGAGGTAGTGTCGAGCTATTCAGGGTTCGGTCGCTCCCAAGACATGGAGGTGCTACTCCGGATTCCTGGAGGAGTTGGTTGTCTTTCTCTGAAGCCCGTGGAGTTGGGGATGGTCGGCTATAGGAGGGATTGGTCTTAGCGTTTGTGGCATCTCTGATGCAGCAGCGGTTTTCCTACATTCCTATAACGAAAACGCTGGCTGGGGTTTCGTTCTTCTGCCGTTTAAAGGGGAATCTTTCCTGCATGTCCTATTTTTCAGTTAAGCAGGCTCTGAAAGGGTACAGGAGGGTAAATTTTGTGTCAGACAATAGAAGGCCAATTTCATTGGAACTCTTAGGTAGGCTTTGCAAAGTCACGTTGGCTGTATGCTACACGAAATTTGAAGCCTTGTTGTTTAAAACTGCGTTTTGTTCTAGCTTTTCATGGGGCATTGCGCATATCGGAGCTGCTTCCCCAGTCTAAATTAGGTGGTTCTGGTGTTTGTTTGGAACATGTGTCGGTAGACCATTTGGGAGTGCACATCTGGATCAGGTGCTCTAAGACGTGATGTTTTAGGGCAAGGGGTTGGGATTATGTTAAGAGCTCAAGATAATAAGATAGTATGTCCGGTAGAAGCCGTTAAGCAATTCTTACGGGCTAGGCCCTCTGGGGAGGGTAATTTTTTGGTTCACCAGAATGGGTTCCCTCTAATTATCAGTTCGATTTTGTTCTGCATAAGTGCCTTCGAAGCTTGGGTTTGCACAAATTTACATTTTCATCCCATTCATTTAGAATAGGAGCAGCATCAGAGGCGGCCCGTATGGGTGTGGGTGAGTCGGCTATTAAGGAAATGGGGAGGTGGAAATCCAAATGCTTTAAATTGTATGTGAGGCCTAACATTAGTTTAAATCTTCCAGGTTTGCCTCGCACAATATGGATTCTGGGACATTCTTTTATTTATTTGGCGCACAAAAGTGCGGCTCTCCGTTGCTATTCTACGATTTTGTCTCTACGTCCAGAATCATTTCAGGTATACTGGAAGGGAGTGAGCGGCCTGCAATGGCATCAACTATATTTTCATTTATGCAGGTTAGGTCAAGGTTGGCCCAGGCCGGATATTTTATTATTACATGTTGGTGGGAATGATTTGGGCAATGTCCGTACGTTGGATTTGCTTTTCATGATTAAGAGGGATCTGCAACGCTTTACTCTTTCTTCTCCAGGTACGTTCATAGTGTTCTTCGAAATTATTCCTCGCCTTTCATGGCTTTCCTCTTGTCAGAGGAAAGTGATGGAAAAGATGAGGAAGCGCATTAATGGGGCGATGGGAAAAGGTCATGCCTACCCTGGGTGGGCTGTCGTACTGACATTTAGACCTGGAGGGTGGTTTCCAAGGGTTGTACAGGCAGGATGGAGTCCACTATCTGATTTAGGGCTTGATCTTTTCAATCTGGGTTTACAGTATGGGATTGAACAGGCCGCGGTTTTGGGGTAGGGTCGGTGTCGGGAAAGGCTTCACCCGCTGGTGGCGCTGTTCGTCCTATGGATTGCAGTACTAGTGTCTTTGATAGAGGATCTCACCTGCTGGTGGTAATGCCTGATCCATTGGCCGTAGTACTGGCATCCACCAGCGGGTGTATTCCAGCCGTGTGGGGCAGGCAGCACTTCCTCCGCTCAGCTGTCATGTGACGACAATCATTGCAGTCCTATAAATACCCGGCGAGCCCTTACATGCTCGCCTTGGTATTTTTCTTTTATGCTTCTGGAACCCCCCTTTGTCAATCTCCTCATCTGCTGTGTATGACCTTGGCCTGGCTTACGTTCAAGATTCTGGTACTGCCCTGTGCGGTATATATAATTGTTTGTGGGTTGTTTGGTTAGTTTGCACTGTTTGTATTTATTTATATCACCTATCTTAATAAACATCATTATATTTCACTTTACATACGTTTTTGGTTCTCTCTGTGCAGTCCACACAGTCTGGTCAACTAATTCACTGACAGTATACCAAGGCCAATCCCTGATCAGAAGTGGCTGCACAGAGAAACCATTTTTGGTTCAGTGTGTTTTGCTAAAACATGAATGCCAATGAGGTTGTTTTTTATGCTCTGCTGGCGTCAGAGAGTAGTGAATACTGCCGCCAGGCATTGAAAGAGTGGACCAGTGATCAGCTGCTAGGGAGTATTAGTTCAATTCACTCCCTGGTTGATCAGGGCTTAATGCCATTTGGGGAAGTTCAGCCCTTGATCCAAATGTGTACTGAGCTAGCCCTGTCCTGTGTTCCAAAGGGCCGTGATGATTACACTCCCCCTTTCAGTTTTGATCAGGTGGAGTCCCTAGTATGGCTGTTGGAGGATGACTCTGCATCCTTTTTTGAGCACTATTCGGCCTGTTCCAAACAGTTGTTAAAAGATTGTATTTGTGCAGTGCAGTCTCTGATTAAGCAGGGTGTGTGTGAACCAACTTTTGTTCAGCCTGTGCTTCAGGCATGGTCTGATCTCCTGTATTTAGCCATGCCACAACAATCCAGCCCTACCATTAGTTACCTGCAGGGCCGGACTGGGAATAAAAACGAGCCCTGGAAATAATTTCATACCAGCCCCACAGCATTATTATACCAGCCCAAAAGCATAACACCATTATTTTCTTGTTCACAAAAGGGAAAACCATACATTATAAAGCACATTTGAAGAGCGTATTATATATAGATAAGACAGATATGAAAGCACATAGGGCTAGGGATATAGAGATATATATCTGCAAATTCCAGGTAAATGTGGAGCAATCATCAAGGGGGACACCTGGGAATGTGGGGGGACGCTGGTGACCAGAGACCACCTTCCGCAGAAAGAATACACTAAGGTAGGGGGGGGTTACTGATATAAGGGGGAAACCTTTATATCAGTGCCCCCTTACATTATTGTTTCTACTGCCCCCTTACATCAGTGACCCCCCCCCTCAGACTGGCCTGGCGGCGCTGTCACTAACCTCCTCTCAGGTGCACCTTGCAGGGCTCAGTCAGTTGGCTCCAGGTTGGTGGCTCTGGTTTTCTTATAGTCTCCTCTCCACACATGTCTGACTTCTCCCATGATCCCTATCCCAGCAGCGCTCTTACACTTGACTCCTCCCCTGACTCACTGAGAGAGAGAGGGGGGTGCAATGGTGAAAGAGAGAGAGAGCGGGGGTGCAATGGTGAGAGAGGGGGGGCTGCAGTGGTGAGAGGGGGGGGCTGCAGTGGTGAGAGAGAGGGGGCTGCAGTGGTGAGAGAGAGGGGGCTGCAGTGGTGAGAGAGAGGGGTGCTGCAGTGGTGAGAGGGAGAGAGGGGTGCTGCAGTGGTGAGAGGGAGAGAGAGGGGCTGCAGTGGTGAGGGAGAGAGAGGGGCTGCAGTGGTGAGGGAGAGAGAGGGGCTGCAGTGGTGAGAGAGAGGGGGGCTACAATGGTGAGAGAGAGGGGGGTTACAATGGTGAGAGAGAGGGGGCTACAATGGTGAGAGAGAGGGGGGTGAAATGCTCTGCAGGCCAAAACAATTATAAATGCAATTTTTTTACCTGGAAAATTTTGCTTAAAAAAAAAAGAGAGAAATCCATGAAAGAGCTAGAGAGGGGCCGGGCTGCAATTGTGAGAGAGAGAGATGAGGGGGCTGCAATGGTGAGAGAGATGGGGGGACTGCAATGGTGAGAGAGATGGGGGGCTGCCTTGTGTGTGAGAGCGAGAGATGGGGGGCTGCCTTGTGTGTAAGAGCGAGAGATGGGGGGCTGCCTTGTGTGTGAGAGTGAGAGATGGGGGGCTGCCTTGTGTGTGAGAGCGAGAGATAGGGGGCTGCCTTGTGTGTGAGAGAGATGGGGGGCTGCCTTGTGTGTGAGAGAGATGGGGGGCTGCCTTGTGTGTGAGAGAGATGGGGGGCTGCCTTGTGTGTGAGAGAGATGGAGGGCTGCCTTGTGTGTGAGAGAGATGGGGGGCTGCCTTGTGTGAGAGAGAGATGGGGGGCTGCCTTGTGTGTGAGAGATGGGGGGCTGCCTTGTGTGTGAGAGATGGGGGGCTGCCGTGTGTGTGAGAGAGAGATGGGGGGCTGCCTTGTGTGAGAGAGTGAGAGATGGGGGCTGCCGTGTGTGTGTGTGTGTGTGTGTGAGAGAGAGATGGGGGGCTGCCTTGTGTGTGAGAGAGATGGGGGGCTGCCTTGTGTGTGAGAGAGATGGGGGGCTGCCTTGTGTGTGAAAGAGATGGAGGGCTGCATTGTGTGTGAGAGAGAGATGGGGGGCTGCCTTGTGTGTGAGAGAGAGATGGGGGGCTGCCTTGTGTGTGAGAGATGGGGGGCTGCCTTGTGTGTGAGAGAGATGGAGGGCTGCCTTGTGTGAGAGAGAGAGCGAGAGAGAGATGGAGGGCTGCCTTGTGTGAGAGAGAGATGGAGGGCTGCCTTGTGTGAGAGAGAGAGAGAGATGGGGGGCTGCCTTGTGTGTGAGAGAGATGGGGGGCTGCCTTGTGTGTGAGAGAGATGGGGGGCTGCCTTGTGTGTGAGAGAGATGAGGGGCTGCCTTGTGTGTGAGAGAGATGGGGGGCTGCCTTGTGTGTGAGAGATGGGGGGGCTGCCTTGTGTGAGAGAGAGATGGGGTGCTGCCTTGTGTGAGAGAGAGATGGGGTGCTGCCTAGTGTGAGAGAGAGAGATGGTGGCTGCCTTGTGTGAGAGAGAGATGGGGGGCTGCCTTGTGTGAGAGAGAGATGGGGGCTGCCTTGTGTGAGAGAGAGATGGGGGGCTGCCTTGTGTGAGAGAGAGATGGGGGGCTGCCTTGTGTGAGAGAGATGGGGGGCTGCCTTGTGTGAGAGAGATGGGGGGGCTGCCTTGTGTGAGAGAGATGGGGGGCTGCCTTGTGTGAGAGAGATGGGGGCTGCCTTGTGTGAGAAAGATGGGGGGCTGCCTTGTGTGAGAGAGAGATGGGGGGCTGCCTTGTGTGAGAGAGAGATGGAGGCTGCCTTGTGTGAGAGAGAGAGATGGGGGCTGCCTTGTGTGAGAGAGAGATGGGGGGCTGCCTTGTGTGAGAGAGAGATGGGGGGCTGCCTTGTGTGAGAGAGAGAGATGGGGGGCTGCCTTGTGTGAGAGAGAGAGAGATGGGGGCCTGCCTTGTGTGAGAGAGAGAGAGATGGGGGGCTGCCTTGTGTGAGAGAGAGATGGGGGGCTGCCTTGTGTGAGAGAGAGATGGGGGCTGCCTTGTGTGAGAGAGATGGGGGGCTGCCTTGTGTGAGAGAGAGATAGGGGGCTGCCTTGTGTGAGAGAGAGATGGGGGGCTGCCTTGTGTGAGAGAGATGGGGGGCTGCCTTGTGTGAGAGAGATGGGGGGCTGCCTTGTGTGAGAGAGATGGGGGGCTGCCTTGTGTGAGAGAGATATGGGGGGCTGCCTTGTGTGTGTGAGAGAGATGGGGGGCTGTCTTGTGTGTGAGAGAGATGGAGGGCTGCCTTGTGTGTGAGAGAGATGGAGGGCTGCCTTGTGTGTGAGAGAGATGGAGGGCTGCCTTGTGTGAGAGAGCGAGAGATGGGGGGCTGCCTTGTGTGAGAGCGAGAGATGGGGGGCTGCCGTGTGTGTGAGAGATGGGGGCCTGCCTTGTGTGAGAGAGCGAGAGATGGGGGGCTGCCGTGTGTGTGTGAGAGAGATGGGGGGCTGCCGTGTGTGTGTGAGATAGGGGGCTGCCTTGTGTGAGAGAGAGAGATGGGGTGCTGCCTTGTGTGAGAGAGAGATGGGAGGCTGCCTTGTGTGAGAGAGATGGGAGGCTGCCTTGTGTGAGAGAGATGGGGGGCTGCCTTGTGTGAGAGAGAGAGATGGGGGCTGCCTTGTGTGAGAGAGAGATGGGGGGCTGCCTTGTGTGAGAGAGAAATAGGGGGCTGCCTTGTGTGAGAGAGATGGGGGGCTGCCTTGTGTGAGAGAGATGGGGGGCTGCCTTGTGTGAGAGAGATGGGGGGCTGCCTTGTGTGAGAGAGATGGGGGGCTGCCTTGTGTGAGAGAGATGGGGGGCTGCCTTGTGTGAGAGAGATGGGGGGCTGCCTTGTGTGAGAGAGATGGGGGCTGCCTTGTGTGTGAGAGAGAGATGGAGGGCTGCCTTGTGTGTGTGAGAGAGAGATAGAGGGCTGCCTTGTGTGTGAGAGAGAGATGGAGGTCTGCCTTGTGTGTGAGAGAGAGATGGAGGGCTGCCTTGTGTGTGAGAGAGAGATGGAGGGCTGCCTTGTGTGTGAGAGAGAGATGGAGGGCTGCCTTGTGTGTGAGAGAGAGATGGATGGCTGCCTTGTGTGTGAGAGAGATGGAGGGCTGCCTTGTGTGTGAGAGAGATGGAGGGCTGCCTTGTGTGTGAGAGAGAGATGGGGGGCTGCCTTGTGTGTGAGAGAGAGAGAGATGGGGGGCTGCCTTGTGTGTGAGAGAGATGGGGGGCTGCCTTGTGTGTGAGAGAGAGAGATGGGGGGCTGCCTTGTGTGTGAGAGAGAGAGATGGGGGGCTGCCTTGTGTGTGAGAGAGAGAGATGGGGGGCTGTCTTGTGTGTGAGAGAGAGATGGGGGGCTGCCTTGTGTGTGAGAGAGAGATGGAGGGCTGCCTTGTGTGTGAGAGAGAGATGGGGGGCTGCCTTGGGTGTGAGAGGGAGATGGGGGGCTGCCTTGTGTGAGAGAGAGATGGGGGGCTGCAATGGTGAGAGATGGAGAGAGAGACAGAGGCGCAGCAAAGGTGACAGAGAGGGGGGGTGCTGGCCGTGCTGCACCGTACAATCAATGGTGAGAGATTATTCAGATTGCAGACAGCACCTTAATTCTTCTGCTAAACGGCGGGCAGCCATTCACTTCTCCTATGCCCTCACTCGTGACAGGACTCTTCATGCAGACTGAGACTAGTGGGCGGTGCTGGCGCGGCGTCGCACGGGCCAGATGGAAGGGAAAATAAAGCAGCACCACGGCGATCTGACGTTCTTCTGCTCCTCCCCTCAGGCACATCACTCCACACAGGCTCCGGATCAGAAGTGAAGGAGAAGGGAGGCGGCATTGCATTGGAAAGTGCGGCGGCGCTGGCGGCCGGCGGCCTGCCGCTGCTCTTTATTTTACTGTGACAGCCAGGCAAAAGCAGCCCCAGAGCACGGAAATTTTTCGGTATCCGGGTAGGCCAGTCCAGCCCTGGTTACCTGCCTTCCCAAGTATCTATCTCTCCGTCGCCTATGGCAATCTCAGCTACAGCCCAGTATACTCAGCTTCCCACCAAGTACTATTACCCAGTCTCCACTTGCCGCACTTATCCTGCCTTCAATCCACCTGCCTCTTCCCTTCCTCCTGTAACAAGTCCACAAAAATCTCCTCAAGCCTCTGTCCCCATATCTCCACCGCATTCCAGCCCTTCTTTTTGCCCAATTACTTCCTTTTCTTACATTCCTCCAGTTATTTATGAATCTGCTAAGCCAAAGAAGAAGCAAAAGTTTTTTTTCAACCAAAACGATCCTGCCATTAACCCAACCTGCCTCCACACCCATCAATCTGTTCCAGCCCGGGGTGCCAGTGTTCCAGCCCGGGGTGCCAGCATCCCAGCCTGAAGAGCCAGTGCCAGCATTCCAGCCTGAAGAGCTAGAGCCAGCGTCCTGGCCTGAGGTTGTGGTGCCCGTTTCCTGGCCTGAGGTTGTGGTGCCCGTTTCCTGGCCTGAGGTTGTGGTGCCTGTTTCCTGGCCTGCGGAGCCTCTGTCTGCTTGCCAGCCTGATGAGCTTCTGTCTGCTTGCCAGCCTGATGAGCTTCTGTCTGCTGCCCAGCCTGATGAGCTTCTGTCTGCTGCCCAGCCTGATGAGCTTCTGTCTGCTGCCCAGCCTGAGGTGTTCCTGTCTGCTGCCCAGCCTGAGGTGTTTCTGTCTGCTGCCCAGCCTGAGGTGTTCCTGTCTGCTGCCCAGCCTGAGGTGTTCCTGTCTGCTGCCCAGCCTGAGGTGTTCCTGCCTGCTGCCCAGCCTGAGGTGTTCCTGCCTGCTGCCCAGCTCCACAACCCGGAGCCTGCTGCCCAGCTCGACTTCCCGGATGTGCCCGCTGTCTGCCCGGATGTGCCCGATGTCTGTCCGTTTGTGCCCCTGGTCCAGTCTGAAGTATCCTCATCCTTTGTGCTACTCAATGCCATAGACTATGGACAATTATGGACTGGTCCAGAGGCCGCTCCTTTAGGGGGGGTACTGTCAGAAAAGGCTTCAGCCGCTGGTGGCGCTGTTGATCCTATGGATTGCAGTACTAGTGTCCACCACTGCAGCCAGTATCTTTGATAGAGGATCTCACCTGCTGGTGGTATTGCCTGATCCATGGGCCGTACTACTGGTGTCCACCAGCAGGTGTATTCCGGCAGTGTGGGGCAGGCAGCACTTCCTCCACTCAGCAGTCACGTGAGGACAATCATTGCAGTCCTATAAATACCCGGCGAGCCCTTACATGCTCGCCTTGGTATCTTTCTCCTTGAGCCCTGACCTCGCTGCCTGTATTTGGACCTTGAGCCTGTACCTCACCTCACCTCACGTCACCTGATATGATCTGATCCCCATCCTGAGCCCCATTCTGAGCCTATCCATCCGTCCTCTCCCTGTCTTGTTTGTTACCTGTCCTCATCTGCTGACTCCCCGTGTATGACCTTGGCCTGGCTACGTTTATGCTTCTGGAACACCCCTTTGTCAATCTCCTGATCTGCTGTGTATGACCCTGGCCTGGCTTGCGTTCAAGATTCTAGTACTGCCCTTTGCTGTATATATTATTTGTTGTTTGTGGGTTGTTTGGTTGGTTTGCACTGTTTGTATTTATTTATATCACCTATCTTAATAAGCATCATTATATTTCACTTTACACACGTTTTTGGTTCTCTCTGTGCAGTCCACACAGTCTGGTCAACTAATTCACTGACAGCCGGGCATGATACTCAGGCCCGGCTTGTGGGGCATTTGATTTTTGATGTTATAATATGGTAATGCTGCTTGAGTTCTGAGAACTAAGCAGTTATACAAAACTGTTTTTTCATTCAAGTTATGCTGTTTGATGGTTAATAATATTAATAATAAAAGATTTATGGTTAATTTATTTTCACATTTAAACCAATAAAAGTGCCGCGGCCATTAAATGCCAAACTGTTGGGTATTTATTTATGTTAGATGTATCTGGAGTAAGTAAGGTTAATGTATGTGGCCTACAATCTCAGGAAATATATCTTGTCTATCAAATCTCAGCTCTAAAAAGCAGTATACTTTTTCTGACCCACCAGAAAAAAAGAACCTAGAATTTACATGTACAAAAAGGCAACTGCTTCAATGCTGATGCAGTCCGCAGGGCAATTTTTGACATTTATTTGTGCTCCCGCAAAACCTTTTAAAGTACAGTGGATTGTCTAAACATAGACCACGTTTAAGGGAATCTGGACAAGAGTTCAGAAACTGAAATAGTATCACGTAACGGATACTGGAACATTGTGGGGGTCTCTCTGGCACCTCCTGCCCAACACCCCTGAGGGTGGAGACAGAGCGTGAAG
Organism: Rana muscosa; assembly: GCA_029206835.1. Taxonomy (NCBI): domain Eukaryota; kingdom Metazoa; phylum Chordata; class Amphibia; order Anura; family Ranidae; genus Rana; species Rana muscosa. The sequence goes on from JARGYO010000162.1 coordinate 12,499,927, forward strand.
GCACAAAGTGGAACGAGTGCTGGGAGTAGCTGGCTGATGTCTGCACTGTAAATGGGTAAAACTGGCAATCACAGTCCTCAGGGCAGGATGCAGAGGCAGCTTGGCACCAGAGCAGGTGGTGGTGGAGGAAGCTGAGAAGCAGGCAGGAGTCAGCCACAGTGGGGCAGTGTGGGACTGAATCAGCAGACAGGGCAAGACCAGGAAGCAGGCCAAAGTCAGCATCAGCCGGGCAACGCAGTACAGAAATCAGCAGGCAAAGAGGATTCTAGTAATCAGGCCAAGGTAACCAGATGAGCAAGCAAAAGGCAAAGTCCAAGGAGAGGCCGAGTTATACAAATGCAGGCAAATATAGCAGATCAGGTGTCAGGAAATACAGGAACAAGCTGAAGAGCATTCAGTAACTTCCTCATCCTTTCCACATCACTTTAAAATAGGCCACTGAGCACTCCGTGCACACGCCAATTGTTACGTCCACGCGTGTGGCGAACTGTCACAGCACATCTAATGTTGTCCCTTTGCCTGGAAGTATGGGCGTCACTAATGCACACGCACATGAGAATAAGTCCGTACTGGGTCTCTGGAAATCCGGTTAACCTCATGGAAATTACAATTTCTATAAGTTCTATTTTTATATAGCTATCTAGTTTTGTGTACTTTTTGTGATCCCACAAAATTGTATAGTGCATTGTATGGGTTGGGTCTAATTCAGTACATTTTGTAAATCGCATTATTTTAAAATCTGGTCCTCACCCCCTACCAGTTACCTATAAATAAAAATAAACTAAAATCACCATATTCTTACATAACACTCTGGACAAGTGTCAGCCCGAGTCCCAGTTCTTTTTTGGTATGTAGTGAAAGAGGGTTCCTCCTGCAGTGCCTATTTCACTGTGTTTCACATGGTTTCTCTGCAGGGTCCTATACCCTTAAATAGGCATCATAGTGTCATGTCACAAGGGACAGATAACCAGTCCAGTCAATGAGCCTAAAGTGCAGTGGTAAATCACCTGTCTTCGCTACCAGAAGTGGCAACACACTGGGTTGGTTTTATGACGGCAGACTCAAGTTGCTAAAAATAATTACTTTGGAGGGTTCTATTTTAACATAAAATAGAATGGGAAGAAGTGGGAAGGGTCTGAGGGATTGGAAAGTTATTTTATTTTTCTGGGTATTTAAAAAAAAATATATAAACAGTTAAGAAATAAGCAAAAATTATGACATTCCCTGGGGGAATATAGGACCAAGGTAAACTCTGGCAGTCCAATCTGGGACAAGGCCATCCAGTGCTCAGGGCAAAGATGCCAAACCACACCCCCTCTATACCCAGGGTGGAGTGTGGGGTTGAAATTAACGAGTGAAGCACACCACACCAAAGCATTAGTTACATATGAGTTTAAAGAATAAGTTCACATTTTGGAACATGTTACATGCTTCCACCCATTATGGTAGAACATGTAACATGTTTCAGCAGCTGCAGTCATCCCCCCCCCCCTGACAGCGAGCAGGCATCTCCCCCCCCCCTCCCGCCACATCATTCAGTCAGTGCTCTGTGAATGGAAAACTACACGTCTTGACAGCCTATGCGGCTGTCGGCTTGTAGTTTCAATGAACTACTATGGCGCTGTGGAGCGCTCTGGTAGTTCACTCATTCTTCCTGTCAATGTGCATCTGCCTGGCTGTACGAGCAGACAGATACACTGAGAAGTCTTCAGGAAATCTGCATGGCACCCGCGATCATCAGCAATGCTATACAGGCTCCAAGTAAAAAAAAAGCACTTTTTTTTTTTTTAAAAGGTGAACTTGTCTTTTAAAAGTAGTACACATTCTGTCCTGCAGTAAATATTGGGTTTAGAGTGATGCAGAAAGAAACACCCTGGCTTCAGCGGAAAGATAAAATGCTCCAGTGTTTCTGGTGTCACTGGAAGAAATGCACCTGCATCAGTGGTATCATTAAAATGAAAAAATGTACCCTGCATCGGTGGTGTCACTTAAAAGAAAAAGCTGCCCCTGCATCAATGATGTCACTGGGAAAAAACAAAAACAAATATCCCTGTGTCAGTGGTGTCACTAGAAGGAAAAAAATGTGCCTCCATTGGTGGCAACACTAAAAGAAAAAACTGCACCTTGCATCGGTGATGTCACTAAAGGGTAAAGATGGGCATTGAGTGGTTGTGTCACAAAAAAAAAAAATTTAAAGGATGTGTATGATTCCGCGCAAAGGAGAAAAATATCAGCAGGGGAAAAAGTATATATAATATAATATGGTAAATCAAGAGAACTACTGATTACTACCAGTAATGGAGTAAATGAATGAAGAAGAAAAATAAGTAGGTGTGGCCCTGTTCAATGGATTATAATTGAGTCTCAATGTGGTGATGTAATGTGGGTGTGAATGTAACACCAGTAAAAAATGTGCAAAATTATGACAAATTAAGTGAACATAAACATGTGCATGTAAATAAATGAATACAAAATTTAAAAAGTTAAACTCCTATTGAACATTCAAATCAGTCCAGAAAAGATACTAATTACATAGTTACATAGTTACATAGTTAGTCAGGTTGAAAAAAGACACAAGTCCATCCAGTTCAACCGTAAAAAAAAATAAAAAAAAAATAAAAAATAAACATATATCGTACAATCCCATATACCCAATTCTATACCCACAGTTGATCCAGAGGAAGGCAAAAAAAAAACAGAAGAGCATGATCCAATTTGCTACAGCAGGGGAAAAAATTCCTTCCTGATCCCCCGAGAGGCAATCGGATATTCCCTGGATCAACTTTACCTATAAATGTCAGTACCCAGTTATATTATGTACATTTAAGAAAGAATCCAGGCCCTTCTTAAAGCAATCTACTGAGCTGGCCAGAACCACCTCTGCAGGGAGTCTATTCCACATTTTCACAGCTCTTACTGTGAAAAAACCTTTCCGTATTTGGAGGTGAAATCTCTTTTCCTCTAGACGCAAAGAGTGCCCCCTTGTCCTTTGTGTTGACCGTAAAGTGAATAACTGAACACCAAGTTCACTATATGGACCCCTTATGTATTTGTACATGTTGATCATATCCCCCCTTAATCTCCTCTTCTCAAGAGAGAATAAATTCAGTTCCTCTAATCTCTCCTCATAGCTGAGCTCCTCCATGCCTCTTATCAGTTTGGTTACCCTTCTCTGCACTTTCTCCAGTTCCCCAATATCCTTTTTGAGAACTTGGGCCCAAAACTGAACTGCATATTCCAGATGAGGTCTTACTAATGATTTGAACAGGGGCAAAATGATATCTCTCTCTCTGGAGACCATACCTCTCTTAATACAAGAAAGGACTTTGCTCGCTTTGGAAACCGCAGCTTGGCATTGCATGCCATTATTGAGCTTATGATCTACCAAAACCCCCAGATCCTTCTCCACTACGGATCCCCCCAGTTGTACTCCCCCTAGTATGTATGATGCATTCATATTATTAGCCCCCAAGTGCATAACTTTACATTTATCAACATTAAACCTCATCTGCCACATAGTCGCCCAATTAGACAGAGCATTGAGGTCGGCTTGTAAATTGGCGACATCCTGTAAGGACGTTATTCCACTGCATAGCTTGGTGTCATCTGCAAAGACAGAAATGTTACTTTTGATCTCAGACCCAATATCATTTATAAACATATTAAAAAGTAAGGGTCCCAGCACTGAACCTTGGGGTACACCACTGATAACCTTGGACCATTCAGAGTAAGAATCATTAACCACTACTCTCTGAATTCTGTCTTTTAGCCAGTTTTCTATCCATTTACAAACTGATATTTCCAATCCTGTAGACTTTACCTTACACATGAGCCGTGTGTGGGGAACTGTATCGAACGCTTTTTCAAAATCCAAGTATACCACGTCCACTGCCACCCCTCTGTCCAAGGTCTTACTTACCTCTTCATAAAAAGAAATCAGGTTTGTTTGACAACTTCTGTCTTTCATGAATCCATGCTGTCTGTTGCTTAAATAGTTTTTTTTCCAGCAAGAACTCATCTATGTGGTCTTTTATTAATCTCTCCAGTATTTTCCCAACTATAGAAGTTAAACTAACAGGTCTATAGTTACTTGGTAAACACTTAATTCCCTTTTTAAATATAGGCACCACATTGGCCCTGCGCCAATCCAGTGGTACTATTCCTGTCATTAAAAATTAAATACAATGGCTTTGAAATTACAGAGCTCAATTCTTTTAGGATCCGTGGGTGTATGCCATCTGGTCCAGGTGCTTTATCCACCTTTATTCCATCTAAATATTTCTGGACCATATCACTTTTGAGCCATTGTGGATTTGGGGCTGTGTCACTACCACCCCCATTTTGGACATGAGCTCCCCCATGCTCCTTTGTATACACAGAACTGAAGAAAGTATTTAATAAATTAGCCTTCTCTTTGTCCCCAGTCACCCACTCTAGATTATTTTGTAAAGGGCCTACATGCTCAGACTTGACCTTTTTACTATTAATATATTTGAAGAATTTTTTGGGGTTTGTCCTACTATCTTTTGCAATCTGTCGTTCATTTTGAATTTTTGCATCCTTGATTTCCTTTTTACATATCCTGTTATATTCTTTGTAACATTTAAATGACACTAGTGTTCCCTCATTTTTATATTTTTTAAAAGCCCTTTTCTTATAGTTTATAGCTTTTTTAACTTTGGCAGTGAGCCACATAGGTTTTATTTTTAGCCTTTTAAACTTATTGCCCATGGGAATATACTTTGCAGTGAGTTCACAAACAGTCTTTTTGAAGAATTCCCATTTCTGTTCTGTGCCCATTGATGCCAATATTCCTTAATTAGATATTCAAAAAAGTCCAAAAAGTGCTTGTGCTGGTGAAAAGTGATCTCTAATGTAAATGATCTCTGGATGAAATTAATTCAATAAATAGAGCATTCAAAACAGTTTAATAAAGTGCTTGTGTTGGTGAAAAGTAATCACTGTTCGTTTTCCCTCATCACAAAGTGATCACAGCAAGTGTGGCTTATCCGTGCTCCTAATGTGCACACACTCACCGTAATTTTCCTCCCGGCTTGGGGTATGTAGCATTCACAGTATATGCCACTGTGTAGCAGCCTATGAGGTATCCCGTCCTGGATGTCTTGGTGGCACTCCAATTGATTACCGTGTAAAGGAGAGATAGACCTCAATAGTGTAATACTGATAGACTATTTATTAAGTAAAAACATGTAGAAACGTACTCACATTTTGCAAAAGCATAAAAAGCATGTGTTGCTGACACTAACGCCGCTGCCCGGAAGTGATGCAAAGATGCACGTTGACTCCTCCCTACGCGTTTCGTCACTCTGACGTCATCTGAAGCGTATGTATGTGCCTGCTTCACCTCCTTATATAGTGCTTCGTGACCCCCCATGTTAATTACTTTATACTTCAAACATATATTTGTTCCTCTTCCCAATGATTTAGGAATAAATTAGCTACACTGGGGGCATACTTGGCCACCATTGCTACGCCCTTTGTCTGAGTGAAATATTCCCCTTTATGCCAGAAATATGCCAGAAGTAGTTATGGCTCATGGCTAATCTTAGACCATCCGTGATAAACCTAATTTGTTCCTCCTTCATATTGGTTTGTTTGTGTAATGCCCATTCTACGCTTCCTATTCTGTCCTCTTGCACTATATTAGTGTACAATGAATTGACATCTATTGTAACAAAGCCCTGGAATCAGTCATAAAAAAACATTGGCCAATCCTAAAGTCTGGAAAAATCATGAAAACCATCATACCTCATACCTCCAAGACGCAGTTTTATCTACAGGAAAGCGCCAAACCTCAGAAACAGATTGGTGCATAAAGCCTTAGATCCACCAAAGCAAATTAAAATATTTAAACATCTCAAAGGTTTCTTTAAATGTGGAAAATGTCTACAATGCAGAGTCAGTAACAAAACCAGTAGGAAGAAAACACACTTTACATCCCTGGAAAATGGAACTGAATATGGCATCAGAGAACTGATAACATGCCATAGCACTCAGTCATCATATGTGTTAGAGTGCCCATGTTACAAACAATATGTGGGCAGAACCACGAGAGAATTACATGTGAGAATTAGAGAACACATAAACAATATTAAAAACGGGTTCAACAAACACAGCGTTTGAAGGCATTTTAGAGACCATCATAATAGAGACCCTACATGTATGACTTTCTACGCCATAGACAAAATCAAAGGACACTGGAGAGGGGACAATAAGAGAATTACAATTTCCCAGAATGAAACCAAATGGATCTTCCAATTAGATACTCTCCAGCCCACAGGACTGAACATTGACGTAGATCTAAACAGTCTTTTAACAAATTTTTAACCCCATTTTGTATGTATCATCTTTTCAGATTCTTCCAATCACTCCATAATCATCTTCCAACTCATAGAGATCACCAATTCCCATTCTCCTTACTACACATATGTATCTTTGTATATACATAATATATATATATATGTAGCGGGGTCGCTAAATTTAGGTGGGGTACACCTGGGTGGAAGTTCAGGTGTGTAAGTATGGGAGTAATGACCGTTTGTATTCGTGGAGGATTGGGCGGTGTAATAATCTCCTTGGCCTGTGGGTGGCAGGTGCCCACAGGCTCAAGGTAGATTCACTGCGACAGAGCTGTCCTTTTTGTCCCTTCTCAGAGATGGTACGGCGAGGGCGGGGAACCTGCCGTGGCGTCATTGGAGGGGATAAAAGGGGGAGACGCCCTGGTCACAAGGTCTTGCTCTTCTGGAGGTTCATCATCACGCGCCCAGGCACCTTAGGCCTGGGTGCGGGCGGGTCCGCATTCCGGTTCAGGTGCCCTAGGCCTGACCGGAATGGAGTTGGAGTCCATCCCAGGCACCTTCAGCCTGGGGTGAGGTACTAAACCAGGAGACCTGGGACCCAGTGACTTCGACTGGGTCCCGCGAGGGTGGAGAAGTCCGAGGGTCCCTGAAGTGGATGGGGCCCATTTCTGAGGTGAGGAGGCCGGGGAGGTTACCCATTTGGAGAGTCTGGAGCAGCATCAACCCAGTGATGGATGGGCCTCTGGTAACTCCCTTGGAGGGACATCTTCCCCTGACAGGGGCCGCAACGCAGCGAAGGTACTCCTATCTATGTTCTCTTGAGTCGCTGGTAGAGACTCTCAAGTTCTAAGTCCTTTCTAGCTAAGGCTATAGTAACCGCTGGCGAGATCGCAGTGGTTTAGCTGAGAATTAGGACAGTGCCTCGACCTGCTCATTCCCTGTATCAATATGTTATCAAGTTGCAACCAGTTGGCTACTGAAGCACTGTTTATTGTGAGATATGCAATAAAACAAGAGTTGGACTGTGATCGGTGTGTGGAACTCTGGTTAATGGGAGCAAAGGGAAGTGTTGGCACAGCAGGACTTGATCCTTTACAGAAACACACAGGCCCGAGGAAATATCTGGTACTGGCCTTCACCTCATTCACAGCTATGGGGAGGACATGGGCCATAGTGCATCTCACCCTGTCGTGTGTGATACCCCTAGAAGAAAGAGATGGGGTGAGGCCGCTACACGTGGGGGCTCGTGAGTCCGAGATGATGTGTGTCTTGACTTTGGAAGTAAGAATGGCTGTGTCTGGACTTTGCTGCCCGGAGGAGCTCCAAGCAGGTCGGCCATGTGATCGGCCAAAGTGCATCCCTGCTCAAAGTCGTGGAAATGACCCTAAGACGGGAAAGGCCCATGCGGAGGAGCGAGAGGAGGGAAAAGTCGAGCCGTGTGACGTACTACATGTGGGGGCTTTTACTGCACTGCGCCATGAGGCACCCCGTGACTACACAGTTCGTGGGCGGAGCTTGATGGAAGCCCGCGAAAACGTGCAAGTCGTGGGAGGAGTCTGGCCATGTGGAAGAACTCACGTGGAGACTTCGGCGCGTGGTCAGTGCGTGATGGAGCAGCAGACAGTCGGGATGGCCTCAAGCTCCCCGTAGATTCCGGTTCCCTACCCCACGAAGATGACTAAGTTTGCTGCTCCCCTTACAGACACGGGGATAAGACTCAGGCCCAGAGGACAGTTGGCTCTGTACACCTGCAGAGACACGGAGGCCCTCGGCGTGATCTGTCCCGGATGCTCGGGACTGGTGGTTCACCTGAAGCCATTCGGGCATTGCGAGGCATGCAAAGAGTTCTTGTTCAAGGTGGAGCCATCCACAGTAAGGCCCCGGGCCCTTCGCCTCAACGGCCTCACAGGTACCACTACTCCAGAAGGGGAGATCCAGGCCTTTGCGGAGGTTCCCGTATGCACTGACCAGGGCAATGTGACTGCCCAATCAGAGACTGAGAAGGAAAAATTCAGAGGATGCTGCTTCAGTCACCACAGATTCTCTGCTCCCACCTCCGAAGAGGAAAGTCGGCCTGGTGCAGGCCTCCTATGGTCGTGGAAGAGCTTCACCCCGTCGCTTGCCTGGCCTGGATGGATCCGGTTGGAAGAGTCCTGGACATCCCAGTTCTACAAAAGGTCAAGGTGAGCCAGGGGCTGGGACTGTGGTGGTGGTTGGAGGTGTTGGGGGTTCACAGTCGGTGGAGCCCGCTAGGGAGGGTAGTTCCACGTCTACTAGAGACTACCTTCCCACGGAGATGTATGACACCTCCGACCTAGAGTCACTGTCGGATTGTGGAGATGACGGTGAGATTGACGAACTGTTTCACCAGAAGGGTTGGGACAAACGCCCATTACCTATACTACATGCACCCCAAGATTCGCCTATGTCCATAGGAGACAGCACGCCCTGGGCGGAAGCTCCGGAGTCTACGAGGAAGCCTAGTCCTCCAACTGCTCTTCCACAATCCACAGCATCACCCGTTTTGTTGGCGGGGAAACAGCGAGCATCACTACGGGCACCGAGAGAAAAGCCATCCGAGGTAGTGAAAGTACCTCGGCACCCGGAGGCCATCGTTCAACCAGGAGAAGGTGAGCGGGCCACAATGCCTCCTTTAGCCCGATTGCAACGACTCTTTTCTCAGAGGGTCGCTCACAAGTATGGATGGGAATATCCGTACTTGCCCAGAGACTTGTTGTTTGAGGTTGAAGTTCTGCGACAGCGATGGTACGATGAGTTCGTTTGGGAGAAACTTAAAGTGCCTCATGCCCGGCGATACTTGTCCTGTTCGCCACCCGTGTCGAAAAAGTTTAGGGACTGCAGAGCAGACTTGATGTGGGGCCGCCATATCCACGCAGACAAGGTGCGCATTTGCAGGAAAGATGGAAAGGATGCTGACTATTCGATTGAGGTTTTCGATAAGCACCTGAAGCCCTTGTTTTTTGCCTGACCCGAGGTTTTATTTGTGAGAAGAGACTCGCTTGTTTTCCTGTGACAAATTTCCGGAGGTGTTCTTGCCGGAGCATCGAACTCTACCCTAGTTTTTTATTTGGGTTTTTTGTTTTTTCTACTCTTTGGAGGAATGAGAGCTGTTTGTTTGTTCTCTCTTCTTCACAGTTCAAAGACGGAGACTTTGGGGGTAGAATCAGAGTAGGGACGCAGGAAGACTGAAGATTTTACCAAGTGTCATCACCGTGGCATCGTCACTAGGTGGCGGTGTTGCGCAATGGCTGTTGCTTGTACATTTGCATCATTTACTTATTGGAGCAAATGGGTCTCTCGGCTGATAGACCCATTCATTCCAAATTAACACAGAATGTCAGGATGTGGTTTTCCTTGCGTGTTGTTTTTTTTTCTTTCCCTCTGCAGGAGATTCGTCTGTCAAGACTACTGAGTATGGGGTGGTTCTTAGATAGAAAAGGGAGGGATTGTATATGTGTACATGCTTAGAGGGTTTTATGAAAAAGTTTATTGGTTTATGTTCCCCTTCCCTTGAGCAGGTCTTGGTATGATTAAGGTTCAAATTTTTAGGGATGCCTCTGGGGTCAGATTTATGTCACCACCTTTGGGAGACATGGGTTTGCACCAGACGCTGGGGACCAGCGTCAAATCACAGGGGGGAGTATGTAGCGGGGTCTCTACATTTAAGTGGGGTACACCTGGGTGGAAGTTCAGGTGTGTAAGTATGGGAGTAATGACCGTTTGTATTCGTGGAGGATTGGGCGGTGTAATAATCTCCTTGGCCTGTGGGTGGCAGGTGCCCGCAGGCTCAAGGTAGATTCACTGCGACAGAGCTGTCCTTTTTGTCCCTTCTCGGAGATGGTACGGCGAGGGCGGGGAACCTGCCGTGGCCTCATTGGAGGGGATAAAAGGGGGAGACGCCCTGGTCACGAGGTCTTGCTCTTCTGGAGTTTCATCATCACGCGCCCAGGCACCTTAGGCCTGGGTGCGGGCGGGTCTGCATTCCGGTTCAGGTGCCCTAGGCCTGACCGGAATGGAGTTGGAGTCCATCCCAGGCACCTTCAGCCTGGGGTGAGGTACTAAACCAGGAGGCCTGGGGCCCAGTGACTTCGACTGGGTCCCGCGAGGATGGAGAAGTCCGAGGGTCCCTGAAGTGGATGGGGCCCATGTCTGAGGTGAGGAGGCTGGGGAGGTTACCCATTTGGAGAGTCTGGAGCAGCATCAACCCAGTGACGGATGGGCCTCTGATAACTCCCTTGGAGGGACATCTTCCCCTGACAGGGGCCGCAACGCAGCGAAGGTACTCCTATCTATGTTCTCTTGAGTCGCTGGTAGAGACTCTCAAGTTCTAAGTCCTTTCTAACTAAGGCTATAGTAACCGCTAGCGAGATCGCAGTGGTTTAGCTGAGAATTAGGACAGTGCCTCGACCTGCTCATTCCCTGTATCAATATGTTATCAAGTAGCAACCAGTTGGCTACTGAAGCACTGTTTATTGTGAGATATGCAATAAAACAAGACCAGTGGAGTCAGTCTGAGGAGATCTAATTTGATGGTGGTATAAAGGGGGTTGTGGTGCTAGGAGAGTAGGGGCTCTGTGGGCTGCATTTTCCTAAGGGCCTTGTATGGCCTGAGAGAGGTAGGGTGACTAATAGAGGGAGAGGGGAGCTCTGGGGCTAACACTCACCACCCATCCTCTGTATTTACAGTTCAGACCTCCTCAAAGTAGCACCTGCCAGGAATGAAGGAAGCTTTTTCTTCTTTTCTCTGGTCTTGTGATAAGTCATATGACAAGTGGAGACAGGAAGAAGATCAGTCTGCCCTCAAACCCGGCTTTATATCTCACATACAGAAACTCATTAATTTAGACAAGGTAGGATTTATGTCAACTAAAGAAGATAGGGATGGGACGATTTGTGCTATCAACAGTATCCACTCGGCACTTTCGAAGACCGGTCATACTTTTTTTTTTTTTATCTACAGATGCAGAAAAAACCCTTTATAGGGTCGACTGGTCCTTCATACGTACAAAAAATAAATAAAATATCTGAGAAATTGTTTATTGTGCAGAAAACAAACAGGTACATACAATCAAAAAAATATGCTGCATCTCGTAATAAAGAGCATGAAAATGACCTAAACATTGCATAATAAAAAGAACATACAGAAAATAAACTAAAACATGGCCAAGGTGTGTACTATCAAAATAAATAAAAAATCTGAGAAATTGTTTATTGTGCAGAAAACAAACAGGTACATACAATCAAAAAAATATGCTGCATCTCGTAATAAAGAGCATGAAAATGACCTAAACATTGCATTATAAAAAGAACATACAAAAAATAAACTAAAACATGCCCAAGGTGTGTACTATCACTCAAGAAAGGAAAAGGAGTCATCCTGCTCAAACAAGAAGAATCTCCATACAGTGTCTGTTGCATACTAGTCTAAACTCCCTGATCATATACATGCTATTCAGACAGTGATCAGGGCATACCCATTGCTTACTTAGACTTGAAGCAATCTTGTAAGGACGAGTTAAGGAGTGGCTACTTCCAGATTCTCCAGCCATTCCTGACAGATTTTGGTAAATTTTCCACGTACCTTTCTATGCCAATAAGCAATCTTTTCTCTAACAAGTATGATATTCACCTGTTGTATCCATTGGGTGGCTGTGGAGGCTCGGGAGGAGAGCCAATACCGTGCGATCAATTTTCTAGCTAAATAGAACATTCTAGTCAAGGCAAGATATTTAGAAGAGGGGTACAGCTCCTCCGCCAGGCCACCGAGCAGACAAGTGACTGGGTCTTTGGTAACTGCAATTGATAAACTTTATTAACAGTTGCAACAAAATTATGCCAGTAATGTACCAGCTTCGGGCACTTCCAGAGAAGGTGAATCAAAGTGCCTGGATGCAGTTGACATTTCAGGCACAAGGGGGAGTCCCTCCTTCCCCATTTTTGTAATTGTATGGGGGTTCTGTATACCCTATGGAGAATGAACAGGTGTGACAGTTTCTGCGCTGCAGACACTGACACAAGTGGGCCGGCAGCCAAGATCTGCTCCTACCCATCTCCATCGAAATGGCCAACATCAAGTTCCCACTTCTCCTTACAGGGCAGCAGGTCTGGTGCTTGGATGTGTGTAAGCAAGCAGGTATATAGTCGAGAGATGATGTCCTTTTTATCTGGATTACTAAATATAGAGGGGAGAAAATCAGACTGTTCTAATCGCATAACGGATCTGCATTGTTCTGTCTCAACTACAAAGCGATAAAGTTCATCTCCAGGTTTAAGTAGGCCTTACTCAAGCTGGTTTGATATTCATCCCTTGCATCAATACAGGCAGTTTAACTCAATGAATAAACTCACAGTTAGGACGACAGACGATGAATCCTTTCGAATGTTCCGTTTAATGATGGATATTCATAGATAGAAAAACGTTGCAGTTGTAAGCCACATGTAAGATGTTTAGCATGGAAGATATACAGGAGTAATGACCAGAATCAGGAAGTGGAGGAGACATATAAAGAACTACGGTGAGAGAGAGAGTTCAGCTAGAAAGAAGGGGACAGATCTTAAAGACACAGAGCAAGAATAATCACATAGTGTAACACAACACTCCCCGTCTGAAATCTTTAGATTTCATAACCTTAAACTAAAATATATATTTTCAAAAAGTCCAATACTGACGAATGTCCTGGAACCTGTAATGAAAAACATGCAACAAGCAAATAATAAACGTAAGTTCAACAGGATGAAGAACATAAAGTCACAGTATGATGTCTTCAAATAATTCCAAAGTTCTGAGTAGAACCTGTAGATGGCAGCAATGTACTCCCCCGCCATGCCAACAGCATGGCTAGTCCTTGCACAAGTCACTCACCTGGCAAAAGGAGTACTAACTCTGTAATTGGTCGACTAAAGGTTCGTGTCGATCCTCCCTTGGTTACCTTAACTTCTACCTTCCGGACTTTGTTATCGTCGCTGGGCATAACTTTAGTAATAAGACCCATAGGCCACTCATTCCGACAAACTTCCTTGTCTTTTAGAAGGATGAGGTCTCCAACCTTAAGATTCGGCTTAGATGCTTGCCATTTGTTACGACCTTGAAGGTGGTGAAGATACTCCTTCCTCCAGCGATGCCAGAACACATTGGCTAGGTGTTGAACCTGCTTCCATTGACGCCTGTAGATATCCTTGGGTTCGATTTCACTTGAAGATATTACAGCAGTCCCAATCTTTTGAGTAAGAAGCGAGGCTGGAGTAAGGATCACTGGAGCATCAGGATCTGAAGATACTGGCACTAAGGGTCTTGCGTTCATTATGGCAGACACTTCAGTGAGAAAGGTAGACAAAGTATCATGGGTGAGTGGTAAAGACTTGTGAGTCTGCAACATGGAGTCAAGAATTCTTCGTGCTACTCCTATCATTCGTTCCCAGGATCCTCCCATGTGTGAAGAATGTGGAGGATTAAACAACCAAGTACATCCATTGTTGGCCAGGAAATTGTCCAATTGTAGCTCTTTACATGCTCCAACAAAGTTGGTACCACAGTCGGATCTCAGTTGCTTAACTGGTCCTCTGACAGAGAAGAATCTTCGTAGGGCACAGATGAAGGAAGAAGAATCCATAGACTCGATCACTTCTATGTGTATAGCTCGGATGCTGAGACAGGTAAACAATACAGCCCACCTTTTACTATTGGCAGCTCCACCACGAGTTCTCCGAGTGATGACGGACCATGGGCCGAAAACATCTACCCCAACGTAGGTAAAGGGTGGATCGGTACTTAGGCGATCAGCTGGAAGACTTGCCATTTGTTGCTGTTGATGTTTTCCTCTTAACTTGTGGCACTTAACGCATCTGAAGAGCAAGGAGGAGACACACCTCTTCATACCAATGATCCAAAGGCCGGCTGACCTGATGGCACCTTCTGTAAACTGACGGCCTTGATGATGTACCAGTTCATGGTGGTGGCGAACCAGAAGAGTAGTAACATGATGTTGACCTGGTATGATTATAGGATTCTGTTCTTTTCTGCATAAGTCGGATTTTGTTATACGGCCACCAACTCTCAGCAGCTGATTGGCGTTGACTACGGGGTTTAGATTGAAGAGTGGACTGTTTTTAGACAATTCGGTTCCATTTCTGATTCTCCCGAATTCCTCCTGATACACCTCTTGTTGCACACAACGGATAATTACCTCTTCTGCGTGTGAAACATCTGCTGCTGTAAAGTGTCCAGAACAGTTGTGCCAACCATGACACCCTGCGGCGGAATTATTCCCAAAGCAACGAGCAATATGAATTAGGCGAGCAATAGCTCGTACAGCGGATGACCAGTGTGACAGCAGGAAGGTAAAGTCACCTGGTTGCATCCAGGGGGGTAGATATATTTCTCCCAGATTCAGGCTTTATGCCGACTTATACAACTAGGGAGTTGATGAAGCCCAGCTGAGGCTAGTGGGCTCATGAATGACTCATACCTCTAGGGAGAGTGCTGGGCGTCGTGAGGCAGGGAGTTGATGAGACCAGCTGAAGCCTGTCAGTTCGTTTAAGGCCTCTATAAAAACTCCCAGCTTCATTAGATGTATGCTCATGCCTGGAACCAGACCTGTGTGGACTGTCTAGGGAGAGTGAACCCCTGTGCGGTGAGGCAAAGCCTGTGTGGCTATTTGTTTGGACTTTTACTAAACCAGGGACTTAGGGACTAGGACAGCACCAGGCTGATCCCAGTTGTTAGTTTAGGAAACCTGCATGTTTAGTCAGAGGTCAAACTGACCAGGATTTATTTTGTTTGTTTCTTTTTGGCTTTGCTGTGTTTTTGTCACTGTACATAGAGAAATAAACCGCACCTTTTGATTTTGAAAACCACAACCTCCGTCTGCTGGCCCTGTTTTTGTGTGGGGAGCCCAACCAGGGGGTCACACACACCCGCTACCGAGTTAACCCCCCCTCACAGTTGGTGGAGAACCAGTGGCAGTTTTTTTAAGCCAGCATGGAGGAGATACTGAAACAGCTGGCTCTAGCAAATGCCAATCAACAGCAGACAAATGCAGGTTTGCAAAGGAGCCTTGCAGCCCAGCAGCAAGCTCATCAACAAGCCCAGCAGCAATCTGAGGCCCGCTTCATAGACCTGTTACAGAAGCAAGAGCAGAGACTACAACAAATGGAAGCAGTAATGCAGCAACGTCCGCAGACCAGTGAGGAAAGCCGTCCCACTAATACCGCGTCCTTTGGGGTGAGTCGTTTATTGACAAAAATGACTGGAGAGGATGATCCAGAGGTATTTTTGACCACATTTGAAAGGACTGCTGAAAGAGAAAAGTGGCCTGAGGAGCAGTGGGCTGGACTGGTGGCTCCTCTGTTAACTGGTGAATCGCAGAAGGCTTACTATGACCTAGAGCCTGACCAAGCAAAAGACTATGTGATGCTAAAAGCTGAAATATTGGCAAGGCTGGGTGTCACCCTGGCTGTCCGGGCTCAGCGTGTGCATAACTGGACTTTCCAGCTTGGAAAACCCCCCAGGTCTCAAATGTATGATCTCATTCACCTGAGCAGGAAGTGGCTACAGCCAGAGACTTTGTCCGCACCGGAGATTGTGGAACGTGTTGTGATGGATCGTTTCTTGAGAGCTCTTCCTACCGCCATTCAAAAGTGGGTAAGCCATGGAGACCCAGAAACGGCCGGTAAACTTGTGGATCGTGTAGAGAGATACTTGGCTACAGAGAACCTGACGGCCTCTTCCAGAGACTCTCGGACTTTCCACCCTAAGACCAGACCATCCCCAGGGGCGGATAAGAGGATTCCAAGGGGTGAGGGTGGAGAGAGTGAGAGGGTGGGAGCTCTACCCCAAGTTTGGCGAGAACAGCCTGGGAAATCAGCGGCTCAAGAGGCCGCAAGAAGGATCGTTTGCTACCGCTGCCGGCAAGCGGGACATATTGCAGCAAATTGCCCGGTTGTGGAGGAACCCATGCAATGTGACTTTCTGATGGACAGACGTCAGTCGCTGTGTGCGACAGTCGCATGCACTGCCATTCGGGGAACTGAGAAACATTTATGCAAAATGTGTATTAATGGTAGAAATGTTGTGGTATTACTGGATTCAGGTAGCCTTGTGACCCTGATAAAGGCTGAATTAGTTAAAACAGAGGTCTCTGGGAATAGCAAGGTAGCTGTTATTTGTGTGCATGGGGACACCCGAGAGTATCCAGTGACTACAGTGTGTTTCGAGACCCCCAAAGGTACCCTCTCTCATCCAGTGGGGTTAGTATCTCAATTACCGCATGATGCCATTGTGGGAAGGGATTTTCCGAAGTTCTGGGAACTGTGGGATGATCCTGAGCGCCCCACTGGTGCCCCTATGTACCAGGAATGTGATAGCCAGAACTCCTCTGAGAGTGGTGAGGACTCTCCAGAATTTCCCTTGTCAGTATTGGCAGGGGAGACTCAAGAAACTGGAGAGGAGCCCACCTCCTCAGACGAAAACCTACCGTCTGTGGAGTTTTCTGATCTGGAGGTTCACAGGGAAAATTTTGCCACAGAACAGTTAAAAGACCCCGCCCTAATAAAGGCACGGGAAAACGTAGTGGAAATAGATGGCGAGTTAGTGAACCCAGATAATACCTGCACTTACCCATACTTCAGCGTAGAGAAGGACCTACTGTATCGGGTGGCAAAAAGGGCAGAAGAAACCGTTGAGCAGCTGGTGGTGCCCAAACCTTACAGGAAGTTGGTGTTGGAGTTGGCCCATGGGCACATTCTTGGAGGTCATCTGGGGACAGAGAAAACCCGAGAGAGGGTATTACAGAGATTCTATTGGCCTGGGGTGATGAAGGACATAGAAAATTATTGTTCCTCCTGCCCTGTGTGTCAGAGGTCGGCCCCGATGCCACATTTCCGTAGCCCGCTGGTCCCTCTACCCATCATTGAGGTCCCGTTTGAGAGAATCGCAATGGATTTGGTAGGTCCTATAATCAAGTCCGCTAGGGGGCACCAGTACATATTGGTTATAATGGACTATGCCACCCGTTATCCAGAAGCGATCCCTCTCAGAAATACCTCGGCCAAAACCATAGCCAAAGAGCTATCTCTTGTTTTTAGCCGGGTGGGTATTTGTAAAGAACTGCTTACGGACCAAGGTACACCCTTTATGTCCCGGGTTATGAAAGAGCTGTGTAAATTGTTCAAAGTGACGCAATTGCGTACATCTGTGTATCACCCCCAAACCGATGGGCTGGTTGAAAGATTCAACAAAACCCTAAAACAAATGTTGAAGAAAGTGGTGGATAGAGATGGAAAGGATTGGGACTGTCTACTTCCTTATTTGATGTTTGCTATTAGGGAGGTGCCCCAATCCTCTACGGGATTCTCCCCCTTTGAGTTACTGTATGGGAGACACCCAAGAGGGCTGTTGGATATTGCCAAGGAAACTTGGGAAAGTGAGAGTTCTCCCCACAGGAGTGTGATTGAGCATGTCGCCCTGATGCAAGATCGAATTGCACAGGTAATGCCCATCGTGAAGGAACATTTGGCCCAAGCGCAGTTGGCACAGCAGAGAGTGTACAACCGTGGAGCAAAGACCCGTACCTTTTCCCCGGGGGATAGGATATTGGTACTTGTCCCTACGGTTGAAAGTAAATTCCTTGCCAAATGGCAAGGCCCCTACGAGATAATGGAAAAAGTGAGCGAAGTGAATTACAAGGTCAGACAACCAGGAAGGCGAAAGCCCGAACAGATATATCACGTTAATCTGTTGAAAGCCTGGAGGGATAGAGAGTCCCTAGTCGCAGAAACTTGGTCACCAGCTCAAACTGGTTGCGTGATTCCGGAGGTTGGAATAGCAGCCACCTTGTCACAACCCCAACAACAGGAGGTTAAGGAGTTTGTGCTTCGCAACAAGGAGGTGTTCTCTGAGCTGCCGGGACAAACATCTGGGGTAGTGATGAGCCGAACACCCCCGGGTTCGGTTCGCACCAGAACCCGCGAACGGACCGGAAGTTCGAACGAACATTAGAACCCTATTAAATACAATGGATGCGAACGTTCGAATTCTAAAGTGCTAATTATAACAACTATTATGCATGTTATTGTCCTAAAAAGGGTTTGGGAACCCGGGTTCTGCACCAGGGGACATGTATCAATGCAAAAAGAAGTTTTAAAAACGGTCGTTTTTCGGGAGCAGTCATTTTAATGATGCATAAAGTGAAAAAAAAAAAGTCAAATATTCCTTTAAATATCGTACCTGGGGGGTGTCTAAAGTATGCCTGTGAAGTGCCACGTGTTTCCCGTGTTTAGAACTGTCCCTGCACAAAATGACACTTCTAAAGGAAAAAAAAGCCATTTAAAACTGCTTGCGGCTTTAATGTAATGTCTGGTCCCGGTAATATGGATGAAATTCTTTAAGAAAAATGGCATAGCTACCCCATGACCCCCCCCCCCCCTACCCCAGCCCATTACCAGCCCCTTTGGGTCTTGTATGGATATTAAGGGGAACCCCGCACATAAAATAAAAAAGGCCCTATATACTCTGAACAGCCGTATACAGGCGGTGCATACAAGACAGGGACTGTAGGTTTGTTCTTATGTAGAATCTGTTTGTAATTTTGAACAGGTACATTGTTGAAGTGTAGCTCCAGCCCAAAAATCTATTTTTAAACTTTTTGGAAAACATAGGTAAGGGTTATCACCCCTGTAACATTTGTTTTGCTGTCTGTGCCCCTGTTCAGAACATTTCACCTCACTTTCCGTCCCAATGACAACTGTTTTTGAAATGTGGTGTTTTTCTTGAAACAAGGATTGCTGATAAAGCATCAGTACAGAGGAGACACCTTTCTCCCATATTTATTCTTACAGGAGAGAATTTTCCTTCCTAGTGGTAGATTTCCTCTCACTTCCTGTTGTCTTCTTGCGTTTGCAAGTAGGAGTCGTTTGTAAGTTGGATGTTTGAAAGTAGGGACCTGCCGTATATACTCTGCAGAAATAGGCCCCTTAGTTGTTGGTGTTGGCACAACACTGTAAGCACTCACAGTTACTCTTGGTTGGTGCTGGAACGCCCTGCTGTCAACTATTATATCAGGAATTTTAATTACATATAATTGTTGAACAGTGGTAGTAAAAATTGGGCCTTTGATGGTGGTGCTGGTGCCACAACACTGTAAGCCCTGACAGTTACTCTTGGTGGGTGCAGCAATGGGCCCTGCTGTGAATTATTAGATCAAGAATTGTAATTACATGCCCCTGTTGAACAGGGGCTGAAAAATTGGGCCTTAGGCACTGGTGGCACAACACTGCAACCCCTCACAGATACTGTACTTGGAGCACAGCAATGAGCCCTGTTGCAAAGTATTGCTTCAAAAATTGTAATGACACGCCCCTGTTAAACAGGGGCTGAAAAATTGGGCCTTAGGCACTGGTGGCACAACACTGCAACTCCTCACAGATACTGTACTTGGAGCACAGCAATGAGCCCTGTTGCAAAGTATTGCTTCAAAAATTGTAATTACACGCCCCTGTTAAACAGGGGCTGAAAAATTGGGCGTTAGGCACTGGTGGCGGCACCCATAAACAAAAATGATCTTCCAAGCTATCATCATCAATCGTATCATTGAGGACTCGGAGGAGGAGGATAGCCAGTCAACATAACAGCACAGGCACTCAGCATCAGCATCAGTCTTGAAGGGATGTGACATTTTAAAATCAATTAGTCTGTTATATCAGCATCAGGTGTGTGGTAGCTGGTGGTGATCCAAGACTGGTTCATCTTGATGAAAGTCAGTCGATCAACCGAGTCGGTGGACAGGCGCACCCTGTGATCCGTGACAAATCCTCCAGCAGCACTGAATGTGCGTTCCGAAAGAACGCTGGATGCAGGACAGGCCAGTAGCTCAATTGCATACTGTGCAAGCTCTGGCCAGTGATCCATCCTCAAGACCCAGTAAGCCAGAGGATTTTCGGTGGGGAAGGTGTCCAAGTCTGACCTTGCCCCTAGATATTCCTGCACCATGTTTATCAGACGCTGGCGATGGTTGCTGGAACCAATCATACTTTGGGGCTGCGGACTAAAGAATTGTCTGAACGCATCGGTCAGACGGCCACCTTCCCCACCGCTCCTTCTTTGACTGGCCGAAGCCTCAGCAACTCGTTGTCCAGGACCAGGAGTTTGCAACCTCCCAGTCTCTGGGAACGCGTTGCACAGACCTTTCTGCAAGGCCTCCCGGAGTTGTCTCATCCTCTGCTCCCTCTGCAACGGTAACATAAGGTCCGCAACCTTACCCTTGTACCGTGGATCAAGGAGAGTGGCCAGCCAGTAATGGTCCCTCTCCTTGATCCGAAGAATACGAGGATCCTTCCGCAGACTTTGCAGGATCAGGGAGGCCATGCAGCGTAGGTTTGCTGAGGCATTCGCTCCGGAGTCCTCTGGGTCACTAAGGACGACATGATCCGCAGCCACCTCCTCCCAGCCACGTACAAGTCCACTGGTTTCTTGGGACTGTAAATCATCCCTAAAAGACTGCTGCTGATGATGCTGAGTGCCAGCCTCCACCTCCATGCTGACACAATCCTCCTCCTCCTCCTCCTCCTCCTCCTCTTCCTGTGCGATGGGTGGGACAGAAGGAACACTGTCTGGGTAAAGGGGGCCTTGAGAGGCAAGGAAGTCCTCCTCTTCCTGCCTCTGTTCTGCCTCAAGTGCCCTGTCCATTATTCCACGCAGCGTGTGCTCCAACAGGTGGACAAGAGGTACAGTGTCACTGATGCATGCACTGTCACTGCTCACCATCCTCGTGGCCTCCTCAAATGGTGCCAGGACAGTGCATGCATCCCTGATCATGCCCCACTGGCGTGGAGAAAAAAAACCAAGCTCCCCTGACCCTGTCCTGGTGCCGTAGTCGCACAGGTACTCATTGATGGCCCTCTGCTGCGTGTGCAGCCGCTGCAGCATGGCCAACGTTGAGTTCCACCTGGTGGGCATGTCACATATAAGGCGGTTCTTGGGCAGGTTCAACTCCTTTTGCAGCTCAGCCAGGCGAGCACTGGCATTATAAGATCTGCGGAAATGCACACAGACTTTCCTGGCCTGCCTCAGGACATCCTGTAAGCCCGGGTACCTGCCCAAGAACCGCTGCACCACCAGGTTAAGGACGTGAGCCACACAGGGCACATGGGTCAGTTGTCCCTGTCGGAGGGCGGAGAGGAGGTTGGTGCCATTGTCGCAAACCACCATTCCTGGCTTAAGCTGGCGTGGCGTCAACCACCTCTCGGCCTGGCCCTGCAGAGCAGACAGGACCTCTGCCCCAGTGTGGCTTCTGTCCCCCAAACACACCAGCGCAAGCACGGCATGGCATCTTTTTGCCTGCGTACTTGCGTAGCCCCGTGAACGGCTACGGAGCACCGCTGGTTCATAGGACAAACCACAGGAAGAGGCCATGGAGGAAGAAGAAGAGGAGGGGGTGGAGGAGAGAGGTGTGTCACAACCAGTAGTAGCATTTTGGAGGCGTGGCGGTGGGACAACCTCCAACACTACTGCACCTTGTCCTGAATCCTTCCCAGCTGCCAAAAGAGTGACCCAATGGGCCGTGAAAGAAAGGTAACGTCCCTGTCCATGCCTGCTGGACCATGAGTCAGCGGTAATATGCACCTTACCGCTGACCGCCCTGTCCAGCGAGGCCAAGACATTGCCTTCCACATGCCGGTAGAGAGCCGGAATAGCCTTCCGTGAGAAAAAGTGGCGTTTGGGAACCTGCCACTGAGGAACCGCACATTGCACAAACTCACGGAAGGGGGCCGAGTCTACCAACTGAAAAGGCAGCAGTTGAAGCGCTAGCAATTTAGCCAAGCTAGCATTCAACCGCTGGGCATGTGGATGGCTGGGAGTGAACTTCTTTCGACGGTCCAGCAGCTGGGGCAGGGAAATTTGCCTGCTAGAATCGGACGTCGGTGTACTGCTAGCAGAGTGGGCGCAAGTACTTGGCTGTGACACACCTAATTCTACACCTTCATTCCTCTCAGTGCATGTTTCAGAGAGGACTGAAGTTATAGTGGGGTTGGAGATCCCAGCTGATGCGGTGCAAGGAGAGGTCCGCTTTGTTCTTTGGTGTGGGTCTTTGAGGTAGGCTTGCCAACGAGCTGCATGGCAGGTCAACATATGTCTGGTCAGGCATGTGGTACCCAAGCGGCTGATGTTTTGGCCACGCGATATACGCTTGAGACATATGTTGCAAACAGCAGCTGTGCGATCTGATGCACTAGCCTCAAAAAAGGCCCACACCAAAGAACTTTTTGAATGACGGGCAGAGGCAGCGCCCTG
This sequence comes from Rana muscosa, assembly GCA_029206835.1. Classification (NCBI taxonomy): domain Eukaryota; kingdom Metazoa; phylum Chordata; class Amphibia; order Anura; family Ranidae; genus Rana; species Rana muscosa. The sequence goes on from JARGYO010000162.1 coordinate 12,522,553, forward strand.
CACAGGCGGAGCTCTGCGGTGTGATTCCGTCGGTGTACTGCCCTTACGCTGGCCACCAAAGGGCATCCTGCCTCGTTGGAGATGTGCCTCCTCCTCATCCTCCTCCTCCTCCTCTCTCCTATTAGGCACCCACGTGGAGTCATTGACCTCATCATCCCCTCCCTCCTCATCACTGGAGCCAATCTGGCAGTATGCTGCAGCTGCTGGAACATGACTGCCAGATTGGTGTCCTTCTTGAGCATCCCCTCTGTCTGCTCTCACGCTACTGCCTTCCTCTAGCTGGGTTTCATCATCAGACCCTTCGAAACGCTGGGCATCCTCCTGGAGCATGTACCCAACACTGTGCTGAAACAGTTCGGGGGACTCCTCAGGAGGAGGACATGGTGGGTCTAGGGAAGGAGTGACTGATGATTTGTCTGACATTGATACCAGGGAAGACGACGCTTTGGCAGCTGCTTTTCCAGTACCCTGAGCCTGGGTGAGAGAGGATGAGGAGGAGGAGGAGGGCTTGGTCATCCACTCTACCAAGTCTTCGGCATGATGTGGCTCAACATGTCCAGCTGCCGAAAAGAAGGACAAGCGTGTCCCATGGCCATGTGCTGATGACAATGCACCGCGTCCACGACCAGCACTGTTGCCCCCAGACACAGAGCCTGCTTGCCCTCTTTTATTGCCTCCTGACTGTCTGCCTCTCCTTGTTTGCCTTCCAGACATTCTAATAGATGGCCTGCAGGGAGATGGGAAAAAAGCAATAAGGGCTACCTTCAGGTGTCCTTCTCTGTCCCTGGAAACAAGGACTTGCAGAGTGAAAGAAAAAAAACACTCTCCCTACCTACAGTTTTCTGTCCCTAGAAAAAATGTTTTTTTTAATCACAATATAGCACAAGGAAAATTAACTCACTGTCCTTACAGGTCCCTGGAAACAAGGACTTGCAGAGTGAAAGAAAAAAAACACTCTCCCTACCTACAGTTTTCTGTCCCTAGAAAAAAATGTTTTTTTTAATCACAATATAGCAAAAGGACAATTCACTCACTGTCCTTCCAGGTCCCTGGAAACAAGGACTTGCAGAGTGAAAGAAACTGACACTGTCCCTACCTAGAGTTTTCTGTCCCTGGAATAAATGTTTTTTTCAGCACAATATAGCACAAGGACAATTAACTCACTGTCCTTACAGGTCCCTGGAAACAAGGACTTGCAGAGTGAAAGAAAAAAAATACTCTCCCTACCTACAGTTTTCTGTCCCTAGAAAAAAATGTTTTTTTTAATCACAATATAGCAAAAGGACAATTCACTCACTGTCCTTCCAGGTCCCTGGAAACAAGGACTTGCAGAGTGAAAGAAACTGACACTGTCCCTACCTAGAGTTTTCTGTCCCTAGAATAAATGTTTTTTTTAATCACAATATAGCACAAGGAAAATTAACTCACTGTCCTTACAGGTCCCTGGAAACAAGGACTTGCAGAGTGAAAGAAAAAAAACACTCTCCCTACCTACAGTTTTCTGTCCCTAGAAAAAAATGTTTTTTTTAATCACAATATAGCAAAAGGACAATTCACTCACTGTCCTTCCAGGTCCCTGGAAACAAGGACTTGCAGAGTGAAAGAAACTGACACTGTCCCTACCTAGAGTTTTCTGTCCCTGGAATAAATGTTTTTTTCAGCACAATATAGCACAAGGACAATTAACTCACTGTCCTTACAGGTCCCTGGAAACAAGGACTTGCAGAGTGAAAGAAAAAAAATACTCTCCCTACCTACAGTTTTCTGTCCCTAGAAAAAAATGTTTTTTTTAATCACAATATAGCAAAAGGACAATTCACTCACTGTCCTTCCAGGTCCCTGGAAACAAGGACTTGCAGAGTGAAAGAAACTGACACTGTCCCTACCTAGAGTTTTCTGTCCCTAGAATAAATGTTTTTTTTAATCACAATATAGCACAAGGAAAATTAACTCACTGTCCTTACAGGTCCCTGGAAACAAGGACTTGCAGAGTGAAAGAAAAAAAACACTCTCCCTACCTACAGTTTTCTGTCCCTAGAAAAAAATGTTTTTTTTAATCACAATATAGCAAAAGGACAATTCACTCACTGTCCTTCCAGGTCCCTGGAAACAAGGACTTGCAGAGTGAAAGAAACTGACACTGTCCCTACCTAGAGTTTTCTGTCCCTAGAATAAATGTTTTTTTTAATCACAATATAGCAAAAGGACAATTCACTCACTGTCCTTCCAGGTCCCTGGAAACAAGGACTTGCAGAGTGAAAGAAACTGACACTGTCCCTACCTAGAGTTTTCTGTCCCTAGAATAAATGTTTTTTTTAATCACAATATAGCAAAAGGACAATTCACTCACTGTCCTTCCAGGTCCCTGGAAACAAGGACTTGCAGAGTGAAAGAAACTGACACTGTCCCTACCTAGAGTTTTCTGTCCCTAGAATAAATGTTTTTTTTAATCACAATATAGCAAAAGGACAATTCACTCACTGTCCTTCCAGGTCCCTGGAAACAAGGACTTGCAGAGTGAAAGAAACTGACACTGTCCCTACCTAGAGTTTTCTGTCCCTAGAATAAATGTTTTTTTTAATCACAATATAGCAAAAGGACAATTCACTCACTGTCCTTCCAGGTCCCTGGAAACAAGGACTTGCAGAGTGAAAGAAACTGACACTGTCCCTACCTAGAGTTTTCTGTCCCTAGAATAAATGTTTTTTTTAATCACAATATAGCACAAGGAAAATTAACTCACTGTCCTTACAGGTCCCTGGAAACAAGGACTTGCAGAGTGAAAGAAAAAAAACACTCTCCCTACCTACAGTTTTCTGTCCCTAGAAAAAAATGTTTTTTTTAATCACAATATAGCAAAAGGACAATTCACTCACTGTCCTTCCAGGTCCCTGGAAACAAGGACTTGCAGAGTGAAAGAAACTGACACTGTCCCTACCTAGAGTTTTCTGTCCCTAGAATAAATGTTTTTTTTAATCACAATATAGCACAAGGAAAATTAACTCACTGTCCTTACAGGTCCCTGGAAACAAGGACTTGCAGAGTGAAAGAAAAAAAACACTCTCCCTACCTACAGTTTTCTGTCCCTAGAAAAAAATGTTTTTTTTAATCACAATATAGCAAAAGGACAATTCACTCACTGTCCTTCCAGGTCCCTGGAAACAAGGACTTGCAGAGTGAAAGAAACTGACACTGTCCCTACCTAGAGTTTTCTGTCCCTAGAATAAATGTTTTTTTTAATCACAATATAGCACAAGGAAAATTAACTCACTGTCCTTACAGGTCCCTGGAAACAAGGACTTGCAGAGTGAAAGAAAAAAAACACTCTCCCTACCTACAGTTTTCTGTCCCTAGAAAAAAATGTTTTTTTTAATCACAATATAGCAAAAGGACAATTCACTCACTGTCCTTCCAGGTCCCTGGAAACAAGGACTTGCAGAGTGAAAGAAACTGACACTGTCCCTACCTAGAGTTTTCTGTCCCTGGAATAAATGTTTTTTTCAGCACAATATAGCACAAGGACAATTAACTCACTGTCCTTACAGGTCCCTGGAAACAAGGACTTGCAGAGTGAAAGAAAAAAAATACTCTCCCTACCTACAGTTTTCTGTCCCTAGAAAAAAATGTTTTTTTTAATCACAATATAGCAAAAGGACAATTCACTCACTGTCCTTCCAGGTCCCTGGAAACAAGGACTTGCAGAGTGAAAGAAACTGACACTGTCCCTACCTAGAGTTTTCTGTCCCTGGAATAAATGTTTTTTTCAGCACAATATAGCACAAGGACAATTAACTCACTGTCCTTACAGGTCCCTGGAAACAAGGACTTGCAGAGTGAAAGAAAAAAAATACTCTCCCTACCTACAGTTTTCTGTCCCTAGAAAAAAATGTTTTTTTTAATCACAATATAGCAAAAGGACAATTCACTCACTGTCCTTCCAGGTCCCTGGAAACAAGGACTTGCAGAGTGAAAGAAACTGACACTGTCCCTACCTAGAGTTTTCTGTCCCTGGAATAAATGTTTTTTTTAATCACAATATAGCAAAAGGACAATTCACTCACTGTCCTTCCAGGTCCCTGGAAACAAGGACTTGCAGAGTGAAAGAAACTGACACTGTCCCTACCTAGAGTTTTCTGTCCCTAGAATAAATGTTTTTTTTTAAGCACACTATAGCAGAAGCACAAAACACACTGACACTCTCCCTACCTATCCTTCTCTTTCCCTAAACTAAAGGAATCCAGGTTAAGCAAGAAAGAAATAACAGTCACTGTCCCTGCCTATGCTACTCTATCCCTGCTCCGGAACACACTACACTAGGCCGCCGTGCTGGCGGCCTTTTATAGTGTGGGGCGTGTACTAAACACCCTCAGCAATAATTGGCCACAGGCATCCTGCCTGTGGCCAATCATTGCTCTCCTCGCTGCCGGCGCTGTGATTGGCCAAGCATGCGGGGTCACAGTGCATGCTTGGCCAATCACAGCGCCTGGATGACACTGCGATGGCGTAGTGCATTGTGGGCCGTTCGCGTCACTCGAATTTGGCGCGAACGGCCCAAATCGTTCGATCTTCGTCGAACGATCGAACAGCCAATGTTCGAGTCGAACGTATGTTCGACTCGAACACGAAGCTCATCCCTAATCTGGGGTAGAGCATGATATTATTACCCCGCCCGGTGAAAGGGTGAAGTTAAAACCCTATCGGATCCCAGAGGCCCGACGGGAGGCAATACGGGAGGAAGTACAGAAAATGCTGAACTTAGGGGTGATAGAGGAGTCCCAAAGTGATTGGTCTAGTCCCATTGTGTTGGTGCCTAAACCGGATGGGAGCTGGCGATTTTGTAATGATTTTCGTCAGTTGAACAAAGTTACAAAATTTGACACCTACCCCATGCCACGTATAGATGAGTTGATCGACCGGCTGGGAACAGCCCGATACATGACGACTCTTGACCTCACAAAAGGGTATTGGCAAATTCCCCTGGCCAAGTCGGCCAAAGAGAAAACCGCATTTGTAACCCCAGACGGGGCGTTCCAATATAAGAGAATGCCGTTCGGGTTACAGAATGCGCCGGCCACATTCCAGCGGAAAATGGACCAGATGCTGAGGCCCCATCGGAAGTATGCTGCGGCTTACCTGGATGACGTAATTGTCCATAGCACAGATTGGGCCTCACATCTGCCAAAAGTGCAAGCAGTCCTGGACTCTGTTCGGGAAGCGGGGTTTACGGCTAACCCCAAGAAGTGTACCATTGGGCAGGAGGAGGCCAAATATCTTGGGTACACCATTGGCAGGGGAGTAATAAAACCCCAACTCAACAAAGTCGAGGCCATCCAGAGTTGGCCACGTCCCAACAGCAAGAAGCAGGTACGAGCCTTTCTGGGAATCGCGGGTTATTATCGGCGCTTCATTCCCCACTTTGCTTCTAAGGCTGTGCCCCTAACCAACCTGACGAAAGGGAAAGGGTCGGTCATGATTAAATGGACCCCCGAGGCTGAGGCAGCATTCCAATTCTTGAAACAAGCCTTATGTAGCCAGCCAGTGTTGTACTCACCCGACTTCTCTAAAGACTTTGTCGTACAAAGTGATGCGTCAGATGTGGGGTTAGGAGCAGTATTGTCCCAGGTCTGGAACGGGGAAGAGCACCCAGTCATTTACCTCAGCAGGAAGTTGAAGTCCCATGAGGTAAATTACGCCACGGTTGAAAAGGAGTGTTTAGCGGTGAAGTGGGCTCTAGATTCCCTTCGGTACTACCTGCTAGGTAGGCACTTTGACATGGTTACGGATCACGCTCCGTTAAAGTGGATGGCTCAAAACAAGGAAACAAATAGAAGAGTGAATAGGTGGTTCCTGGCCCTCCAGGAATTCAACTTCACAGTAAAGCATCGCCCTGGCGTTCAAATGGGGAATGTGGATGCTTTGTCTCGAGTACATGAATGCCTGATTGCTGGTGTTCCAACCCCGAGGTTAAAACAAGAGGGGGGGGTATGTGACAGCAGGAAGGTAAAGTCACCTGGTTGCATCCAGGGGGGTAGATATATTTCTCCCAGATTCAGGCTTTATGCCGACTTATACAACTAGGGAGTTGATGAAGCCCAGCTGAGGCTAGTGGGCTCATGAATGACTCATACCTCTAGGGAGAGTGCTGGGCGTCGTGAGGCAGGGAGTTGATGAGACCAGCTGAAGCCTGTCAGTTCGTTTAAGGCCTCTATAAAAACTCCCAGCTTCATTAGATGTATGCTCATGCCTGGAACCAGACCTGTGTGGACTGTCTAGGGAGAGTGAACCCCTGTGCGGTGAGGCAAAGCCTGTGTGGCTATTTGTTTGGACTTTTACTAAACCAGGGACTTAGGGACTAGGACAGCACCAGGCTGATCCCAGTTGTTAGTTTAGGAAACCTGCATGTTTAGTCAGAGGTCAAACTGACCAGGATTTATTTTGTTTGTTTCTTTTTGGCTTTGCTGTGTTTTTGTCACTGTACATAGAGAAATAAACCGCACCTTTTGATTTTGAAAACCACAACCTCCGTCTGCTGGCCCTGTTTTTGTGTGGGGAGCCCAACCAGGGGGTCACACACACCCGCTACCGAGTTAACCCCCCCTCACACCAGGTGGAAAAACGCTCAAAACGGTGTGACCGCAGCTTCTGTTTTGTACTTACAGAAGTGTGTAGTGAGATGTTCACAGTTCTTATTTCCTTATCATCTTCAGGGTTTACTAGCCCATAGGTGGTGTCAATAGGGAGTAAGTAAGAGTCCTCACACAGAAACCTTGGAGGTGACAGCCATAAGCTGTCCTGAAGAGCGGCAGGTGACACGGCTCTGGTCCCACAGTCAGCTGGGTTGAGTTCAGTGGGAACGTGATGCCATTGACTTGGTAGAGAGAATCTCTTGATACGTTCAACCCTGTTGCTGACGTACACATAAAATTGTTTTGTTTGGTTGTTTATGTAACCAAGTACTACCTTACTGTCTGTATAGAAGGTGAAAGAATCAATTCTAGTGTCCATTTCACTTCGTATGACCTCGGCAATTTCTACTGCTAGCGCGGCTGCACAAAGTTCAAGTCTTGGTATGGTATGTGCAGGCTTGGGTGTGAGTTTTGCCTTGCCTAGGACAAAACTACAGTGTGATTCTCCATTCAGTTCAGAGGTCTTCAAATAGGCTACTGCAGCAATAGCTTCAACTGATGCATCAGAGAAAATATGAATCTCTCTCCGGTTAGCAGTTGAAGTGGATCCTGGAACATAGCAACGGGGAATCTGAAGTTTTTCTAGTGACTTCAAAGAATATCTCCACCTTTCCCACTTGTGTTTATTCTCACTAGGCAAGGGAGTATCCCAGTCTATGTTCTCAGTAGACAACTGTCTTAGTAAAATCTTACCTTGAATGATAACTGGAGCAAGGAAACCCAGTGGGTCATAGATGCTATTCACCACGGACAGGACTCCTCTCTTAGTGAAGGGTTTGTCACAAGTTGACACTTGGAAGGTGAATTTGTCTTGCTTGATGTTTCACAACAAACCCAGACTTCGCTGTACAGGAGGCACATCTGTACCTAAGTCAAGGTTTTTTAGACTAGTGGCATAGTCCTCAGAGTGAAAGGCATTCATAAGTTCCTGGCTGTTGGATATAATCTTGTGCAGTCTAAGGTTTGCTACAGACAGCATCTCCTTTGTTCTGGTGAGAAGATCAATTGCTTCTTTAGCAGTTGGAAAGGACTTAAGTGCGTCGTCAACGTAGAAGTTTCTTTCAACAAATTGATGGGCATCAGATCCATATTCAACTTCTCCAGTCTGAGCTGTTCTCCTTAGCCCATAAGTTGCCACTGCTGGGGAAGGACTGTTACCGAAGACATGTACCTTCATGCGATAATCTATAACTTCCTTGTTGAGGTCATTGTCCTTGTGCCATAGAAACCTGAGGTAGTTTCTGTTGTCTTCTCTGACGATGAAGCAGTGAAACATCTGTTGAATGTCGGCCATTACTGCTACAGGCTCTTGTCTGAAACGAATCAAGACTCCTATTAGACTGTTGTTCAAGTTGGGTCCAGTAAGGAGCATGTTGTTAAGAGAAACACCTTCGTGCTGAGCACTGGAATCAAAGACAACTCTGATTTGGTCTGGTTTGCGTGGGTGATACACGCCAAAGGATGGAAGGTACCAGCATTCTTCTCCCTCCTTTAGTGGGGGAGCAGGCTCTGCATGATCTCTGTCAAATACATTTTGCATAAAGTCCACAAAGTGCTTTTGCATCTCTGGTTTCCTGCTTAAGTTTCGCTTTAAGGAGGAGAATCTACTGATGGCCTGCTGTAAGTTGTTGGGCAATCTCTCTCTTGGGAGACGAAAGGGTAGGGGTGCTACCCAGTTATTGGAGTCATCTTGAAAGAACTCCTTGTCTATTACCTTGATGAATTCTTTGTCTTCCATTGAAGGAGCCAGTATGTCATCTTCACTGGTTGCTTTAAACACTGTAGAGCCAAAGTCACCATCATGGCAGGAGAAAGGGCTTGTGTCACCTGAGATACCATGTTGCCATTCGTGGCTGGCTATCTTCTCTTTCACCCAGTAGTGATGTGGGCATGGCTCAAAGTAAGTGTTTCGGCCATTTGGCAGAACATTTGTCTTGAATGACGAAATGTTGGTAGGTCTTTTCATTTTGCCTATGCAGACATTGCCTATGATGACCCACCCTAGATCCGTGCACTGGGCAAATGGGGTATCTGGGGGTCCACTGACTTGTCTGTGTACCTTGTGAACTCTTAGAATGTCTCTTCCTAACAGAAGAAGGATCTGAGCATCTTTGTCAAGCGGTGGTATCTCATTTGCTATTACCTTGAGGTGAGGGTGATGGAAAGCAGCAGCTGGAGTAGGGATTTCTTCCCTGTTAGCAGGTATCTGATTGCACTCAACAAGTGTAGGTAAGGGTAATTGCAAGTTACCTTTGAGAGAAGATACCATGAGTCCATGAGCCCTTCTTCCAGAAACCTCTATAGTTCCACTACAGGTACCCAAGGTGTAAGGATGAGCTTCGCCTTTTATTTCAAATAGATTGAACAATTCCGATTTTGCAAGTGATCGATTGCTCTGATCGTCTAAGATAGCATATGCCTTTAGAGACTTTTCTGGTTGATCCTTGTGGTATATGTTCACCAAGCATATCTTAGCACAGGACTTACCACAGCGGTCTTCTCCACAAACTTCAGTGCAGGATGAAGAAATGATGGTAGAATTAGGCACTTGGTCTGTATTCTCCCCGCCATGCGTTAACCTGGGAGGAGTGTTGGCAGGTTGTGCAGAGCTGGGCTCAAGAGGATGGAGGGCTTGCACATGTTCTTCAGAGCCACACTCTATGCACTTGATGGACACATTACAGTCCCTTGCAAAATGTTCTGTAGAAGCACAGCACCTGAAACATACCCTAAATGTCTTTAAAAGCTCCTTGCGCTCTTCCAGAGGCTTTTTCCTAAAGCCGATACATTTATTGAGGGGGTGTGACTTCTTGTGTATGGGACACTCTCTGTTAGGGTTTTCAATCTTCCTACTCTGTTTGTTCGTGGCCAGAACTGTGGTAGGAGTGGGAAGGATGTCAGTCTTTTTCACGGACACTGGGCCTCTATGGTTTCTATAGTTGCCCTGAAGACTGGTACTCTTAGGAAAGGGTGAGAAGTGGCTGTACTCACCGTAGGAAAAACTTGGATCGTTCTTGGTCTCTGCAATTTTCCCGATGAATTCACAGAAGAAAGAGAATGGAGGGAAGGAAACCTTGTTCTCTCTTTTGTATGATGACCCTAGTGCAGTCCATTTCTCTTGCAAACCATACGGGAGCTTGGAGGCAATTGGGTTTACCCCTCTTGGAGTGTCAAGGTAACTGAGTCCAGGTAGTTTTGGGTCTGTCTTGGCTAGCTGAAGCTCAAGGAGAAGGTCACTCAGTCTCTGGAACTCCTTGTTGTCCTTACCGGATATCTTTGGGAAAGTTTCCAGACGCATGAACAAAGCATTTTCTATAGCTTCTGGACTGCCATAACTTTGCTCTAGTCACTCCCATGCAGCTGTGAGGCCTGCAGTAGGATTGTCCATGAAAACCGATCTTAATGGCTTAACACGTGCAGCAGATAGAGGACCAAGCCATTTGATCAGCAGATTCAATTCTTGATCAGCTGTAATGCCAATATTGCTGATTGTAGTTCTGAAGGCACATTTCCAACTTCTGTAGTTCTCAGGTTGGTCATCAAAACTTGTAAGACCAGTCTTTGTGAGCTCTCTGCGAAGCATGTACCTCACAAACTCTTCTGTCTCAGTTGTCTCCGCCTTTATGTGAGATGCTGTTGGCTGTATGGTGCTGATTGCGTTATCTTTGGCATTGTTGTTAAAGGACACAGGGAAATATGGTGCAGCAGATGCATCCAGGTGAGTTGCTTGCTTGAAGTCAGTTGTTCCAATGGTACGTTGATTCAAGGCTGTACCAATGACTGGAGACTGATGACTTGCTTGAAGCTTGCGCTGATGCTCTGTGACGTATGAAGGCAGGCAAGGTAGGCAGGTAGGAAATGCAGTGGAGTGATTTTGAGTGCAGGAAGTTGCTGGAACCTCTTTAACTTGAAGCTGTGAAGGAGTCTCTATGTAGTCGGGAGCATTGGAGACAATGGAGTGTGCACTGCAGTGGCTTAGGACAGTCTTTAGTGCGTTTGAGGGGGTCTTCCATATCTGCTATGTTTAGGTTAATGCTGTCTTTCTCACTTGCACCTTCGTCTGCACTGATAGCTTGCTGTAGGACCCTTAGCTTTGCCATAGCTGCGTCATGTTTACACTGTTCATTTAAGGTTTCCATTGTTGCTCTTTGTCGTGCTGACTGCGCTTCCAACTCTGCCCTTTGACGTGCTGACTGCGCTTCCAACTCTGCCCTTTGACGTGCTGACTGCGCTTCCGACTCTGCTCTCTGACGTGCTGACTGCGCTTCCAACTCTGCTCTTTTTTCTGCATATGCCACCTGCACTTTGCTGGCTTCCACTTCAGCGCGGGCATTAATAAGTCGCTCACTGAGTGTTGAGTATCTTGAACTATGGGATCTTGATGAGTTTTTAGAACGTCTGGTGGAAACAGATCTGTGAGATGCAGTGTCCTGTAACAGCTTTATTTTTGCTTCTGCCTTTAATCTGGTTTGCTGGATAAAACTGTCTCTTTCAATATTGAGAGCATTGACGCGCTTTAATTGCATCATCGCACTTTCTGACTTCATGTTTTGTAAGACATTAGTGAATTTGATGCTGGTAAGCTGATAAAGCTCATATGAGGCAGAAAGTTGTTTAATGGCGCCCTCTAGTGTCAGTAGTTCACGTTCAACAGACACTGTATTGGCTTCAGCAAGGATTTTCTCCCAGACTAATTCCAAGCTATTTGACAATTCAGTCCTTGAAGCTTCATAATTCTCCATTACTTTCCAAGTGGGTTTAACTGAGCGTTTGGGTAACTCAGCTTCTTCAGGAACTTGTGAGGAGGTAGATGTGAGTTCACATGCAGAAGCTTGGTCACTCATGATAGCAGACTGACTGTGAAAGCAGGCAGGATCTGTGTGCTGAAATATGACACTGTGCAGATTGTCTCAGGCTATAAGGCTGCCATGTGCTGCTCTGTGCCTTCTGTCTTGCTATGAGGGCAGTAAATCTTGTCTGTTTCAGTACTGACATGCAGAAATCTTGTAATTAGGCTGTGAAACTCCATTTTTCTACTGTTCTGTCTCAACTACAAAGCGATAAAGTTCATCTCCAGGTTTAAGTAGGCCTTACTCAAGCTGGTTTGATATTCATCCCTTGCATCGATACAGGCAGTTTAACTCAATGAATAAACTCACAGTTAGGACGACAGACGATGAATCCTTTCGAATGTTCCGTTTAATGATGGATATTCATAGATAGAAAAACGTTGCAGTTGTAAGCCACATGTAAGATGTTTAGCATGGAAGATATACAGGAGTAATGACCAGAATCAGGAAGTGGAGGAGACATATAAAGAACTACGGTGAGAGAGAGAGTTCAGCTAGAAAGAAGGGGACAGATCTTAAAGACACAGAGCAAGAATAATCACATAGTGTAACACAACATGCATTCTCATGGCATTTCTCAGCTGCAAGTACATATACTAGTGTTTATGTGTTAGGGGGAATTCTGCTCTCAATTGGTCGAAGGATTTCACTACCGTACCATCGAACAACTGGGACATGTATTTAACCCCAACCGCTTTCCAAACAGAATGGTTTAATAGTCTCTCTAATTCAGGATAGGATCTGTTGCTTCAAATGGGAGTACAATCCAGGAAGCCCTCAATGCCCAAGCGTCATTTCGATAGCCTCCAGAGACTCCAGAATAAATGAACAGTTGGACACCCCGGAGGAACCTCCGGAAGTCCCATCTCCATTTGGGACATTGCAGAGTACTGCACTAAAGAGTAAATCAGCAAGGTCCTGAAGGGGTCTGCGACCACTGATAAGTCCCATCCCATAAGGTGCTGTGGCTGCACAGCTAAAAAGTAAAGGAGTGTGGAACAGCCATACCCCCCTTATCTTTAGGGTATTGTAATGTAGTCAGTTTAATACAGGCTACTCCATTCTTCCACAGAAACGCTCTATATTGGGAATCTATCCAAGCAAACCAGTATCTACTGTAGGTATCCAGACAGGTGCATTGTGAAGAACGTACAACAACTGTGGTGCCCACATCATTTTGATGAGATTAGCTCTGCTGGTAACAGATAGTGGCACAATGTCTGGAGAGGCCCTGATCATAGCCGCCAGGGGCTTCAGTGCCAGGGCAAAAAGCAGGGGTGAAAGAGGACATCCCTGTCTAGTACCTCTGTACAAAGGAAATGCCCCCGACAGAACCTTGCTAATTCATACCCTGGCCTGAGGAGCTGAATATAGGAGTTGCACCCAGGAAAGAAAGGATTTACCCACTGGGAACCTTCTTAAAAGCGCCCAGAGGTACCTCCACTCGATGCTATCAAAGGCCTTGGCAGCGTCGAGGGAGAACACCGCTCTATTTCCGGGGTTGTCCACCGGCAGCTGAAGATTCAGGAACAAACGTTGTATATTTAGCGCTGTAGACCTAACCATAAAAAAAATAAAATATATCGTACAATCCCATATACCCAATTCTATACCCACAGTTGATCCAGAGGAAGGCAAAAAACCCCAGAAGAGCATGATCCAATTTGCTACAACAGGGGAAAAAATTCCTTCCTGATCCCCCAAGAGGCAATCGGATATTCCCCGGATCAACTTTACCTATAAATGTCAGTACCCAGTTATATTATGTACATTTAAGAAAGAATCCAGGCCCTTCTTAAAGCAATCTACTGAGCTGGCCAGAACCACCTCTGCAGGGAGTCTATTCCACATTTTCACAGCTCTTACTGTGAAAAAACCTTTCCGTATTTGGAGGTGAAATCTCTTTTCCTCTAGACGCAAAGAGTGCCCCCTTGTCCTTTGTGTTGACCGTAAAGTGAATAACTGAACACCAAGTTCACTATATGAACCCCTTATATATTTGTACATGTTGATCATATCCCCCCTTAATCTCCTCTTCTCAAGAGAGAATAAATTCAGTTCCTCTAATCTCTCCTCATAGCTGAGCTCCTCCATGCCTCTTATCAGTTTGGTTGCCCTTCTCTGCACTTTCTCCAGTTCCCCAATATCCTTTTTGAGAACTGGGGCCCAAAACTGAACTGCATATTCCAGATGAGGTCTTACTAATGATTTGAACAGGGGAAAAATGATATCTCTCTCTCTGGAGACCATACCTCTCTTAATTCAAGAAAGGACTTTGCTCGCTTTGGAAACCGCAGCTTGGCATTGCATGCCATTATTGAGCTTATGATCTACCAAAACCCCCAGATCCTTCTCCACTATGGATCCCCCCAGTTGTACTCCCCCTAGTATGTATGATGCATTCATATTCTTAGCCCCCAAGTGCATAACTTTACATTTATCAACATTAAACCTCATCTGCCACATAGTCGCCCAATTAGACAGAGCATTGAGGTCGGCTTGTAAATTGGCGACATCCTGTAAAGACGTTATTCCACTGCATAGCTTGGTGTCATCTGCAAAGACAGAAATGTTACTTTTGATCTCAGACCCAATATCATTTATAAACATATTAAAAAGTAAGGGTCCCAGCACTGAACCTTGGGGTACACCACTGATAACCTTGGACCACTCAGAGTAAGAATCATTAACCACTACTCTCTGAATTCTGTCTTTTAGCCAGTTTTCTATCCATTTACAAACTGATATTTCCAATCCTGTAGACTTTACCTTACACATGAGCCGTGTGTGGGGAACTGTATCGAACGCTTTTGCAAAATCCAAGTATACCACGTCCACAGCCACCCCTCTGTCCAAGGTCTTACTTACCTCTTCATAAAAAGAAATCAGGTTTGTTTGACAACTTCTGTCTTTCATGAATCCATGCTGTCTGTTGCTTAAATAGTTTTTTTCCAGCAAGAACTCATCTATGTGGTCTTTTATTAATCTCTCCAGTATTTTCCCAACTATAGAAGTTAAACTAACAGGTCTATAGTTACTTGGTAAAGACTTAATTCCCTTTTTAAATATAGGCACCACATTGGCCCTGCGCCAATCCAGTGGTACTATTCCTGTCATTAATGAGTCCCTAAAAATTAAATACAATGGCTTTGAAATTACAGAGCTCAATTCTTTTAGGATCCGTGGGTGTATGCCATCTGGTCCAGGTGCTTTATCCACCTTTATTCCATCTAAATATTTCTGGACCATATCACTTTTGAGCCATTGTGGATTTGGGGCTGTGTCACTACCACCCCCATGTTGGACATGAGCTCCCCCATGCTCCTTTGTATACACAGAACAGAAGAAAGTATTTAATAAATTAGCCTTCTCTTTGTCCCCAGTCACCCACTCTAGATTATTTTGTAAAGGGCCTACATGCTCAGACTTGACCTTTTTACTATTAATATATTTGAAGATTTTTTTTGGGTTTGTCCTACTATCTTTTGCAATCTGTCGTTCATTTAGAATTTTTGCATCCTTGATTTCCTTTTTACATATCCTGTTATATTCTTTGTAACATTTAAATGACACTAGTGTTCCCTCATTTTTATATTTTTTAAAAGCTCTTTTCTTATAGTTTATAGCTTTTTTAACTTTGGCAGTGAGCCACATAGGTTTTATTTTCAGCCTTTTAAACTTATTGCCCATAGGAATATACTTTGCAGTGAGTTCACAAACAGTCTTTTTGAAGAATTCCCATTTCTGTTCTGTGCCCATTGATGCCAATATTCCTTCCCAGTCTAAGTCCTGGAGAGCAGCGCTCATCCTTGGAAAATTTGCTCTCTTGAAATTAAGTGTTTTTATCTTTCCTGTATGTGATTTTTGCTTACAACTAACATCAAATGAAATCATGTTATGGTCACTGCTACCCAGGTGTTCCTTTATCTGAACATTAGTAATACGCTCTGCATGGTTTGAGATTACCAGGTCCAACAGAGCATCATTCCTAGTTGGGGCCTCAATAAACTGGACCATAAAATTGTCCTGCAATAGGTTTATAAATTTTTGCCCTTTAACTGTCCCAGCAGTTCCATTACTCCAGTCAATTTCTGGGTAGTTAAAATCCCCCATTATTATCACCGTCCCAGCCCTTGCAGCCCTTTCGATCTGTGCAAGGAGCTGAGTCTCCACCTCCTCATTAACATTGGGTGGTCTATAACGAACTCCAATGATTAGCTTTGAACTACGCACATCTGTATGCAGTTCCACCCATAATGCTTCAGACTCATCACACTCTCCATCCACCAGGTCCTCTTTCACACTCGCTTTGAGATCACTTCTCACATAGAGACAGACCCCTCCACCCTTCCTTTTTACCCTGTCTTTCCGAAAGAGTGCATAGCCAGGAATATTAATAGCCCAGTCATGTGAGGAATGAAGCCAAGTTTCAGCAATACTGATTACATCATAGCTCTCCTCATGCACCAGAGCTTCCAACTCACCTATTTTGCTTGGCAGACTTCTGGCGTTGGTGAACAGACACTTTAATGCATTAATATATTTTGACCGGTCACATACTATCCTCTTGGGTGTTCCCAGATTGCAACTAGGACTTGCTACTATACTTACCTTGGGTTTATGTGCTTTGGTTACCCCACCACTAATGCCCCTAATACTACCCTCTAGAATATGTTCCCCGCTGACTCTCACTATCTCTGGACCCTCCCCCCCGTCACCTAGTTTAAAAACACATTCAACCCTACAGTCCCATCCTACTATAACAACTATGTGGAAACATTGTAAACACACTTTTAAGTCTTCATGCACACTGGACCTTATAAAAAAGGCAGTAACGTTAGCTGTAGAAAGCTGTAGCTGTAGAGTGAGTTTTTCAGCATATTTGTAGTAGCGTTTTTCAGTTTTTCTTTTTTTTTTTTGCTGCAGTGTTTTTTAGCAAAACTATACTCCCATAAAAGCTTATGGCTCAGAAATTCAGAGAAATGCTGAATAGCCGCGTTTTTAGGCCGTTTTCAGCTTTTTCAGAGTTAGAGCTTTTTTACAGCTGAAAAACTCCTCTCAAAGCCCACTAGTTCTGGGGTTTATTTTCAGCTAGAATACTCCCCTGCCACAAACTGATGATAACAGCCCATGTGTGCATGGACACATAGGATAACATATTGGGGAGTATGACAGCAGAAAAAAACGTCTGAAGCCAAAAACAGCAGCTGTAAAAACGGTCAGTGTGCATGAGGCCTAATAAATGTGGGATTGCCCCTTTGCCCTCTCCACTTCTACCGATTATAGACCATCTTAAATTTACTCAAGGAAAGCGAGATATAACTGAACATGTTAATAACAAGATAAATATCTCGCTTTTCATTTTTTACAAAATTTGGAATGGTTAACTACTCAACAAATGTCATCTGACCTTTCATTCTCTTCGATTGTGCCATTACAAATCTTTCATATTAGCAAGATAGCGGGCGGCTCCACCGGTGGGCGAGATAGCGGGAGGCTCCCCATGCCGTCGAGATAGCGGGCGGCTCCCCGGGCGGTCGAGATACTGGGCGGCCCCGCGGGCGGTCGAGATAGCGGGCGGCTCCGCGGGCACGTGAGAGAGAGCGGGCGGATTGGGCGGCGCGGTTTGTGAGCGTGCCGGGTGGCTCAGTGTGTTGTCAGGTGAGAGTGAGAGAGCAGGCTCAGTGTGGCAGCTGGCCAATCAGCTAGCCGGGGGCGGGGGAGCAGAGAGATGAGATCATCTCTCAGCGCCCGCCCTACATCCCTGCAGTAACTTCCGCCCTCACTGTGCATGAGGCAGAAAGATTACATTATCGAGGTGTGGCAGGTGACGTGGCAAGTGACAATCCGCAACGTGTGGCAGGTGACGGTGGCAAGTGACACGCTCAGGGCTCCCACTGATTCTGCATTATGGTGAGTTGAACTATTTAATTTTATATTACAATGCAATAATAGAAATAATGCGCTTCAATCATCCTGACACCATAACAACCATGGTGCCAGGATGATTAAAGCGCCAACATCAGCCATTTCCCCGATAAATTGCCCACAATAAAAAAGTATTTTCTGGCAGTGCCCCTCCCGAGACTAGACTCTGGATCTGCCCCTGCTTCAACAGGGAGCCATTAGGGTAGATTTTGTTTGCATCATTCATCGCCTATATATTATCTTTATATCTATGGACTAATATTTACTATTAAAAGCAATTCCATAAATATTCTTCCCGATTGGATCAGGGGTAATCTATCTAACACCCCCCTCGACCTCATCACTATCCTACCTGATACTTAAATTATTTAAATTATATTTATTTTACCTTTTTTTTTCCCTTTTTCCGCTCTTCGATTATACAGTCTATTACCCCATCATTCATTATGTAATCTCATGTAATGTGTGTTTTTAACAATGCATTTACTTATATTGTTGTCCTTAATATGACAAGGGAAAAATCGAATTTTTATTCAAAATAAATATATACCGGTACATACATTTTTAATTTAAATCACCCCCGTACACACCCAAATGCAAGCATGCACACAAGGCCCACATATAAATATGAATTGTGCCATACATGTTTAATATCATTGCAATTGTCGGTGAGGGTAATAATTCTAGGGCCATGATTCATGTTAAAGTCTAAACTTTTAAAATTGCCACCTAGGGAGAATTTTGGGAGCCATAGTTTTTTCGATTTCGCAGGCATGCACAATTTTAAGGCTTGACATATTTTCTATTTATGTACTCAACTTTTAGTATTTACTAAAAATTGTGTGTTGAATGGTTTTTTTGCCACAAAAATGTATTCTACTGTATTTTTTCCTGAAAATTTGAGCTTGATAAACAGTTCGGCAAATACTGTGCCACATAAAAATTGTGCAACTTTCGCCTTTTTACTTTACAAGGCCTTTTACAAGGCCTCTGCTTTCAGGAAATATATCAATTATTTGGACGGTTAAAGTAGTCCATTACTACACATCTTCTGGTCCTGCCCTAGCTTGAAGACTTTCTGGGGAGAGCCTGGTTTGCCGCATAACACAGAAATTTACAGAGTACGACAGCCCAGAAGATGCAGCGTTCTTTCTACTACATCTTTAAAAAATCCTGACTAAAATCTACAAAAAATCGTTAGTGCGTCACTTGCTAAATGCCGCTTTACTGGAAACAGCAGAGTCCACCGACCACCGCGTGTTGGCTGCGGAAGGTGGAGGATGTGAACAAGAAGGATTAATTAGTCCTTACTGCGCAACATAACCGTGCGAAATACTCAAAAACCTGGGGTCTCTGGAACATATTAATTTTCTCTGATGAGGGGACGACCCTTTTGGGGTCAAAGTTTGTCTGTAGACAACTGTACAGCTTTGGAACCCTAGTTACTCCACTACCTACGCCCACGCCCTGGCTTCCCCGCCCCTCTTCCCATCCCCCCCCTCTCTCACACCCCCCTTCTAATTATTCCTACTTTCTTTCTTATCTTTATACTACACACTACATAGTTTTAAGGGAAAAATCGGAAAGGAATTGGGGAGATCCTGTTGCCTTTTGACTACTTGATTACTTGTTATGTAAGCCAACTGCAATCTTTATGCTGCTGTTGGCCATTAAGTATTAGGAGGACGTACAATGTTTAAAGTATTGGCACGCATTGTTCTAAGTGTCTGTAATTTTTATGATATTTTTTCAATTTGTTGTAATGACGGGATCTCGCCCTTTGTTGGTGTTCAATAAAAAATGTATATTTGAAAAAAAAAGAAGTTTGTAGCAAAAAAAAAATTTGAACGTGTGAAAAATGTAAAAGTTGCACTGGTAGAAAAGTGGTTAAAGGATAATAAGTTCCTCTTTACAGAAACAATAACTGTACATAGTTTTGCAGAAAAAAAAATGCACATGTATTATTTTTTCCTTTAGGAGCCTGGAAAACATTCCACATGCGATCAGTTGATCACGGGTGCATTGTGGGCTCCTGCAGACATGTCCTCTGGCTTTCAGCTCATACTTTTGTACAGGCTTTCAGTTTGAAAGCTGGAGGACATTTCAGTGGACTATGAGAGCATCAGCACCACCGCAGCCCATTGGAAACTACAAGCCACCTGTTGCAGTGGCAGATGGTCCTTGTAGTTTATTAATTTACAGGAAGCTGTGAAATAACCACCTCCCACTGCACATATACGGCCGGGTGGGCGCTTGCTTCTTATGAGTGGACGTTCAGGAACGTCCTTCAGAAGGAGAGGGATCGTGCCTGCGCAGCGGCGCAATCCCAATGCTTTTGTGTCACCCAGACATCTCAGATCGGCAGGAGGGCTCTGTGATTGGCCCTCCTGATCACATGATGGCTGTCTCAAATCACAGCCATCATGTGACGTAAATAGAGAGCCAGCTGCTAGGCGATCTGCTCTCTTCTCCTCACACGGAAGTTGTCGGTGATGAGAGAGAGCGGATCGCTGCAGCCGGCCGGTGATCAGCGAGTATGAGCTGTTTTTTACAGCTCTTTACACACTGATCTCTGGGGCAGTGTCCCCACACGATGTCCCCAAAATAGTGTCACCACACACGTTCCCAAACAGTAAAAACACCTGTCCCCCACATATGTCCCAGTAAAATTATATGTCCCAATGATCATCTGCACACATAGGTCTGTGATCACACAAAAAAATTATACACTTAACAGGATTTTTTTTACCAAAGACGTGAAGCAGAATACATTTTGGCTTAAATTTATGACAAAATCTGATTTTATTGGATTTTTTTAAAAATAGAAAGTAGAAAATAGGTTTTTTTTTCAAATTTTTCGCTCTTTTTTTCGCTTATAATCGAAAAAAATAAAATAAAACTGAGTCATGAATAAATACCACCAAAATAAAGCTCTATTTGTATGAACAAAATTATAAAAATGTCATTAGGATACAGTGTTGCATGACCGCACAATTCTCATTGAAAGTGCGAGAGCGCTGAAAGCTGAAAATTGGCCTGGGAAGGAAAAGGGGTGAAAGTGCCCAGTTTTGAAGTGGGTAAATGACGTGGTTATGTGGGCGGAGCCACACACAGCCACTCTATTTAAAAAGTGACAGCAAATGCAGGGAGAAGAACCTCTGCCCTGCTGTCACAGAGGGGGGTTCAGGGGGAGAAGGAGTGGGAGCTGAAACAGGTTACTTGTTCCACTCTAAATACAGGTGAAACATTTAACTTGTTTCAAAGGTGAACTTATCTTTAAAATATATATTAGCATGACTATCAGACAATTTGTAATTCAAAATGATCTGATCTGAATGAAATTTACAGACCATGAGGTGATGAGATATTGTTAAAAACAAGTTTGGAAACTGATTGTGTTATCATTTTAGTGCATTAACTGCATAATTGCTATAATAAACCTTGAGCTCTGACTCCTAATGAAAGCAAAAACAACTCAAGGCCAAACACGTAATGTAGTCTTTGGCCAGTGGCCAAATTAGTTTTTTTTAACCAGTTCCTGACCAGCCACCACAGTTACACTGCGGCAGGTTGGCTCCCCTGCGTGAATTGCCTTACATGTAGGACGGTCTGTGCACTAGTTTTTCCAAGCTCTTCCTGTATAAGCGATCGAGAGGTGCATGCTGGGTAACCAGCATGCACTTCTCGATCTCGTGCATGCGCGATGCTACGGCGGCCGTAGCGCCGATTGTTTAACAAGTTGCCATAACAATGGGTGGCGACAGAGGAAGGTCCCGCAACATAGATTGATCCGCCTTAAATCACGTAATTTCCTTCGGGAAATAACACACTTTTTTTCTTACTGTGCTGCCCACTGACTCCTGGGAAATTATGACTCACATTTCTCAAGAGCACAAGCGAGGGAGGAAGTGGCAGATTAGGAGCCACCACATAGCAACAGTGCATTTCTGACGAGTAAAAGCATTTTTTTCCACTCCAAATGCTTCTTAATACTAGTAAAGGACTGTGAAAAATGTAAAAAAAAATTCAGGGTGGAACTCCGCTTTAACCCCTTCCCTGCCAGGGCCATTTATACAGCGTGATCAGTGCATTTTTTATCCCTGATCACTGTA
The DNA here is from genome assembly GCA_029206835.1 of Rana muscosa. NCBI lineage: Eukaryota > Metazoa > Chordata > Amphibia > Anura > Ranidae > Rana > Rana muscosa. Next base: position 12,544,129 of record JARGYO010000162.1, read on the forward strand.
TCGGTATCACTGGGTCACCAAAAAGTGTCACTTAGGGTCAGATTTGTCGGCCGCAATCCAGCAAAAAAATGTATAGAAATTTTGCAGATCGCCGCCATTACTAGTAAAAAAAAGAAAAAAAAAGTCCCCAAATCTTTCCCCTATTTTGTAAACGCTATAACTTTTGCGCAAACCAATCAATATACACTAGTGATGAGTCGAACACCCCCGGGTTCGGTTCGCACCAGAACCCGCGAACGGACCGAAAGTTCGCACGAACATTAGAACCCTATTAAATACAATGGATGCGAACGTTCGAATTCTAAAGTGCTAATTATAACGACTATTATCCATGTTATTGTCCTAAACAGAGTTTGGGAACCCGGGTTCTGCACCAGGGGACATGTATCAATGCAAAAAGAAGTTTTAAAAACGGACGTTTTTCGGGAGCAGTCATTTTAATGATGCATAAAGTGAACAAAAAAAAGTCAAATATTCCTTTAAATATCGTACCTGGGGGGTGTCTAAAGTATGCCTGCGAAGTGCCACATGTTTCCCGTGTTTAGAACTGTCCCTGCACAAAATGACATTTCTAAAGGAAAAAAAAGCCATTTAAAACTGCTTGCGGCTTTAATGTAATGTCTGGTCCCGGTAATATGGATGAAAATCTTTAAGAAAAATGGCATAGCTACCCCATCACCCCCCCCCCCCCTACCCCAGCCCATTACCAGCCCCTTTGGGTCTTGTTTGGATATTAAGGGGAACCCCGCAACACAAAATAAAAAAGGCCCTATATACTCTGAACAGCAGTATACAGGCGGTGTAAACAAGACCGGTGTAAACAACACAGGGACTGTAGGTTTGTTCTTAAGTAGAATCTGTTTGTAATTTTGAACACGTACATTGTTTAAGTGTAGCTCCAGCCAAAAAATCTATTTTTAAGCTTTTTGGAAAACATAGGGAAGGGTTATCACCCCTGTAACATTTGTTTTGCTGTCTGTGCCCCTGTTCAGAACATTTCACCTCACTTTGCGTCCCAATGACAACTGTTTTTGAAATGTGGTGTTTTTATTGAAACAAGGATTGGTGATAAAGCATCAGTAGAGAGGAGACACCTTTTTCCCATATTAATTCTTACAGGAGAGAATTTTCCTTCCTAGGGGTAGATTTCCTCTCACTTCCTGTTGTCTTCTTCCGTTTGCAAGTAGGAGTCGTTTGTAAGTTGGATGTTTGAAAGTAGGGACCTGCCGTATATACTCTGCAGAAATTGGCCCCTTAGGTGTTGGTGTTGGCACAACACTGTAAGGCCTGACAGTTACTCTTGGTGGGTGCAGCAATGGGCCCTGCTGTGAATTATTAGATCAATAATTATAATTGCATGCCCCTGTTGAACAGGGGCTGAAAAATTGGGCCTTTGGTGGTGGTGGTGGTGGTGGTGGTGATGTTGACACAACACTGTAAGGCCTGACAGTTACTCTTGGTGGGCGCAGCAATGGGCCCTGCTGTGAATTATTAGATCAATAATTATAATTGCATGCCCCTGTTGAACAGGGGCTGAAAAATTGGGCCTTAGGCACTGGTGGCACAACACTGCAACCCCTCACAGATACTGTACTTGGAGCACAGCAATGAGCCCTGTTGCAAAGTATTGCATCAAAAATTGTAATTACACGCCCCTGTTAAACAGGGGCTGAAAAATTGGGCCTTAGCCACTGGTGGCACAACACTGCAACCCCTCACAGATACTGTACTTGGAGCACAGCAATGAGCCCTGTTGCAAAGTATTGCATCAAAAATTGTAATTACACGCCCCTGTTAAACAGGGGCTGAAAAATTGGGCCTTAGCCACTGGTGGCGGCACCCATAAACCAAAATGATCTTCCAAGCTATCATCATTAATCGGATCATTGAGGAGGAGGAGGAGGATAGCCAGTCAACATAACAGCACAGGCACTCAGCATCAGCATCAGTCTTGAAGGGATGTGACATTTTAAAATCAATTAGTCTGTTATATCAGCATCAGGTGTGTGGTAGCTGGTGGTGATCCAAGACTGGTTCATCTTGATGAAAGTCAGTCGATCAACCGAGTCGGTGGACAGGCGCACCCTGTGATCCGTGACAAATCCTCCAGCAGCACTGAATGTGCGTTCTGAAAGAACGCTGGATGCAGGACAGGCCAGTAGCTCAATTGCATACTGTGCAAGCTCTGGCCAGTGATCCATCCTCAAGACCCAGTAAGCCAGAGGATTTTCGGTGGGGAAGGTGTCCAAGTCTGACCTTGCCCCTAGGTATTCCTGCACCATGTATATCAGACGCTGGCGATGGTTGCTGGAACCGATCATACTTTGGGGCTGCGGACTAAAGAATTGTCTGAACGCATCGGTCAGACGGCCACCTTCCCCACCGCTCCTTCTTTGACTGCCCGAAGCCTCAGCAACTCGTTGTCCAGGACCAGGAGTTTGTAACCTCCCAGTCTCTGGGAACGCGTTGCACAGACCTTTCTGCAAGGCCTCCCGGAGTTGTCTCATCCTCTGCTCCCTCTGCGACGATAAGATAAGGTCCGCAACCTTACCCTTGTACCGTGGATCAAGGAGAGTGGCCAGCCAGTAATGGTCCCTCTCCTTGATCCGAAGAATACGAGGATCCTTCCGCAGACTTTGCAGGATCAGGGAGGCCATGCAGCGTAGGTTAGCTGAGGCATTCAGTCCGGAGTCCTCTGGGTCACTAAGGACGACATGATCCGCAGCCACCTCCTCCCAGCCACGTACAAGTCCACTGGTTTCTTGGGACTGTAAATCATCCCTAAAAGACTGCTGCTGATGATGCTGAGTGCCAGCCTCCACCTCCATGCTGACACAATCCTCCTCCTCCTCCTCCTCCTCCTCTTCCTGTGCGATGGGTGGGACAGAAGGAACACTGTCTGGGTAAAGGGGGCCTTGAGAGGCAAGGAAGTCCTCCTCTTCCTGCCTCTGTTCTGCCTCAAGTGCCCTGTCCATTATTCCACACAGCGTGTGCTCCAACAGGTGGACAAGAGGTACAGTGTCACTGATGCATGCACTGTCACTGCTCACCATCCTCGTGGCCTCCTCAAATGGTGCCAGGACAGTGCATGCATCCCTGATCATGCCCCACTGGCGTGGTGAAAAAAACCCGAGCTCCCCTGACCCTGTCCTGGTGCCGTAGTCGCACAGGTACTCATTGATGGCCCTCTGCTGCGTGTGCAGCCGCTGCAGCATTGCCAACGTTGAGTTCCACCTGGTGGGCATGTCACATATAAGGCGGTTCTTGGGCAGGTTCAACTCCTTTTGCAGCTCAGCCAGGCGAGCACTGGCATTATAAGATCTGCGGAAATGCACACAGACTTTCCTGGCCTGCCTCAGGACATCCTGTAAGCCCGGGTACCTGCCCAAGAACCGCTGCACCACCAGGTTAAGGACGTGAGCCACACAGGGCACATGGGTCAGTTGTCCCTGTCGGAGGGCGGAGAGGAGGTTGGTGCCATTGTCGCAAACCACCATTCCTGGCTTAAGCTGGCGTGGCGTCAACCACCTCTCGGCCTGCCCCTGCAGAGCAGACAGGACCTCTGCCCCAGTGTGGCTCCTGTCCCCCAAACACACCAGCGCAAGCACGGCATGGCATCTTTTTGCCTGCGTACTTGCGTAGCCCCTTGAACGCCTACGGAGCACCGCTGGTTCCGAGGACAAAGCACAGGAAGAGGCCATGGAGGAAGAAGAAGAGGAGGGGTGGAGGAGAGAGGTGTGTCACAACCAGTAGTAGCATTTTGGAGGCGTGGCGGTGGAACAACCTCCAACACTACTGCACCTTGTCCTGCATCCTTCCCAGCTGCCAAAAGAGTGACCCAATGGGCCGTGAAAGAAAGGTAACGTCCCTGTCCATGCCTGCTGACCGCCCTGTCCAGCGAGGCCAAGACATTGCCTTCCACATGCCTGTAGAGAGCCGGAATCGCCTTCCGTGAGAAAAAGTGGCGTTTGGGAACCTGCCACTGAGGAACCGCACATTGCACAAACTCACGGAAGGGGGCCGAGTCTACCAACTGAAAAGGCAGCAGTTGAAGCGCTAGCAATTTAGCCAAGCTAGCATTCAACCGCTGGGCATGTGGATGGCTGGGAGTGAACTTCTTTCGACGGTCCAGCAGCTGGGGCAGGGAAATTTGCCTGCTAGAATCGGACGTCGGTGTACTGCTAGCAGAGTGGCCGCAAGTACTTGGCTGTGACACACCTAATTCTACACCTTCATTCCTCTCAGTGCAGGTTTCAGAGTGGACTGAAGGTATAGTGGGGTTGGAGATCCCAGCTGATGCGGTGCAAGGAGAGGTCCGCTTTGTTCTTTGGTGTGGGTCTTTAAGGTAGGCTTGCCAATGAGCTGCATGGCAGGTCAACATATGTCTGATCAAGCATGTGGTGCCCAAGCGGCTGATGTTTTGGCCACGCGATATACGCTTGAGACATATGTTGCAAACAGCAGCTGTGCGATCTGATGCACTCGCCTCAAAAAAGGCCCACACCAAAGAACTTTTTGAATGACGGGCAGAGGCAGCGCCCTGCACAGGCGGAGCTCTGCGGTGTGATTCCGTCGGTGTGCTGCCCATACGCTGGCCACCCAAGGGCATCCTGCCTCGTTGGAGATGTGCCTCCTCCTCATCCTCCTCCTCCTCCTCTCTCCTATTAGGCACCCACGTGGAGTCAGTGACCTCATCATCCCCTCCCTCCTCATCACTGGAGCCAATCTGGCAGTATGCTGCAGCTGCTGGAGCATGACTGCCAGATTGGTGTCCTTCTTGAGCATCCCCTCTCTCTGCTCTCACGCTACTGCCTTCCTCTAGCTGGGTATCATCATCAGATCCTTCGAAACGCTGGGCATCCTCCTGGAGCATGTACCCAACACTGTGCTCAAACAGTTCGGGGGACTCCTCAGGAGGAGGACATGGTGGGTCTAGGGAAGGAGTGACTAAGGATGACATTGATACCAGAGAAGAGGACGCTTTGGCAGCTGCTTTGCCAGTACCCTGAGCCTGGGTGAGAGAGGATGAGGAGGATGAGGTGGGCTTGGTCATCCACTCTACCAAGTCTTCGGCATGATGTGGCTCAACATGTCCAGCTGCCGAAAAGAAGGACAAGCGTGTCCCATGGCCATGTGCTGATGACAATGCACCGCGTCCACGACCAGCACTGTTGCCCCCAGACACAGAGCCTGCTTTCCCTCTTTTTTTGCCTCCTGACTGTCTGCCTCTCCTTGTTTGCCTTCCAGACATTTTAATGGATGGCCTGCAGGGAGATGGGAAAAACAGCAATAAGGGCTACCTTCAGGTGTATACTGTGCAGGAGGCTTAGCAACAATGACACTGACACTGTCCCCTGCCTATCCTTCTCTGTCCCTAAACACAAGGATTTGCAATATGCTTCAGCAAGATTGGTTTAGCACAGAATAGCACACTGACAGTTTCCCTCACTGTCCTTTTCTGTCCCTACAAACAAGGTTTAGCACAGAATAGCACACTGATAGTTTCCCCGAGTGTCCTTCTCTGTCCCTAAACTCAAGGATTTCAAATACGGTTCAGCAAGATTAGTTTAGCACAGAATAGCACACTGACAGTTTCCCCGAGTGTCCTTCTCTGTCCCTAAACTCAAGGATTTCAAATATGGTTCAGAAAGATTGGTTTAGCACAGAATAGCACACTAACACTTTCCCTCACTGTCCTACTCTGTCCCTACAAACAAGATTTAGCACAGAATAGCACACTGATAGTTTCCACGAGTGTCCTTCTCTGTCCCTAAACTCAAGGATTTCAAATACGGTTCAGCAAGATTGGTTTAGCACTGAATAGCACACTGACAGTTTCCCCGAGTGTCCTTCTCTGTCCCTAAACTCAAGGATTTCAAATATGGTTCAGCAAGATTGGTTTAGCACAGAATAGCACACTGACACTTTCCCTCACTGTCCTTCTCTGTCCCTACAAACAAGGTTTAGCACAGAATAGCACACTGACATTTTCCCCGAGTGTCCTTCTCTGTCCCTAAACTCAAGGATTTCATATATGGTTCAGCAAGATTGGTTTAGCACAGAATAGCACACTGACAGTTTCCCTCACTGTCCTTCTCTGTCCCTACAAACAAGGTTTAGCACAGAATAGGACACTGATAGTTTCCCTCACTGTCCTTCTCTGTCCCTACAAACAAGGTTTAGCACAGAATAGCACACTGACAGTTTCCCCGAGTGTCCTTCTCTGTCCCTAAACTCAAGGATTTCAAATATGGTTCAGCAAGATTGGTTTAGCACAGAATAGCACACTGACAGTTTCCCTCACTGTCCTTCTCTGTCCCTACAAACAAGGTTTAGCACAGAATAGCACACTGATAGTTTCCACGAGTGTCCTTCTCTGTCCCTAAACTCAAGGATTTCAAATACGGTTCAGCAAGATTGGTTTAGCACAGAATAGCACACTGACAGTTTCCCCGAGTGTCCTTCTCTGTCCCTAAACTCAAGGATTTCAAATATGGTTCAGCAAGATTGGTTTAGCACAGAATAGCACACTGACACTTTCCCTCACTGTCCTTCTCTGCCCCTACAAACAAGGTTTAGCACAGAATAGCACACTGACAGTTTCCCCGAGTGTCCTCTGTCCCTAAACTCAAGGATTTCAAATATGGTTCAGCAAGATTGGTTTAGCACAGAATAGCACACTGACAGTCTCCCTCACTGTCCTTCTCTGTCCCTACAAACAAGGTTTAGCACAGAATAGCACACTGATAGTTTCCCCGAGTGTCCTTCTCTGTCCCTAAACTCAAGGATTTCAAATACGGTTCAGCAAGATTGGTTTAGCACAGAATAGCACACTGACAGTTTCCCTCACTGTCCTTCTCTGTCCCTACAAACAAGGTTTAGCACAGAATAGCACACTGACACTTTCCCTCACTGTCCTTCTCTGTCCCTACAAACAAGGTTTAGCACAGAATAGCACACTGACAGTTTCCCTCACTGTCCTTCTCTGTCCCTACAAACAAGGTTTAGCACAGAATAGCACACTGACACTTTCCCTCACTGTCCTTCTCTGTCCCTACAAACAAGGTTTAGCACAGAATAACACACTGACACTCTCCCTACCTATCCTTCTCTGTCCCTAAACAAAAGGAATCCAGGATTAGTAAAGGAAAAAAATTACACTGTCCCTGCCTATGCTTCTCTTTCCCTGCTCCGGAACACACTACACAAGGCCGCCGCGCTGGCGGCCTTTTATAGTGTGGGGCGTGTACTAAACCCCCTCAGCAATAATTGGCCACAGGCATCCTGCCTGTGGCCAATCATTGCTCTCCTCGCTGCCGGCGCTGTGATTGGCCAAGCATGCGGGGTCACAGTGCATGCTTGGCCAATCACAGCGCCTGGATGACACTGCGATGGCGTAGTGCATTGTGGGCCGTTCGCGTCACTCGAATTTGGCGCGAACGGCCCAAATCGTTCGATCTTCGTCGAACGATCGAACAGCCGATGTTCGAGTCGAACGTATGTTCGACTCGAACACGAAGCTCATCCCTAATATACACCTATTGCAATTTTTTTTTTACCAAATATATGTAGCAGAATATATATTAGCCTTTCTCAACCTTTTCAACACAGAGGAACCCTTGAAATAGTTCTCCGGTCTCGGGGGAACCCCTGCTAAAAATTTGAACTCTACAACTCATGATACATTAGTGTAATGGTCAGTGGGAAGAATGGTCCTTACACTTGTGGTCACTGGGAAGAATTACCTTCTTACAGATAGATAAAAAGATCACTGGTGTCAGTGGGAACTTATCTGAGAGGCAGAAATTGCCCAATGCTGAAGGAACCCCTAGAAACCTCTGGAGGAACCCTAGGGTTCCACGGAACCCTGGTTGAGAATCACTGGCCTAAACTGATGAATACATTTGTTTATATTTTTTTGGATATGTATTATAGCAAAAAGTAAATATTTTTTATTTTTATTGTTTATAGCGCAAAAAATTAAAAACGCAGAGGTGATCAAATACCACCAAAAAAAATCTCTATTTGTGGGAAATAAAGGACGTCAATTTTGTTTGGGTACAATGTCGCACGCTCGTTCAATCGTCAGTTAAATTGACGCAGTGCTGTAATCACAAAAAAATGGTCTGGTCATTAAGGGGGTAAATCCTCCCGGGGATGAAGTGGTTAATGTAAGCCCACTAATTGCATATGGGTTCCTTTGCCTTACACGACAATGTACATACTGTAGGTGAGGAGTTTGTCTGTGGTATGCAATAGTAATAGAAATCTGTAACAAATTTGTTTCCCCCTTTTTAATACAAGTGAGCTGAATTAGGAGTCAAAGCCCAACTCTAGCCAAAACAGAGTTAAAAGGGAAATCCGTCTGTATGTGCAGAACAGCATGCTCGTTAAACTTACTGTGGAACTTAAGGGGTTAATCCTCTGCATTGTGTAAAAAGGCTCTTTGAACCTCTATGGACAGATCCTCCCCCTCCTGCAGGGTCTCTCTTGGTAAGGCCAGATAAGACACAGTGAGGGTACTGCTGCACATGCTCAGTTTGGTCTCTATTTAGGGTTGCCACCTGTCCAGGATTCACCCGGACAGTCCGGATTTTGAATCATGTGTCCAGGTTTCAGGCGGACTGAAACCCAGACACATTATTCAGATCGGGCTGTGGCTCTCCAAGTAGCCAAGATAGTCACACACAAATCTGTTGCCGTCCGGGAGCTGGGGGCAGGTTCAACATCACTGTGGGGGCAGAGTGATGATGTCAGCAAGAGCAATTTGACCACACCCACTTTTCACTGCAGCATGCTATGCCCAGTGCATTACTACTTTCCTTGGGGCACCCAAAGGTTTCCCAGGCCGCTAAAGTGTTCAGGTTTGGCTTGAAGAAAAGGTGGCAACCCTATCTCTATTGCTGGAGAAAACATTTCCTTGTTGATCAGAGCTAGCCAGGTCACATGATATGGACATCACACATGTAGACGTGTATACAGATCCCAAATCACAGCCCAGTCCCTCCCTCCTCCTCCATGCCCAGTAACTAAAAAAAAAAAAAAAACAGTAGGTGGGATGTCACATCTTGATTGATGGATGATCCGCCTCCCATAACAGCATGAGGACACAGATCAGCCAAAAAAGGTATATAGTGGCAGTATTTTAATGTAAAAAAAAAGATTTATAAGTTGTGGGCACTGTGGGGGTTGGGGGGTGGGTAGATGACCAATTTTCATATTACTGGGTTCAGTAACACTTGAAGTACAGGTAGAGATAATTGCTAAAGTACCATGTGTATCTAAATCTGCTAGTGCACCGAACACTACCTTCTCCTGAGACTGACAATGCTGCTGTCTAAAGATGTCTAATACAGGAGGTGTGTTACTGGTCAGATCACCAAGTGAAAACAGAGGACAAAAAGGAAACGACTGCAGCCACCACATCTAATAATTGGTATACATCTTTGGCTTGCCGACCGCCGCACGCCGATGTACGTCGGCAGAATGGCACGGCTACTAGTAAAAACAAGAAAAAAAAATCCCCAAATCTTTTCCCTATTTTGTAAACGATATAACTTTTGCGCAAACCAATCAATATACGCCTATTGCAATTTTTTTTACCAAATATATGTAGCAGAATATATATTGGCCTAAACTGATGAATACATTTGTTTATATTTTTGGGATATGTATTATAGCAAAAAGTTAAAAATATTGAATTTTTTTCTAAATTGTCACTCTATTTTTGTTTATAGTGCAAAAAATAAAAACTGCAGAGGTGATCAAATACCACCAAAAGAAAGCTCTATTTGTGGGAAAAAAAGGACGTCAATTTTGTTTGGGAGCCACGTCGCACGACCGCGCAATTGTCAGTTAAAGCGACGCAGTGCCGAATCTTAAAAAGGGGCCTGGTCCTTTAGCAACAAAATGGTCAGGGGCTTAAGTGGTTAATATCGCTTAAAAAGGAAGTGGTTGGTTATTTCCAAATAATTGCAGTAATAGAAAGTGACAGATTTGCGTGACTCTCCACAAGTTTGTTTGAGTTGCAGTTATATGCTGAATCGCGGACAGTTTTAGCCCTATCCCCAGTTCTAAAGTGGAGGAGTTGGAATTTCTCTGGAGGGGTTTCTCACAATGGGAAGCTTACCAGAAGTTTCCAGGGGCGAGATAAAATTTTGGGATATGGTGTGTCCATAGTAGCCTTTATAAACATATGTTGATAGAGGCCCTCCTTGCAGCTGTGGATGATACCTACTGCAGAAACAAGGACATATGTCCCCGATCTTTCTCTTAAAAAGAAATCCACCATGTTTCCTCCACCAAGCTCAAATCACAATCCAGCTGTTTTTCTTAAACTTGTATCAGCTGATATCCAGAAAATGAAGAATTTCTCTGGGTCTCATGCTAATTTTAGCAGAGACGAGAAAGCTGCACTTGATACACTGGCTCATGACCACAACATTGTCATTAAACCCTCTGATAAGGGTGGCAATGTCATGGTCATGAACAATGTCCAGTACATTGAGATGTGTATGACAATACTTTTTAATTCTGAGTGGTATCGACCCATCCATAGGTCATTGTTAGATAAGTTTACCCAAGACTTCTACCTGATGGTAGACACCATTCCACCAGAATGTTATATCAAAGCAATTGTGGAAATTTATCAGGGTAGGCTATCCAAGAGAGGCTAACTTTTATGCCCTGCCCAAACTACACAAGCACTCTATGAACCCCCCCAGGTAGAAACATCATATCTGGTTGTGGTAATTTAACTGAAAATCTCAGTCGCGCAGTGGACAGCCACCTTAAACCCCTTGTAGCGGGGCGTGGCTTGGACGGGACTCGAAATGGCTGCATGATCTGAGAGCTCCGGCACTCTGAGGACCTTTAACGCTGTTTTTGGGGGGTCTCCATGCTCTGTTAAGGATGGGCAGAACACACAGAAGCACCTCGACCCCGCGCTCCCTGAAGGATTCCGGAATGCAATTCAGCGGCAACATACCGGAGATGTTCCGAACCCGGGCCGCAACGCAGCACGCGGAGTTGCAGGCTTCACAGGCCTCACAGGCCTCAACCCCGAGCTCACCTAGAAATCCCACCGAACCGCTCGTGGAGGTCAATAGAGCCGCGAACCCGAGCCTCCTTGATTTGCAGAGAGACTTGCAGCTAATCTCCCTGGACATTAAACATACTCTGACGGCTGCCATATCTGACCTCAAGACGGAAATACAGGGGATGAATAACCGCCTGACTGAAGTGGAAGAAACCACACAGCTCCAAGCTGCAGCGATCAGGCAAGTGCAAAAGACGTACGATATGCACCTACCATACATGTTTGAATTGCACAGACAAGTGGAAGATTTAGACAATCAGGGACGCAGGCACAATATAAGAATAAGGGGTGTACCCGAGGGCATAGAACAGGCCTCCCTATCACAGACAATATGCGCCATCTTTAATGACCTGCTCGATAGGCCCACAGATTCCCCCATAGAGATGGAGAGACTGCACCGTGCCCTGAGACCCCCTCCTAGAGATTCCGAACCCCCCAGAGACATAGTTTGCTGCATTGTAAACTTCCCCCTGAAAGAGGAGATACTCAGGAAAGCGAGGGACGGGGGGCGCATTTCGTACAATGGCGCCGACATTAAGCTTTTCCAGGACTTGTCTAGATAACATTGCAGAATATGCGCACCTTGCGCCCCCTGCTGGACACATTGCGTTCACGCAACATTCAATACAGGTGGAAATTCCCATTTTGTTTATCAGCGACCGCCAGAGGTCGCACGGCACTTCTCCGGACACCGGAAGACCTGCCTATCTTCTGCGAGCAACTTGATCTACCGCCTGTAGACATACCCGACTGGCATTCGTTCTACTTCCCCACGGAACCTTGGAAGCCAGTATCGCACATATCGTCACCTAAAGCGCAGCGACAAAGATCCAGATGCCGCAGATTGGATCCCACTTCTCCAGGGGAGCGTCTCTCCCATCGAGATCTCTCTTCACATCCTCCTGGGCATGCTGACACCCCACGCAGGGGAGACCGAGACATGTGACCTGATTGACATATGATTGCTGACCCATGGGTCAGTAAGTTGTGTTCTATTTTTCTTTACTTGCTTGTAACTTTTGTTCATTTGTTTCTCTACTCCCGCACCACAACGAGCACCCAGGGACCTTGGACGCAGCATGATGACTCCTTCCTCCCACCTCTCCACTAAGATCAATGAACTTTCCCACAGTCTACTCTCATCCAGGTACTGTCTTCATTATCTCTTAGGCTTACATCCTGCTTGACCTACACCTAAGGAACTGCGGGTGCTGATGCTGTGGTCAATGGTGAGCCCTCTACCACCCCTTGGATTTTTTGGCACCTCCACTTAACATCTGTTGAATCCAGAGACTATGTGCTACAGTCAAAAGGGTGAGACGCAACTTCCAAATGTTCTCATGCTTTGACTCCCCCCGCCCTCCCCTCCCCCAGGGGTCTTACACCCCACCCCACCCCCTTTTTGGTCTGATAAGGGTCTGATAATGTTGGTTATAGGTCTCTATTTCTAGATCATCTAGCTGAATTTCTCTTTAGACTTCACTTTATACGCATAGCCTATGTTTGTAAGTTGTGCTCCCAACCTAGCAGTTAAGGATAGACAGATAACCACGCCAGATAAGTAGAGTTATTTAGAAGACAGGCTGCTAACCCACCTGGCTTATTATCCTCCCTGATACTTATTTAAACTAGCAGCTTCTGTAGCCGAAAGGAAGGGAAGGAAAGGGAATAGAAAGACAGAACCAGACGGGTAAGATAGTTGGGCGTACATGCGTGGGAAGGCTTCTACCATACTACACCGATGCCTCAACACCAGACCGATGTCCGAGACTTCGCGGATGTGGTTCTTACTTTTAAGCTTCCTATGAAAAACAGCTCTCACGTAAGGCACACCCCTGTTAACTAAACTTTGCATGACCTCAAGCCCACGCATCTATCTAACTACAAAGCCCACATGCCACTTGATGGAAGCAGTTTGATAGACCCCTCTTATTCTTAGGGATATACAGCCCCGGTTGTAACACAACTCTAACCCGTAGACATCTATGTACATTACCCTGGATGGAGGAGTGGAGTAGGGAGGAGGGGGCTGTGATGTGCCCTCTGAGAACCTTTTACGCTCTAATACTACTTTGGCTTAGTTAGTGTTCTTTATACGCTGCCCCCCTGTGGTGAGTTATAAGTTATACCCTTTACTGTATGTTCAGTTATATAATAAGTTTTATAACAATATGGGATGTTGACTGTCAGGCTTACCTCTCCGCGCTTTGCTTAAATATATTGCTTGATTATCCTACCTCGGTCCTCCCCATTGAGGATATCCTACATATACTGATCTTAGAGCCCAAACTCTACAAGTAATTACCTTCCCCCCATTTTGCATCTACATGCCCTTATGGTCCTCACTAGTGCTAACACTCTTGACCCCTTCCCAGTTTACTGCCCACACAAAGCGGTCCAGTAGGACTATAGCTGGAATTCCGGACTTTTTTCTTTAGGTGGCTAGGTATACCTATTTCCACCTCCGGAGACCCTCTATATAAGACTCGTAGGTTCCCCACTACGGTCTTATCCCATCTACCCTCTTCTCCCCACTCCTTACTCCCCCTGAGACCCTACTGCCCGAAGTTCTGCTCCCCAAGCTCTAACCTATACCTCTCTTCTCTTTCTGTTCTCTATTCTCCCCTTCTTCTCTTCTCACCTCCCGCCCCCCCCTTTTTATTTTCTCTTTTGATTGTTTTTGGAGACAGCCCCTCCTCGCTCTCGTTCACCCCCTGCGTGGGTCATTGTATCTACATAGTAAGCCACGTTGACCGAACGTCGTGAGACAACCTCACCCAATACCCCACAAAATGCTACCTGACCAGCTGTCCAAACACAAGCATTTATCCCTTAAATGCGTGTCGCTGAATGTTAAAGGTCTAAACCTCCCAGAGAAAAGATCTCAAGTTCTTTCTGCCCTGTCTAAACACAAAGCACACTTTCTGCTACTTCAGAAAACACATTTCCGGTCAGCTGCCATTCCCAAACTAGCGAATCATCTTTACAGACAAGCACTCCACTCCACAAGCCCAGACTCTAAAACTAAGGGAGTCTCCATCCTTATTTCTAAACACGCGGATTTTCAACTAGCAGACACTTTGGTTGACCCCGGGGCAGATATATCTTTCTTAAGGGTACATATGCTTCCAAACCAATAACTCTGGCCAATATTTACAGCCCCAACGAACACCAAGTCGCATTTTTTAGAAAAGTAGGTGACCTTCTTACTACCTTTCAGGAAGGCATACTAATCTTGGGTGGGGACTTTAACGTACCACTGAACCCCACACTGGACACCTCATAAGGTACCTCCGCGCTATCCTACCGAGCACTCCGCCAGATCAAACTTCAGCTCCAACATCTGACACTCCATGATACCTGGCGTACCCTTTTCCCAAATGACAAAGACTATACCTTCTTCTCTCCCCCACACCAAAAATATTCAAGGATCGACTACTTTTTTCTTTCTCAGACAGACTTATCTTTTTTTACACAGGCCACCATAGAACCAATGTTTTTATCCGATAACCACCCAGTCTCCATGACACTCACGTTCCCTGAACTGAACGTGACTTCCAAATCATGGCCCCTGAACCCCACCCTACTAAAAGACCCAGAAACTATCAACCATATTCAACTCTATTTCCAGGAAAATTCCACCCCAGATATTTCCCCAGTCACACTATGGGAGGCACACAAGTGCGTGGTGAGGGGGAAACTAATTTCCTTAGCAACAAAAGCCAAAAAGAGACACCAAGAACAAATTAGATCACTTATCAATACAATCAACAGACTTGAAAATGCCCACAAACAATCAACCTCGCAATCCACGTTACAAGACCTACTACACGCTAGATCGGCACTTTTAGCTGAACTAGGAAAACGCACAAGAAGACGCTATGTCCTCCAACAAAAGGTGTTCTATGAACACGGCAACAAAAGTGGTAGATTGCTGGCACGCACTATACAAGCAGCTAGGCTCACATCTAGAATTCACGAAATACGGGACACCCAAGGCACACTTCTCTCTAGAAACGAAGAGATAGCCAATAATTTCGAAAACTTCTACTCTAACTTATACAACCTGCCCCAACACGGCGTAGAGGGTACTAGGGCAGTCCAACGTGCTTCCCAAATAAAGGATTTTCTAGCCCAATATTGCCCCAAACCTATCTCCCCACAGCAGGCGGAAGCCATGGAAATCCCATTTTCCAAGGAGGAACTCCATCTAGCTATAAAACAAATGAAAGTGGGAAAGAGCCCCGGCCCTGATGGACTCCCACTAATATACTACAAATCCTTTCAAGACATACTGACTCCCGAGATACTTAAGATGTGTAACTCTCTAGCGGATCCTCATACATCAACAGGCAGACTATTAGAAGCCCACATAACAGTTATCCCTAAGGACGGTAAGGACTCCACACTAGCATCAAACTACAGACCTATCTCCCTACTCAATGTAGATATCAAATTGTACGCGAAAATCCTAGCCAACAGATTATTACCACTTATCCCTGACCTCAT
Organism: Rana muscosa; assembly: GCA_029206835.1. Classification (NCBI taxonomy): domain Eukaryota; kingdom Metazoa; phylum Chordata; class Amphibia; order Anura; family Ranidae; genus Rana; species Rana muscosa. Next base: position 12,559,736 of record JARGYO010000162.1, read on the forward strand.
AACAGCCGACCAGGTGGGTTTCATCCCGGGTAGGGAAGCTAGGGACAACACCATACGCACAATAAACATACAACACTGGTCACACACCTCGGGATCCAAAGGTTTTCTTCTATCCCTTGATGCTGAGAAGGCGTTTGATAGGGTGGCTTGGGACTACATGCAGGAGGTCCTGAAGGGAATACAGTCCCTGACAAAAGTCTTGTCGCTTGTGTACAAATTGACCTGAAGTGCTGCTAAAATATATTTCTAATCAAGATTTTGTTACAAGAAATGGGTCATTTTAATCCCAAGAGCTTTTGTAATAATGTTTCAGTGCAAAACGAAACTGACAAAAAGTATTCTAATATTCACAGCTTGGTAAAGCCCATCGAGTCAATTTTTGCCAAGACATAAGTGTTGTCGCCTTGTTATATGAGCTTCACCTGTGACTAATAATGGATCAATTAGGTCTCAGGTGTGTATAAAAAGAACACCAGTACAATAACTTTCTCAACTGCAACTAGACCTCTGCAAACATGCCTAAGATTCACCCGGAGACTAAAGTGTTGATTATCAAGAGGCTGAAGACCAGATCCACTGCTGATGTGGCAGACACCTTCAATGTGTCTCAGCGTCAAGTTCAGAGGATAAAAAAAAGATTTGAAGAGACTGGAGACGTTTTGGACAAGGCCAGGTCAGGCCGACCCCGCAAGACAACTACTCGAGAGGACCGTTTGTTGGCTCGAAAATCCAAGGCCAGACCATTTTCCACTGCAGCAGAGCTCCACGAGACCTGGTCACCTGAAGTCCCTGTGTCAACCAGAACAGTTTGTCGGATTCTGTCTCAAGATGGCCTCCATGGTCGAATCAGTGCCCATAAGCCAGCACTAAACAAAAGACAATTGAAATACCGTGTGGCATTTGCCAAGGGCCACAGCCTGCTAAAAGGATGGACTCCGGAAAAGTGTCAGAAGGTGGATTTTTCAGATGAATCTTCTGTTGAATTACACCACAGTCGCCGCAAATATTGCAGGAGACCAACTGGAACCCGCATGGAGCCGAGATTTACCCAGAAAACAGTGAAGTTTGGTGGAGGCAAAATCATGGTCTGGAGTTACATCCAGTATGGGTGTGTACGAGGGATCTGCAGGGTGGAAGGCAACATCAATAGTCTAAAATACCAAGAGATCTTAGCTACCTCTTATATTCCCAACCATAAAAAAGGCCAAATTTTGCAGCAGGATGGTGCTCCATCGCATACTTCTATCTCCACATCAAAGTTCCTTAAGGCAAAGAAGATCAAGATGCGCCAGGATTGGCCAGCCCAGTCACCAGACATGAACATCATTGAGCATATGTGGTGTAGGATGAAAGATGAAGCATGGAAGACGAAACCAAAGAATATTGATGAACTCTGGGAGGCATGCAAGACTGTTTTCTTTGCTATTCCTGATGACTTCATCAATAAATTGTATGAATCCTTGCCAAACCGCATGGATGTTGTCCTTCAAGCTCATGGAAGTCATACAAGATAATAAATTTGGATCTCACAGCACCACTACTTAATTTGCTGACATATGTTTGGATTTTCAGTAAAGTTGTTCAATTTCTGTATAGGCGACAAAACTTTTGTCTTGCCAAAATTTTACCTGTCTGTCTTGATTAAATGATAAATCTTTTTTCAGTGAAACTAATTTATTTCAGTGCATTAAACATCATTTGGGAGGGCTTTAGCTTTTCATAGGAGCTATTTCTAACACCAATTGATTAATTAAAAGTCAGGTTAATAGCAGGAGTTTCTACAAAATAGAGAAGCGACAAGACTTTTGTCAGGGACTGTAGGCCTCCTGCCCCGCATGTTTACACACATTAACGCCCTTTATACTAACCCCTCAGCGAGGGTGAAGACCAATGGCCTCCTCTCAAACGCCTTCTCTGTCAGCAACGGCACACGACAGGGGTGCCCCCTATCCCCCTTAATTTTTGTTCTGACACTAGAACCCCTCTTAAACAGACTGCGCAGCAACACAGACATCAAGGGCATCAACATAGCACGTTGAGAATTTAAAGTAGCTGCTTTTGCAGATGACATCCTGCTCTCCTTGCAATCTTCCCGAACCTCCCTGCCCAACTTATTGAAGGACATACAACAGTTTGGAGAGATCGCAAATCTCAAAATTAACTACTCAAAGTCTCATGCGTTAAATATCTCTTTACCCCCGCAGGAAGTAGAACATTGTCAGCAATTCTTCCCATTTCAATGGAAGACTATAGCCCTTACATAATTGGGGATCCAAATTACGAGGAAAACTATCGATCTCTATAGCCATAACTTCTTAGCTGCTCTTTCAAAAATACAGACCCACCTGAAAGAATGGACTAATTTGAATGTATCATGGTTCGGCCATGCAGCCATAATCAAAATGGTGGTACTCCCCCGCTTGTTATACCTGATGCAGACAATCCCAATCCATCTCCCCCTTCATTCTTTGCGACCTATAGGAAAGCCTGCACAACTTTCCTAAGGAAGAACAGCCCCCCACGCATTAAAATAGGATTTTTATAACAGCTTACCTGTAAAATCCTTTTCTTGGAGTACATCACGGGACACAGAGCGACATAGTCATTACTATGTGGGTTATATAGATACCTTCAGGTGCTGGCACTGGCAACTTCCAAAACCGGAAGTACCCTCCCCTATATAAGCCCCTCCCATCCGGGAGTACCTCAGTTTTGTAGCAAAGCAATAAGTGTCCCCAAAAGAGGGGTGGGAGCTCTGTGTCCCGTGATGTACTCCAAGAAAATGATTTTTACAGGTAAGCTGTTATAAAAATCCTATTTTCTTTCTCGAACATCACGGGACACAGAGCGACATAGTCATTACTATGTGGGACGTCCCAAAGCAATGCCCAATGATGGGGGGGATACACCATACATAAGCTGAGCGCTATCAGACATGAGGATCTTTTGCGGCCTGCAACACACTGCGCCCAAAGGCGACATCCTCCTGACTTCTAACATCCACCTGGTAGAACCTAGTAAACGTGTGTACTGAAGACCATGTTGCGGCCTTACAGATCTGAGCCAGGGAGACCTGGTGATGCACTGCCCATGAAGTTCCAACTGCTCTCGTGGAGTGCGCCCTAACTTTGAACGGAGGCGGTCTCCTTCTCAAGCCATAGGCTTGCATTATGACCTGTCGAATCCACTTGGCTAAAGTAGATTTTGACGCTGCCTGACCCCTTCTGGGGCCTTCCGGCAGAATAAACAAAGTATCCGTTCTACGAATCTGAGCAGTGGCTTTTAGATAAGCTTTAACTGCTCTTACTACATCCAAAGAATGCAATAACTTTTCCTCTACCGAACTAGGTTTGGGGAAAAAGGAAGGAAGAACCACATCTTGGTTCAAATGAAACCTCGATACCACCTTAGGAAGAAAGGCTGGATGAGGACGTAACACTACTCTGTCCTTATGGATAACCAGATATGGCTCTTTACAGGACATAGCGGCTAATTCCGACACTCTTTTAGCCGAACAAATGGCTACTAGAAAAATCAATTTCCTGGTGAGAAGAACCAAGGAAATGTGCTGTAATGGTTCAAATGGTTGCTTCTGTAGAACCGACAGAACCAGGTTTAAGTCCCATGGACATATGGGAATATTAACCGGAGGGCTAATACGCATCACTCCTTGTATAAAGGCTTTGACTAGTGAATGCGAAGCCAAGGGCCTTTGAAAAAATATTGACAAGGCCGAAATCTGACCCTTGATAGTACTCAAGGCAAGCTTCCTATCTACAGCCCACTGTAGGAAGTCCAGAATCCTACCTATTACGTACTTACGTGGATGCCATTTCTTGGCCTCACACCAGGCGATGTACGCCTTCCAGATTCTATAGTAGATCTGCCTGGATACCGGCTTCCTGGCATTGATCATGGTAGATACCACAGGATTAGAGAGACCTCTCTTTTTTAGAATGTGGGCTTCAACAGCCAGGCCGTCAAACCTAGGGCTGGTAAGGAAGGGTGGTATATCGGTCCTTGCGAAAGCAGGTCCGGATGATGTGGGAGGGTCCAAGGACTCCCCACAGACATTTTTACAATCTCCGCGTACCATGCTCTTCGGGGCCACGCTGGAGCCACCAGAATCACTGGTTTCTTTTCTACCCTGATTCTGCGGAGTAATCGAGGTAACAATTGTGGAGGTGGAAATGCATATATCAGCTTGAACTGATCCCAAGGGAACACTAGGGCATCCGAGCCACAAGCTAGGGGATCCCTTGTCCGAGAGACAAACCTGTCCACCTTTGCGTTGAATCTGGATGCTAGCAGATCTACATCCGGTGTTCCCCACCGCTGACATATTGTCCGGAAAACCTCGGGGTGAAGGGACCATTCCCCTGGGCATAATTGTTGGCGACTTAGAAAGTCCGCCTTCCAATTCTCCACTCCTGGAATGAATACCGCGAATATGGCTGGGACATATCTTTCTGCCCATTTCAGGATGCAATTTACTTCCCTCTGGGCTGCATGACTCCTGGTGCCACCCTGATGATTGATATATTCCACTGCTGTGGCATTGTCCGATTGAATTCTGACAGGAGACCCTTGGAGTTTGGATGTCCATGCTACTAGGGCATACCGGGCTGCTCGTATCTCTAAGAGATTGATGGGCAGGGCCTTTTCTGCATCCGACCATCTGCCCTGGAGAGACCATTGCTCCAGTACTGCTCCCCAGCCTATAAGGCTGGCATCTGTAGTGACCACCTTCCAAGAAATCGGACTGAAGGATTTCCCTTTTTCCAGATTCTGGGGAACCAACCCCCAACGGAGGCTCTTGCGAACGGAAGGGGACAAGGACATTGGTAAGTCTAGGGCCTGAACTTTTTTGTTCCAGCCTGACAGTATAGCCCTTTGCAAATTCCTTGAATGGAATTGACCGTAGGGTACTGCTTCGAATGATGCCACCATTTTTCCCAGCAGCCTCATGCACAGGCGTATGGACGGCTGTCTTTTTGTAACCACTAGGTGGATCAAATCTCTCAAAGACGACACCTTTTCTTGAGGCAAGAAAATTTTTCTCTGGTCTGAATCCAGCCTTAGCCCCAAGTATTCCAGACTTTTGACTGGTTTTAGGGCTGACTTGTCTCGGTTGATAATCCAACCGTGAGATTCCAGATACTTGATTGTCTTGTAAACGACCACTTCTAGTTTTTCCACTGAGTGGTCTATCAGCAACAAGTCATCTAGATATGCCATTATCGTTACACCTTGTGTTCTTAGATTGGCCAATAATGGGGCCAGAATTTTTGTGAACACTCTTGGTGCTGTGGCCAGACCGAAGGGTAAGGCTCTGAACTGAAAATGGCGCCCTTCTACTGCAAAGCGTAGACATTTTTGGTGGACTGGAAAGATGGGAATGTGCAAATAAGCATCTTTGATGTCGATCGAGGCTAACCATTCCTCCCCTTGTAGGGCAGCAGGGATGAGCCGAACACCCCCCTGTTCGGTTCGCACCAGAACCTGCGAACAGACAAAATGTTCGTGTAAACTTTAGAACCCTATTAAATACAATGGACTTGAACGTTCGAAATCTAAAGTGTTAATTATAAAGGCTTATATGCAAGTTATTGTCCTAAAAAAGTGTTTGGGGACCGGGGTCCTGCCCCAGGGGACATGTATCAATGCAAAAATAAGTTTTAAAAACGGCCGTTTTTTCGGGAGCAGTCATTTTAATAATGCTTAAAATGAAAAAATAAAAGTGAAATATTCCTTTAAATTTCGTACCTGGGGGGTGTGTATGATATGCATGTGAAGTGGCGCACGTTTCCCGTGCTTAGAACTGTCCCTGCAAAAAATGTCATTTTTGAAAGAAAAAAATGCATTTAAAACTGACTCGCGGCTATTAATGAATTGTCGGCTCCCGGCAATACATACAAAAGTCATTGATAAAAAAAAAAAAAAAAAGCGTGGGGGTTCCCCAGAATTCAATTACCAGGCCCTTCAGGTCTGGAATGGATATTAAGGGGAACCCGGCCGCAAATTAAAAAAAAATTGACGTGGGGTTCCCCCAAATATCCATTCCAGGCCCTTCAGATCTGGCATGGATTTTAAGGGGAACTCCACCCCAAATTAAAAAAAAAATGGTGTGGAGTCCCCCTAAAAATCCATACCAGACCCCTTATCCGAGCACGCAACCTGGCCGGCGGCAGGGGGAAAGGGGGGGACGAGAGAGCGGCCCCCCTCCCTCCTGAACCGTACCAAGCCACATGCCCTCAACATGGGGAGGATGTCCCCATGTTGATGGGGACAAGGGCCTCATCCCCACAACCCTTGCCCGGTGGTTGTGGGGGTCTGCGGGCGGGGGGCTTATCGGAATCTGGGAGACCCCTTTAACAAAGGGGACCCCCAGATCCCGGGCCCCCCCCTATGTGAATTGATAAGGGGTACATTGTACCCCTACCATTTCACGAAGAAAGCGTAAAAAAATGTTTAAAAAAACACACAAACACCTTGAAAAAGTCCTTTATTTAAAAAAAAAACAAAAAAACATTCCAGCGGTGAAATCCAGTGTCCCGCGGCGATCCCGATGTCCAGCGCTGTCCTTCATTGGTTGTGCCTGAGCGGACCTGATGGGGAACTCCCTCTCAGTATTTTAAATGTATAGACCCGCCCCTTCTAAAGTTCCCCATCAGGTCCGCTCAGCGGACCAGATGCGGAACATGAGAAGGGGCGGGTCTATACATGTATTACCAAAGTGAGAGCAGTCCCCCATCAGGTCCGCCCCCTCGGTATGTCGGACCCGCCTACGTCATTGGCTTGAGCGGGGAACTTCCTTCACTGTGTAATTTAAATTTACACAGTGAAGGAAGTTCCCCGCTCAAGCCAATGACGTAGGCGGGTCCGACATACCGAGGGGGCGGACCTGATGGGGGACTGCTCTCACTTTGGTAATACATGTATAGACCCGCCCCTTCTCATGTTCCGCATCTCGTCCGCTGAGCGGACCTGATGGGGAACTTTAGAAGGGGCGGGTCTATACATTTAAAATACTGAGAGGGAGTTCCCCATCAGGTCCGCTCAGGCACAACCAATGAAGGACAGCGCTGGACATCGGGATCGCCGCGGGACACTGGATTTCACCGCTGGAATGTTTTTTAGTTTTTTTTTTAAATAAAGGACTTTTTCAAGGTGTTTGTGTGTTTTTTTAAACATTTTTTTACGCTTTCTTCGTGAAATGGTAGGGGTACAATGTACCGCTTATCAATTCACATAGGGGGGGGCCGGGATCTGGGGGTCCCCTTTGTTAAAGGGGTCTCCCAGATTCCGATAAGCCCCCCGCCCGCAGACCCCCACAACCACCGGGCAAGGGTTGTGGGGATGAGGCCCTTGTCCCCATCAACATGGGGACATCCTCCCCCATGTTGAGGGCATGTGGCTTGGTACGGTTCAGGAGGGAGGGGGGCCGCTCTCTCGTCCCCCCCTTTTCCCCTGCGGCCGGCGAGGTTGCGTGCTCGGATAAGGGGTCTGGTATGGATTTTTAGGGGGACTCCACGCCATTTTTTTTTTTAAATTTGGGGTGGAGTTCCCCTTAAAATCCATGCCAGATCTGAAGGGCCTGGAATGGATATTTGGGGGAACCCCACGTCAATTTTTTTTTAATTTGCGGCGGGGTTCCCTTTAATATCCATTCCAGACCTGAAGGGCCTGGTAATTGAATTCTGGGGAACCCCCACGCTTTTTTTTTTATCAATGACTTTTGTATGTATTGCCGGGAGCCGACAATTCATTAATAGCCGCGAGTCAGTTTTAAATGCATTTTTTTCTTTCAAAAATGACATTTTTTGCAGGGACAGTTCTAAGCACGGGAAACGTGCGCCACTTCACATGCATATCATACACACCCCCCAGGTACGAAATTTAAAGGAATATTTCACTTTTATTTTTTAATTTTAAGCATTATTAAAATGACTGCTCCCGAAAAAACGGCCGTTTTTAAAACTTATTTTTGCATTGATACATGTCCCCTGGGGCAGGACCCAGGTCCCCAAACACTTTTTAGGACAATAACTTGCATATAAGCCTTTATAATTAACACTTTAGATTTCTCCCATAGATTTTTCGAATTTGCCACGAACACCCCAATTTGTTCGCTGTTCGGCGAACGGGCGAACAGGCAATGTTCGAGTCGAACATGAGTTCGACTCGAACTCGAAGCTCATCCCTATAGGGCAGTGGCCACCGATCGGATCGACTCCATCCGGAAAGTCCTGATATGTAGGAATTTGTTTAGCCCTTTTAGATTTAATATGGGCCTCACGTCCCCGTTTGGCTTCGGGATTGTAAAGAGGTTTGAGTAAAACCCGAACCCCCATTCTTCCAGGGGAACCTCCATAATTACTCCTTGGAGCAATAGTTGTTCTAGTGCCAACAAGAGGGACTCTCTCTTCCGGGGATCCCTTGGCACGTTTGACCTCATAAAATGGGAAGGAGGAGAGTCTTTTAACTCCAATCTGTATCCCAGACTTACTGTGGAGAGCACCCATCTGTCTCTGATCGTGTCCCGCCAGGTCTCTGCGAACAACTGGAGTCTTCCCCCCACCCGATTGAGTGGGGGCAATCCTTCATGAATTTGACTTTGGGGGAGGTTTTGTACCTCTCCTGACCCAGGGTTTCTTATTACCCTGCGATTGTCCCTGATTTTTACCCCCGGGATTTGACCGAGGAGGCCGTCGGAACTGTTTCACAGCCGATGCCCCAGGGACTGGAGAAGCAGGCCTCTTAAAAGAGGGACCTCTAACTCTGTTTTTAACCGGCAAGAGTGTACTTTTACCGCTGGAAATTTTCTGGATATATTTGTCCAGGTCTTCCCCGCATAAGCGTTCACCATGAAATGGGAAGCTAACCAGCAATTTTTTACAGGGAGCTTCAGCAGACCAGTTTCTGAGCCATAGAAGCCTGCGCATATGTACTACAGACAGCGTAAGGCGGGAGGCCTGATGGATTGAATCCTTTATGGCGTCAACCGCAAAGCATAAGGCTCTAGGTAGATCAGCTAGGGCAAGGGCCTGCTGATCTGGCAAGTCCCTTAAGACCTGTTTCAACTGATCCTTCACTGCTTGGCAGACCCCAATAGCTGCCACTGCTGGTTGTGTCACCAAGCTTGCTGTAGAAAAAACTGATTTTAATAAGGACTCCAATTTTTTATCTATTGGGTCCTTGAACATTTGGACATTGTCCACTGGACATGTCAGTGATTTATTCACACAAGAGATGGCTGCGTCCATTGTAGGGACCCTCCATTTTTTGATGAACTTATCCTCCATGGGATAGACCACCGGAAATCTCTTGGGGGGAGTAAATATTTTATCAGGATGTTCCCAATCCTGGTAAATGAGCCCTTCCAGTAAAGGGTGAAGTGGAAAGGAACAGACAGTCTGGGGAGCTTTTAGCGACCCCAGCGAGGAGACAGTAGTGGTTGATGGTTCCGCAAGGTGCATTTTAAATGCTGATCGGACCATGTTAGTCAGAGACTGAACCCATAATCTTTCAGCTTGAGATGCTGAGAAAGGTTCCTCCACTGTTGATTCCTCTATAACAGAATCAACCTCATCCTGATCCCCTTCAGGCAGGTCGATCCCTGTATGGGACTGTTGCTCCGCTAACAGGTACTCTGAAGGAGGAGACGGAGATCGGGCGTGCTTTCCCTGTGACAGGGAGGCAGCGATCAATGTTGACAATCTCTCTTCTAATCCTCCCAGAGCTGAGGAAAAAACCTCCTCTGTTACATACACAGGAGCAGGTGAACTGAGGACAGCCACAGTACCAGGTACTCCTGTGGGGTCTCTACGGTCACTAACCTCTGAATTTTCAGGGGAGACTGGTGCAGCAGAAGCATGCCCAAGATCCTCAGAGCCCGATGGAGACCCCCTTCGCTTCCTGGAAGATTTAGTTCCGGAGCTTCTGGACGGCATATTCCTAAGCCCAAAGCTGAGGTATTCCAGTCGTAATACACCACTTTTACTGATAATAGTCTAGCACAATTGCTGCTATATAACAGTTGGTGTCTACTAAAGTGCCTTTCTAGGGGATGCCTGCATCAACCGCCTCTGTGTGCCTTATTTACTGTTGCTAGCTCTGTCTGTGCACTTCAATAGCCAGCTGTGATTGTGCCTTTAAACACGCTGGACGCCCGCACATGCGCAGTAGCGCCGCGGCGCACACCGAGCGTCATCCACCAGCTCCGCCCCTTTTTCCAGATCGCCTCTATATATAGAGGCGTGTGCATGCGCACGGGCACGTGCGCCTTCGGCGCTCTTTTTAAAAAAAATAAGGAGCTAGATGGGAGCCAGGGTCCCTGCCGCAGGGCCCGGGGATGGATGAGCGCAGCAACAGGGCAGAGGAGACAGCTTCCCAGCAGAGAACTTACCGACTGCCTGGATTTGACTTTGGAAGAAAAAAATCCACATTACAAGAAAAAAGAACCATAGCGGCCTCTAGTGTTTAACACAGGTACCGCGGTCTTCCTTTTTTTTTTTTTTCTTGCCTACTATTAATTTTTTTTACATTTTCTTAGTAGTAACAGGCATGCACAGAATTTTAGCGGGCATACCTTAGGTAACAGGCAGGAAGACAAATTAGGCTTGGGGGTCCCCAATAGAACCAAGTTCCTGAGGGCCCCCACTTACCTTTTCCTCGCCGCAGGACTCTTTTTTTGTCCGCAGAAGCCCAAACTTCACCTATCACGGCAGGCATTGTAATTAAACCTTCAGGGACCGGGTTCCCAAGGATTACACTCCCCTGGACCTGTATAGCACCCTGCACAGAAAACATCTTGGTCGTGGGTATGACCAGAGCTCTGGATCCCAGGGTCCAGCCCTCCTAAGAGAGGCATTACAGGCAAAACCTTGCTCTTCTCTTGCAAGGCCCGGGTACCGACCGTTTAGCTATGAAGCTTTTTTGGTCGGATCCTAAATAGCTTACTGAGGCCCAAAAGAACCTGTACGCAAGCTCAGTGAAAAACACGTTACTTCTTGGCCAACACCTTAGACACTGGCAAAAAACTGAGGTACTCCCGGATGGGAGGGGCTTATATAGGGGAGGGTACTTCCGGTTTTGGAAGTTGCCAGTGCCAGCACCTGAAGGTATCTATATAACCCACATAGTAATGACTATGTCGCTCTGTGTCCCGTGATGTACGAGAAAGAAATATTCACGCCTGACCCTCCCGAAGACCATGGGTGGTATTGGCCTACCAGACCTCCAAAAATACTATCTTGCATGTGACCTGACTAGAATTGTGGATTGGAGGGTGCACCACTTGGGAAAGACTTGGGTGACCTTAGAAAAACATTTCATACAAACACCTACACATGTACTCCCCTGGCTTTCACCTCGTCTATGGCCCCTTTCAGTTAAGACACACCCGCTAATATGCCCCTCCTTAATGACCCTTGACAAAGCAATTTCTATCCACAAACTTTCCTCATACCTAGGACCAATGACCCCCCTGAGAGGAAACCCGGATTTCCCCCCTGGAGACCCTACGTTCCTCCAGAAAGAATGGCCCCACGAAGAAATACGGGCACAATTTTTTTTCCAGGAAGGTGTTATTAGGGCTTATGAGGACTTAGTGTCTGAATCGCGTACACACTCGTTCCCCTTTTGGTCCTACAGGCAACTGAGACACTTCTTCACTTCTAAAACTCCAAGTGCGACGTGGTCCAGACAACCTACTCCATTTGAAGCCCTCTGCTTACGTAACACGCCACAAAGACATCTCATATCCTACATATACACTCTTCTCCAGGAGGATTCCCTCCATCCAGCGACTAAACCTACACGTACCTCGTGGGAAAAAGACCTGAATTTGACTCTCACTGACGGGGAGTGGGAAACAATTTTTACACACGCTCATAAGGGATTGATGAATATAGCAATCCAAGAAAATGGGTATAAGATCATAACCAAATGGTACAGGACTCCCTCACGCCTACACAAATTCTCACCCTTAATTTCGAACATCTGCTGGAGATGCAAAGAAGCAATAGGTTCCATGATCCACATGTGGTGGGAGTGCAGCTCCATCCAACCTTTTTGGACTGAGGTCCACTCCATTATCAAACACGTGACCACCTATGAGCTGGATTGCAACCCTGCACAATACCTCTTACATCACACAACCCTTTCTAAACGTACCTACTTTAAATCGTTGGCCATGCATATGGTCAATGCAGCTCGACTATGCATACCTGTACATTGGCGCTCATCAGAGGCACCTACCATTAGAGAATAGCTGCTTAGGATAGCCAAGATAGAAGAAATAGAGGAACTGATATTCTCCTCTCAGGAACGTTTACAGAAATTTATGCAAACATGGGCATGCTGGTATCACTTCAAAACGTCAGACTACTACAAATCCTATCTCCCTTAGCAAATCCCTGGAGGAACTCCCGTCCATGAATTCGACATATCTCACGGTTTGAGGCGACTTGGGGGGACGGGGGCGGCCCCTGTCTCTCTTCCTTTCTTCCACTTCTTTTTCTCTCCTTTCCTTTCACCCCTTCTTACCTCTACACTCTTCCTTTCCCCCCAAACTCCCAATTTTTCATTAATCATTTCTCCTTTTCATTCCCTTCTCCCCCCCTTCCTGTTAAACCACACAACGACAATAAACCTTTTTCTAAATGGACGCCCCGACATAATCACCTAGCTATTCCCATGCTAATAGGGAATCCAGTTTATTTGCCCGCATCTCAGTGCCACGACTGGGCCTGTTGAGATGGGCCTACGTGGCACTGCCTACAAATATGAGATGACTGGACATGAATGGGGTGTACTTCCCTAAAGTGGCTGATGTGCCCGTTGTTCTTATACAATCTATATGCTGAATAGATTTCCATGACTATACAATTACCCAAATGTGTTATTTTCTGCATCATTTTTTATTTTTTATTTTTTTTCTTGTTTTTTTTTGTTATAACACACTGTGTGATATGTATACTGTTGTTACTTGTCAAAAGAAGACCCTTGTCTTTTTCATTTCTTTTCTTGACATCCTTGACAAACGTATTGAAATGTAACCTTGTTTTTGCCTTAATAAAATATACTTTTGTGAAAGAAAAAAAAAAAACCCTTGTAGCATGTTATCGTCATATGTACGCAACACCATCCACTTTCTGCAAATTATCCAAGATTTGCATATCAAGGATGGTACCCAGCTAGTCGCGAGAAGGGCCTTGCAGTGATATGTCATGTACTGTCACAATTCAGTGAGTGTGAACCTAGTTACACTGACTTTATTTTAACCTCCCTTGAGTTCATACTCTATCATAATGCCTTTTGCTTTGATGGTTTCAACTATCTCCAGGTACAGGGTGTGGTGATGGGGACATGTGCCCCATCGTACGCCAACCTGTACTTGGGGGAGTAGGAACATTTACTGCTTACCAACGACTCGTATCTGTGTATATGGGCCATGTGCTTGCATGGCACCGTTACATAGATGACGTGTTCCTCATCGGGGATGGATCAGATGACCTCCTATATGAATTTATGGCTTTTATCAATAATAACAAATTCAATTTAAGTTTCACAATGTCGCACAGTACAACTGAAATTACCTTTTTAGATGTACTTGTTAAAAAACACATAGGGTCTCTCAAGCGAACTATATCGAAAACCCACGGCAGGGAACTCGCATCAATACCCTATAGCCAGTACTTAAGGGCTTGTTGTTCGGACGATGCAAGCTTCAAAAATGAAGCTGACATCTTGAGAAATAGACTCCTAGAAAGAGGATACTCTAGTACATGCCTTAAGAAAGCGTACAGAAAGACAATCTATCTTGTCGAGATTTATTGCATGTACAAAAACAATCCCTAAATGATGATACAACCAGAATTATCACCACCTATTCAACACAACATAAACAAGTTAAACGTATTTTGAATAAATACTGGCATCTACTAACGATGAATTCGCCACTCGCCCCTTTCGTTTCCAACTCGCCAGCTGTCACCTACAGGAGAGCTCCCTCTGTGGGTGACAAACTGGTCACAAGTGAATGCAAATCTTACAGAGGAGATGCATGCAAAACTTTGGGGACCTTTTCATGTGGTGGATGCTCATACTGCCAGTACATGGACAGGCGCAAAGACATAAATTTGCCCAATGGACATTATTTTCATCCCAAGCATTATGTCAATTGCAGGACTCCCGGGATAGTATACCTACTCACATGTGAATGTGGGTGTTACTATGTCGGGTGGACTATAAACGAGTTTTGGAAACGAATATATCAACATCTATCCACCATACGAAAACGTGACCCTGATGTGCCTATCGGCCATCATATGGCTCTGGTCCATCCAGAATCAATTCCCAAAGTTTATTTCTTGGCACTTGATCGCATACATTTAAATTCTAGAGGAGGCAATTTCAATAAACATCTCCTCCAATGCGAATTGAGGTGAATATTTAACCCACAGACAACTTGGCCTAAACGAGGCATTCAATTTTAAATTGTTTCTTCCGGGGTTTGTCTCTGGTGGTTGCGAATGGAATTTATAGGGGTCTTCCCCTTGCATAAATACAGTATATGCCATTCCTTCCTAGACATGTGCTATTTATATAGATGTCTCGTCTCGCAAAAATAAGGATATTATAGCTGACATAATTAGAAGTATCATTCACTCTGCAATCATTCTTATGTAGCAGGGCTATTCCATTTTATAATTTTTCCTTATTGTTTATGAATATATTTTGTACAGTTTCCTCATGATAATCATGACCACTTGGTACCTATAATGCCATGGTCCCTTACATGTTACCCCCCTTCCTCTCCCTATATTAGGGATGTTTTGTCCTGTTTACATGTTACTTATTTGTGGTTTTGTATTGTGTAACGTTTTATTTCTTTTCCCATGGTTTATTCTTTTGTACACACGCTGACTGCCATTGTTCCTCTGTCCACTGGGTGTTTTCCTTAGGCCGTGCCACTCTCTCGCAAACACCCGGCAGGTGGACTCCACCTGCGCATTGGCTGGGGGGTGATGGAAGCTCTTTTATCTCCGCCCGAGCTGTATGTGCAGGGAGGAGCCCCTACCTGTCCCTGCTCTGGTTTTCCAACACGAGCGGGGACTTCCTTCTCGCCGGTGACGCCATCACGCCCCGAGGGGCTTGGCTACACCACGTGCCTCCCTGTCTGAGAGACGCTCCGAGTTTTGTCATCGGCTGTTCTCCATACGGCTGATTAGGCGAAACATACAGCATTGTCTACAGACCTACTGGGATTGGCTGTCTTAGCAGCTGACCCAGTATTTAGAGTGCACACACTCAGCTGGCATCTCTCAGTCTGTGGACTGCCGCCCTGAGGTTTGCATCTCTATCAGCACAGTCAAAGGTAATATACTAATTTACCCAGGCAAACTTTGGAAATATTTACCTCTGTTCTGCTGCTATTTCATGTCATTCACTCTATAAGTGAATGACATGAGATTTATATGGTCTTTTTAACAGTACAATTTGGTTGCTTGTTCAAATCAGGCGTTTCTTATAAATGCACTGCAGTGACCAGCTCTGGATACACGATTGTCCGCCCATGCTGTTCTTTTGGACTTTTTCAGCCAGCCTGTATTTCCCACAATTGTTTTTTCCCCTTCATGTCTCCCCAGTGAACCCTATATGTAACTACTGTTAGCCTAAGTACTATACAATTATTTTTTTTTTTAATTATCTGTGCTTTTTTGTATTACTGCACAAATACTATCTAAACATATCTATGTTGCGGATAAGGAATAATTCACCCAACTGTAAATCTCCCCTGATGAAGGAAAAAAAGTACCAATATGAATTTCCGAAACATGTTGGGATGTATGCTATAAAGCTGTTCGACTGACCTCAGCTTGGCAGCATCTGGATTATTAGCTTTGGGTTTGATATATATATTTTGTATACAACTGGTTCATTGGTGTACTTCCCTACATTTTGAAGTGACATATATACACACTGCTCAAAAAAATTAAAGGAACACTTTTGAATCAGAATTCCTGGGATATTGATCTGGTCCGTTAAGTAGCAGAGGGGGTTGTTAATCAGTTTCAGCTGCTTTGCCGTTAATTGAAATTAACAACAGGTGCACTAGATGGGCAACAATGAGACGACCTCCAAAACAGGAATGTTTTTTCAGGTGGAGGTGTCTGACTTTTTTTTCCCTACTCATCTTTTCTGACTGTTTTTTACTAGTTTTGCATTTGGCTAGGGTCAGTGTCACTACTGGTAGCACGAGGCGATACTTGGACCCTATAAAGGTTGCACAGGCAGTCCAACTCCTCCAGGATGGCACATCAATACGTGTCATTGCTAGAAGGTTTGCCATGTCTCCCAGCACAGTCTCAAGAGCATGGAGGAGATTCCAGGAGACAGGCAGTTACTCTAGGAGTCCTTTCATTCCTAACACATTACCCAGTCCATATCAGTATAGATATCCAGCATGATATTTTGCCCCATTTAGATCTGATGTGTTTTCAAAGTGTTCCTTTAATTTTTTTGAGCAGTGTGTGTGTGTGTGTGTGTGTGTAATATATATATATATATATATTGTACAGGACGCCAAGGTTGGGTCCCTGACGGGTGCTATGTAGCACCAATATTTGGGTTATGGTCCCTTTAACGAGTGGTAATAGTGTTCAGGAGGTCACCCAATGGGTGAGGAATTCCTGGCAAAATAAATAGTCCAGAGAGGACTGGCTCGCAGTCCTCTTTGTCTTAATAGAGAGGTATTTGGGGCCCGGAATTTCGGAGGCTCTAAAGTGACATTGGGAGTCAGCACACAGGGGGTTAAGGGCTTCCAGGAAGACAGCTCATAAAACAGGAAGTGATGCTAGAGGTGTGTGGAGGGAGTATGAGGATTGCACCTGTGGAGAGGAGCAGTCTGTCTGCTGGGAGCTTGGAAAGATTCAGCAAGGGCTCTGGAAGTTCCCCTACAAAACTGTATGCGTCTTTCCTTTGGTTTATTTTTGTGCTGAAGACAAGCAGGACTTTTGATTTATGCTGGAAGATAAGTGGACTTTGGTTTATACTTTTCTGTGTGCTGAATTAAGCGTTATTTTTGCTTTATGCACAAATAAAAGCCTTTCTGTTTAAAAGTCAACGGTTTATGCACTTAGTCCCGTGGAGCTATAATCCCCAAAAGTTTACAATATATATAAAGAAAACAAATTTCTTACTTTTGTATATTCAATAAAGTTGGTACTTGCGTGCCTTTTTTTCATATACTCCATTATTCTTATTTTTCTGCCTCAAAAGTCCAACGGGGCGGCCCCTGATGCACTTGCTGCATGTTTCTTTTATTCATGAACAGATGTTAAATGTTTGTGGAAATAGGACTTTGCGGTAGAGCTGAAAAGGGTATAGACAAAAAATATTGGGGTACCCATTTTAATCTGCACCATTTAAGGATTCATGTCATGTTGGAAGCCTTGTAATAGAGGATAGAATCCAGGAAAGGTATGCCCCTCTTTCAATCTGGGGTGTGTTAGTGTGTCTTTGTCTTTTTGGGAATGCATATAATGTATGGTTTGAAAACAGATACAACAGGTGCGCAAGAATATAATATAATATAATATATTATTTTGAGGAACAGAGAAAAGTTGGACATTTTGGAAATGGGTAGTGCAATGTGGCAGGCTAAGTATATAAAGTAGAGGTCCTCAATTTAAAAGAAAATTTTGTCTGTATGTAATCTGTGCAAAATTTGGGCACTGATGTTCAAGAATTGACTTTTAAATGTTAACTAAAGCATAATAGTTCATCATAAGATTTCAGTTCTAACATTAGATTTGTTGGGGATACTTCTAGGTTGGTAATGAAGAAAAGTTAAATTATCAGCATAGGCAGCAAGTTTATCTTGGTCATGCATTTAGCATTCTTAAAGCGGAGCTCCACTGACTTTTTTTTTTTATGCAAACAGTAACAAAATCACACACTGACACTTGCAAGCTTACTTTTTTGGAGAATTACTTCGCCCGATGTCCGGTTTCATTGCAAAGATGAATTTATAAAAAACCGGGACGGCCGTTTTCATCTTGGTTGTGGGCATTTGAAGCCCACAAGCATTTACTTCCTGCTGCCAGCGATGCAGAGCTACCAGCATTCCTTGCGTGTTCCCGCGCATGCTCAGTTGTAATCTAAACATATGCAGACCCAACCCCATACGCTGGAGCATGGCTTCCATAAAGTCTACTCTATCAAATGCGTTTTCAACTGTGGTAGAGGAGAATTATGGTGATTTTGTGATAGATAGTAATGTGAAAAACGTTAAGGAGACATTTAGTATTGTTTTTAGCTTCCCTACCAGAAGTAAAGCCTACGTGAATGGAATCTACAAGTTTTGAGAGATGTAGTAAGAAACCGTTATAAAGTATTTGGTAAAGATTTTCAAGTTCCCTCGTTTGGGGATGACCGTGATAAGAGCATGTAAGGCGCCTGTCTCATGGCATTTTCAAGATGTCATTGTAAGATTGGAAAACACCAACCCAAGAATGAATTGGACCATTTTATAGTAGTTAAAACTATCCAGTCCAAGGACTTTAGGTGGTTTGCTAGAAGAGAGGGCAGAAAGGAATTCCTCCTCTGTGATGTTCGGAGCCACTCAAAACAAACTGCACAGTGGAGGAAAGTATGATATGTGTGTTATTTAAAAAAAATAAAAAACGATCCTTTACAATCACTTTAGCCTTGCAATTGCATAGTGTGCAGGAGTGAGAAAAGATGTGAAGGTCAACAGCGATTTGGTTGAGGGTATGGAAGGGAAACACTGGTCTGGAAATCACAAATGCAAAGCAGTAGTACAGGAGATAGACCATTTTACAGTAATGTGGACTGACTTGTGGGAAAGGGTATGTGCAAGGGGTTGCTTGTCTGGTAATGCAAACCCATTTATATGTAGTACATGCTGAGTGAGAAAGGATATAGGCAAATGCATCTTCATAAAGAGGATGACTGGGAGGTCACCTCTGACCATTCTCCACAGGAAGGATATGGACAGTCATCTAAGTACTGCTACAGGTCCAAAAGACTGCATCAGGAAATTCACCCTGCCTAAAACTTGCGCACAAGCGGCCAATGCAGTATGGGTACATCCACCCGCTGGTGGTGCTCTCATCTGGCCATATACGGATGAGCCGATTCCTCCAGGAGGTACGTCAACTTCTCCAAAGCAGACTTGTGTTCGTGAGAAAAGTGCAATTGGATTTAATGCCGCGTACACACGACCGTTTTTCACGACGAGAAAAATGCCATTTTTAAAAATGGTCGACGAGAAAAATGCCGGAAAAAAATTAGAGCCTGCTCTATTTTTTCTCGTCGTTTTTCACGTCGTTCTTTATAATGTTGTGAAAAACGGTCGTGTGTATGCTTTTACGAGGGGAAAAAAACGCGCATGCTCAGAATAAAGTATGAGACGGGAGAACTCGTTCTGGTAAAACTAGCGTTCGTAATGGAGATAGCACATTTGTCATGCTGTAACGGACTGAAAAGCATGAAAACTGAAAAGCGTGAATCGTCTCTCAACAAACGTTATTAACACGAGGATCAGCAAAAGCATCCCAAAGAATGGCGCCATTCTAATGAAACTTCCCCTTTATAGTGCCATTGTACGTGTTGTACGTCACCGCGCTTTGCTCAAGCGTTTTTTTTTTTTTCATGAACGTGTGTATGCAAGGCAGGTTTGAGAGGAAACACAAAAAATCACGTTGTTGTTTTTTTCCATGACTTGAATAACGGTGTTGTGTACGCGGCATAATAGTCTTAATAGTCCCTGGGGTTGCGACAGGACTGCTCCAAGTGCATTTTCAGAGGCATGGGTTCAGAGCAAAATAGGTGCAGAGCTGAATAGTCCCTTCAACTTTCGAAAGCAGCTTGTGCGCCAGCCAACAGAAACATTCACCTTGCTTGGTTTAGCTGTGTAATCAGAGTAATGATAGCAGAGAACCCTTTGGGGAATTTCGGATACAAGTCGATGAAACACATCCAGTTGAAGCGGGTCAGTCCAAGATGGCAGATACTTTTTGCGGTTCCATCTTGATCCCTTCTGCAGAGATGATCAACCCCAACAACTGAATACTGCTTTGTTCAAATTCACATTTTTTCCTGGTTTGGCATACAGTCCTTGTTGCCGGGACTGACCCAAGACCTTCTTGACATGCACACGATGAAGTTTTAGGGAAACAAAAAAGATCAGTATATCAAGGTAAACAATGACAAAAATATCCATAAAGTCTTTAAAAAAGTCATAGACAAAGTATTGAAAAGTGGCTGATGCATTGCACAGCCTGAAGAGCATCACCACATATTCAAAATGGCCAAATCGCGTGCTAAAAGGCCGTCTTCCATTCATCCCCTTCCCTAATTTTTCCCTAATTCAAACAAGGTTATAGACCCCTCCCGAAAATTCAATTTGGAGAAGACCGCGGCAGATCTTTGGAACAGTTCAGGATTCAAGGGAAGGGGGTGTTGGTTTTTCATCGTAATCTTGTTTAGTTCTCTTAAGGCCACACAGGGCCAGAGGGATTGGTCTTTTTTGCTCCACAAAGAAAGTCCCTGCTCCTGCAGGAGAAGTAGATAACCAAGTGAACCCTTTTGTGGAGACTGTTATCCAAGTATTCTTTCAGAGCTTCAAGTTCATGCTCAGATATAAGGTTGCAGAGTATTAGCCCCTCTCTTGTTGAAATCAGGATACATTTCAGGAACCGTTAGATCAGGGGTGTCCAAACTTTTTTCAAAGAGGGCCAGATTTCATGAAGTGAACATGCGTGAGGGCCGACCATTTTGCCTGACTTTTTTTGAACCATTAAAATTAAAGGTAAATTAAATATTTTATGCAAAGTTTATTGCAAACGGCATACTTTTCATTTCGTAACATTGATGACAAATCTAAACAGGTGTTAAATCACTCTGCTTTTCATATCTGAAGGCCAGCTGAAAAAAAAAATCCAGGAAGCTGAAAAATATGTCAGGAACATTGTAAAGTATGTTACATATTATAATAAAGGTTGTCTATCAACTTTCAAGCTCAAAAAAATATGAACAGGAACATAACACCTAGTATACATCTTGTGTCCAAATATATTCATAACTGATTTAGACCAACTGACATTAACTGAGATTTTACAATATATTCATCTCAATTGAAAAAAAAAAAAACTTGCCTGCACTAATGTGAAGGGTGAAACTGAAATCTGGACTGCAGCACATAGGCTAGGTCTGGGTCAATGGCAGTGGTTTTGATGCGCAAAATGTCACGCAGGTGAGAGTCACTTATGCCGCATACACACGGTCGGAATTTCCGTTGGGATAAACTCAGACGGATTTTTCAGACGGAATTCCGTTCAAGCTGTCTTGCATACACACTGTCACACCAAATTCCGACCGTCAAGAACGCGGTGACATACAACACTACGACGAGCCGAGAAAAATGCTTCCCAGCATGCCTAGACTTGATTCTGAGCATGCGTGTTTTTTTCTCCATCGGAGTTCCATACAGACTAACGGAATTCCCGAACATGTTCCCTTTCTAACTCCGTCGGAATTTCCGACGGAAAAAGTCCGATGGGGCACACACACGGTCGGAATATCGGATGAAAAAATTCCGTCTGACTTTTTTCCTCGGAAATTCCGACCGTGTGTACGCGGCATTAGTCTTGTCCTCACGCGGTTCTTGTTAAAGTTCATAACAGAGAATGTCTTCTCACACATATATGTTGAGCCAAACAAGTTCAGCATTTTCTTAGCCAATGTTCGAATCTCTTGAAACAGCTCTTATCCAGTTGGCGGTAAAAGTTCACAAGAGAGAGCTGTTGGTGACGACTGCATAACTCGCTGTCACAATGCAGCTCAATGAGCTTGAGCTGCAGCTGATCTGGAGCATCATCGGGGTCAACAGAGAATGGAGAGGAGAAAGGGCTGATCTCCTTTTCAATAGCGGCAAAATCTTGAAAGTGCCGTTTAAACTTCCCAGTCAGAGATGTGATGTCTGCTGCATACCTGCTCATTTGCGCACTGATATTGTCCTGTGGAAAACTGTTCATTATTTCCTGCAACACTGAAAAATGTATGAGATTGGGCTGTGTTTGTGACAATTGCCTTATGAAAAGTTGCAGCTTTATTCCAAAGGCTTTGAGGTGTGAATAAAGCTGATTCTCCGCCAGTGGCGGTTGGTGCTCAAGATTTTTGGGGGGGCGCAAACAAACAAACAAAAAAAAACAAACATCAATTGCAGCCTCACTGTGCCCAAATGCAGCCACTGTGCCCATCAATTGTAGCCACTGTGCCATCAAACGCAGCCACTGTGCCCAGCAATTGTCGCCACTGTGCCCAGGAATTGTCGCCACTGTGCCAGCATTTGTCGCCACTGTGCCAGCATTTGTCGCCACTGTGCCATGCCATCAATTGTCGCCACTGTGCCATGCCATCAATTGTCGCCACTGTGCCATCAATTGTCACCACTGTGCCATCAATTGTCGCCACTGTGCCATCAAACGCAGCCACTGTGCCATGCCATCAAATGCAGCCACTGTGCCATGCCATCAAATGCAGACACTGTGCCATGCCATCAAACACAGCCAGTGTGCCATCAATTGTCACCATTGTGCCCATCAATTGTCGCCACTGTGCCATCAATTGTCGCCACTGTGCCATCAATTGTCGTCACTGTGCCATGCCATCAAACGCAGCCACTGTGCCATGCCATCATACGCAGCCACTGTGCCATGCCATCAAACGCAGCCACTGTGCCATCAATTGTCACCACTGTGCCCATCAATTGTTACCACTGTGCCATCAAATGTCGCCACTGTGCCATGCCATCAATTGTCACCACTGTGCCATCAATTGTCGCCACTGTGCCATGCCATCAAACGCAGCCACTGTGCCATCAATTGTCACCACTGTGCCCATCAATTGTCACCACTGTGCCCATCAATTGTCACCACTGTGCCCATCAATTGCCGCCAGTTTGCCCCCTCAAAAACCGCCAGATTGCTTCCCCCGTCCCCCAGCACTTACCTTTCTCGGGTCAGCCATCCTCCCTCGATGTCTTCTCCCAAGTCCCGCCCTCGATGTCGCTTCAGCCAATCAGGTTACCGGTAACCAGACCAGGTGAACCTGATTGGCTGAGATTAGTGTCAGTGTTAACCAGGGAACGCACACCCCCTGCATCCCCTGGTTAACTATTTGGAAGCCGATTTGAGCCCACAGGCTGTAATCGGAAAGCCTATCAGAGCCGTTGGCTCTGATAGGCACTTCCAAACACCAACAAACTGCTGTTATTCAGATGGCCAGCACTCACCAGGGGGCCGGCCATCTGAATAGTGGGCGGCAGCGGCGACAATACATAGAGATTCATGCAATGAATGAATCTCTATGTATTGTACACTTGAGTGATGGCGCAGGTGAGAGAGGGGGCGGCGCTCCTGCACCCACTATGGACGCACCGCCGCTGTTCACCGCGGCATCTTTCCCCTGAAGAATTGTGTTCAGTACATTCAGATGCTTTGTTATGTCAACTAGAAACCCCAAATCAGCCAGCCAAATCGGATCAGATAGTTCTCGCATTGGTTGTCCCTTTGTTTCCAAGAATTCTCAGATTTCCTTTCTGAGAGAGTAGAAACGCTGCAGTGCAGACCCCCGACTGAGCCATCTTACATCATTGTGATATAAAACATCTTCATATTCAGCCTGGATGTCCAGTAGAAACTGTTTAAACTGGTGGTGGCCCAGGGCTTTAGAGCGAATAAAATTAATAGTCTTTACCACCGGTTTCATAACATGGTCATAGTTAAGATGTTTAGCCCAGAGAACTTGTTGATGAATGATACAATGGAGTTTAATAGCTTTGTCTCCTACTTCGATCGCTTTGTTAAAGATTAGGGTTGCCAATCCACTTCGTTCACCAGCCATGGCAGTGCCCCATCAGTAATAATCCCAGTAAGTTTGTTCCATGACAGTTTCATGTCATCTATGGCAGAAGTAACAGAAACAAATAAATATTTTTCTCTTGTTTGGTCCATAAGGCTCTGGAGGTCAAGTAGCTCTTCAGTCACATTCATTTTATTGTCCACCCCTCTCATAAAAATCAGCAACTGAGCCGTGTCAGATAGGTCTGTGCTTTCATCACAGGCTATTGAAAAGAAGTCAAAATCCACTCCTTTGGATGTAAACTGTCTCTTATTATCTGATGAAATCTCTTCAATTCTCCGTGCTACAGTGTTACGAGCCAGGCAAATGTTGGAAAACTCTTGCTTCTTCTCGGGAAAGATATTCTGAACCATTTTCATAACGCATTCTTTGATAAAGTCACCCGCAGCAAAAGATTTGCAATTTATAGCAATTAACACCGAGGGCTTTCACACTGGATCGGTGCGCTAGCAGGACGGTAAAAATAGTCCTGCTAGCAGCATCTTTGCAGCGCTGTAGGAGCGGTGTATACAATCAATGGGCAGCGCGGCTGTACCGCCGGCATAGCGCCGCTTTGCGGGCGGTTTTAAACCTTTTTCGGCTGCTAGCGGGGGTTAAAAGTAGGGATGCACCGAAATTTCGGCCACCGAAACATATCGGCCAAAAATGGCCTTTTCGGCAAAAACCCGAAAGAGAATTCTTGCCGATACTTGCGCCGAAAATTGCGCATGCGCAGTAGAGGCAGCAGAACCAGCGGGTGACATCACTCGTTGTGTGGGTGGCGTGCACGTTCCTTGCGGTTAAGACGCCGCACTCGTAAGCACTTTCCCTGCTGAGACGCTGGCACCTTCCCCCGCGGACGCTCCTCGTGCTTGTGAGACGCTGCTGGGACCTGAGAGACGCTGCTGGGAATCGAGAAACGGTACTGGGAAGCGAGAAACGGTACTGGGAAGCGAGAGACGGTACTGGGAAGCGAGAGACGGTACTGGGAAGCGAGAGACGGTACTGGAAGCGAGAGATGGCTTCATAGAGGGCTGCACATAGCATACTCAAGTACAAGACTGGACACTGTCACTCCTGGATGGCTACCATTACTATTCGCCGGTGAGCATTGCTGCTTTTGCCTTCTTAAACTGACAGAAACAAACTAGTAATTTTATTTCTTGACTTTTTTATTATAGTACTAGTACTGACTATTTAAAATGACTGTGTATCTGCACTGCAGTACATCTGATCTGACTTGTAGCAAAAAAAATTATATATAATTGAACTGAGTGATTAAATATGATTTGGAATGGAATGGAATGGATTGCAAATTGCAAGCTATTTATTTTTTAGCTATTCCATAGTATACTGTATAAAATTCATGCGCTTGCTGTTATTGAATGTGTCACTTTGACAGCGTAGTATAAGTTATACAGTACTGACATGACAGCAAGCGCATTAATTTTTTAAACATTTATTTTTTCCCCTTAAAATCGTGGGTGCGTGTTATACGCCGATCCCCCGCTGAAATGAGCGAGAGGAGCCGAGATACAGAAAGCCGAAGTACATTCGGCTTTACTCGGCTCCTCTCGCAGTCCCGCCCACCTCCGCTGATTGTGCCGCTGACATACAGAAAGCAGAGTGTACTTCGGCTAGTCTCGACTCCTCTCGCAGTCCCGCCCCTGACTGTGAGCAGAGCCGAGTCTAGCCAAAGTACACTCTGCGCCGCTGACATACAGAAAGCCATCAGTGGAGATGGGCGGGACTGCGAGAGGAGCCGAGTCTAGCCGAAGTACACTCGGCTCCGCTCGCTCCTCTCCACACGGAAATCGGCGGCAATTTTAAAAATAGCAGAGACTGGCAAGGCTGCAAAGGCACTGGGCAAGGCTACAGATGGACACTGGGCAAGGCAGCAAAGGCGCTGGGCAAGGCTGCAGATGGACACTGGGCAAGGCTGCAGATGGACACTGGGCAAGGCTGCAGATGGACACTGGGCAAGGCTGCAATGATGGACAATGATGGACAAGGCTGCATTTAAATGTAAGTTTTTTTTTCCTTAATATTCCCTCCTAAACTTGGGGCGCGTGTTATACGCCGATAAATACGGTATATTTATTGCGTACTGTCATGTTTAAAAAATGTATGCGTTTGCTGTCATGTCAGTGTCGTATAACTGTATAACTTATAATACTACGCTGAGACAAAGGGGTTGATTTACTAAAACTGGAGAGTGCAAAATGTGGTGCAGCTGTGCATAGAAACCAATCAGCTTCCTTTTTTTTTTGTCAAAGCTTAATTAAACAAACTGAAGTTAGAAGCTGATTGGCTATTATGCACAGCTTACCAGATTTTTCACTCCAGTTTTAGAAAATCAACCCTATAGTGACCAATTCAATGACAACAATGTGCATGAATTATACTACAGAATAGCTCCAAAAAATAAAATAGCATGCAATTGCAATTTGAAAGCAATCCATTCCATTTCAAATCAAATTTATTCAGTTCAATTATATTTTTTTGGCACAAGTCAGATGTACTGCAGTGCAGACATAAGTGCATGCCAAGAGCAGCACCATAAAAAAAAAAAAAAGGATTGTTTATTTTTTATTTTATATTTTAAAGCTACCTCCTGGGGTTTAGCTTTTAAATTGATTTTGTCCTTCCCCCCTCAGATTTCACTCCCACTATAAATCATTCTATGATATTATTCTACGTTGCCAGCAAAGGTGGACCATGTCTGCAGTGTGGACATATTTTAAAGTTTCTGATAAAGACCCTAAAGACCCCAAATTTGCAATCTGTACTCTTTGCTCAGCAGAAATTTCAAGAGGGGGTACAGTGCCAAATAATTTTTCAACAACAGGTTTGATACACCACCTGAAAACACGTCATCCAGTTCAGCATTCAGATTACAAGAAAACAGCGCCGCTTTCAAAAAGTGCCTCAGGCTTAAAGCCCCATACACACTATCAGTTTTCTTGCAGGTTTTTCTCTTCAGGTTTACCAAAACCATCTAATATGAGGTCAAACCTTAAGAGTTTCAATTCGTATGCAATCAGGCAGGCCCTTGCACTACATGGTTTTGGTAAACCTGAAGAGAAAAACCTGCAAGAAAACTGATAGTGTGTATGGGGCTTAACACCATCTGTGGCCACAGTCTTTGAAAAGGTTAAAAAATATGCAAGTGACAGTCCCAAAGCTCTTGCCATTACAGCTAAAATTATGGAATTTATTGCGTTACTCACTACCAAGCAGACGCTACTTTGCAGATACCAGTCTACATGAATTGTTTAGCAGTGTTAGAAAACACGTTCAGGAGCTTATAACTACCGACATCATAGCAATCAGTTTTACTACCGACATTTGGAATTCAGATGTCAGTCCAACGAGCATGCTCAGCCTGACAGCGCAGTGGATAGATGACAAATTTCAATTGCAAAACATCCTACTTAACGCACGTGAGTTTGTTGGATCACATACTGCAGCAGCAATATCTGATGCTTTAAAAACCATGCTTGACACTTGGCACATTGAGAAGTCTAAAGTGCATTTGATTGTCCAAGATAATGCATGAAACATGGCAAAGGCAATGGAGGACAGTGAACTTCAAAGCATACTGTGCATGGCACACACGCTACAATTGGTTGTAAATGAAGGATTGCTGAGTCAGCGCACCATATCTGATATCGTATCAAAAGTAAGAAAAATTGTGGCTCACTTTAAGCATTCTCCGCTTGCTTATTCCAGATTACAAGCTTTGCAGATGCAGTTTGTAATGGCACCAAAACGACTGCAGCAAGATGTAGCCAGTCGTTGAAACAGCACCTACTATATGCTACAAAGTCTTTTTGAACAAAAGCGTGTTTTAGCTGCATACATTGCAGATTACGAGCTGCCAGCAACACTGAGTGCACATCAGTGGACGTTAGTTAAAAACAGTTTGTCTCTTCTATCTCCATTTGAACAGTTAACAAAAGAAATAAGCTCAACGAATGCTTCCATTGCTGAAGTTATCCCCTTGATTGCTGCACTGACTCGTCTGCTAGGAAAAGAGGTAGAAACAGACCATGGCGTAAAAATGTCTGTAGCGGGTATGTACTTTCCCAGGTGTAATTTAAACTTGACAGAGACATTGGTGATGTGTAATTCCCTGCAGCACAGCGGGTGGCGCTGTCGCCCTGGGCTGGGGTTGAATCATTGCTGTGTGTCGTGCCTCCTTTTTGTCCTCCCTCGGCAGTGGTATGGTGGGGCGGGGAACCCGCCGTGCTTGCCGGGAGAGGGGATAAAGGGGCCTGTCATCTTTGTCACGGGGTTGAGTCCCAGGCACCTTCAGCCTGCGGGCAGTGGTTCGTGTCAGTTCTCTAGGCGGGCCTAGGCCTAGAGGACAGTCGGAGGTCGTGTTCCATCCCAGGCACCTTTAGCCTGGGATGAGGTACTCTGATGGAGGTCTGGAGCTCAGTGCCCAACACTGAGTTCCGCGAGGGAAGGAGATCCTAGGGAACCTCGGGAGTGCGTACCCGAAACCGGAAGGCGTAATGGACCGGGGGGAGCTCCTCACTTGAAGACCTGGTGCAGCATATTGCCAGTGACGGGTGAGCCTCTCGTCGGAGACCGCCTGGAAGACGATTCCCCCTCGCTCGGAGACCGCAACCCACTTTCAGGAAGGAAAGTGGAGAACACATTGTGTCTGGGTCTATTCGCATCCACACCTCCTTTTCTGTTCTGTTTCTACAAGGGAGTTCAACTGATTGTGTTCATTCGAGAAGAATAAAGGAGTGTTGAACTTTAATGGTGTGGGGCTCATTTCCTGACAGACATTGTTCAAGGTAACTCTCGGTGGAGGCTCCAGGTGCACAGCACTGACCCGAAGGTAAAGGAACTTTGATTATACCACACTGATACCTGTGGTGAAGGCCAGGCGTGGTGTCCCCGCTCTCTTCCCCTCTAAGGTACCCCTAGACAAGAGAAGAGACGAGCTGAAGACGAAGAGGGGAGTGAGGAGGGTGCTACATGTCTAAAACCACTCTACTGGAGGCCGTTACCAACCGGTTTCAATTCACCGAGTCCAACCCTCTGTACTGCATTGCAACAGTTCTAGCTCCTCAATTTAAAGAGCATTAATTTAATGTGGAGAAAAAGCAGCATGCACGGGAAATGATACTGTCACAAATGGAGGTGGTGGAAGCATCTAGTAAAGGAGTTTCGAGGTGTCGCACAGAGGAAAGTGAGAAACGGTCGCATACTGAAGAGGAATACACTCCCTCCATATCTGATATGTTTGAAGAAATTTTACACAAATGCACCCCAATCCATAGCGGTGCCACAACAAGTGCAGCTACCCAACAGCTGGACATTTATTTAGCTGAACAGCCTATTGCCAGAAGCGACAATCCCCTTGAGTACTGGCGCATCAACAAAGAACGTTTTGCCTTGCTTGCACAGATTGCTTGCAGATATTTATCTGCCCCAAGCACTAGTACAGAGAGTGAGAGACTATTCAGTCTAGCATCTCATATTCTTGATGAGAAGAGAAACCGTCTCTCCTGTGAGAAAGCTGAACAACTTTTGTTCTTAAAGCGAAATTTGCCACTTTTACTGAAATAGATTTAAAAATCCGTAGCATAGACCAATTAATTTACCATGTTGAACATAGTAAATTAATTGGTATTGGACTGTGCTATTGGACAATTGGAACATACAACATAGTATGACTGACTACCTAGTATGTTCCAATTGTCTAGTTGTGCTATTTGTTGGTTGTTCATTGTAGTTCTTCTACAGTTTTTTTCACTTGTCTTCAATTTAAGGGAGAACTCCAGCTTTTGGACTACTGTACCATAGTTTGTTGCTGTTGGGCCAAACTATGTCTCTCCCTAAGCTGTCAGCCCGCTGCATGTGCAAATGCAAAACTGTATGTTCTGTATCTTTGACTGTCTACATACTACAATACTATACCGCACTGTGTCCTGGGTATTGGCGGTGACTTCTGTAGTAATACCCCCGTAGGGGCCGCTGGTTTAAAATTTGGGCCTGCCGTTACCTTACTGTTCACCATGTCCGTTCTAGGGGTCTTCCTTGTAGAGCTGTTAATAAATGTCTGCACCAAACACTAAAGCCCCGTACACACGATCGGATAACCTATGGATTTTCGTCCGATGGATTTGTCCATCGGAAATCCGATGAAACTGTTTTTCATCAGTCTTGGCCACACACCATCAGTCAAAAAACCGACCGTTCCAAACGCGGTGACGTAAAACACTCCGATGAGCTGAGAAAAATGAAGTTTAATGCTTCTGAGCATCCGTCGACTTGATTCTGAGCATGCGTGGGTTTTTTAACCGATGGACTTGCCCATAGACAATCGGAAATTCCCATCGGTTTTTTATCCATTGGAAAATTTTAAAACAAGTTCTATTTTTTACAACCGATGGAAAAAAGACCGATGGGTACCATACACGATCGGTTGGTCTGATGAAAACCATCCATCGGACGGTTTTCATCAGTCAAACCGATCGTGTGTACAGGGCTTTAGTCTTTTTTTCTCAAGGGTTTATTTCAATAACTTCAGACAGAGAGATGGAGGGTTGGGGAGATTCAGGTACCTTATGTTTTGCAGATCACGGGTACTTTCCTTTATCCAGAGGACCAATAACTTCCACACTGGATGTAGCATCCACCGGATAGGCCTCTCTCACTGACCTAGCAGCCGGTGCAAGCTCGTTCAAAAAGTCTCTGCCACAGACTTGTGTAACCACACACTTGGTAAAGTTCCAAAACACAACACACAGCGCCAGAATTTTCAGCCAGGCCGGCAGCACTGTGAGGTAGATTTTTGATCCGGATGCGTACTCCAATTGAATCCTCAATTGCTCGGTCCCTTCCCGCAGGCAAGGCGACACAGGACCAACTCTGGATCAGTAGGCCCCAGCAACTTCTGGGCCTACTCTGAGTAACAGAGCCTCGGGGGGTCCACATGCCCCGAGGCATAAAACTGCCAACACATCCCTGAGGCCTGGAGGGCCCTCAGCTCAGGATCGTAAG
Source organism: Rana muscosa (assembly GCA_029206835.1). NCBI lineage: Eukaryota > Metazoa > Chordata > Amphibia > Anura > Ranidae > Rana > Rana muscosa. The sequence goes on from JARGYO010000162.1 coordinate 12,590,696, forward strand.
ACCCTGCCAAAACGGTGTCTGCCCCTTAAGTACCCTCTCCCAGAATGCACAGCGGGGTGACCAAACCCACTGAGCTGCTCCTGGGCAAGAGGTATCCAATACATCCAGCCAGCTGCAGTTCCAACCTTGACCTGTGGTGACAACGACACCCAGAGGAAGGTGGAAAATGTGCAACTAAGCTGAACTGGAACAGAGACCTATTAATTTGGTACAATTATTCTGAGTTGAACTATAACTCAGACAACTAAATTTACACTAACGCCTACCCAATAGGGGCAGGGCGCTACACTTCCATAAACACAGACTAGTCTACATTGCTTGCTGTGATTGGCTGAGCACCACTGCTGTAGACTAGTCTGTGTTCCAGGATGTCTCCGCCCATACCCGGGGCCGAAACACAGTGCAGTCTACTGTATGATTATGTATCTAACCCGCAGATACATACATAAACTTTTATATCGCACATTCAGCCGCTGACACCTTAGGGAGAGAACTTGGGGAAAAAACTACTAGTTCTCATTTAAGTTGAAAGAAAAAAATAAAATATAAATGTTATTATAGCATAGCATAGTACTTTACTATGTTATATTTACAGAAACTGAAACAGAATAACGGCCCTCTGCCATATTTCTGTTATGGTTAGTTGAGAGAGTTGTTCTTTAAAGTTATACATAGTTTGTTCTGTTGTTGGGCCAAACTATGTCATTGTCTCTCCCTAAGCTGTCAGCCCGCTGCATGTGCAAAACTGTATGTTCTGTATCGGTGGCTGTCTTCATACTACAGTACTATATTATACCGCACTGTGTTCGGGGTATGGACGGAGACTTCCAGAAACGCAGACTAGTCTACATTGCTTGCTGTGATTGGCTGAGCACCGCTGCTGTAGACTAGTCTGTGTTCCAGAATGTCTCCGCCCATACCCGATGCCGGAACACAGTGCGGTCTACTGTATGACTATGTATCTAACCCACAGCTACATGCATACACTTTTATATTACACATCCAGCCGCTGAAACCTTAGGGAGAGAACTTGGTTGGGGAAAAAAACTACTAGTTCTCATTTAAGTTGAAAGAAAATAATAAAATAAAATTTTTATTATAGCATAGCATAGTACTACTGTACTACTATGTTATATTTACAGAAACTGTGAAACAGAATAACGGCCTTCTGCCATATTTTTGTTATGGTTAGTTAGTTGAGAGAGTTGTTCTTTAAAGTTATACATAGTTTGTTCTGTTGTTGGGCCAAACTACGTCATTGTCTCTCCCTAAGCTGTCAGCCCGCTGCATGTGCAAAACTGTATGTTCTGTATCTGTGGCTGTCTACATACTACAGTACTATATTATACCGCACTGTGTTTCGGTTATGGACGGAGACTTCCAGAAACACAGACTAGTCTACATTGCTTGCTGTGATTGGCTGAGCGCCGCTGCTGTAGACTAGTCTGTGTTCCAGGATGTCTCCACCCATACCCGGGGCCGGAACACAGTGCGGTCTACTGTATGACTATGTATGTAACCCGCAGCTACATACATACACTTATCGCACATGCTGACACCTTAGGGAGAGAGAACTGAATTACTAGTTCTGATGTAAGTTGGAAATTAAAAAAATATAAAAAAGTCAGTCTTTGGCATTTTTATATTATTATTATTATATTAATATTCATTATTATTATTATTATTATTATTATTATTATTATTATTATATATATATATATATTTTTTTTTTTTTAATTATGCCTGTTTTATTTGGTATGGTGGTGCAATGTGCACTGACTGCAGTCTTATTTTATTTTATTTTTATCTTCTGTGTCCACTGTCCAATTTATGTGGGTTACTTTATTAACCACTTAACGACCGCTCACTGTATATATACGTCGGCAGAATGGCACCGACAGGCACAATCACGTAGAGCATACGTGATTGCCTTTGTTTAGTTGGGGGGTCCAATCGGACCCCCCTCCTATACAGTGAGCGGTGGCTAAGTGTCCGGGAGCGTTCCGGGATGAGGGGGCAGCCATTCGTTTCTGGCCACCCCCTCGCGATCGCTCCCGGCGAATGGAAATGCCCCCTCTGTCTGTGTCAGACAGAGGGAGCAGGAGGAAGTGATGTCATCTCTGGTGCGGCGCTCACATATACCGAGCGCCGTACAAGAGAAGACATCAGGTCAGTGCACACAACACTACACTGACACCAGGACACATAGGGACATAAATCACCCCCCCAGGCCCCCCCAGACACCCCAGATCACCCCCCAGATCACCCCCCCAGCCCCCAGTCACAGTGTCACTGATTGCAGTGACCATTTATTTAGTGATCACTGCAATCAGTGACATTTGTGACTGTAAAAGTGTCACCAAAGTTTAGTCTTAGGTCCAGTGTAGCCCCCTAACCCCCCCTAATAAAGGTTTAACCCCTGATCACCCCCCAGATAACCCTTTCACCCCCTATCACCACTGTCGCTAAGCGATCATTTTTCTGATCGCTGTCTTAGCGTCAGTGATGCCGATCGGCAGCCAGTAATTTTTTTTAGGTTCGCCGCATGTTTTTATAGCGTCAGGTACCCCAATATATTATCTAATAAAGGTTTAACCCCCTTGATCGCCCCCAGGTAACCCTTTCACCCCCTATCACCACTGTCACTAAGCGATCGTTTTTCTAAACGCTGTCTTAGTGTCTGTGATGCAGATCGGTAGCCGGTAATTTTTTTTAGGTTCGCCGCAGGTTTTTATAGCGTCAGGTAGCCCAATATATTATCTAATAAAGGTTTAACCCCCTTTATCGCCCCCCAGGTAACCCTTTCACCCCCTATCACCACTGTCGCTAAGCAATTGTTTTTCTAAACGCTGTCTTAGTGTCGGTGATGCAGATCGGTAGCCAGTAATTTTTTTTAGGTTCGCCGCATGTTTTTATAGCGTCAGGTACCCCAATATATTATCTAATAAAGGTTTAACCCCCTTGATCGCCCCCCAGGTAACCCTTTCACCCCCATCACCACTGTCGCTAAGCGATCGTTTTTCTAAACGCTGTCTTAGTGTCGGTGATGCAGATCGGTAGCTGGTAATTTGTTTTAGGTTCGCCGCAGGTTTTTATAGCGTCAGGTACCCCAATATATTATCTAATAAAGGTTTAACCCCCTTGATCGCCCCCCAGGTAAACCTTTCACCCCCTAGCACCACTGTCGCTAAGCGATCGTTTTTCTAAACGCTGTCTTAGTGTCGGTGATGCAGATCGGTAGCCAGTAATTTTTTTTAGGTTCGCCGCATGTTTTTATAGCGTCAGGTACCCCAATATATTATCTAATAAAGGTTTAACCCCCTTGATCGCCCCCCAGGTAACCCTTTCACCCCCATCACCACTGTCGCTAAGCGATCGTTTTTCTAAACGCTGTCTTAGTGTCGGTGATGCAGATCGGTAGCTGGTAATTTTTTTTAGGTTTGCCGTCAGGTTTTTATATAGCGTCAGGTACCCCCATATATTACCTAATAAAGGTTTTAACCCCCTAATTGCCCCTAGTTAACCCTTTCACCAGTGATCATCATATAAGTGTTACGGGTGACGCTGGTTAGTTAGTTTGCTTTTTATAGTGTCAGGGCACCCGCCGTATATAACCCAATAAAGGTTTAACCCCCTGATCGCCCGGCGGGTGATATCAATTAGGTTTTAGCGTCAGAGAGGGTCTGCGTCACACCCCAGGCAGCGTCAGGTTAGTGCCAGTAGCGCTAACACCCACGCGTGAAGCATACACCCCCCTTAGTGGTATAGTATCTGAACAGATCAATATCTGATCTGATCAGATCTATACTAGCGTCCCCAGCAGTTTAGGGTTCCCAAAAACGCAGTGTTAGCGGGATCAGCCCAGATACATGCTAGCACCTGCGTTTTGCCCCTCCGTCCAGCCCAGGCCACCCAAGTGCAGTATCGATCGATCACTGTCACTTGCAAAACACAACACACATAACTGCAGCGTTCGCAGAGACAGGCCTGATCCCTGCGACTCCAGTGCTGTAGGAGGTGATTTCACCACCACAGTTAAAAAAAAAAAGCAAATATGCCGAAGCATTGGGGCAGCAGGGGCGGAGGAGCAATTTTGCTCCTAATGCCGTGTACATACGGTCGAAATTCTGACGGAGGCTTGCCCGTGGAAAAGTCCGACCATGTGTGTGCGGCATAACTTTTTTGCGGGAGGATGCCCCCATGCTTCGGCATATATAAATGGTGCGTGTATGCCCATCATTGGAAGTGGGTGGATGAAGGGCGGTATTCTAATGGTGGGCATACCCACCGATCAATCTCTTTTTTCGTTCAGCCAACTGGCTGCATGAAAAAAAAAAATTACAATACATGTCCAACAAGGACCAGCAACGTACTGGTATGTTGCTGGACTTTGAATGGTTATACCAGATTGATGCCTGCGGGTTTAGGTATCATCTTGGTATCATTCTTTTCAGCCTGCGGCCGGCTTTCATGTAAAAGCAATCCTAGTGGCTAATTAGCCTCTGGACTGCTTTTACAAGCAGTGGGAGGGAATGTCCCCCCCCCCCGGATATAAAAAGCGCCATTGGGAAATTGGGAAAGCATTTTATCACACCGATCTTGGTGTGGTCAGATGCTTTGAGGGCAGAGGAAAAATCTAGGGTCTAGAAGACCCCAGTTTTTTCAAAAAAGAGTACCTGTCATTACCTATTGCTATCATAGGGGATATTTACATTCCCTGAGATAACAATAAAAGTGATAAAAAAAAAATATGGAAGCAACAGTTTAAAAATAAAATAAAAAAGCAAAATTAATAATAAAAAAAAAAAACACCCCTGTCCTGCCCTGCTCTTGCCCAATGACGAACGCAAGCGTCGGTCTGGCGTCATATGTAAACAGCAATTGCACCATGCATGTGAGGTATCACCGCAAAGGTCAGATCGAGGGCAGTAATTTTAGCAGTAGACCTCCTCTGTAAATCTAACAGGGTAACCTGTAAATGCTTTTAAAGGCTTTTAAAAATGTATGTAGTTTGTCGCCAATGCGCGTTTGTGCGAAATTTTAAAGCATGGCGTGTTTGGTATCTATGTACTCGGCCAAAGATAATCTTTTTTATTTCATCAAACATTTGGGCAATATAGTGTGTTTTAGTGCATTAAAATTAAAAAAAGTGTATTTTTTCCCCAAAAAATGCGTTTGAAAAATCGCTGCGCAAATACTGTGTAGAAAAAAAAAATGCAACACCCACCATTTTATTCTGTAGGGCCTTTGCTTTAAAAATATATATAATGTTTGGGGATTCAACATAATTTTCTTGCAAAAAAAAATATGTTTTCATGTAAACAAAAAGTGTCAAAAAGGGCTTTGTCTTCAAGTGGTTAGAAGAGTGGATGTAAGCTTCCTAATGTTGTGTATAAAATGCCAGAACAGTTCAAAACCCCCCCAAATGACCCCATTTTGGAAAGTAGACACCCCAAGCTATATACTGAGAGGCATGTTGAGTCCATGGAATATTTTATATGTTGACACAAGTTGCGGAAAAAATACAATTTTTTTTTTTTTTTGCACAAAGTTGTCACTAAATGATATATTGCTCAAACATGCCATGGGCATATGTGGAATTACACCCCAAAATACATTCTGTTGCTTCTCCTGAGTACGGGGATACCACATGTGTGAGACTTTTTGGGAGCCTAGCCGCGTACGGGACCCCAAAAACCAAGCACCGCCTTCAGGCTTTCTAAGGGTGTCAATTTTTGATTTCACTTCTCACTGCCTATCACAGTTTCGGAGGCCATGGAATGCCCAGATGGCACAAAACCCCCCCAAATGACCCCATTTTGGAAAGTAGACACCCCAAGCTATTTGCTGAGAGGTATTGTGAGTATTTTGCAGATCTCTCTTTTTGTCACAAAGTTTTGAAAATTGAAAAAAAAAAAGAAAAAAAAAAATGTTTTTTCTTCATTTTCAAAAACAAATGAGAGCTGTAAAATACTCACCATGCCTCTTAGCAAACAGCTTGGGGTGTCTACTTTCCAAAATGGGGTCATTTGGGGGGGTTTTGTGCTATTTTGGCATTTTATGGCCTTCAAAACTGTGATAGGTAGTGAGGAGTGAAATCAAAAATTTGCGCCCTTAGAAATCCTGAAGGCGGTGCTTGGTTTCCGGGGTCCCGTACGTGGCTAGGCTCCTAAAAAGTCCCACACATGTGGTATCCCCGTACTCAGGAGAAGCAGCAAAATGTATTTTGGGGTGCAATTCCACATATAACCATGGCATGTGTGAGCAATATATCATTTAGTGACAACTTTTTGTAATTTTTTTTTTTTTTTGTCATTATTCAATCACTTGGGACAAAAAAAAATATTCAATGAGCTCAACATGCCTCTCAGCAATTTCCTTGGGGTGTCTACTTTCTAAAATGGGGTCATTTGGGGGGGTTTTGTACTGCCCTGCCATTTTAGCACCTCAAGAAATGAGATAGGCAGTCATAAATTTAAAGCTGTGTAAATTCCAGAAAATGTACCCTAGTTTGTAAACGCTATAACTTTTGCGCAAACCAATAAATATACGCTTATTGACATTTTTTTTACTAAAGACATGTGGCTGAATACATTTTGGCCTAAATGTATGACTAAAATTGAGTTTATTTGATTTTTCTTATAACAAAAAGTAGAAAATATCATTTTTTTTCAAAATTTTCGGTCTTTTTCCGTTTATATCGCAAAAAAGAAAAATCGCAGAGGCAATCAAATACCATTAAAAGAAAGCTCTATTTGTGGGAAGAAAAGGACGCAAATTTTGTTTGGGTACAACATTGCATGTCCGCACAATTTACAGTTAAAGCAGCGCAGTGCAAAATTCTGAATTCACCTCTGGTCCTTTAGCTACCAAATGGTCCGGGGCTTAAGTGGTTAAAGTACTTTTTGACATTACTGGATTGTAGTATTCTTTTCTTCATAAAATTAATGATTAAGTTGAATATGAATGTAGCACATGGACCCCTTTCTCCTGCCGACCTTCACTTTGCAGGGATAAAGGCACACTGTGCCACATGCCCGTATCCTCTTGGTATAAGAGGTTGAGCGGTGTTCTTACAAATTTGGGTCCTGCAGCGAGTTACCTCCCATCCATTGGTTCTCATCCCCAGAATATAGGGAAAAGTCTGTTCTTTTCCCCGAAAGAAAGCCAATGTCCAAACAGTGTTTAAACTCCAAACAGACAAGTTTATTTTATCTTGCTTGAAACAGATTTGGGAATAGGTTGAAGATGGCAACAAAAGCAGGTAGGGAGACAGGTTCAGGCACGCGGCACCCAGTTACCCTATTATTCACTCAAGCCTGAGTGTGAATTGCTCACCCGGATAGATCCCTCACACAGTTCTAGCAGCCGGAGTGAAGCACGAACAGTTTCTTTAATTTAGTCCCCTTCACGGACAAGTCCAAGAGATCCTCTGCCACAGGATCCTTTAGTTACTGAATTAGAACTTTGAAACCCCCATAGAATAATAGAGACCATAGGTGCCAATGGGACACACTACAGGAGCTATACTGCAACTCACGAATCCTTCCCTCTGATAGGCAACCAGGCCTCTCCTTCACTGTGAATTCCTTCACCGATCCATCAGACAGGTCCTCCCCTGGTTTCTTCTCCTTCAGAGTGGGCCACCCTCACACGGGTTCCCTGGGACTCCAGTGGTTGGTTGTAGACCCAGTTGAAGGTACTGGGCCTTCCTGGAACTCTGTAGCCTCGGGCTAAAGGTGCTCAAGGCTCCTCGACCAGTTCACGCACCCCAGGCCAGCAAGGCCAATGGGCGCGACTTCGCCACCAGGGGTCCTCCTCGGAATCCCCCTGGCACACCACCCCAATGGGGCACACTCCTCCCTAGATCATGGTGTCTGCCCTTTATGTACCCTCTCCCAGCATGCACAGCAGGCTGAACCCATCCACCACAATATCACCCGTGGTTCAACCCGAGACCTGGGCAACAGCGCCACCACAGGCCCAGGGGAACTATACACCAGGCAACAACATGGCAGAGCAGAGTGCATATTAAACAGAATTGTATAATCTGAGCCATACTATTGCTTGGGCTGCCCCTAAATTTACAGCATAGCGACCCCATTTTTGGGGGTCCCGCTACATGAATAATATAACAAATACGAATGTAACACAATTTTGTATATCCAATAATTTTTTGGGGTAATATATAAAAAAGCCTATTTCGGTTTCGGTTTCGGTTTTCGGGATCAATCAAGATTTATTTTCGATATCGGTTTTGCCACCAAAAAACCCATTCGGTGCATCCCTAGTTAAAAGTGCCCTGCTAGCGGCCGAAAATCACGGTAGCCGAGAGAGGACACCCAATCACACCACAATATCACCCGTGGTTCAACCCGAGACCTGGGCAACAGCGCCACCACAGGCCCGGTAGCCGAGAGAGGACACCCAATCACACCACAATATCACCCGTGGTTCGGTGCATCCCTAGTTAAAAGTGCCCTGCTAGCGGCCGAAAATCACGGTAGCCGAGAGAGGACACCCAATCACACCACAATATCACCCGTGGTTCAACCCGAGACCTGGGCAACAGCGCCACCACAGGCCCGGTAGCCGAGAGAGGACACCCAATCACACCACAATATCACCCGTGGTTCAACCCGAGACCTGGGCAACAGCGCCACCACAGGCCCAGGGGAACTATACACCAGGCAACAACATGGCAGAGCAGAGTGCATATTAAACAGAATTGTATAATCTGAGCCATACTATTGCTTGGGCTGCCCCTAAATTTACAGCATAGCGACCCCATTTTTGGGGGTCCCGCTACATGAATAATATAACAAATACGAATGTAACACAATTTTGTATATCCAATAATTTTTTGGGGTAATATATAAAAAAGCCTATTTCGGTTTCGGTTTCGGTTTTCGGGATCAATCAAGATTTATTTTCGATATCGGTTTTGCCACCAAAAAACCCATTCGGTGCATCCCTAGTTAAAAGTGCCCTGCTAGCGGCCGAAAATCACGGCAAAAACTATGATAAAGCGCCGCAAAAAATTGCGTCACTTTACTGCCAACGCTCGCGATGCCCCAGTGTGAAAGTACCCTAAGAATGAGCTTGGGCGTGTTATTTGGATAGATGGATATATATCTTGTCCCCCATGTTGGAGACAACCCTGGCTGGTGGTTGTATGGGTCTGGGGGGATTTAATTTAATTTGGAAGCCCCCAGATCCCCCCCCCTATGTGAATGAGTATTGCGGAGGAGCAGTGGGCATCGTGATTGATGATGGATCTACACAGGAGGACTTTATTTTTTATACAAAGGACTTATAAAAAAAAATAAAAAATTGTGTTGTATCTTTACTCACTTTGTACACTTTTTTGGTGAATGGGTAAGCCATACTCATTCACATGGGGGGGGGGGCGCCTACAGACACCAAAACTACCACCCAGGGTTGCTGGGAACAGGACTCAAGCAATGAAAAGGTGTAACATTGGGGGTTATTTACTAAAGGCAAATCCACTTTGCACTACAAGTGCAAACTACAAGTGCAAAGTGCACTTGAAATTGCACTAAAGTGCACTTGGAAGTGCAGTCGCTGTAGATAGGAGGGGGACATGCAAGGAAAAAAAAAACAACATAATTTTAGCTTGCACATGATTGGATGATAAAATCAGCAGAGCTTCCCCTCATTTCAGCTCTACCCCTCAGATTTACAGCGACTGCACTTCCAAGTGCACTTCAGTGAAATTTCAAGTGCACTACTTTGCACTTGTAGTGCAAAGTGGATTTGCCTTTAGTAAAATAGCCCCCATTGTCACCAAAAAGAGGTAAAAGAGGAAAGCAAGTGAAAGCAGGAGTAAAGTCCCCAGACCACATTACAACCTTTTTGAATATGAAATCCATGTCTGCCAGGTTTTATCAAATCTGAACTTTGTGTTAAGGGAACACAAACGTTTGTCATTGATAATTATCCTGTTAAAAAACAAAAAAAAATCGTAATCAAACGATATTACTGACCTTGCCACGGCGATTCTAGCTGACAGGATGATAAAACATATCAGTTTTTGTAGGTGTTTAGACGTTTTGATATCCAATTTTTGGAACAAGGCTATTTTGAGAGTTCTGGGAGCATTTATTTTGGTTAACGTGTGCATTAGGGTGAAGGTTCTAATCCAGAATCTGGTCATTTTGGGGCATTGCCACCAAATATGGAACATAGTTCCTGGTTGATCACAGCACCTAATAACAGCAAGGGGAGGCTTGTGGACACATTTTAGCAATTCTGGTAGGGAACATATACCACCTTTAATAATGTTTAATAATTGGATTGTACCAAGGCGGTGTTCATGAACATTTTTGCTAATTTTTTGGCCACAGTCTTCCATTTCTCTCTTTAAATATTTTATTATATTATATTTTTGTAGGATACAACAAATTACAATAATATTCATCGTAATAAACAAGTTTCAAGCATAAAATTAAACATAAACAGGAGAGCTTCTCAGGAAAATTTAAGTTAATCGATTATAGTATTGATTTTTAAAAATTCTACTACATAAAACAAAATATCAGAAATTTTACATATTAGAGTATTTCTAAATAGCGTAAAGTAAAATAAGACATTCAGAGTAATAAATTAAGTGAATAATAAACATTGAGTAAATCAGCCAAAATAGAATATGAAAGTTATGAACCATATATAAAACGAGAAAAGATAGGGGGTTGAGATAGAATAGTATTTTAGAATTTGATGGAGTTAAAGGGTATATCAGTCCTTAATCAGGGCCTGGGTCCGGCTGTGTGGCCTGGCGTATCCTGAAAGAGTAAATTAATAATTTTCCTACCCCTATCTCGTATTCTAACTTTTGTGGGGAGGGGGGGAGGGAAAAGAAAAGGGAGAGTTGTAAGGAGAGGGGAAAAAGGAAGCAGCATTCAGAGAATTATATTATATATTTTAAGTTTATATCAATGATATATTTGTATCTGGTGGAAGATAGTGGTCAATCCATGGTTGCCATACAGATTCAAATTTATGGATTCTGTCCAAGTTAATTGCTTCAGTTTTAGCATGTACCATGGCTTGCGTCACTCTCTGTTTAACAGTTTGTATGCAGAGGGAATTGGTTTTCCATGCTTTGGCTATGGATTGTTTAGCCGCTGTTGTAACAAATAAGGATAGTTTGAATTGGCGAAGGGTCAAGCATTGGGGTTTGTAGTTTAATAAAGCAATCTTTGGGTCAGGCAGTAAGGTTGTTTTAAAAATTGTTGAGAGAATTTTAAAAACTTCCTTCCAGAATGAGTTAGCTATAGGACACTGCCACCATGTGTGTATGTATGTGCCTTGGTCTGTACAGCCTCTAAAACAATTGGCAGGGTATTGATGGTTACATTTAGATAGACGGGAAGGTACTAAGTACCATCTAGTAAGGACTTTGTAATTAGTCTCAAGAGCTACAATGTTGGGGCTGGCTGATTTAGTTGCTTGCCATATTTGGGCCCAGTCGTGTTCATCTAGTTGGAGGTGAAGGTCATTTTTCCATTTTTCTATGTATGACGGAAGAGAGGAAGTTGTATGAGAAGTCAATTGGGCATAAAGATCTGAGATTAACCCCTTCCTGTGTGGATTTGATTTACAACTTTGCTAAAAAATTGGGAATTTGTGAGGTGTAGTGTCTGTAGGTTCGTAGGAGGACAGATTTTTTTTTATTTGTAGGTACCTGAAGGATTCTGTTTGTGGTATATTGTATTGTTCGCAAAAAGTCGAAAAAGGTAATATTTTTGAAGCTTGGAAAAATTGGTGGTTCCTCAGGAGACCTGCAGTGGTCCAAGCCGAGAACGATTTAGGGAATGACCAGGCCGGATAGAAGGAAGGGTTATGAAGGAAGGAGAGAAGAGGGTTTAGTTTAGATTGCAGACCAAAACGAGTTTTTAATCTATCCCATAAGGAAAGGCCATGTTTAGTATAAGGATTTGTGATTGATTTCCGTTGGGCTGGGGAGAGCCAGAGGAGATTGGCGGTGGAGAGGGGATCACAGTCTACCGATTCTAATACAACCCATAGTGGTATTTTTTTAGTAGCATGATATTTCGTTAACTGAGCTAATTGTGCCGCATAAAAATATTTTGTAAAATCAGGTACTCCAAGGCCACCTTTAATTTTAGGTGTATATAGTGTATGTTTAGGAAGGCGAGGTCTGAGTTTATTCCAGATATATTGGTTGGTCCTGCGTTGGAGGATACGCAGGAAGTGTGAAGGGACTGAAATGGGGAGTACTCTAAATAGGTATAGGATTTTAGGGAGAATAGACATTTTTATGACAGTGATACGACCTAACCAAGCTAGAGGTATGGATGACCATGTGGAAAGTAATTTGGATAATTGTGTTAACATCGGTGGATAATTGAACTTATAAAGATCACTTGGGTTAGCTGTGAAATTAATACCTAGGTAAGTAATGTGAGACATTGACCAAGTGAAAGGAAGCGAACATTGTAATTGTGATTGAAGTTCAGGAGATAATGATATATTCAATGTTTTAGATTTTTGTATATTAACTGCTAGACCAGAAATATGTCCGAATTCGTTGAGGGTTTTAAGGAGAATTGGTGCTGATATCAAGGGATTACTGAGAAAAATTAGGACATCATCTGCAAATAAACAGATTTTGTGATGATAGCCACCTAGTTCTAGTCCCTTGATATCAGTGTTGGATCGGATGAGTTGGGCCAGGGGTTCTATCGCTAAAGCGAAGAGAAGTGGGGATAGGGGACATCCCTGACGAGTTCCTCTCTCAATATCAAAAGAATTTGAGCGGAATCCAGAATAAGATATAAAGGCTTTAGGATCTTGATATAGAGCGGATATCCATCTCATGAAGTGGGTACCGAATCCCCATTTATGTAGAATTGAGTTTAGATAGGGCCAAGATAAGGAGTCAAATGCCTTTCTTATATCCAGTGAGAGGAAACAGGTAGGGATGTTCCTGGTACGAGCTGTGTGGGCCAAAATCGCCACCCGAAGTATGTTCTCTCCCACTTGTCTACAAGGAATAAATCCTGTTTGGTCTCGGTGTATTAGAGTACCTATTATAGGGTTGAGTCTATTTGAGAGAAGTTTAGCTAATAATTTTATATCAATGTTAAGTATTGATATAGGTCTGTAGTTAGACCAAGATGTATCATCCGTATTTGGTTTTGGTATCATAAAAATGGAGGCCAGGAGGGATTCTGGACGGAATGAGTGGTCAGTGAGAAGGGAATTAAAGGCATCAACCATGAGGGGTGATAGTAGGTTAGCAAATTTTTTATAATATGTGGCTGAAAAACCATCAATACCTGGGCGTTTACGTGGTGTAAGGGACTTGATCGCATTTTGTATTTCTAAAACTGTGATCGGTTTGTCTAGGTTTTCTTGTTGTGAGATGGAGAGTGATGGTAAAGTGATTGTAGATAGGAGATTATTTAGTCTATTTTGGTCAAAATGATGAGGATCTTTATATAGTTCTGACAATCTTTTTTGAAATTCTTGTAGTATTTTAAGTGGGTTACTAGTGAAGTTATCTTTGGTTAATTTTAGTCTTATTGGTTTTGGAGTATAAACTTTCTTTCTTAGAGCAAGTGCTAAGAAAGTGTCAGGTTTATTAGCCTTCATATAAAAGGTGTGCTTGCATTTTCGGAGAATCTTTTCCGCTGATTCCGTCAAAAGTAAATCTAGTTCCAAACGTGCTTTATCATATTGTATTTTTGTAGATGGATTTGGATCAGTTTGAAATTTCTCCGAAGCATCATAGAAAGCTTTTTCTAACTCATTGTGAAGCTGCCGTTTTTGCTTATGATAGTGAGATGCCTGGCTTATACAGACACCTCTGATACAAGGTTTAAGGGCTTCCCAGTAAGTTAAAGGATTTGTATCAGTAATTTTATTATTTGCAATATAATCTGTGATAGCTTTCTCAATGACCTTTCCATATGAAGGCTGTGCTAATAAACCATCATTTATATACCAAGTTTTATGATTCGGTCGTGGTATAAGTGAGGAAAGTGTTGTCAGAACTATGTTATGGTCAGACCATGTACACGGTATAATGTTTGAGTCTAAGATATAAGCTGAGATGTTGATATTAATGAGAAGATGGTCAATGCGGGAAAATTGTTTATGTGGATGGGAATAATGGGTATATTGTCGTCTAGCTGGATGTTGCTCCCTCCATGTGTCTATTAAAGAATATTGATTAAGAAGTTGCTGGTATGAGCAGCGTTGGGTTTGTATCGTGGTCGGAGATTTATCTAAAAATGGATATATTACCTGATTAGAATCTCCACCAAGTACAGTATAAGTGCACCTCGTTTATGATTTTCTATAACAGAGAATAAGTGAGATAAGAAGGACAATGGGTTTTTATTTGGGGCATAGTATGAAACTATGGTGACTTCGGTGTCTTGTAAAAGGCCAGTCAATATTATGTAGCGACCTTCAGGGTCTTTAAGTTCAGTTTGTAGTGTAAATGATGCTGTATGGTGAAACGCGACTAGGACACCTCTTTATTTGGTAGCTGCTGATGCGGTATAAACTTGAGGGAATTTACGGCTAAAGAATTTAGGACAAGAATGGGAGGCAAAATGCGTCTCTTGAAGGCAGACCACACGTGCCTTTAGTTTAGAAAAGGAACAAAATGCTTTTGTTCTTTTAGGTGGTGAATTTAGACCCTGTACATTCAGCGTTATTATATTTAGAGGTGCCATTATATGTGAATAGGAAAGGGAGGAGCATTAAGAATTAACTATAGCAATGTTTCTCTGGAGGATATTGTAATAGGGACTATGTTTGGAGGTATGGGGGAAAGAAAAAGGGGAGAAAAAAGGGCCTGAAAAAACAAGATCCGTTAATGGGTTAGTTATTACTCTGTAAATAGTATATAAACAATAAATCAAGAAGCTTTCTTTTGTGTTCAAAAAAAAAAATTTAAAAAGAGCAATTAGCTCCCAAAAGGAGCAAGTATCCAAAGATTGGTATAAAATACCGATCTATGGGTACTCTGTATCCAAAGAGTGTCCAAACTATTTGGCGGGCACTCGAGGATATGTTGGAGACGCAGTGGCTATCTCCGGGACTACAAATACCATCAAGAAAAAATGCAATAAGAATATAAACTCCAAGTCTAAGCCGACGAATAGTGTATTTTAAATCGGTAACTATGTATATCAAAATTCAACAGAGTTACAGTCATACCAGAATTTGAGACAAAATCAACATTCTAGATATGGTAAAGATGCTGAAAATAAGTTTATATCATAGGAAATAGAGCGGGGATAAACCACTCTACTTTCTATTATGAGATGTATTGCATTTTAAAGGCTAGTTAGAGTATGAATAAAAATAGTAAATTAAATAGAAGAAATACAAATAAAGGTGAATAAACTACATTAGTTCAATATTATGTCTACGCCATAGAGATCTAGATCTTCTAGAGCCTAAATGAAAAAATAAGCTAAGATATATCGTTTTATAGAAATATAAACAAAATGAGTACAGTAATATGTATGAAAGGATAAATATAAGCTTAAAAATAAAACTAAAAATAAATAAATATAGACCAGTAAGGTCTACTATATTTTGGGGTGTACATTGCAAGACAGTATTATTTGTATTTATACCGCCTTGTGAGCATGCCACCTATTATAGCATATAAGTATGTGAATACATATTTTGATTCAATATTATGCTAAAAAACATTTCTTTTGTTTAGTGTATATAGAGTTGCTTATGTTAAACTTTTTAATTGTGGATCAGAATCAATAGTTAAAAATAAATAATAATTAGTTATTAATTCATACCACAGGAGAAGAGGATAAACCATTATTTTCCTCATGAAGAAATAAAAAAAGGGGGGAAAATGGCGTGTTATTCTTATAAATAAAAGTATAATATTAACTAAGTTCCTGCAATAGTCATATTTCATCTAAGCAAGATTGGGATCTTAATAATATGGTGAAAAGATGAAATATAAAAACAGAGTAAAGCAACAATATCAGTTTTGACTCATAACATTAATCTAAGTATTCTATATATATACTGTATCATCTAAGGGGTGTGTTTTCTAGGATCAGTATAATATATGTGTTAATAAGTATTGGCCTATATATTGAATCAAATCACTTCATGTCATTAGTGCAGTGTCTGGAATAGGTGAAGCAAAACGACTTCTCTTATGGGTACTAGAAGAGGCAGGTTGATCTGAAATGTCTTGTTCGCATTGTGAGGGGGAACCAGAGTGTGTCCGCCTTTTTGGTTCCTTCTGTTGTGGTTTCTGGAGTTGACAGGCGAAGATCTATAATAGTAGAAAGCAAATCATCTGCAGATTTACAGATATAGGTAGTTCCTTTGTATGTAAAGCGGATGGCAAAGGGGAAAGTCCAGCGGTATGTGATGTGATTATATTGGAGGACCTGTAGATGGGGTTTCATTTCCTTCCTTTTCATCAGTGTCTGTTAAGAGAGGTCTTGGTATATTTGGTATTGATGACCTTGGAATGATAGTGAGCCTTTGTTGCGAGCTGCTTCTCAAGCCTCGTACACACGAACGAGTTTCTCGGCAAAAACCAGCAAGAAACTTGTCAAGAAAAGCGACAAGTATCTCGATGAGAAAATAGAGATCCTGCTCTCTATTTTCTCGTCGAGATTCTCGTCGGCATGTTTCTCGACGAGAAATGTGAGTGTGTGTACACTTACCTGTCCTCCCGGAAGCCCGCGCATGTTCGAAATGAATTCGACGCATGCGCGGTAGCTTCCTAGGCATACGTAGGGTATACCAAGATGGCGGCGACGGCATCGAATGTGACGAGCGCATGCTCGTCGTAGTCGATGACGTCACCGCGTACGCTCCATTCAAAGAACCGCGGGTTCTTTGAATCGAGCGTCTGTACACTCGGCCGGGACAAGTTTCTTGTCCAAGAATCTCGTTGAAAAAAACGACATGTTTTTTTCAACGAGAATCTCGGCCGTGTGTACGAGGCCTAATAGTTGTTCCTTTGTACGGAAATAATGAAATTTAATTATTATATCCCTGGGAGGACCCTTGTGTTTTTTTGGTGTTAATGATCTGTGAATTCTGTCCATTTCAAGTCTTTCCAGTGGGATAGAGGGTGCCAGTTCTTGAAATAATGCTGTGGCTGTAGAATGGAGATCCTCTATACTCTCAGGGAGTTCTCTGATGCGGAGATTAGATCTCCTATTCCTGTTCTCAAAATCTTCAAGTCTATTTTGGAGGAAATAATAATCTTCTTTAAGGCAGTCTAATTCATCAGCATAGTTAGAGATTGCAGTATCAAGTTCATCTGTTCTCTGTTCTAGAACTGAGGTGCGTCTACCCACCTCACAAATTTCTCTAGTCAGCTTTTCTGTAATGCTATCAGATGTATTCTGAAGAGCTTTATGTAGGACCTTTTCAAATTGATTAATTAAGTCAATATTAGGTGATGTTTGTTGTAGGGAGTTTGTAAATATCCCTATGTCATATTCTGTCTCTGAGTGCTGTGAGGAGGCTAGAGACTGCAGCTGCTTCTGTGAGAGGATTTGTGAGGGAAGTGGCACAGCCATTTTAGATGTAGATTTAGTCAGCGCTTCATGTGCTTTCCCTGCCTTAGGTTTAGTTTTCCTCCCGTTATACATCATTTCAAAAGGTGCCCAAGAGTATTAGTAGTATACCTGTCACCAATTTATGTATATTACCAGCTTAGACCCGGATTATTGGCCGTTTGTGTCCCGGTCGGTGCGGAGTGCTCAGGCAGACATGACTACCTCAGGCGGCTTCGCGCATGCGTCTCTCCAGTCTTCCATTTCTCTAGGTCATAGGTAGATCCTAAGTCTTGTTCCCATTAGGTCAAATAAGTAAGCTTGCATGTTGAAGTTATAAGTAGCTCATGGAGAGTAGATACATTTCCCTTTTATGTCTTTACAGAAAAACTTAAATGAAGTAAAAGGTGTGCGGGCAGGTGGTATTTCAATTTGGCCGCCAAGAAGGACATAACCTAACAATAGCAAAACATTTCAGTGGGGGGCATTTTCAGTGTGGTTGAAGACCCGGAGGGAATGCCGGATTGGGGAGTTTAGGAGCAAGCGTTTCCCAGAAATGATTGGGACCAGATGCGTGTTTTTTGCGGCATGATATAGATAAAATGAGAGATCGGAGACCCACAGCTTGCCACTACTTTTAGGTGTATACAATGTAGATTTGAATCTGGATGGTTTATTGTTCCAGATGAAGCAAAGGATTTTGGATTGCATTAGTAGAAGAACCCTTCCAGAAGGTTACATCCTAAAAGAAAATAGTATTCTAAGAAGTAGATTCATTTTAATAGAATGTATCCTGCCAACCCAAGACCGGGGAACGATAGACCATTTTTGAAGGCCAGCGACTAGCTGTCTAAAAATAGGCAGGTCATTTTCTTTATAAAGAAAGCCTACCGATGGGGTGATATGGATCTAGCTTTGGAATCAACTTTGAGGCCCATTGAAAATCAAAATTAGATTTAAGCATAGAGAAGGGCAGATTTACATTCAAAGCGATAGATTTATTCATGGTCAGCTTTAGACCCGAGGCCTTAGAGAAGGCATATGAAAAAAGGAGATGAAATAAGAAGTTTCAAAGGAATTAATCAGGGAGCAACTGCTGGGTTAAACTACAGTTATTTTATTTAACATCCACATATGAAATTCTTTAGTAAATATTGAAAAAATACACACGTATCTCCAAAACACCATTAAAATAGACACTAGTCTGGATAAGGACACAGGTGGCCACCACAACTTTTCGTACCACATTCACCGCCTCCTGCAGGAGTGTTGCATGCATCTAAATACCCAAACCCACTTATATTGTAGATGGTTCCACTGATTAGGGATATGCATGTAGAGTGGACTGGGGTATAAATGTCCGTACGGATATTGATGCTACAGTTCACTGAAGCACTAGACACATGTGGCAATGTTTAGTCAATCCAAAACGGTGATATAAAGCAACAGAGGAGGCCGTATTGCTGTAAACTGTTTGTAATGGAATCACCCCACAGATATAAAGACCAAAAGAGCGAGGTGCGGGATCTGCGTGGAAGGAGCCTAGTGACAGTTATAATAAACATGCAAAGTCACATAAGTATACATCCCATCAGAATTGATCGGGGAAAATACATCTCACCACACGTCGTTCTGTTCCGTCACTCTCGCTTCATTTGGCTGTCCATATATCACAAAACCGGCACTCATGCGGGCACTGGCAAAGTCCAAGCAATTCCTTCAGTAGGAGTACAGCGTGTAGCTGTCAGATGTGTCCAGTTCAAACATGGACAAGCGGGCTGGGTTCCGGGTGATAGACCGTTCCTCTGAGTCCAGGGCGGTCAGTGTATAGCAAAAGTTAGCGTATCGCTTAGCGTCCTCACAGTGCTAGCCAAGGACTATGCAGTGGGTAGGCGTAGATGAAAACAGATGGAGTATTAGGTTGATTTAGACAAAGTCCAATTTATCCATTGGGTGGATGGTCAATCCCGGTCTATCACCCGGAACCCAGCCTGCTTGTCCATGTTTGAACCGGACACATCTGACACCTACACGCTGTACTCCTACTCATATGCTATATTAATCTAGAGGAACTCACCAAGTTGGTCATTGCCTTAACAGCATACCACTAAGGTAACGGGATTTCCATTGGGTAAGTGTGACACCTGCCGGCTTGCATCTGTTCCTCATGCCCTGACTACTGTGGATGAGCCTTGTATACCTTCCATGCGATTTTTTACACTTAGAGAAGGCATGTAGTACTTTGAGTAGGGACAGGAGTATTGCATGAGGGGACAATATAAACAGTAGGACATCATCCGCAAAAAAAAAAAAATCGCATTTGTGTTCCTGAAGTCCGTATTGGACTCCTTTGATAGGATTAGAACGTATGACCAAAGTGAATAAAAAAGGTGACAACGGAAACCCGTCTAGTCCCCCTTTGGATGTTTACGATCGGAGATTTATAGCCTCTAATATATACTTGCATGGTAAAAGAGTGATACAGCGCTTGCAATGTATTTATAAGACGAGTTAGAAATGCCATTGACTCCAAGACACACAATAGATAGCTTATCCTGGGACTATTAAAAGCCTTGTGCAAGTGTAATGAGAGAAGCATGGCTTCTCTATCAAGAGGAGAATCCTACCATGTCTGGAGGGATGAGATGATGTTTAGCGTCTATGAAAGAAATTCTGATTGGTCTTTATGAATACCCAGGGTATTTTTTTAAGAGGCACAGGGGTCTTTTGAAAATGTATTTTTGACACAAGTTTTTAGAAAATGTGGAAAGAAAATGAAAAATGCCTTTTTTTTTTTACTTCTCCAATCTAATATGGAGATACCGCAAGTGTGAGACTTTCAATGTTTGGACTGATTATGTACCAGACACTGTATCTTAGTTATAACAAAAGTCAACCAACATTGAATCAAAAACAGTGTACTGTAAGGCATGCCTCCGTATGGTGGTCAGTTCCCATTCCTATAAACCAAGCAAGCCTAGCCTACTGGTACATGGCTCCCCCCCTCAGGAATGCCATGTTCACTGACCAGTTATAACAGGAAGCTGACTAAAGGGTGAACAAGAGAGTTCATGTTGTTCTAGAAGTGCAGTTGCCCACTGAGGATGACTGGGATTGGTGCTTCGCAAGAACTTAGTCAGTGGGCTGTGCAAATGGGTTTGTTCAGGCAGCAGATAGAGGCGTGGATCTTCTTTTTTTTTTGCCTTCTTCTGGAAGAACTGTGGGTATAGGATGCTGTATGTGGTAATTCTTTTTATTTCCGCTATTTTTTTTTCTGTTGCTTGAGCTGGATGAACTTGTGTCTTTTTCAACCTGACTATGTAACAAGGTATAGGTTTAGGCAACAGGCAGAAACCTGGTCAATAAACAGACCAGGGTGAGTACATAGAACATGGAAGAATGGCAGCAGAAAAAAAAAAGAAGACCAAGTGGTCCATTAAGTCTGCTATTTTTTTTCTTAAAATTATACATTTTTGTTTTTTCTATTTGTTAACTTTTTTGCCCGAGTATAGATTTATGTTTGTCCTTAGCATGTTTAAATCCAGTTATTGTTGACTGACTTACTACCTCTGCTGGAAGTCTATCCCAAGCAACAACTACTCTTTCAAAAAAATACTTTCTAAGATTATTTTTGACCCAGGTAAACTGTCCCCAGACTCCTTCTGCTCCTACTTAGTCTCTCTGCTGCCAGTCAGCAAGAAATTGCAAGAGAATAGTGAAGGTAGGGCTTTGGTATGAGGTCTGAGCCCTGTTCTGATAAAGTAAGGGGGCTTAGTACCAAGTCAGAGATAATGTCCTATGAGCACACTGTAAGCTTACATGTGGGGGACTTACAGAGTGAATGCTTTAACCTCTCTGGCTGTATGATTCTGTCTGGAATTATGTACCAAAAGCGGTACAATTATTTTGCATGGAAATTTGGTGTTATGTATTGTAGGCCTGCAATTCTTAGTAATTACCGTATTTATCGGCGTAAAACACGCGCCGGCGTATAACACGCACCCCAAGTTTAGGAGGGAATTTTAGGGAAAAAACTTTTAGGAGGGAAGTTTAAGGAAAAAAAAACTTACATTTAAATGCAGCCTTACCAGTGTTCATTGCAGCCTTGTCAGTGCAGCCATGCCAGCAGTGTCCATTGCAGCCTTGCCCCAGTGTCCAATGCAGCCTTTTCAGTGCAGCCTTGCCAGCAGTGTCCATTGCAGCCTTGCCAGCAGTGTCCATTGCAGCCTTGCCCCAGTGTCCAGTGCAGCCTTGCCCCAGTGTCCAGTGCAGCCTTGCCCCCAGTTTTCATTGCAGCCTTACCCGAATTTCAAAATTGGCGCCACCGAGATCGCCGCTGAGACTGGGCGGAGCGGGCGAACGCCGCCGAGAACGCAGGGACTGGGCGGAGCCGAGATACACATAGCCGAGTGTACTCGGTTCTAGTCGGCTCTTCTCGGCTCCGCTCACAGTCACGCCGAGTCCCGCCCTATGATGGACATAACACAGGTCCAATGGCGGGACTGGGCGTGACTGTGGGCGGAGCCGAGAAAAGCAGAGTACACTCGGCTATGTGTATCTCGGCGGCAATCGCTGCGCTCCGCTCAGTCAGCGGAGATCGCCGGGATCTGTGAGTATCGGCGTATAACACGCACCCACGATTTTCCCCTGATTTTAAAGTGGTTGTAAACCCACTTTTTCAACTTGCACCTACAGGTAAGCCTAGATTAAGGCTTACCTGTAGGTGTAAGAAATATCTCCTAAACCTACACGGTTTAGGAGATATTTACTAAAATGACAGGCGCCGCTGTCTACGGCGCATGCGCGCCGTAGACAACGGCGCATTCATGGGGTTAATCCCATTCACAAACTCGGCTACTTCCCAGCAATCGCTGGGCGTAGCCGAGTGGGACGCCTCCCGCGCGCATGCGCAGAGTGACGTCTCCGCCGCTCCGGTCAATCACAGCGCCGGAGCGGCGCTGTGATTGGCTGGTGCGGCGATACCCGGAAGTAACATTCCGGCTATCGCCGCAGTGATGTCTGCGGCTGGACAGAGGGACGCGGACGGCCTCGGGGGCCCCGATCTAAGGTAAGTGGTACATAATGAGCTATTATGCTAGTCATAATAGCTCATTATGCCTTTCTTTTACAGGTTGTCAAAAAAAAAAAGTGGGTTTACAACCACTTTAAGGGGAAAACAGTGCGTGTTATACGCCGATAAATACGGTACTTACTTAAACCTGACCAAACAAGACTCTAGTAGACATCCCAGATGTGATCAATTTGAAACACAAAATCATGAATTATAATCTAATAAATAATATAATTTTATTCAATAATGTAATAAAAAATTATGAAATTTGTCAAACAAAGAACATTCAATAAACATCCTGAGTGTGATAAATTTTAAAGCAGGGAATTGGACAAAGTCCGACGTCACAATCTGGACAATGGAACCTTGTTTATTTTCGGACTTTCTTTCCATTGCCATCTCTCTTTGAACAGCAAACCATGCACATCCTGGTAGGTGCTGCCTTTTTTGCGGTTGGCGGTATTTGGTCCATAAAAAATGACCAGTCAGGCGTTCTGGGTTGACAATGCCAGCAGCACGTCGTAAAGGTCTGTTAGCAGCTACTGATGGCGTCTGATGGTTGACAAAAATCTGCTCAGGCACCTTCCAGATAAACTCAGAATGAACAAGAGGCATGTCACTCTTTTCTCTGTACAGGATATATGCATCCCAAAGGCATTGTTCCAGAAGATGCCTGAAAATCTTCTTATAATATTTTTTTTGCTGTTTGCGCATAGCCGGGTAAAATGTAATTGCCTGATCGGCTATGTCGACACCTCCCATTGTTTTATTATAGTCTATAACGACTTGCATTGCCATCATCTTACCCTTCTGAAAGGCAACCATTTCTCCGGTTTTGAGTTTTTTCTTGGCAAACATAGATGGCATGTCACGTCGGTTAGGCCTAACAATACCATACCCATCAGTCTTGTTTTGTAGCAAAACCTCATACAGTTCCGGAGACGTGTAGAAGTTGTCCGTGGTCACACAATATCCTTGGTTCAGCAATGGCTCCAGCAGTGTAAGGACAGATGATGTGGCCATCCCATAACCGCTGTACCTGGGGTTGAACTTCGTGCCTTTACCGGTGTAAATGACCGAATTCCAGATGTACCCAGTGGATGACTCGCAGAGCATGTAGAATTTGATGCCAAACCGCGCTCTTTTGGATGCAATAAATTGTATCAAGCTTAGGCGTCCCTTGTAGGCCATCAAACTTTCATCCACGCTGACGTCCCTTTCTGGCACGTAGGTCCGCTGGAAATTGGTCACAATCATTTGGCATACCTCCCAGATTTTTTTTCGTTTGGGCGCAGGATGCGTTGCCTCATCAAATTCTTCATTGTTCGTGAAGTGGAAATACTTCCGGTATTCTGACATCACGGTGCCAAAAAATGGAGTGGCCAGTAACTTATTGGTGGTCCAGTACCATTTCTGGAGCGGTTTCCGCACCACCCCCTGAAGAATGATGAGTCCCAGAAACTGCCAGATGTCCTCTTTAGTCACCGGTTCCCACTTTCTGCTTCTGGAAAACCTGGCATGCAGCGTAGCGGATTGCTTATCTTGGTAGCGATTGGTCTCTGTGACAATTTTTTCAATTACCTCTTCAGTGAGGAATAATTGCAGGTATGCCAGAGGGTTGTCACGCTCAACATCTACCTTCATCCCAGGTGATCCAGTGAATGGGAATCTTGGGGACGCTACCTGGTTCATATCGCAGTCTATAGGGCACCAAGTGCGCACATCGCTGAGGTCAGGTGCAGGATCATCGCTGTTGTCACTTGCCAGATCAGTGTCAGTGTCAGACGACTAATCTCCCCACGACTCACTATCGCTTAGTTCTGCGAGCAACTCCATGTCGCTGCTGCTGTCACTCAACTGGTCCAAAAGCGCCCTTGTAGTAAAGTGGCGCTTTTTTTGATGCCATGTTATAAATATTTTTATGGGCCAAATGACAGTAAAATGGCAGGCAAGGGGCACTGTACAGTGATCAAGTGTCAGATCAGAGATGATACAGTGCAATCCACTCAGATTACAATGTATCACCTCTTTTTATGTGTGTTTGTGTGTTTCACTTTTAGAATTTTGAAATTCCCGCCCAGTTCCGCTCCCATGCACCACTGCTGCTCGCAGGGAACGGAACCAGGAAGTCAGATGGGGTCTGCACTCTCGCTGGTGATCACACATCATCGCTGGATCGCCAGGAGAAGGTAAGGGGACTCCGCTGGCAGCTCTGCAATGTTACCCCGATCGTGACTCGGGGTTACCGATCCTAGCAGAAAAAAACAACCCCGAGTCACGCTCTGGAATACCGCCAGGGAGGTTAAAACTCTTTGTGCTTCACCTCTAGCAATTGTGACCTTTTCTATGTTCAATTTAAAGCTGAACCCCAAGTAAACAGCTTTATTTTTGAGTTGAGTTGAGTTGAGTTGAGAGGTATCTTGATATAGCGCGGTCTTACCCCGAAGGGTGCCGACGCGCTTACAAACACATACACATACACATACGCATCCTAGGGCCAATTTATAGACAGGATCTGATTAACCTACCAGCATGTCTTTGGAGTTTTTCCAGTGTTTATTGAAGTTTATGCAGTTTAATGTATCAAAATACTCTGAAAATAAAGCATATAACAAATAAACAATTGGACATAAAAAATAAAAATAAAAAATCATAGAATAATTTTCTTTAACAAACTGTAATCTAAATTTTTGACTCAAAGTAGCTACCTTTTGTAGAAATAACAGCCGAACACCCTGTGGCATTCGTGCTACAATGGAAATCAAACACTGTTGCAGAAGTTCTCCCAAACATGTTGCACATGTAGGTTGCTTTGTTTTTATCTTTCTGTCCAGTTCATCCCAAACAAGCTCAATGGGGTTTACATAGTTACATACCGTATTTATCGGCGTATAACACGCACCCCAAGTTTAGGAGGGAATTTTAAGGAAAAAAACTTTTAGGAAGGAAATTCAAGGAAAAAAAACTTACATTTAAATGCAGCATGCAGCCTTGCCCAGTGTCCATCTGCAGCCTTGCCCAGTGTCCATCTGCAGCCTTGCCCAGTGTCCATCTGTCCATCTGCAGCCTTACCCAGTGTCCATCTGTCCATCTGCAGCCTTGCCCAGTGTTCATCTGTCCCTGTGCCTTTGCAGCCTTGTCAGTCTCGGCGATTTTAAAAATTGGCGCCAATTTCTGTGTGGAGAGGAGCGAGCGGGGCTGAGTGTACTTCGGCTAGACTCGGCTCCTCTCGCAGTCCCGCCCATCTCCACTGACTGCGCCGCTGACATAGAGAAAGCCGAGTGTACTTCGGCTAGACTCGGCTCTGCTCACAGTCAGGGGCAGGACTGCGAGAGGAGCCGAGACTAGCCGAAGTACACTCGGCTTTCTCTATGTCAGCGGCACAGTCAGAGATGGGCGGGACTGCGAGAGGAACCGAGTAAAGCCGAGTGTACTTCGGCTTCGGCTCCGTTCGCTCCTCTCGCTCGTTTCAGCAGGGGAATCGGCGGAGTATCGGCGTATAACACGCACCCACGATTTTCCCACGATTTCCCGCCGATAAATACGGTAGTTCAGGTTGAAAAAAAGTCACAAGTCCATCCAGTTCAACCGTAAAAAAAAAAAAAAAAAAAAATCATATGTAGCGGGGTATTCCCCTTTAATACAGAGAGACTACATCTCCCAGTACATCTTGCAGCACCCAGGGTGCATTGCTCCGGAACAGAGACTGCTGGAGCAGACTTTATAAAGGGGAGGTGGAGTTTGTTCTGCCTCTTTTGGACACCCCCTCTCCTAGCAAGAGGATCTCTGTGCTGAACTGCTGTATGCACAAAGCCTGAAGCCTGGGCCTTGTGCTCTTTTCCAAAGAGCCCCTCTGCCAGCCTAGCAGAGCCTTAGAGACATCTTCTCCTCCTTGCTGCAGTACACCAAAAGGATTGAAGACTTGGATGTCGGTGGATTCCTGTTCCCAGACGAATCGGCGGAGGAAACGGACTTGGACTTGTCCGGGTGGTGAGAGCTGTTTAAAGACAGATACTTTATCTTTACTATTCGTTGGGATTACAAAGTTGTTCTTGAAGTGCACCACCGAAAGATTGCTAGCGAATATTTTTTCACTGAACTTCCATTTAGATCAGTCAGGCCTGACTGCATAGGTAGACATTGCTGGGTGTTAGTCTACCCATGAGGGGAAGTAGCTGTAAAAGGGCAGCGCTAGAGTTGCATAGCAATACTTTATTATTCTGATTACTCTGTTTATCTTTATTACTGTTTATTGCAGGGATCTGCAACTTGTTATACTGTTGTTTATTACTTGCCCATTAGCCTCAGTAAAATATCTGGGTCAAGTACATTGGTGTCAGTTTCACTTACTTTAATAGAAGTTTTAAAGTATATCACTGTGTGTGTTTGCCATAGGACTGCATCACCTAGAGTTGCGGTCACGCGGTCCTATCTCCCCTTACTAGCTGTGCCACGGGAGGGTAGAGCCGATTGCCAGGGGTTGACAGCGGTGCACTACAGGGCCCAAAACAAAACCAGCGGCTCTCTTAACTGGGGGTAGCGCTACACGTGGGGGCTCGAGTCCGGGATCCTTGTACGTTGCACGCTGCAATCAAGCCGGTCAGAAGTACCAGCATGGACCCGCTAGCAATGTCACAGTGGTGCGCAGCGATTGGCGCCGATCCAACCACGGCGGTAGTCATTGTACTCCCGGGGGAAAGATGGAAGGAAGAGGAGATAAAACAGCTCGTATTGTTACTGTCTCCGAGCCACAAAGCATGGGTGATGGATTTTAGGCCAGATCCAGTGATCTCGTTTACATACGCACTGGTAGAATGGAAAAACGAAATCCCAGAGCATTTTAAAAGTCAGAGTATACAAGCCATAGATAATCAGACCTATCACTTGATACATACGCTGCCAGTGAAGGAAGAATGGTTTCAGACACCAAAGCTACCGTCACCGCGATTATCTCCACCACTATCCCCTAAAACAGAAAAGCCTAAGGAACTATTAAGCCCGGGATCACCGCTGGCCGCTATAGGGCCTGAATTGTTGAATGCTCTAGGAGACCTTGTAATTAAGTGCCAGAAAAGCAGTACGGTGCATGTGGAGGCCGGTTACCGGAAGCTTAGCACCTTCTCATGGAAGCAACCAGTGCCTGCCGGAGAAGAAGACTTTGACACCTGGATTGAACAGACCATGCAAGCGGTAGAAGGATGGGAGGTACCAGAGGCGCAGAAGAAGCAGCGCATCAGCGAAAGTCTAAAGGGCGCTGCTGCTGAAGCTGTAAAGAACCTCAGGCTTAGCAACGCTACCTGTACCGCAAACGATTATCTGGCTATGCTGGAGGAGGAATTTGGCCAGCTGGAGAAGGCGACTGAACTGATATACCAGTTCGAACATACCCTCCAACAGCCGGGAGAGAAGTTATCCGAATATGTGCGGAGGCTAAACCGGAAGCTGTGCCAAATTGTCCTAAAGAAGGGAATACTACCGCAGGTCATAGACGCAACCCGAATGAAGCAGATCCTGAGGGGAGCCCTGCGTTCAGATCCAGTTTGGCTCTACTTGAAGACCTCTGAAGGAGTGATGACTTTGAGTTACCCAGATCTTGTACGAATCATAAGAGATGAAGAAACCCTCCTAAATGAACAGCAAGGGGCTGAGAAGACCACTACCCTCCCCGCGGTGGGAGTCAGATCAGTTACGGCTGTGGAACGGGACTCAGAAGTGGAGATCCTGAAGACTCAGATGTCCAACATAATGGAGATGGTGACCGGGTCACTGGATGTCAGGTCTGAGATAGACACACTGAAGGTGCAAGTGTCCCAGCTGGCTGAGATGATGAACAAATTGATGGCAGAAAGTACTGGATTGTTCGCCCAAAAGCCCACGAAGCAAGACATCTGTCGAAATTGTGGAGGTGTAGGTCACTACCAGCAAGTGTGTCCAAGTCCACGAATGGAGACAGAAGGCTGGGGGAGGCCTCAGAGAAGTGACCCAAGAATGGAGAGAAGATCCGGGCCTTCAAAAATAACTTTCCCTGAATCTGCGAGGGAACCGTGGAGGACACCTGCAGTTTATGCCGTCTCAGTGAACAACGCCTGTCAGCCTTCCAAACAATGCCAGAAACGGCATTCCCAGCACCGGAAGCTGAAGAGAGCACAAGTCCAAGTATGCCAGCCTGCTGTTACAGGTGTTTCCAAAAGGACTGATACACAATTGGTAGGTCATCTGCCTGTAGTGCCTGTTCTGATCAAAGGGATCTACACCAGAGCCATCCTTGATACAGGTTCTCAGGTTACCCTAATGACCAGAGACTTTTACAAGAAGTACCTATCATACCTGCCCCTGGAGGAGATGGGAGACACCAAGATTCAGGGTATCCAAGCAGAAGAGTACTCTTGTGATGGATGTCTGCGGATCAAGTTGTCGTGTGATCCATTGAGGGCTGGGGAGCCCCAGAACTTTGAGACACTGGCCATTGTCTGTCCCTGGCTGCCAGGGCCCTCAAGAAGCTCTCTCATCATTGGGACCAATACCGATCTGGTGAAACGGCTTTTAGCCTCTGCTGTCTCCAGATGTGATCCCATACCCTCACTACCGGAAGAGGTTCCTGCTTCAGTACCAGAGGAAGAACCAAGAGTAGCTGAAACTGTGACTCCCAGGGAGAAGAGAAGGAAGAGAGTCATTCATCCTCCCCGGAAACTAACTCATGATCAGATGGGAGAAAGTTCCGAAGACACGGTCCTAACCTCAAGAAGGACCATGCCCACATCTGGTCCCTCCACTGTACATTTGGTGGAGGGTAACCCCAACTCACTTCCTGGCACAGTTAGACAGGTCGCCCCCACTGAAGCGACCTGTGGACAGGACAGCTCCTCATCATATGATGATTGGTGGGAGGCTCCTCTGTCAATCCTATGCAACCGCATTGAAGCTAAAATGTTTTGCAGATCTAAAAATGTTAGATGTCTTTGGGGACCAAAGATTCAAAGTGGGGGGAGTGTGTAGCGGGGTATTCCCCTTTAATACAGAGAGACTACATCTCCCAGTACATCTTGCAGCACCCAGGGTACATTGCTCCGGAACAGAGACTGCTGGGGCAGACTTTATAAAGGGGAGGTGGAGTTTGTTCTGCCTCTTTTGGACACCCCCTCTCCTAGCAAGAGGATCTCTGTGTTGAACTGCTGTATGCACAAGGCCTGAAGCCTGGGCCTTGTGCTCTTTTCCAAAGAGCCCCTCTGCCAGCCTAGCAGAGCCTTAGAGACATCTTCTCCTCCTTGCTGCAGTACACCAGAAGGATTGAAGACTTGGATGTCAGTGGATTCCTGTTCCTAGACGAATCGGGGGAGGAAACGGACTTGGACTTGGACTTGTCCGGGTGGTGAGAGCTGTTTAAAGACAGATACTTTATCTTTACTATTCGTTGGGATTACAAAGTTGTTCTTCAAGTGCACCACCGAAAGATTGCTAGCGAATATTTTTTCACTGAACTTCCATTTAGATCAGTCAGGCCTGACTGCATAGGTAGACATTGCTGGGTGTTAGTCTACCCATGAGGGGAAGTAGCTGTAAAAGGGCAGCGCTAGAGTTGCATAGCAATATTTTATTATTCTGATTACTCTGTTTATCTTTATTACTGTTTATTGCAGGGATCTGCAACTTGTTATACTTTGTAGAGAAAGGAGAACTGTGGGACTTTGAGTGAGGCTACCACCATGTCAGATATTCAACAGAAATATAAAATTTACAGTACATAATTTATTGTTACAACGTAAAAAATATTGTATCAAATAAATAGGTAGTCGCATGACTTACACTAAATATGCTGCTATATAGCATGCAATACAAAAAGGAATTCAACATAATAACTGTACATAGTAAGGTAAATGGGTTGAAAAACATTTTAGGGACAGATAACTTGGGGCGTCTAGGGGCACTCAACGCGTTTCCTGGCATTACAGCCATTCATCAGGAGTGTTGTAGCATATTATACTGGAAAAGGAAAGGGACAAGGATTAATAATGATACTCTCAGAATAAGGGAGGACAGAGAGAATGTGTCCCAACAAAGTGGGGACAATCTGGGATACTCACTGCGCAGCCCCAAAGCCAGGCCCGGTGTCCACCAGGGAAGATGGGGGTGACAGGCATGATGTCTCCCCCGGGGTTGAGACGGGGGAACCCTCCAAGGACGAAGAACAGCGCCCAGAGCATGACACGGTGGTCACAGCCGGATCCAATAAGCTATGTGTGCACAAAAAGTGCATAGTGTTCCTGAAAAAAATGTGTATCAAAAAAAGGGGGAAGATTAATTAAATGTGTAAAAGTGTAAAGTGTGAGAACTCATGGCAGGTATCTATGTGTTCCCACAAGGGGACTACATGAGGGGGTGTATGTGAAATAGAGCCAATTAAAGGGTAAAAAAGAAAAACATACCAAAAAGGATTGCTGAGCTCCCAACGAAGGTAACCTATGTGTGGATTCAGTGTGTGCTGTCCTTGTGATTGAATCAAGCAAATGAACCATCGGCTGCTTCAAGGCTGCTATATACTCCCATTCCAAGGGAGGGGCCCCGTCAACGTCATGCTTGATTGGCCATACTGCACAAGAGAGGTGGGGAGGGGATTCCCAGCTGCGTGTGGAGGAGCCATCAGCAGTGGGTCCCCACCCACCTAGTGCATGGCTAAGGATGGAAAAAAAGACGTTTAAACAATGTCATTGACACTGCTGGTGCGGCGTCCAAGCATGACGCCGATGAGCAGGAGGCCAAGCCCCGCCCCGCCCCCACCAAAGAGTGTGGGGGGGGGGGAATGGACTGCTGTACATCGCAACCCCGGAGACAGAGAAAACACCCAACCCCCCTCAAACCCTAGCTGAACCAGACAAGGGATGGTGGGCGATTTAAAAGGGTAAATGGGTAAAAGATAATACATGGGAAGATATTAACATGGGAATCTAATGGGGATAAAGAATAAATCTGATAACAGATTATTGAACATTGTTGTAGTATAAGGGCAATAGACAAGAATTCATGAAGTATGTTGGGTATGACAGGTCACTGGGAGCGGGTGTAATGCCAGGAAACGCGTTGAGTGCCCCTAGACGCCCCAAGTTATTTGTCCCTAAAATGTTTTTCAACCCATTTACCTTACTATGTACAGTTATTATGTTGAATTCCTTTTTGTATTGCATGCTATATAGCAGCATATTTAGTGTAAGTCATGCGACTATCTATTTATTTGATACAATATTTTTTACGTTGTAACAATAAATTATGTACTGTAAATTTTATGTTTCTGTTGAATATCTGACATGGTGGTAGCCTCACTCAAAGTCCCACAGTTCTCCTTTCTCTACAAATTAATACAGGGATGGAGGTCGCCATGTTGTGCTATAGTGTGTGTCAGGTCACATCCAATTCACTGCTTTGACTAATATTTGGGTGGAAGACACCCGCTCCCAGGGACCTATCATACCCAACATACTTCATGAATTCTTGTCTATTGCCCTTATACTACAACAATGTTCAATAATCTGTTATCAGATTTATTCTTTATCCCCATTAGATTCCCATGTTAATATCTTCCCATGTATTATCTTTTACCCATTTACCCTTTTAAATCGCCCCCCATCCCTTGTCTGGTTCAGCTAGGGTTTGAGGGGGGTTGGGTGTTTTCTCTGTCTCCGGGGTTGCGATGTGCAGCAGTCCATCCCCCCCCCACTCTTTGGTGGGGGCGGGGCTTGGCCTCCTGCTCATCAGCGTCATGCTTGAACGCCGCACCAGCAGTGTCAATGACGTTGTTTAAACGTCTTTTTTTCCATCCTTAGCCATGCACTAGGTGGGTGGGGACCCACTGCTGATGGCTCCTCCACACGCAGCTGGGAATCCCCTCCCCACCTCTCTTGTGCAGTATGGCCAATCAAGCATGACGTTGACGGGGCCCCTCCCTTGGAATGGGAGTATATAGCAGCCTTGAAGCAGCCGATGGTTCATTTGCTTGATTCAATCACAAGGACAGCACACACTGAATCCACACATAGGTTACCTTCGTTGGGAGCTCAGCAATCCTTTTTGGTATGTTTTTCTTTTTTACCCTTTAATTGGCTCTATTTCACATACACCCCCTCATGTAGTCCCCTTGTGGGAACACATAGATACCTGCCATGAGTTCTCACACTTTACACTTTTACACATTTAATTAATCTTCCCCCTTTTTTTGATACACATTTTTTTCAGGAACACTATGCACTTTTTGTGCACACATAGCTTATTGGATCCGGCTGTGACCACCGTGTCATGCTCTGGGCGCTGTTCTTCGTCCCCGGGGGAGACATCATGCCTGTCACCCCCATCTTCCCTGGTGGACACCGGGCCTGGCTTTGGGGCTGCGCAGTGAGTATCCCAGATTGTCCCCACTTTGTTGGGACACATTCTCTCTGTCCTCCCTTATTCTGAGAGTATCATTATTAATCCTTGTCCCTTTCCTTTCCAGTATAATATGCTACAACACTCCTGATGAATGGCTGTAATGCCAGGAAACGCGTTGAGTGCCCCTAGACGCCCCAAGTTATCTGTCCCTAAAATGTTTTTCAACCCATTTACCTTACTATGTACAGTTATTATGTTGAATTCCTTTTTGTATTGCATGCTATATAGCAGCATATTTAGTGTAAGTCATGCGACTACCTATTTATTTGATACAATATTTTTTACGTTGTAACAATAAATTATGTACTGTAAGTTTTATGTTTCTGTTGAATATCTGACATGGTGGTAGCCTCACTCAAAGTCCCACAGTTCTCCTTTCTCTACAAATTAATACAGGGATGGAGGTCGCCATGTTGTGCTATAGTGTGTGTCAGGTCACATCCAATTCACTGCTTCAACTTGTTATACTGTTGTTTATTACTTGCCCATTAGCCTCAGTAAAATATCTGGGTCAAGTACATTGGTGTCAGTTTCACTTACTTTAATAGAAGTTTTAAAGTATATCACTGTGTGTGTTTGCCATAGGACTGCGTCACCTAGAGTTGCGGTCACGCGGTCCTATCTCCCCTTACTAGCTGTGCCACGGGAAGGTAGAGCCGATTGCCAGGGGTTGACAGCGGTGCACTACAGGGCCCAAAACAAAACCAGCGGCTCTCTTAACTGGGGGTAGCGCTACACATACAAGCCAATATACCCAATATAACTGGATAAAAAAGGGAAAAATACTGCGCTAAACCAAAAACAATGTGCATGCAAGCTGCCAACACTCAAACAAACAAAGTGTACAGGAATGGTAAATAAAAATAGTGTGGCGCTCAAAGCAATAAAAACTTGTAATAGGTGAATAGCTACTTAAAGCAATAGAACCAACAGTGCTCTAATAACACAATTATAAATGTGAGTCCGCTACAAGGGTATTCAGATGAATTGTCCTCCTTGCGAACTGTGTGATATACCGTAAAGGGTAAAACGTGAAAAATAGAATACAATCCCAAATAACAAAATGTGTGTGATCATGGATGTCCTTCAATGGATAGCCTTCCCACAACGCAGACTGACAAAGGGACTTCAATGCAAATGATGAATCAAGCAAGGAGAAGACACTAGTTGTTATAGATGGGTACTCTTACCGCTGATGGTGGACCCACCTACCGTACGGCAGTGGGTCTTGCAGGCTTAATGGTCACCAAGACCAGACGGGATATAGCTGGATGTCCTGGGTCCTCGCTTGAACTCCAACCGGATGATGGGAAAGGCAGCTCAAACGATGGATTATTCTCACATGGGCCAGGTTCCACAGCAATCCGCGAAAAATATAAAGATGGAAGAAAACCAAAAAGACTCCAGATGGTGCAGGTCAATAAAAACCGATTGCCGGAATTTTATTAAATAAAAATATTTTGTCCAACAGTCATGCAGACAAATAAAAAGTGATCACGAAATAAAAATATGTTCAAAGCAATATGGGGTGCAGCGTCAGCAAGCCCTACGCGTTTCGACTACTACAGTCTTCATGCCCCTGTTGAAGACTGTAGTAGTCGAAACGCGTAGGGCTTGCTGACGCTGCACCCCATATTGCTTTGAACATATTTTTATTTCGTGATCACTTTTTATTTGTCTGCATGACTGTTGGACAAAATATTTTTATTTAATAAAATTCTGGCAATCGGTTTTTATTGACCTGCACCATCTGGAGTCTTTTTGGTTTTCTTCCATCTTTATATTTTTCGCGGATTGCTGTGGAACCTGGCCCATGTGAGAATAATCCATCGTTTGAGCTGCCTTTCCCATCATCCGGTTGGAGTTCAAGCGAGGACCCAGGACATCCAGCTATATCCCGTCTGGTCTTGGTGACCATTAAGCCTGCAAGACCCACTGCCGTACGGTAGGTGGGTCCACCATCAGCGGTAAGAGTACCCATCTATAACAACTAGTGTCTTCTCCTTGCTTGATTCATCATTTGCATTGAAGTCCCTTTGTCAGTCTGCGTTGTGGGAAGGCTATCCATTGAAGGACATCCATGATCACACACATTTTGTTATTTGGGATTGTATTCTATTTTTCACGTTTTACCCTTCACGGTATATCACACAGTTCGCAAGGAGGACAATTCATCTGAATACCCTTGTAGCGGACTCACATTTATAATTGTGTTATTAGAGCACTGTTGGTTCTATTGCTTTAAGTAGTGTGAGGGGGTTAGCTCGGCAGCGGGTATGTGTGACCCCCGGGATGGGCTCCCCACCCAAAAACAGGCCCAGCAGACGGAGGTTGTGGTTTTCAAAATCAAAAAGGTGCGGTTTATTTTCTATTTACAGTGACAAAAACACAGCAAGGCAAAAAAAAC
Organism: Rana muscosa; assembly: GCA_029206835.1. Classification (NCBI taxonomy): domain Eukaryota; kingdom Metazoa; phylum Chordata; class Amphibia; order Anura; family Ranidae; genus Rana; species Rana muscosa. Next base: position 12,626,151 of record JARGYO010000162.1, read on the forward strand.
ATAAACAAAATAAATCCTGGTCAACTTGACCTCTGACTAAACTTACAGGTTTCCTAACTAACGACTGGGATCAGCCTAGTGCTGTCCTAGTCCCTGGTTTTAAATGTCCAAGCAAAATATAGCCACACAGGCTTTCTCTCACCGCACAGGGGTTCACTCTCCCTAGACAGTCCACACAGGTCTGCTTCCAGGCATGAGCTAACATCTAATGAATCTGGGAGTTTTTTATAGAGGCCTAAATGAGCTGACAAGCTTCAGCTGGCCTCATCAACTCCCTGTCTGCACGACGCCCAGCCCTCTCCCTAGAGGTATGAGTCATCAATGAGCCCACTAGCCTTATACAACTCTCCACCTAGTTGTATAAATCGGCGTAAAGCCTGAATCTGGGCGAAATATATCTACCCCCCTGGATGCAACCAGGTGACTTTACCTTCCTGCTGTCACATACCCCCCCCTCTTGTTTTAACCTCGGGGTTGGAACACCAGCAATCAGGCATTCATGTACTCGAGACAAAGCATCCACATTCCCCATTTGAACGCCAGGGCGATGCTTTACTGTGAAGTTGAATTCCTGGAGGGCCAGGAACCACCTATTCACTCTTCTATTTGTTTCCTTGTTTTGAGCCATCCACTTTAACGGAGCGTGATCCGTAATCATGTCAATGTGCCTACCTAGCAGGTAGTACCGAAGGGAATCTAGAGCCCACTTCACCGCTAAACACTCCTTTTCAACGGTGGCGTAATTTACCTCATGGGACTTCAACTTCCTGCTGAGGTAAATGACTGGGTGCTCTTCCCCGTTCCAGACCTGGGACAATACTGCTCCTAACCCCACATCTGACGCATCACTTTGTACGACAAAGTCTCTAGAGAAGTCGGGTGAGTACAACACTGGCTGGCTACATAAGGCTTGTTTCAAGAACTGGAATGCTGCCTCAGCCTCGGGGGTCCATTTAATCATGACCGACCCTTTCCCCTTCGTCAGGTTGGTTAGGGGCACAGCCTTAGAAGCAAAGTGGGGAATGAATCGCCGATAATACCCAGCGATTCCCAGAAAGGCTCGTACCTGCTTCTTGCTGTTGGGACGTGGCCAACTCTGGATGGCCTCGACTTTGTTGAGTTGGGGTTTTATTACTCCCCTCCCAATGGTGTACCCAAGATATTTGGCCTCCTCCTGCCCAATGGTACACTTCTTGGGGTTAGCCGTAAACCCTGCTTCCCGAACAGAGTCCAGGACTGCTTGCACTTTTGGCAGATGTGAGGCCCAATCTGTGCTATGGACAATTATGTCATCCAGGTAAGCCGCAGCATACTTCCGATGGGGCCTCAGCATCTGGTCCATTTTCCGCTGGAATGTGGCCGGCGCATTCTGTAACCCGAACGGCATTCTTTTATATTGGAACGCCCCGTCTGGGGTTACAAATGCGGTTTTCTCTTTGGCCGACTTGGCCAGGGGGATTTGCCAATACCCTTTTGTGAGGTCAAGAGTCGTCATGTATCGGGCTGTTCCCAGCCGGTCGATCAACTCATCTATACGTGGCATGGGGTAGGTGTCGAATTTTGTAACTTTGTTCAACTGACGAAAATCGTTACAAAATCGCCAGCTCCCATCCGGTTTAGGCACCAACACAATGGGACTAGACCAATCACTTTGGGACTCCTCTATCACCCCTAAGTTCAGCATTTTCTGTACTTCCTCCCGTATTGCCTCCCGTCGGGCCTCTGGGATCCGATAGGGTTTTAACTTCACCCTTTCACCGGGCGGGGTAATAATGTCATGCTCTACCCCAGATGTTTGTCCCGGCAGCTCAGAGAATACCTCCTTGTTGCGAAGCACAAACTCCTTAACCTCCTGTTGTTGGGGTTGTGACAAGGTGGCTGCGATTCCAACCTCAGGAATCACGCAACCAGTTTGAGCTGGTGACCAAGTGTCTGCGACTAGGGACTCTCTATCCCTCCAGGCTTTCAACAGATTAACGTGATAGATCTGTTCGGGCTTTCGCCTTCCTGGTTGTCTGACCTTGTAATTCACTTCGCTCACTTTTTCCATTATCTCGTAGGGGCCTTGCCATTTGGCAAGGAATTTACTTTCAACCGTAGGGACAAGTACCAATATCCTATCCCCCGGGGAAAAGGTACGGGTCTTGGCTCCACGGTTGTACACTCTCTGCTGTGCCAACTGCGCTTGGGCCAAATGTTCCTTCACGATGGGCATTACCTGTGCAATTCGATCTTGCATCAGGGCGACATGCTCAATCACACTCCTGTGGGGAGAACTCTCACTTTCCCAAGTTTCCTTGGCAATATCCAACAGCCCTCTTGGATGTCTCGCCTACAGTAACTCAAAGGGGGAGAATCCCGTAGAGGATTGGGGCACCTCCCTAATAGCAAACATCAAATAAGGAAGTAAACAGTCCCAATCCCTTCCATCTCTATCCACCACTTTCTTCAACATTTGTTTTAGGGTTTTGTTGAATCTTTCAACCAGCCCATCGGTTTGAGGGTGATACACAGATGTACGCAATTGCGTCACTTTGAACAATTTACACAGCTCTTTCATAACCCGGGACATAAAGGGTGTACCTTGGTCCGTAAGCAGTTCTTTACAAATACCCACCCGGCTAAAAACAAGAGATAGCTCTTTGGCTATGGTTTTGGCCGAGGTATTTCTGAGAGGGATCGCTTCTGGATAACGGGTGGCATAGTCCATTATAACCAATATGTACTGGTGCCCCCTAGCGGACTTGATTATAGGACCTACCAAATCCATTGCGATTCTCTCAAACGGGACCTCAATGATGGGTAGAGGGACCAGCGGGCTATGGAAATGTGGCATCGGGGCCGACCTCTGACACACAGGGCAGGAGGAACAATAATTTTCTATGTCCTTCATCACCCCAGGCCAATAGAATCTCTGTAATACCCTCTCTCGGGTTTTCTCTGTCCCCAGATGACCTCCAAGAATGTGCCCATGGGCCAACTCCAACACCAACTTCCTGTAAGGTTTGGGCACCACAAGCTGCTCAACGGTTTCTTCTGCCCTTTTTGCCACCCGATACAGTAGGTCCTTCTCTACGCTGAAGTATGGGTAAGTGCCGGTATTATCTGGGTTCACTAACTCGCCATCTATTTTCACTACGTTTTCCCGTGCCTTTATTAGGGCGGGGTCTTTCAACTGTTCTGTGGCAAAGTTTTCCCTGTGAACCTCAAGATCAGAAAACTCCACAGACGGTAGGTTTTCGTCTGAGGAGGTGGGCTCCTCTCCAGTTTCTTGAGTCTCCCCTGCCAATACTGACAAGGGAAATTCCGGAGAGTCCTCACCACTCTCAGGGGAGTTCTGGCTATCACATTCCTGGTACATAGGGGCACCAGTGGGGGGCTCAGGATCATCCCACAGTTCCCAGAACTTCGGAAAATCCCTTCCCACAATGGCGTCATGCGGTAACTGAGATACTAAGCCCACTGGATGAGAGAGGGTACCTTTGGGGGTCTCGAAACACACTGTAGTCACTGGATACTCTCGGGTGTCCCCATGCACACAAATAACGGCTACCTTGCTATTCCCAGAGACCTCTGTTTTAACTAACTCAGCCTTTATCAGGGTCACAAGGCTACCTGAATCCAGCAATACCACAACATTTCTACCATTAATACACATTTTGCATAAATGTTTCTCAGTTCCCCGAATGGCAGTGCATGCGTCTGTCGCACACAGCGACTGACGTCTGCCCGTCAGAAAGTCACACTGCATGGGTTCCTCCAAAACCGGGCAATTTGCTGCAATATGTCCCGCTTGCCGGCAGCGGTAGCAAACGATCCTTCTTGCCGCCTCTTGAGCCGCTGATTTCCCAGGCTGTTCTCGCCAAACTTGGGGTAGAGCTCCCACCCTCTCACTCTCTCCACCCTTACCCCTTGGAATCATCTTATCCGCCCCTGGGGATGGTCTGGTCTTAGGGTGGAAAGTCCGAGTGTCTCTGGAAGAGGCCGTCAGGTTCTCTGTAGCCAAGTATTTCTCCACACGATCCACAAGACCATCGGCCGTCTCTGGGTCTCCATGGCTTACCCACTTTTGGATGGCAGTAGGAAGAGCTCTCAAAAACCGATCCATTACAACACGTTCCACAATCTTTGGTGCGGACAAAGTCTCTGGCTGTAGCCACTTTCTGCTCAGGTGAATGAGATCATACATTTGAGACCTGGGGGGTTTTCCAAGCTGGAAAGTCCAGTTATGCACACGCTGAGCCCGGACAGCCAGGGTGACACCCAGCCTTGCCAATATTTCAGCTTTTAGCATCACATAGTCTTTTGCTTGGTTAGGCTCTAGGTCATAGTAAGCTTTCTGCGATTCACCAGTTAACAGAGGAGCCACTAGTCCAGCCCACTGCTCCTCAGGCCACTTTTCTCTTTCAGCGGTCCTTTCAAATGTGGTCAAAAATACCTCTGGATCATCCTCTCCAGTCATTTTTGTCAATAAACGACTCACCCCAAAGGACGCGGTATTAGTGGGACGGCTTTCCTCACTGGTCTGCGGACGTTGCTGCATTACTGCTTCCATCTGTTGTTGTAGTCTCTGCTCTTGCTTCTGCAACAGGTCTATGAAGCGGGCCTCAGATTGCTGTTGGGCTTGTTGCTGAGCCTCCAGACTCTGTTGTAAAGTTGCAAGGCTCTGTTGATGAGCTTGCTGCTGGGCTGCAAGGCTCCTTTGCAAACCTGCATTTGTCTGCTGTTGATTGGCATTTGCTAGAGCCAGCTGTTTCAGTATCTCCTCCATGCTGGCTTAAAAAAAAACTGCCACTGGTTCTCCACCAACTGTGAGGGGGTTAGCTCGGCAGCGGGTATGTGTGACCCCCGGGATGGGCTCCCCACCCAAAAACAGGCCCAGCAGACGGAGGTTGTGGTTTTCAAAATCAAAAAGGTGCGGTTTATTTTCTATTTACAGTGACAAAAACACAGCAAGGCAAAAAAAACATAAACAAAATAAATCCTGGTCAACTTGACCTCTGACTAAACTTACAGGTTTCCTAACTAACGACTGGGATCAGCCTAGTGCTGTCCTAGTCCCTGGTTTTAAATGTCCAAGCAAAATATAGCCACACAGGCTTTCTCTCACCGCACAGGGGTTCACTCTCCCTAGACAGTCCACACAGGTCTGCTTCCAGGCATGAGCTAACATCTAATGAATCTGGGAGTTTTTTATAGAGGCCTAAATGAGCTGACAAGCTTCAGCTGGCCTCATCAACTCCCTGTCTGCACGACGCCCAGCCCTCTCCCTAGAGGTATGAGTCATCAATGAGCCCACTAGCCTTATACAACTCTCCACCTAGTTGTATAAATCGGCGTAAAGCCTGAATCTGGGCGAAATATATCTACCCCCCTGGATGCAACCAGGTGACTTTACCTTCCTGCTGTCACAGTAGCTATTCACCTATTACAAGTTTTTATTGCTTTGAGCGCCACACTATTTTTATTTACCATTTAATATACCCAATATACCCAATTCTATACAGTTGATCCAGAGGAAGGCAAAAAACCCCAGCAGAGCATGATCCAATTTACTACAGCAGGGGAACAAATTCCTTCCTGATCCCCCGAGAGGCAATCGGATATTCCCTGGATCAACTTTACCTATAAATGTTAGTACCCAGTTATATTATGTAGATGTAGATTTAGGAAAGAATCCAGGCCTTTCTTAAAGCAAGCTACTGAGCTGGCCAGAACCACCTCTGCAGGGAGTCTATTCCACATTTTCACAGCTCTTACTGTGAAGAAACCTTTCCGTATTTGGAGATGAAATCTCTTTCCTCTAGATGTAAAGAGTGCCCCCTTGTCCTCTGTGTTGACCGTGAAGTGAATAACTCAACACCAAGTTCACTATATGGACCCCTTATATATTTGTACATGTTGATCATTTCCCCCTTAATCTCCTCTTCTTAAGAGTGAATAAATTCAGTTCCTCTAATCTTTCCTCATAGCCGATTTCTTCAATGCCTCTTATCAGTCCGACACACCGCTACACTGATCTCGGTAAAGAGCCTCCGACTGAGGCTCTTTATCATGTGATCAGCCGTGTCCAATCACGGCTGATCACGATGTAAACAGGAAGAGCCGTTGATCTGCTTGTCCTCACTCGTGTCTGATAGAAGCGAGTAGAGGAGAGCCGATCGGCTGCTCTCCTGACAGGGGGGGTTTGTGCTAATTGTTCATCAGTGCAGCCCCCCCTCGGATGCCCGCAATGGACCACCAGGGAAATGCCAATCAGTGCCCAGGCAGCTGCCAATCAGTGCCCACCCCAATGCCTTCCAATGCCATCAGTGATGTCTATTAGTGCCATCTATCAGTGCCACGTATCAGTGCCCAGCAGGGCCGCCTATCAGTGCCGCCTATCAGTGCCAGATATCAGTGCCCAGCAGTGCCCCCTATCAGTGCCACGTATCAGTGCCCAGAAGTGCTGCCTATTAGTGCCACGTATCAGTGCCCAGCAGTGCCGCTCAGTGCCCACCAGGATGCCGCAATGGACCACCAGGGAAATGCCAATCAGTGCCCAGGCAGCTGCCAATCAGTGCCCACCCCAATGCCTTCCAATGCCATCAGTGATGTCTATCAGTGCCATCTACCAGTGCCGCATACTAGTGCCCATCAGTGACACGTGTCAGTGCCCAGCAGGGCCGCCTATCAGTGCCGCCTATCAGTGCCAGGTATCAGTGCCCAGCAGTGCCCCCTATCAGTGCCATGTATCAGTGCCCAGCAGTGCTGCCTATTAGTGCCACATATCAGTGCCCAGCAGTGCCGCTCAGTGCCCAGCAGTGCCGCCTATCAGTGCCACTTATAAGTACCCATAAGTGCAGCCTTTCAGTGCCCATAAGTGTCGCCTATCGGTGCCCATTAGTGTCCACCAGTGTCTGGAGTTTTTTATTTGTTTAGCAAAAAGTAAAAACCGCAGGGGTGATCAAATACCATCAAAAGAAAGCTCTAATTATAAAAATTCTGTTTGGGTACAGTGTAGCATGACCGCGCAATTGTCATTTAAACAGCGACAGCGCTGAAAGCTGAAAATTGGCTTGGGCAGGAAGGGGGTGTACATGCCTGGTATTGAAGTGGTTAATAACCATTAATTAAACTTTTTTCACAACTAATTTGATGGGATGAGCTCGGGTGTGTTCGGACTGTAGTCTCAAAGATGCCAAACTGCACCCCCTCCCCCCCTTCCCATAGGGTTAGCAGTGATGTTGCTGTCACTACTCCTGTCAGCCTTATAATAGAAGCAACTGGCATGGGGCGCCCCCCATCCCTGCAATAAATCATTGCACCAGGGGCAGCCGCCCCTCCTGCCCACCCCTTGTCCCAGCCCTGGTAGCATCTCACTGTGTGCTTATGATGATGATCATCATCATTATAGAGATCACAGCACAGCAGGTTCTCTATGGCTCTCTCAGTTTCGCATGTCTGTTGGGTGCTGACATTGTTAACTTATGGCTCTCCTGTGTGTTACAAACTATAATACAGCACAGCCATAGCAAAGTCAGCATCCAACAGCCATGTTGCATTGAGAGAACCATAGAGAACCTGCTGTGCTATGATCTCGTTAACGATGATGATGATCATCATCATAAGCACTAGGGATGAGCCGATGTTTGAGTGGAATGTAAGTTCCACTCGAACATCGGGTGTTTCACATTGAGCATACTGGGGCAGGAGTTGTCAGACGCTATTTTTAGCGATAAAATGCCTGAAATACGCCTCAGTGTGAAAGGGGCCTTAGGTATTTAATTGCATGCAAAGGATATTGAATAGTAACGCAAAACAGCTGATCCAATAGATGGTGTATAACCAGCAGACAATTTCCATGTGCAAATCAGAACTGTAATTGATTTCAAAGTGATCACTGACTTAAAGATGTTAAATTCTGTGGAACTACAAGCAACAGCAGAACAATGGATGGCATAGATCTATGTGTATAGTGTCTATGATATACAAAATTCTAAACAGACAAAGTAAACAAATGTTTTGAAAAAAATGTTGCCTGTTTTTTGCATACAGTTTTGTAATTTGCGATAAATACTCTTATATTTATTGTGATTCCAAAATATGCATAGACTTTGATACATAGGATATTGATATAAGATCAAAAAGTGTGAATATGTTTAAATTTAAGGAATTTCTTCATATTATGTTCCTTGCTCAACTTGCCAAGGATGAAAAACTTCTATGCAACCACTCAAAATATTAAAAACATTTGAAACCAACTCGAATAACAGCGGCTGGTTGGTTTTTGGAAGTGCCTATCAGAGCCAGCGGCTCTGATAGGCTTCCCGATTACAGCCTAAGGGCTGTAACCGGCTTCCAAATAGTTAACCAGGGGACACACCGGGGGTGCGTTCCTTGGTTAACACTGACAGGCGTCTCAGCCAATCAGGTTCACCGGGTCTGGTTACCGGTAACCTGATTGGCTGAAGCGACATCGAGGGCGGGAGAAGACATCGAGCACGGAAGAAGGACGGCGCTGACCCGAGGAACTAAGTGCAGGGCTAGAGACAAACTGGCTGTGTTTGGGGACAAACTGGCTGCATTTGGAGACAAACTGGCTGTATTTGGGAGGGAAACTGGCTGTATTTGGGGGGGAAACTGACTGTATTTGGGGGGGAAACTGACTGTATTTGGGGGGAAACTGACTGCATTTGGGGGGAAACTGGCTGCATTTGGGGGGAAACTGGCTGCATTTGAGGGGGCAAACTGGTGGCGTTTGGGCACAGTGGCTGCGTTTAATGGGCACAGTGGCGGCAATTGATGATTTTTTTTTTTTCAGTTTGTTTGCGCCCCCCCAAAAATTTTGAGCACCAGCCGTCACTGGGGTTAACAATTCCGATATCAGCAGGAACAGCACTTTTTTTCCTAGACCTTGACTCTACACCACATAAACAAAAGATTCCGGTAATTCACATATTACTGGCAACTCGTCAGTCTCTGGTCCAGCACTGGAGGGACCCCCAAACCCCATCTATAAACGAAATAATCCAAATCACTTACACACATGCCACTTATGAGCTGCTCTTTGCATCCGTTTCTGGAAGATACCAAGCCGCTAGTTTATCTGGGAAACCATGGATTGATTGGCACGCTCAAAACAAGGTTAAATGAACATTAAATAACTTCGAGACTGTATTGGTTTAATGCTCGGTTTTGTTCTGTTGTATTTATTTTCTTCTTCTTCACTGCAATTAATAATTTTCAATATTACATTCAATAAGTGCCTTATTCATAGAAATGTATGTTGCAAATAGTATTATTACAACGAATTTGATGTCAAAATATAACCTATTTATTTTGTTCTTCTGTCAACATTTCACGCCTGTTGGCGCAATGTTTGTAACCTTTTTCACACATTTTCAATAAAAATATATTGAAATAAAGAAATAAAAAAAAACATTTGAAACCACAGAATATGTAGGGATCAGTGAATAGATATATTGTAAAACACCCCAATATTTGTTCTGATTAGTAGATTATTTCACAATTATACTTTATTTACTATAATTGAGTGTTAGGTTGGTTTCAAGCAGGCGGTCCGATCAGGTTCACCTGTCAGTTTTTCAGGCAGACCTGAGCGAACCAGTCATTGTTCTCTATAGAACAGGGGATGTCAGCAGACATGCGTTCGCTGACACCCGTCAGCATCTGATCCGATCCTGTCTGCCCAAATCAGACGGATGGGGGGATCTATTCCCCATCCGTCCGGCGGATCGAATGACAGTTGGATGGAAATGGACAGGCGGTCTGTTTCCATCCGACCACCCGATAGAGAATAGCAGGGCTGTGTCCATGTCTGCTCTGCATAGCAGAGTGGACATAGACTTGTCATCCGCCTGCTCAGCGGGGATCAGCGGAGAGATCCCCTGCTGAGCAGGCAGATGCGCTTTACGGAGTCCGCCATGTAAAAAGTGTACCAAAACATTAAAATCACCTTAAAAATATACAACTAAAAGGGTTTGTGTAGAAAGGCAAATGCAGCATGTTTTTAGGTACATTCAGTTTGCATCGAAGATCAGTTTGGGATGCTTTGCAGATCATTTTGAGTTCCTTCACAGGTGCTCCTACTTGACCAGCACTTCAGGAAAAGGATCGTGGGGGAACTAAGATAGCTACCCCACAGGTAAGAAGTTGCATATGGAGAACCAACCATGGTATAAATTAACAGTGATGTTGACTTTATTGAATTATCAAAAATTATCCAAAAATTTGCAGGCACAATGGCCCACCACTCTAAACACTGATAAAAATATGGTTAAAAAAGAGTAGACAACGTTGTCACTCACTTTCAGCACAACAAGGCACCACTCACAGATGCAGGCATACCACAGTGACCACAAGATACTTCCTGGTATTCAACAAGAAAAACGACCGTGTGTGGTCTTTTTGTAATTTTTCACTCGTGAAAAACGGCATTAAAAACGACGAGAAAAATTAGAACATGTTCTAATTTTTCTCGTCGTTTTTCCTGACATTTCTTCCGCGGCAGTGTTTCCCATAGGGAAACACTGCCGTGGAGCCCATAGACGATCGTTTTTCTCGTCATTTTAAAAAATGACGAGAAAAATGACCATGTGTGGGGAACAAGCTGTTCCCTCGTTTAAAATGTCATTATTCACGGCGGTTTTTTAACCGCCGTGAATAATGATCGTGTGTACGTGGCATTAGCCTAATTATATAATTCAGGAAGCCAGTGATTAACAATGTACTAATGAGGTATATCTGGCTGCAGGCTTCAAACTGGCACTGAATCATAATAGCACTAAGGTAGCATCTCCAGACACCCCCGACTTTGACCTCCAAAGGATTCATGTATAGTTTGCCAATGTGGACTATATAAACCGCCCATGTGGGAGGTGAATATGAGATAACGCAGCTGCCTGGAGGCTCTCTCTACCAGCGGTGCTGATAGTCTTCATCTGTCTTTTCCTCCAAACATTCGCAGATGGGTGGTGGGTAGCTGTGATGGCTGAGGTTATATAGCAAGAGAGAGATAGCCGGTCATTCTGACCTTCTTGTGGTTAACACTATGCAGTGTGTTGGCTCCGCCTGGTGTCAGCGTGCAGGTCTTGAGGTATGCTAGGACCACGTGTCAGACAAGGGCGGTCTGATGGAACGCATGGTGGAGCGTGGCATCCTGCTGCGCTGCCTACGTCAACGCGCTTTGCAAGAGAACTATCCCCCCTTGAAGATCTATGTTCCAAGAAAACCCCCCAAAGACACCTCATATCGGCCCTATACGTATCTTTATTCAAAGACAGTTCAGCCTTCTCCAGCAAGTCGTTTTGCGCATGGTAACAAGACTTAAACATAAGTTTCTCGATCCGAGAATGGGAACTAATCTGCTCATATATTCACAAGTAAAGTTGAACGGACACCTGGATGTTCGGGTTCAACAGGTTCGGCCGAACTTCGGAAAAAAGTTTGAGTTCGGGACCGAACTTGACCCGAACTTTACCCCGAACCCGAACCCCATTGAAGTCAATGGGGACCCCAGCTTCTGAGGACTAAAAAGGCTCTAAAAAAGTAATGGAAAGGGCTAGAGGGCTGCAAATGGCAGCAAAATGTTGTTAAGAGCATGGGGAGTGCTCTGCAAACAAATGTGGATAGGGAAATAACTTAAAATAACATAAAAAATAAAACTATGCTGGAGGCCCCCTTTTCAGCAGAAGAGGTACAGGAAGTCATTAAGAACCTCAGAAACTCAACTTCACAATGCCACACATATGGTGGGAATGCCCCAGAATACGCCCTTTCTGGAAAAAAATATTCAATTTAATGGATAAGCTAGTGGGAAAATAAAATACTTTGAAATAAAAATGTAGCGGGGTGCTAAATTTAAGGGAAGTGTTTGAGTGGTAAATAGGCTCAAAAACCCTAATTCTGTAGGATTCATGGACCATTTTGTCCTCGGGGGACAGTATTGGTGTGCAGTTCCCTGCGGCCTACAGGTGGCGCTGCCATGGTAGGCTAGGGTTGAACCGCCGATATAGTGCTGTGCCTTTTGTGTCCCCTCTTGGCAGTAGTACAGCGGGGCGGGGAACCTGCTGTGCATGCCGGGAGAGGATATAAAAGGGGCAGACGCCTCCTGATCGGGGTCCAAGCCCCAGGCACCTTTGGTCTAGGGGCTGATGTCCAGTGGGGTCCGCGCCCAGGTGCCTTCGGCCTGGGTGCACGTGTTCCTGTTCCATCTCGGGCACCTTTAGCCCGGGGTGAGGTACTATCCTGGAGTTCCTGCTGCCCTGGGTATGGAGGCCTAGGGGCGGGAGTAAAGCCTGAGGTCCAGAGCCTTCGTCTAGAGTCCGCTAAGGGTCGAGGAGTCTTTGGGTGCCGCCTCGTGTAGGGGACCCTGTTCCAGGGAAGGGAGGAACCTTCCGATGGCCCGATGCTGGAGGCACAGGGAAGGAAGGGTCTGTTGACTCCCTGGAGAGATGTCTTCCCCTTGATATGGGCTAGTTCTTAGAAGGAGAAGCTCAAGGTCATCCTGACTGTATCGGAGGCCTTATTCACCCGGCCCGTGGCAGGGGCCTTATACACCCTGGTCTGTGGCAGAGACCAAAGTTCTCCAGGTCCGTGGAAGGGGCCTTGTACACCCGGTCTGTGGCATAGACCAACCTCACGGTCTGTGGCAGAGACCGTGCACCTAAAACTGTTTGAGAAACCTAAGCAGTGAAGTGAATGTGCTACGTTTGTGCCTGGACCTCCTCCACACCTTAAGCTGTTCTGTTTCTTTGCTCTAACCTTTTCTATCTGAGTACAGTTTATTTTGCCATGAGAGAATAATCTCAGAGTTGTAGTTTCAGCTGGTGTGGACATTGACTTTACTGGGAATTCAAGGACTTGCCTCTACCTACAGTAGAGATGAAAATCATCCTCTGGAGGAGTTTTGACTACGGCTGTGGACACGACCCGTCAAGTACACTGCTCAACCTCTTTATACAGGAGGGTACGGGCTGGTTGTGCGGTGCACCTTTCTCCCTCCTGCGAGGAGCCAACAACATAAAGGCAGGTAAGGTGGAAAGGATCTGTGCGCTACAAAAAAATTTAATAAAAATTATAATCTTGACCTAGGAGGATGAGGTCCATATGGAGTAGGAGGTTGAGGTGGCGGTGGCTGTGTAGGTGGAAGCGGCGGTGGGGGAGGACGAGGTAGACAACACTGGTTCAAAAATAAAACAATGGCTGGGTAAGGCCGGTGATGTGTCGAATTATGTCCCCCTTCGGATATTGTCTGCCCTGTACTGCGCTTGCTCAGTACGTAGGACAAGGGGATTTCGAAAATCTCACAAGACGAACGGCGCCTGCGTGGTGAGTCCAGGTTCAAGCCACACCATCCGAGGTTCAAGCCGAGCCAAGCGAGGCCGTGCCCGAAGCGTGGCGATCGAAGCGAGCCCGTGAGGGGCCCTGTTACTATGTGCTACCGTATGTCCACTTGGATGGTGGGGCTTGAACCTGCACTCTGCGCCTGTGCAGTATGGGCCGGACACAATCCGATGGCCGGACAGTTTTTGTCAGAACACCGGTATACATGTCTATTCTGCACAAGGTATGGACAAGTCCTGTGGGATCCATGCCTGGTTCATTTTAATGAACGTGAGCTTGCCCACGTTGGCTCTGGACAGGTGGCTGCGCTTGTCTGTGATAACGCCCCCTGCCGTGCTAAATACACGTTGGGCTTGCCGATGTTGCACCCCACATTGCTTTTATACCCCTTTATTTTGTGATCACTTTTATATTTGTCTAATGTCTGTAAGACAAATTTTATCCAATGAACCTCCCATTGGTTTTATTGACCTGCACAATCTGGAGTCTTTTTCTTTTCTTTCACCCTTGTGTCTGCTTTGGACTGGTTTGGAGCCTGTATGATTGGAGGAATTCCATTGTGTGAGTCGTCCATCGAACCACCCTGTTGGAGACGCTCCGAGGCATCCAGGATATCCAGTTCCATCAATTTTGGTCACGGTGACCACTAAGTCTTACTGACCCACTGTCGCACGACAGGTGGGTCCACCATCTGCGGTAAGAGTACCCAACTACATCATTTGTGCCTTGTATTGTGAGTCCCACCATCAACATTGGGGTCCCTCTGCCAGTCTATGCTGTGGTGGTGATGTCCACGAGAAGACATCCATTTAATTGTACATATATTGTTTGGACTTTTTCCATTGTTTTTTCACTCCAGTTTTGTGCAGCCCATAGGGGTTACACTCTTATGACTTCTATGAAGGACAGTTGAACTGTGAGGCTGCCCATTGGAGTGGATTCTTTATGAACCCTATTTATATACTTGTTCATTCACTAGTATATATTGCACTTTAGATTTAAGTTATTTATGTTTATTGTAGTTGCTTTCAGTAGCAATTCTTACATTTTTTAGCGCTGCACTATCTGTTTATATTTGGCCAATCACTTTGTTTGCTTGAGTGTTGGCAGCTAGTAATTTTGGGTTTAGCGCAGTTTTTTCACTTTCACATTTTTCACGTTCAGATAATACACTGGCTGCAGGGCAGGCCAGCACCTCCAAGGCGTAAAGGGCAAGCTCAGGCCATGTGCCCAATTTGGAGACCCAGAAGTTGAAGGGGGCAGACCCGTCATCCAGTACGTGTAGGCCTGTGCACACATACTGCTCAACCATGTTGGTGAAATGCTGCTTCCTGCTAAGACGTTCCATCTCAGCTGGTGGTGCTGGTTGTTGTGGCGTGCTGACAAAGCTTTTCCACATTTTGGCCATGCTAACCCTGCCTTCTGAGGTGCTGGCGGTGCCCCGGATGCGTTGACGACCTCTTCCTCCTCCTCTGCCTTCGCCTTGTGCTTCCACCGTACGCCCGCTGTCAGGTGGGAATGCCACCAGCAGCTCGTCTACCAGCGTGCGCTTGTACTCACGCATCTTACGATCCCGCTCCAGTGAGGGAATTAAGGACGGTACGTTGTCCTTGTAACGGGGATCCAGCAGGGTGGCCACCCAGTAATCAGCACCAGTTAAAATGTGGGCAACTCGGCGGTCGTTGCGGAAACACTGCAGCATGTAATTGCTCATGTGTGCCAGGCTGCCCAGAGGCAAAGAAAAACTGTCCTCTGTGGGAGGTGTATCGTCTGTGTGCTCTGTATCCCCCCAGCCACGCACCAGTGATGGCCATGAGCTGGTCTGGGTGCCACCCTGCTGTGAACATGGTTCCTCCTCCTCCTCCTCCTCCATCTCCTCCTCCTCATCCTCCACCTCGTCATCCTCCAGAACTGTGCCCTTGCTGCCGGACAATTGTGTACCTGGCGTTTGTTGGTTCAGGAACCCACCCTCGTAGCCACTTGTGAAAGACTGCCCTGAAAGCCTTTGAAATTATCCCGCCTCCTCCTCCTCCTCCTGTACCACATCCTCTTCCATCATCGCCCGAAGCGTTTTTTCAAGGAGGCATAGAACTGGGATAGTAACGCTGAGAACGGCGTCATTGGCACTGGCCATGTTGGTGGAGTACTCGAAACAGCGCAACAAGGCACACAGGTCTCGCATGGAGGCCCAGTTATTGGTGGTGAAGTGGTGCTGTTCCGCAGAGCGACTCACGCGTGATTGCTGCAGCTGAAACTCCACTATCGCCTGCTGCTGCTCGCACCGTCTGGCCAGCATGTGCAAGGTGGGCACATCACATATGAGGCAGTGAGCGGGAAGGCCGAAGTTACGCTGCAGCGCTGACAGGCGAGCAGCAGCAGGGTGAGAACGCCGAAAGTGCGCACAGACGTCCCGCACTTTCTGCAGCAGCTCTGGCATATTGGGGTAATTTTTCAGGAACCTCTGGACCACCAAGTTCAGCACATGTGCCAGGCAAGGGATGTGCGTCAAACCAGCTAGGCCCAGAGCTGCTATGAGATTTCACCCATTATCGCAACCACTCATTGGTCTGTTGTTCCATGTCCCTCCTGCGCGGTGTGGGTTTTTTCCCAGAAACAGGAAAGTTTTAAAACTGGCTGCTGTCGTTTACCCCTGGCTGTGCTGAAGTTGGTGGTGAAGGTGTTACGCTGACCAGATGAGGAGGCGGTAGAGGATGAGGAAGTGGAGTAGGAGGAGTTAGCAACAGGAGGTAAACTGAAGCGCCTTGCAATCCTCGGTGGTGAAGGACATGCGCCAAACTGCTATCTGCCTCAGGCCCAGCCACCACTGCATTTACCCAGTGTGCTGTTAGGGAGATATAACGTCCCCGATCGTGCTTACTGGTCCACGCATCAGTAGTTAGGTGGACCTTGCCACAGATGGCGTTGCGCAGTGCACACCTGATTTTGTCCCCCACTTGGTTGTGCAGGGAAGGGATGGCTCGCCTGGAAAAGTAGTGGTGGCTGGGCACGACATACTGTGTGACAGCCAATGCCATCAGGCTTTTAAAACTCTGCGTCTCCACCAGACGGAATGACAGCATTTGAAAGGCCAGGAATTTTGAAATGCTGGCATTCAGGGCCAGGGATCGCGGGTGGCTAGGGGGGTACTTCCTCTTCCGCTCCAATGTTTGGGAGATAGAGAGCTGAACGCTTCCATGGGACATTGTGGAGATGGTTGGTGACCCAGGTGGTAGTGTTGCTGGCAGATGCTCTGTTTGCGGGTTGGCAGGTGCTACTGTCACTACAGAGGTGGATGAAGAGGCTGAGACTGCAGCAGAAGAGGAAGCAGGAGGAGCCAGAGACCTTTCTTTGTTTTGGAGGTGTCTACTCCACTGCAGCTCGTGCTTTGCACTTAGATGTCTGGTCATGCAGGTTGTGCTCAGGTTGAGAACGTTTATGCCTCGCTTCAAGCTCTGATTGCACAGCGTGCAAACCACTCGTGTCTTGTCATCAGCACATTGTGTGAAGAACTGCCACGCTAGGGAACTCCTTGGACCTGGCTTTGGTGTGCTCGGTCCCTTGCTGCGTTGGGCAGTAGCAGACGTACTGTCTAGGGGACGAACGCTACGCTTTTGCAGCCTGCTCCCTCTTCTGCTGTGCTGGTGGCTCTGTGTGACCACCGCCTCTTCCTCCGAACTACACTGGTCACCTGCATAACGTTGATTCCATGTGGGGTCGAGGACCTCATCGTCCTCCACATCATCTTCCACCCAGTCTTCACCCCTGCCCTCCTTGTCTGTCTGCACAATTGCGAAAGCAGCAGCAGTTGGCACCTGTGTTTCGTCATCATCCGAGACGTGCTGCGATGGTCCTCCCATGTACTCATCATGAAACCATAAGTGGTTGGGCATCGGTGCACTCAATCTCTTCCACTTCTGGGTCAGGGCTAGGTGGATGGCCCTGGGAAACCCTGCTAACAGAGTCATCGAAAAGCAGAAGAGACTGCTGCATGATTTGGGGCTCAGACTGCTTGGCTGATTTGCAAGGGGGTGAGGTGAAAGACTGATGGACATGGGCTTCAGGTGCCAACTCTGATCTTTCATCAGAAGAGGGTGGGAGACAATGTGAAGGAACCCGAGGCACTGTCAGCAACCCAATCTACTATCGCCTGTACTTGTTCTGGCCTCAACATTCGTACAGCCTCATTAGGCGCGACAAAATACCGCCGCAGGCTCGGTCGCTTACTCGCACCTGAGGAAGGTGTTTCACTTGTGCGTGTAGCTGGCACAGATCGACCACGTCCTCTCCCTGCAACAGGAGCTCCACCAGCAGCACCACGACCAGGGCCACCACGTACCTTTGACGTTCTCCTCATATTTTCCAAATTTAGGATCTTGCCCTAAATGGGTGTTTTTGGAAGAGCACAACACACCGACAGTACGTAAACGCTGAACAAAAGATCACGTCTTCTGGACAGCAGCACTCCAATAGAAAGCCTTTATTATGAAAAATCTTCAAAAATCCAAATACAGCACAGGAAGTCACAAAATTCTGGTTAGAGCTGACTAGTTTCACACTTTTAGTGTTTAATCATAACTGCCTAATGCACAAATGATTCCCATGATGTACCCCAAAAAAGGTCATATGACCCAACCACAAGTGTAGGTGATTAAGTGCTGACGAGTGTTAATTAAAAATGTATTGCATGCTGACTAACCTGTGTCCCAGAAATAAATGTTTTTTTAAAAAGTGTGTGGTTTCATTGTACCAACTATTCTAAAAATATATGTACATAATATCCTTGAAAAGGTGTGCAGCAAATTAAATATTTGTGAAAAAACTTGTGATTGATGCAAAAAAGTGAGGAATGTGTAAATTAAATAAAAGTGAATATATGGAACACAATGGATGAACAGCCTAAATCTTTACATAATGCATGTGCAACGTCCAGAAGACTTGATCTGTTGGGAGGAGATAGTCACCTGGAGGACGTCTACACCTGAGCGGTTTCTGTTTTTGTTTAGTACGTAAACGCTGTATCTCACAGCTACAGAACTGCAGAAAATGCTATTCAGATTTTTTTTTTCTTTTTAGGATAGCACAGTAGAAGAAAAATATATAGAAAATGTTTAGTTCACACACCTCCAGATATGCAGAAAACACTGCAAAATATTTTTTGTGGCCCTAAATGGGTGTTTTTGGAAGAGCACAACACACCCACAGTACGTAAACGCTGCATCTCACAGCTACAGAACTGCAGAAAATGCTATTCAAAAAAAAATTTTTTTGTCCTACAATTATTTTTTTAGGATAGCACAGTAGAAGAAAAATATATAGAAATTGTTTAGTTTACACAGCTCCAGATATGCAGAAAACACTGCAAAATATTTTTTGTGGCCCTAAATGGGTGTTTTTAGTAGAGCACAACACACCCACAGTAAGTAAATGCTGTATCTCACAGCTACAGAACTGCAGAAAATGCTATTAAAAAAATGTTTTATTTTTTTTATTTTTTTTAGGATAGCACAGTAGAAGAAAAATATATAGAAATTGTTTAGTTCACACAGCTCCAGATATGCAGAAAACACAGCAAAATATTTTTTCCTGACAGGCTCCATGGCAGCCTACGTGTGGGTTAATCCCACCTCTCATACCTCATAGGACCCTACTCCCATAAATCTTTGCTTCTAGCCAGAGACCGTGTTCCTTTTTTGTCCTCCTCCTAGGACCAAGGTGTGCTTTTTCTTACCTTAAAGAAGTTTTCACTGCGATTCAGTCCTGGTTGCACGAGTTTCATGGCGGTTCTGTTTGGAGATCCAGCAATCCCAGCTATTAGCAGGGTGGATGCGGGCGACATTTTGCGGTGCCAGGAAGAGCTTACTAGCCTGGCCATTGACAGGCAAGCAGCAACTTGGCCAAACGTCCTAGCTATTAGCGGGAGGCTCATTGAGAAAACGCCCAGGTCGTGCAGTGAAGGGATGGCTCCTAAAGTTCCAGGCTGGATCAGGATTGTGCTGGGTGGTATCGTATACATCGCTTAATATTTCATATATGGCAGCAGTGTTTGTTTTTGTCGTTTGTCTTCCTTCTCCCCCTCGGCTCTATGGCGGCTGTAGAGCATCTGCGTTCCACTAAGCCACCTCTTCCGGGTTGTGTTCACAGCAGTGAACCTCGTCCGAGGCTTGGTTAGCGCGTGCGCAATCCGGATCGCAGCTGCGTTTGCGCATGCGTGCGAGCTCCGCTGTTCACGCTGGGGGCGCGGTGACGTCATCATCGGCGCCAAGTTTAAATAGCTGTCAGATACAGCTATAACTTGGGATGTCCTGCAGGCTCAGTCAGCAACTTCCCGGTGCTTCGTTTCGGCGTGGTCAAGGTAGGAAAACCTGTTATTTACAAGGATGGCTTGTGTTAGACTTATCTTTCCCTGTATTTATTGTATGGTCAATTTTTGCAGTTTCCAAGCTTGATCTAGGGACGTCTCACCGCCCCCCAGTGGCCAACCCTTGCGCTGCAGGTAGGAATTATTTTTCCTTCTGCTTAGCAGTATTGGGTTCTTTACATGAGCCAATGTATTTCTTTCTTTCTTTTCCTCAGCCCCTCTAGGTCTGAAAATAGACACTCAGCACGTGAAGATAATGTTAAATTTAAAACACATCTACATTCTTCATCTAGTACTAGACATCATAGATCATCCTCCAGACATCATAGTAAGGAGCCCAGGTCTAGGTATAGGCACCACTCTCACCGCCATTCCAGTCATTCTGAAAAGAGAGTCTGCTGGGGTTGTAGGGCTCAGGTCCCGGAAGGTAAATCCCTCTGTGAGACATGTTATTCCCGAGCAGTAGGAGAGAGAGGAGGTGGAGACCACCAAGTGGAGGCACTAGTCAGAAGAGTGGTCCAGGAATCCCTGAGCAAAACTGACTCCAGCCGTACCACCATTCCTCCTGTGGACCCAGCACCACCAGTCCTGGTACAGGATGACCCCGAAATCCCGGGTCCCTCTCGGCATGATTGCTCCTCAAGCGAATCCTCACATTGTGATGTTGAAGAGGTCAGCAATACCACAGGGTTTGATTTCTCTTCAGTACCAGACTTGATCAAAGCAGTCAAAGACGCTTTAAAATGGGATGAACCAATAGAAGCTCCTTCTAAACAAAGGAAGTACTTCAAACAACTTCAAGATTTGGAACAAGGTACGCCCAAATTTCCCCTTTTTGGGTGAACTTGGGGATATTATTACAGATGAATGGACTTGTCGTAGAAATACAGGTTCTATGCAGAGCACACAGCCCATATTTCCTGTGCTCTATAAGCACACACTTTAGATTCATCTTTTTGCAATAATGCTATCTTTAGTTAAGGTTTGCTAAGATCCACTCACCGTTCATACGTCCCATACATCCCAAGAAGGCAGCATCACACAGCTTATGTTCTCATCTCTTGGCAGGCCAGCATGACTGCCTAGCTGACGCCTAATCATAGGCTTTTATTAAACTCAAAAGATCTCACACAGGAGGTGATTGGTTGCAGCAACCAATCCCCTCCCCCATGGGCGGGGACCTCATAGGATGTCCCTTCCACACAGGAAAATGGCAATACCTGGACATTCCTTCCAACAGGAGATGCCATACATGAATCCCACTCAAGAAATATGGCTTAAAGGATTCAATACAATAATACATACAATGAATACAATAACGTATGATGGCTAAAGTTACCGTTGATAGGAATTCTTATTCTGCGCTATTCCATAGAATAACGCATATTAAGATTATACTATTATTGAATGGGGGAGGGAGGCTATCTGCAGATGCGCACTACGAATCCCAATCAATGTTGATCAGACACAGCAGAGACAAGAGCTCGCATCCGCTTATAACCAATGATGTTGTTGCAGAACGAGGACATCCCCTCCTCAACGATCGTCCGTGCTAATGCACAGAGGGCCCCCCGTCGGTGGACATATCCGCACCCTGCAAACATCACACTCCAACCTCAAGACGTTTTCCCCTATCAGACGGGATTCAACCAGCCTCAGACTACCCCAATCAGCTCTTTTAGAGCGGGTTGCGGAAGTACTAACACTGGGTGACACTATGACAATACATATTAAATACATCTTCATAAAAATCTCCACAACAGTCCTCCCTTTTTTGTCATATGCACCCCATGTGTCCATCGATGAAACTTGATCTGCTTCTTACACCTGGAAATGAATCAGTCCATAAAAAGGAAAACACGGCTTGACATGTAGACTCTATTCTTCAGGGGCATGACTTATAAAGGAGGACACGACATGGTGAGCTGTAGTAATCGCCGATCCGTCTGTGATCCTCTGTGTCTTGTATGTGGGTCCGGCTTCGGGGCGTCTCATCAAGGAAACTCTGGTCACGCGTCAAATCAGGCAACAGGAGCACCTCGTCACGACATAGAAAGAATAGAAATAAAAACGACATGAGTATATATATTCCCACTTCCTTTAACCACGATCCGCTGTAAAATAAAAATTAGATCCCCAAAGATTCCCAGACCCTTAAAATAGACTCCCAACCTTCACTTAGCTACAGCTCTGGCTTCAACAATTACATGAAGAACCCTAACCTTAACGGATGAGAATTGTTCAATCGTATCCCAAGCCCGAGCCCCCCCCACCTTGTACATCCAGGACCCCATGCCCAGACCTGGTCGGGGTTGGTGAACAAATCCCTTCTAGCTGTCCCTGCCATTCTTAATTTCCTGCGCCATCAGATCCTCGCGATCGGCCGCGACCTAAGATGTTGGGACAGCTTCACCATCACGCATGAACCTCTTGCTTTGGGGGAATTACCTTTATAAGCTGCAGATCCACAGAAACACCAAACTAAAGTTCAAACACACTTGTGGGCTGCCTAGATACCCAAACCGACAAGAGACAGAGCTATTAAAACTAAAACCAATTTTACCGTCTAAAAATGCATCGTTAGATTCCATTGGCAAGTGTCTGTTTGGAGTCTTCACTAGTTTGTCAAAACTCCTCATACCCATAATAACATCATAAATGGCATGTACCTCTGTCATCGCTGGGGACTAAAACTCGGTGAAGACTCAGAACAGACCATCGGTCCTGTTCGCTTTCTGAGCTAGTCAGGAAATACACTTTACATAATAACTTGGGATGCTTTTCACCGTTACCCTTGCTGAAATTTACTAAACAAAAATATAAATAAACAAAGATACTCCTCATTCTTTGGTGTGGTTGAGCCACTTCTTGCAATGGCTGGCGTGGTCTCATCCCTCAAGCTTCTTTACAACGACCCAGTCACCTGGTTGGAAAGAATGTAAACTGATTATTGAGTCAGGGTCCAGGAGGGACTCGTGAAAACCTTTTGGTGGACATTTTGAAGTTCATGTCACAGCGATCGCCCCTCCCCCATCAGCCGAGAATATAAGTGACAGCTAATGAGGAGAGTACGACCCTGATTTTGATTGACCTCCAAACAACCCTCATATGACAATAACCCAGACATCGGGACTGTGGTCACTGCATAACCTGTGCGTGGCTTACAATACCTGGAACCATTGCCAAAATGTTCTTAGCCTCTGGGATGGGAACCTACTTCACCAGACTGCTGCTTGCCGATTCAAATTCTATCAAAGAAAGACAGTCTTGGCACAAACTTGGTTAGAATTACAGAGGTTAACATTATTCGTTTGACAAAAAAAAAAAAAAACTGTCACTCTTACATTTATCACTTCTCCCCCCTTTTCTTCCTCATTACAGACTGAAGGAAGAAATGCGTGGTGCAGGAAAAAAGAAACAATGAAATAGCCTATGATACTTTTACCTCCCTTAGACTCATATTTATCCATATGTACAGCTGTCTACATACACCTGTTCTCTATGTACAAACTCCTTGGACCTGAAAAATACTTATAAGCAAAATCATTACTCTATCCTTCATATTTAACCTGCAAAGAATGGTAAATTGTCAATGACATTGTTTCAAAACCGATTCAAACAAAACCCTCCGTAACCCTTACTTTTCCCGTTCCTACAAACATACAACAGCCGCGACGCATCGGAGGATCGCCGCGGTAAGTTCGAACATATTCACGTTACTACATACAAACATTCAGATACAAACGTGGGGGAGATACTTCATAGTTTCCAAAACCAAAAATGAAAAAAAACAAAAAAACTGCCAGAATTCTCCCTTCACTCTTTCAGCAATAGAAAAAAATACAATGGGACAAACATGAGAGCAGCTCGAGAACCTTCATGGACCAGCCATACAAAGTTCAAACAAACGGGCATGAGCCACCGTTCCTCATCATTACAGATTTCTGAAGCCGCAGCTCAACTACATCCATTCCAGAGGGATACCCAAAATAGTATCCTTGGACCACCTATGTTAATCTTTTTGGGGTTCAAAGGCCTTTGCCCCAAAACTAGGCTTCGTGCACTGTGTGACCGTCTGACTATGGGAAGCCTCCATTCCTTCCCTTTGCACAGACCTCCTTGTGTCCATGGTGATTCGAATCGGCTTATCGTCTTAAACCTGCGTCCAGGTTAAACCGTTGCACCCATTTTCGGAGATCACCGCCCGGTGTCTTCTTATACGGTGAATTGAAGAACTACAACCACTATATGGTCAAGTCCTCCAACTAGAAACCCTAACCGAGGCGTCAACTCTATGGCTTGTTGTCCCAACACTTTTGGAACTACAGCAACAACCACAGATCAACCCCCGAATTAGGCCTCTACCCCTCACAGTGCATGCATACACAAGCATTTTCCGCTATACACCCATACACTGCGTTGTCAGACTAAACCACACAGAACACTTACGCCAGTTTATCACCTGCAGAACAATGTGGCTTCTCTCTGTATCTAGATGATAAAACAATGGTGATGCCCCCCCTGTTTTGCTTTCTACCCAAAACTGTATTACAGTACAAAACTTCACAAAGCTGGAACAAAATATAAAACACTTTTAAATGCAAAAATGTTTTTCTATTTTCCTTCCAAACACAAATCTCATTGCTCACCTTTAAAAAAAAAACAAGCTCCTCCCACCAACTTTATGCTGATATATAAATGCTGAAAAGAAACTTCCGGTTATGCTCAGCTACTTACAAAAACCAAACTGGTTTATTTACATATCAATTGTTCAGGAAGAGGGAGGGGGAGGGGAGGCCTTAGCCCTAATCGCCTTGTCTATCAAGACTTCAAAAAAATCCATGGCTACACATCATATATATTTCAACCATTTAAAACCTTGTCAAGGAAATGATGGAATAAACCCCCCTTTGCAAATGGGAGGGAATCCCCCCTGACCCACATTCCCTGGAAGTCAGACCATAAGTTGGGCTATACAGTACAAGTTCCAAAAAATGAATTGCCCTCTGGGAAACTCCCAAATATTTAAACATAAAAACACATCATTGTACAAAAACTCTGTTAGTCTTACAATCTATCAAAATTCAGTGTAAAGTGAAGTTTTTCTTAAAACCAAAATCCAATGCAAAAAAACGCCGCTCATATACTGCAAAGTCAGCTGACCCTGCAATAGCTTACATTCACTTAAATGAAAACAGAGAAATCCCCAACCTAACATCACCTGCATGGAGTTTGCATGTTCTCCCTGTCTCTGCGTTGGCCTCCCCCCACACTCCAACTGCTGGTAGGTCAGCCAGATCCCATCCATAAATAGGCCCCAGCATGTGTGTGTGTCCGCAAGCGCGTCGTGGCCCCTCGGGGTAAGACCGCGCTATTTCAAGATACCACTCTACTTAACTCAAAGGGCGATGCTTAGAAAAACAATTTAAACCAGCGAATTCATTAAACAAAAACCAGTCTCTCAGTATGTCACCCTGGTGTCTCACTACTCTTCCCAGCAGTGCACAGGTCAAACTGTAAACGCATAAAACAGAAGAAAACTGCGCCGATCAACAAATGCCAATACAGCATATTCAGGAGCCGTGTTTGCTAAACTGGAACTTCCTATCTCAAACTGTAAACATCTCTCAAGATGGCCGACAAGCCAGGACAGCAAAATGGTGGATGAACACCGCACACCTCATGGACAACAATGGCGCCATTAATGCATGCAATTTTTCCCGCCAAAACCAGCATGGGATGTCACAATGAACACCACATGGGTTCCCCCACAAAGAAAAACACAAATGGCCTCCACCAGGTTCCAACGCAGAAAAGACCGCACTACCCAATTCGCACCAAACATCAAAATCTGCCCCAAAAGCTGAGAAATTCCACCAGCAACATAGCTGACGAATGCCACAGCATGGTCACATGATATCACACCCAAAGGAAAGGTGGCTGCACCTTCCCTTATAGGATACCCACAGGCTAAGGAAAAACTGTGCCTCAAAATGGCAGACAAACCTGCAAGGCTAACAAAAGCCAAGAATGGCGCCATTACTTTTTCCCGCCAAAACCAGCATGGGACATCAAAAGAAAATCAAAAATGTTTTTCTCCACAAAGACAGACTACACCATTGAGATTTTTCTAAATTATCATCAAATTCCACTGAAAAAAGGTGTCAGCTACACTCTACAAGGACCACATGTACACTTACAAACTTAAACCCTTTGGCCAACTAAACAGCACATTCAATAAATGTTAGTTACATGACAATATTAAAAACATGTTCATTTCTCTAAGTTAATATACTCTGAGATATTCACCACTTTTCTCTACCTAAAGTTCACACACACAGTGGCCTCAGCTTCCATATCAAGCCATTGCAGAGACATACTATGTCTGCCTTCTATCAATGCCTGGCCACTTGGATATGCTGCGGGAACTTTCAACTCAAAAACCAAACTCTTTACTTAAAATATTTACACTTATGGGGACATGTGTCTTTGTCCCCTATAAAGGCAAAAATCACAATTTATCCATTTCTATTTTTCATAGAAATCACAAACACTACACACATACAGTATATTGTTGCTTGTACATCAGATTATCTCTCAGGGCGTATCCCCATAATGCTATTTACAGAGAGTCACCAACTTCCACTATTGTAACTGATAGATGCTGGCTGCCCCACCCCCACTAAAGCACATGGCTTATGGCTCAATGCAGCGGCCATCAATAACAATGCAGCCAAACAATCTAATCACATACAGTCTATATTTCTCATTTCATACACAATATACAGTTTCCATCAGCATTCACACAGGCACAAACAATACACACAACTTTGTTCTGAAAATTGGAAAGTCAATAGATACACAACTTTCAAACATGTTGGCAGTGATAGCCATGTTGCCTGCCCCACCCCCGCTAAACCTCATGGGGGCAGCCATTTTCAGCTTCTCTCACACAAACATCCAGGCACACCCACACAGGCACACACAATCAAATTCACAGGCATACGATCCATGACAAAATCACACACACATCTCTCGTACTGCAAACAGCATTATTTAAAAAAGACAAAAAATGTTTTTCTTTTACAGAGTAGAGCCCCCACACATTGGAACGTAGATGCACTCTCCCCCCCCCCCCCATCTCGATCCGATGTCCAAAGGGACTCCATCTATTCCCAAAGGTCCTGGCCCGCCATACCATTCTGTCGTAGAAATACAGGTTCTATGCAGAGCACACAGCCCATATTTCCTGTGCTCTATAAGCACACACTTTAGATTCATCTTTTTGCAATAATGCTATCTTTAGTTAAGGTTTGCTAAGATCCACTCACCGTTCATACGTCCCATACATCCCAAGAAGGCAGCATCACACAGCTTATGTTCTCATCTCTTGGCAGGCCAGCATGACTGCCTAGCCGACGCCTAATCATAGGCTTTTATTAAACTCAAAAGATCTCACACAGGAGGTGATTGGTTGCAGCAACCAATCCCCTCCCCCATGGGCGGGGACCTCACAGGATGTCCCTTCCACACAGGAAAATGGCAATACCTGGACATTCCTTCCAACAGGAGATGCCATACATGAATCCCACTCAAGAAATATGGCTTAAAGGATTCAATACAATAATACATACAATGAATACAATAACGTATGATGGCTAAAGTTACCGTTGATAGGAATTCTTATTCTGCGCTATTCCATAGAATAACGCATATTAGGATTATACTATTATTGAATGGGGGAGGGAGGCTATCTGCAGATGCGCACTACGAATCCCAATCAATGTTGATCAGACACAGCAGAGACAAGAGCGCGCATCCGCTTATAACCAATGATGTTGTTGCAGAGTGAGGACATCCCCTCCTCAACGATCGTCCGTGCTAATGCACAGAGGGCCCCCCGTCGGTGGACATATCTGCACCCTGCAAACATCACACTCCAACCTCAAGACGTTTTCCCCTATCAGACGGGATTCAACCAGCCTCAGACTACCCCAATCAGCTCTTTTAGAGCGGGTTGCGGAAGTACTAACACTGGGTGACACTATGACAATACATATTAAATACATCTTCATAAAAATCTCCACAACAGACTGGCGTAGAAAGAAAAAATTCATTACTTTCCAAAGTAGCAAAGATGTACCCATTCAAAAGTGAGGATGTGAAACATCTAGAATCAGCTCCCCTGATTGATGCAGCCGCTAGAAGACTCTGTTTCCTTCAGGGACGGTTTGGAAAGAAAAATAGATACGGATCTTAAACGTATATATATCATGGCGGGTATGGCCTGTAAGCCAGCATTGGCCCTTGCAACCCTGTCCAAAGCAATGGAGGCCTGGACAGATGAAGTGGATTCTTCCTTAGCAAACATCTCTGAGGAGTTAGCCAGAAGCATGCCGATCCATGAACTAAGAATGGCGTCGGTCTTTTTGGGTGAGGCTTCTCTTGATACTATTCGCCTGGTGGCACGTGTCATGCTCTCTTCCGTTACAGCTAAACGTGCCTTGTGGCTACGTCCTTGGGTAGCTGATCCTGCCTCTAAACAGGCATGGTGCAGGATTCCCTTTCAAGGATCTTCCCTTTTTGGGAATAAGCTTGACAGTGCTATCACCCGTGCCACAGGGGGTAAAGACCAGGATGATGCAAGAGGGCCATATTCACTTCCAGTTCGTATGTCTCCCGTTCAGGCTTACAAAATCGCCGCGAGTGTTTTCAAAGCTCTTGTTGGCTGTAGTAGCTCTAATCAGGACCAGAGGAATCCGGCTACATCACTAACTGGACGATCTGCTATTACTTTCCCAAAACAGGGAGCAGCTTTTAATACATCAGTCTCAGGTCATCTCCACGCTGACAGAATTCGGTTGGCTGTTGAACAGAGAGAAGAGTCATTTAGAACCTACACAGTCTCTGGTTTTTCTCGGCGCTCAATTCAATACAATACAAAGTACCATCTCCTTACCCCTGGAGAAGATTCCAGTGGTTCGAGACAGGATTCGTCTGGCAATGGCCTCTCCTCTCCTCAAAGCTTCACAGTGCCTCAAGATAATGGGCACCATGGTATCCACAGCCCCAATGGTGAAATGGGCACAATGGAAGATGCGTCCTTTTCAGAAGGGTTTTCTCCAGCAGTGGGATCCAGGGTCTGGCGACCATTTCATACGGATAACACCGTCCATGCGGGAAAGCCTTCCCTGGTGGCTACTACGGAAGAATCTTCTCAACTGTCATTCCATAGCTCCCGTCTCCTGGGTCACAATCACGACAGATGCCAGCAATAGAGGCTGGGGAGCTCTCTGCATGCAGGAAGTAGCTCAGGGGAAGTGGGACTTCCCGTTCAGAAGGATAGTGTCCAATGTCCTGGAGATCCGAGCAGCCTTCTGTGCTCTACAAGCTTTTCTTCACCTGATAAAAGGTGCCTCAGTTCTCCTAAGGCTGGATAACACGTCGGCAGTCTTGTATATCAAGAGACAGGGAGGCACTCGCAGTCTCTCTCTACTGAGGGAGGTAGAACCAATCATGACATGGGCCCAGACAAATCTAACGAACCTGACGGCTGTCTATCTTCCCGGATCTCAGAACCTACAGGTGGATTTTCTCTCGAACATCCCTCGACAACAACGAATGGTCTCTCCACACCAAGGTTTTCAATTGGATCCTATCCCTGGGAATTGTACCAGAAGTAGATCTGTTTGCCTCCCCATGCAATTTCAAACTAACGAAATATTACACGAGATGTCGTTGTCCCCAGGCCTTCGGAGTGGATGCCCTGACGGATCAGTGGAGATTCAACAGGGCTTATGCCTTTCCCCCGGTACCCGTCATTCTACGGTTCCTATCGAGACTCAGGGGGGAGAAGGCCGAAATTGTGGCAATAGTTCCATACTGGCCCAACAGGCCATGGTTCCCTCTCCTGTTACAGCTGAGCTTCCAGGATCCAGTTCCCCTCCCAGCCAGATCAGATCTCCTGTCACAGGGAATAACTCTTCATCCGTGCCCATCCCATCTCCATCTGATGGCTTGGTTTTTGAGAGGGGAAGGCTGGAGGCATTAGGTTGCTCAAGCAGAGCAATTTATACATTGTTGAACGCCAGAAGAGCTAATACCAACAAAGTATATCAAAGGATCTGGAAAAAATTCACAGGCTATATTTCTACGGTTGAAGGTTCTCCTGACGACCCCAGGATACAAGATGTTCTAGGTTTTCTTCAAACGGGCCTGGATCTGTCCCTGTCAGTTAGTTCTCTAAGAGTGCAGATTTCGGCTATCTCGGCCTTTACAGGTACATCCTGGGCTAGACACACTCTTGTTAGACAATTCTTCAGAGGAGCTATAAGGCTCAGACCTCAGAGAAAACCGAGATTCTCCAAATGGGACCTTCCTCTGGTCTTGGATTTTTTCTCAGAAAGAGAAAGACAACAAACGGATCAACTATCTATCAAGGAGCTCTCCCTCAAAGTTGTCTTCCTTGTAGCAATAACGTTGGCTAAAAGAGTTTCCGAAATTGGTTCCCTAGGATCCAAAGAACCATTCCTGACCTTCTTTCCGGATCGTGTAGTTATGATTCCCATGCTTGGATCAAATCCTAAGGTAATATCAGTTTTCCATGAGAATCAAGAAATCGTTCTTCCTACCTTTCGATCACCTGAGAACTCTAATGTCCTTCCTTTAAATGTTGGAGAAGTTTTGAAACAATACTTGGAAGCCACAGCTTCGTTTCGCCAATCTGATCATCTGTTCATTTTCTTTCAAGGGAAAAACAAAGGTTTGCATGCTTCTTCCAGAACCATCGCAGCCTGGATTGTTCAGGCCATCCAAGGGGCATATAAGGCGAAGGGTCTGGCTCCACCAGAGGCAGTGACCGCTCATTCCACCAGGAGTGTCTCCTCATCATGGGCGGCCGCTCGTCATGTCTCCCCAGAAGTAATCTGCAAGGCGGCCTCATGGTCGTCGATAAACACATTTATGACGCACTATTGTGTAGAACCGGCTTCTTTGTCTTCGGTTAATTTTGGTTTACATGTTTTATCTATTGACGGTGTCAATTAAACCTTTTTCT
Organism: Rana muscosa; assembly: GCA_029206835.1. Lineage (NCBI taxonomy): Eukaryota > Metazoa > Chordata > Amphibia > Anura > Ranidae > Rana > Rana muscosa. The sequence goes on from JARGYO010000162.1 coordinate 12,656,912, forward strand.
TTAACCAGCATTTGCCCACCCGGGTGTGTATGGCTAGTCATTTCCCACACGTAGGCTGCCATGGAGTCTGTCAAGAAAACGGAAAATTTATATCATATACTTACCGTAATTTTCCTTTCCTGATGGACTCCATGGCAGCAGGAGTTCCCTCCCATTGCTGGAGTAGGCTATATTACGGAACACGGTCTCTGGCTAGAAGCAAAGGTTTATGGGAGTAGGGTCCTATGAGGTATGAGAGGCGGGATTAACCTACACGTAGGCTGCCATGGAGTCCATCAGGAAAGGAAAATTACGGTAAGTATATGATATAAATTTTCATTTTTTTGCCCTAAATGGGTCTTTTTGCAAGAGCACAATACACCCACAGTATGGAAACGGTGTATCTCACACCTACAGCAATAAAGAAAATGCTATTAAAAAAAACGTTTTTGCCCTAAAAAATTTTTTGGGGAATAGCACAATACAAGAAAAATAAATAAATTTGTAAATCTCACACTTGCATATATGCAGAAAAAACTGAATTTTTTTATTTTTTTTGCCCTAAATGGGTCTTTTTGCAAGAGCACAATACACCCACAGTATGGAAACAGTGTATCTCTCAACGTAACCTATGCAGTGCTGGTGCACTGAGCTTGCAGATAAAAGTTAGATTTTCTCTGACACTGGGCTCATGGCAGTGTAAAAAGACTGTGCACTGCAACACAAACAGGTAAACCTATGCAGATCGCTGAGTTATTAGATCTCTGAATTTGGACTCCTATATAAATCTCTCTCCCTGAAAGCACCATCAGGAACCTTTCCCTACACTGTCTCTCTATCTTTTCTCTCAGTTTGCAGAATCAGGACTAACTCATGTATTTCAATCTCTCCCTAATAAGCAACAGCAGCCAGGAACCTCTCCCTATCCTGTCTAAAGCAGAGTGACGTGCTGTGCTGTGTGCCTCTAGCTTATATAGAAGCTGGGTCACATGCTGCACTGAGCTGGGTCACATGCTGCACTGGCCAATCACAGCCATGCCATTAGTAGGCATGGCTATGATGGCTTCTAAGGGCACACCAGCTAAACAAAAGGTGATTGGCTGCCCCCTGAAGCTTTTCTAAATGCGCCATTACATCGCCGAAACACCGGACCCGAACCCGAACATACACGCAATTGTTCGGGTTCAGGTCCGGTGCCCAAAAACTCTAATGTTCGGTACGGACCCGAACTTTACAGTTCGGGTTCGCTCAACCCTACTCACAAGGGCTCCCTCAATGTAGCCACCCAAGAATGCGGGTATAAAATCATCTCAAGATGGTATAGAACACCAGCACTACTTCACAAATTCTCAAGCTCAATTCCTAGCAAATGTTGGCGCTGTGTTGGCACTGTGATGCGGAGGAAGGAACAATGCTCCACATTTGGTGGTCCTACATAGTTACATAGTTAGTCAGGTTGAAAAAAGACAAAGTCCATCCAGTTCAACCATAAAAAAATAAATAAAATAAAAAATACTGTACAACTCCATATACCCAATTCTATACCCACAGTTGATCCAGAGGAAGGCAAAAAACCCCAGCAGAGCATGATCCAATTTGCTACAGCAGGGGAAAAAAATCCTTCCTGATCCCCCGAGAGGCAATCGGATTTACCCTGGATCAACTTTACCTATAAATGTTAGTTATATTATGTACATTTAGGAAACTATCCAGGCCTTTCTTAAAGCAATCTACTGAGCTGGCCAGAACCACCCCTGGAGGGAGTCTGTTCCACATTTTCACAGCTCTTACTGTGAAGAAACCTTTCCGTATTTGGAGATGAATTTTTTTTTTTTCTCTAGACGTAAAGAGCGACCCCTTGTCTTTTGTGTTGACCGTAAAGTGAATAACTCAACACCAAGTTCGCTATATGGACCCCTTATATATTTGTACATGTTAATCATATCCCCCCTTATTCTCCTCTTCTCAAGAGTGAATAAATTCAGTTCCTCTAATCTTTCCTCATAGCTGAGCTCCTCCATGCCTCTTATCAGTTTGGTTGCCCTTCTCTGCACTTTCTCCAGTTCCCCGAAATCCTTTTTGAGAACTGGTGCCCAAAACTGAACTGCATATTCCAGGTTAGGTCTTACTAATATAAAACAGAAAGAACCCTTGCGCTAACTGAGTAGTGAAACGGGTAGGAGGTAAGGGGGAGGGATAGGAAACGGATGAGATACTGCAGCAATCACCGAGGGGTCTGGTCCAAATGAACAATAAAGTATAAAAAACGTGATGGTGACTGCGCTGTAGTGTGTCAGATAAAGTAAAATTGGGGAGGGGAGAGGAAGTGTAAATGAAAAAAACGGTGGGGATAGGACAAACACAGGTGAAAAAAGGTGAAAGGGAGGGGGAGGGGAAGGGGAAGGGGCAAATGAGGGAAAATGAGAGACAGAGTGAGTAAGTAATTAGCTGGTATTCCGCTAACTAACAGCGATGTGCAATGTGCACAGTGACACAAAAGTACGTGCACTAATAAAGGACTGATCAAAATATGATCAGAACAACAAAAGAAAAAACTATATAACACAGTGAATAATAAGGCAATATAAGTGACATATACAACCAATATCTAAATAATCCAAATATACAGCACGTGTTAAAAAATTAAATCACTAAAACATATTACTAATCCACAAACATTATCCATAACTGAAAAGGATAGGGTGGATAGGATAAATAGAGTAACACACTCAGTGCATACGTGAACTGAACTGGTAAAGAAAAAACAGTCCCAAAAAAAGTCCTGGTAGTGACTTCCCAATACTTCCAAAAATAACTAATAATACGTTTATGGTAAATGGATAATATATGTGAATAAGTTCCCGTCACCAAATGCTTGGAGAAAGTCCTGTGGCATCCACCCTGTGATCACACCTGGCTTACCTCCCTGTTGGAGGGGGGGCGGTATGCAGCAACTCTCTGTAGTTAGGGAGGGTATCGCGTCCTTATGGGCTGGTCTTTATGGCACCGTTAATCATTGGAGTGTATATGGAAAAACACAAACAAAAAGCACATCAATAGCGCAACTTTGTGAGTGCAGCAAGATGGATCACTGGTGCATACATTCACACACTCACTTGTGATGAAGTGAGCGTGGACCTCAATCCAAACGAGCGCCGAGCTCGTGCCAGTGGGAAAAGGGTGTAGCATCTATGGTGCAATCAGTGCATCCCTCAAGTATCAGCAGCGGCAGTCACAAAGTTGAGATGTACTTCCTCCTCATGTGTTCGCCTTAGAGCAAAGGCGAACACATGAGGAGGAAGTACATCTCAACTTTGTGACTGCCGCTGCTGATACTTGAGGGATGCACTGATTGCACCATAGATGCTACACCCTTTTCCCACTGGCACGAGCTCGGCGCTCGTTTGGATTGAGGTCCACGCTCACTTCATCACAAGTGAGTGTGTGAATGTATGCACCAGTGATCCATCTTGCTGCACTCACAAAGTTGCGCTATTGATGTGCTTTTTGTTTGTGTTTTTCCATATACACTCCAATGATTAACGGTGCCATAAAGACCAGCCCATAAGGACGCGATACCCTCCCTAACTACAGAGAGTTGCTGCATACCGCCCCCCCTCCAACAGGGAGGTAAGCCAGGTGTGATCACAGGGTGGATGCCACAGGACTTTCTCCAAGCATTTGGTGACGGGAACTTATTCACATATATTATCCATTTACCATAAACTTATTATTAGTTATTTTTGGAAGTATTGGGAAGTCACTACCAGGACTTTTTTTGGGACTGTTTTTTCTTTACCAGTTCAGTTCACGTATGCACTGAGTGTGTTACTCTATTTATCCTATCCACCCTATCCTTTTCAGTTATGGATAATGTTTGTGGATTACTAATATGTTTTAGTGATTTAATTTTTTAACACGTGCTGTATATTTGGATTATTTAGATATTGGTTGTATATGTCACTTATATTGCCTTATTATTCACTGTGTTATATAGTTTTTTCTTTTGTTGTTCTGATCATATTTTGATCAGTCCTTTATTAGTGCACGTACTTTTGTGTCACTGTGCACATTGCACATCGCTGTTAGTTAGCGGAATACCAGCTAATTACTTACTCACTCTGTCTCTCATTTTCCCTCATTTAGGTCTTACTAATGATTTGTACAGGGGCAAAATGATATCTCTCTCTCTGGAGTCCATACCTCTCTTAATACAAGAAAGGACTTTGCTCGCTTTGGAAACCGCAGCTTGGCATTGCATGCCATTATTGAGCTTATGATCTACCACAACCCCCAGATCCTTCTCCACTACGGATCCCCCCAGTTGTACTCCCCCTAGTATGTATGATGCATTCATATTCTTAGCCCCCAAGTGCATAACTTTACATTTATCAACATTAAACCTCATCTGCCACATAGTCGCCCATTTAGACAGAGCATTGAGGTCGGTTTGTAAATTGGCGACATCCTGTAACGACGTTATTCCACTGCATAGCTTGGTGTCATCTGCAAAGACAGAAATGTTACTTTTGATCCCAGACCCAATATCATTTATAAAGATATTAAAAAGTAAGGGTCCCAACACTGAACCTTGGGGTACACCACTGAGAACCTTAGACCATTCAGAGTAAGAATCATTAACCACTACTCTCTGAATTCTGTCTTTTAGCCAGTTTTCTATCCATTTACAAATTGATATTTCCAATCCTATAGACTTTACTTTACACATGAGCCGTGTGTGCGGAACTGTATCGAGCGCTTTTGCAAAATCCAAGTATACCACGTCCACCGCCACCCCTCTGTCCAAGATTTTACTTAACTCTTCATAAAAAGAAATCAGGTTTGTCTGACAACTTCTGTATTTCATGAATCCATGCTGTCTGTTGCTTAAATAGTTTTTTTCCAGCAAGAACTCATCTATGTGGTCTTTTATTAATCTCTCCAGTATCTTCCTAACCATAGAAGTTAAACTAATAGGTCTATAGTTACTTGTAAAAAGACTTTGTTCCCTTTTTAAATATAGGCACCACATTGGCCCTGCGCCAATCCAGTGGTACTATTTCTGTCATTAATGAGTCCCTAAAAATTAGATAAATAAAATTAGAGCTCAATTCCTTTAGGATCCGTGGGTGTATGCCATCTGGTCCAGGTGCTTTATCCACCTTTATTCTATCTAAATATTTCTGGACCATATCGCTTTTGAGCCATTGTGGATTTGGGGCTGTGTCACTACCACCCCCATTATGGACATGATCTCCCCCATGTTCCATTGTATACACAGAGCTGAAGAAATTATTTAATAAATTAGCCTTCTCTTTGTCCCCAGTCACCCACTCTAGATTATTTTGTAAAGGGCCTACATGCTCAGACTTGACCTTTTTACTATTAATATATTTGAAGAATTTTTTGGGGTTTGTCCTACTATCTTTTGTAATCTGTCGTTCTGTCCTGTGATCCCAAAATTTTGGCAGACAGTGCATGACACCATTACTTCAATCACATCAATTAAAGTTAACTTCACACCTGCTGTTTACTTGCTCCACTTCACCAACATACATAAGACGCAATACTTCAAATCACTCACCATGTTTATGATAAACGCAGCCAAGCAATGCATCCCCTGCCACTGGAGATATCCATCTGCCCAGATGAAAGGAGTGGTTTAGCAGATTAAACAACATAGAAAAAAATTGAAGAACTCATCAGCATCTCTCAAGAAAAACTATCCAAATTCACATCCACATGGTACAGTTGGCAACGCTTTAAGATTTCTGCTGCATACCCTACGACCAACGGTTAATGTCTGAACCTGACCGAAATAAAAACCCAATAACCACTTTACCTGAATTTACCTGCCCCGGTCCCTAATGCATCCGTAATGGATTATGGGACCTCCACACAAGCTTATCAATAAGATAACAACTCTTCCAATTCACCCTGGCTCCGCAACAAACAACTTGGACCAAGAGGAAGGGGAGTCCGGGAATCCTTCCCCCCCCCACCCCTTAATAATCTTCCACATAACTTTCCCTCCTCTCCCTTTACCCCTTCTCTTTAATTCAAGGCTAGATGTTACCACTTCACATTCAAATAGGGAAAATAATGACTTAAGTCAGTACAGAGAAAGACAACAACCCTAACAGAACATTGCCACTTGTAATTGCATACTATGAACCTTATTATTTTATTTTCTCTCTTACATATGATGACCAAGGACTTGTAATTAATCATATGAGTTATTGCTCCTACAAATGTATCCAAAACTGTTTCTTATGTATTCTGTATTCTTCTGTAAAATTTATACATGTATGTTTTATTTTCTCTAATAAAAACTTAATGAAAAAAAAAAAAAAGACCACAGGACATGGTTCCAGTAATACATATCCTTCGTTTGCTTGTCTTCAGCAAACTGTTTGCGGCCATGCAGACCAATTTGATGCAGTGTGCGGCGTAAGGTCTGACAAGCTGTCCCCCCACCCCTTCAACCTCTGCAGCAATGCTGGCAGCACTCGTACATCTAATTCCCAAAGACAAGCTCTGGATATGACGCTGAGCACGTGCACTCAACTTCTTTGGTTGACCATGGCGCGACCTGTTCTGAGTGGAACCTTTCCTGTTTAACCTGCTGTATGGTCTTGGCAACCATGCTGCAGCTCAGTTTCAGGGTCTTGGCAATCTTTTTATAGCCTAGGCCATCTTTATGTAGAGCAAAAATAATTTTTTTCAGATCCTCAGAGAGTTGCCATGAGGTGCCATGTTGAACTTTCAGTGACCAGTATGAGAGAGTAAGAGCGATAACACCAAATTTAACACACGTGCTCCCCATTCACACCTGAGACCTTGTAACACTAGTGGGTCACATGACACCGGGGAGGGAAAATTGCTAATTTATCCCAATTTGGGCATTTTCAATTAGGGGTGTACTCACTTTTGTTGTCAGCGGATTGGACATTAATGGTTGTGTGTTGAGTTATTTTGAGGGGACAGCAAATTTACACTGTTATACAAGCTGTACACTCATTACTTTACATTGTAGCAAAGTGTCATTTCTTCAGTGTTGTCACATGCAAAGATGTAATAAAATATTTTAAAAAAATGTGAGGGGTGTACTCACTTTTGTGAGATACTGTATATTAAAACTAAAAACAGCAAATGCACTAGCAAGTTTGTACCCATAATTAAATGTACACATATTAACCACTTCCCGCCCAGTCAATAGCATATTGACGTCCGGGAAGTGGTTCTGTTATCCACACTGGACGTCATATGACGTCCTGCAGGATAAGAGCTGCCGCCCGCCCGGGGGGCGCGCATCGCGGCGATCGGTGGAGCGGTGTGTCAGTCTGACACACTGCTACACTGATCTCGGTAAAAAGCCTCCGGCGGAGGCTTTTTACCATGTGATCAGCCGTGTCGAATCACGGCTGATCAGGATGTAAACAGGAAGAGCTGTTGATCGGCTCTTCCTCACTCGCGTCTGACAGACACGAGTAGAGGAGAGCCGAACGGCGGCTCTCCTGACAGGGGGGGTTCGCGCTGATTGTTTATCAGCGCAGCCCCCCCTCGGATACCCACACAGGACCACCAGGGAAGCCCCCCAGGACCACCAGGGAAGCCACAAGCATGTGGATGGCCCCCAAGGCCATCCACATGTAGTAAAACACCAAAAAAATATAAAAAATACATAAAAAAATATGCCAATCAGTGCCCACAAATGGGCACTGACTGTGGTCATGCCATGATAGTGCCAATGTGTGGTGGCTGGCATTGCTGGGCATCAGTGTCACCAGTGCCACCTACTAGTGTCCATCAGTGCCACCTATCAGTGCCCATCCGTGCCCATAAGTGCCGACCTATCAGTGCCCGTCCGTGCCACCTATCAGTGCCACCCATAAGTGCCCATCAGTGCCGCCTATAAGTGCCCATCAGTGCGCCTATGAGTGCCAATCAGTGCCACCTATGAGTGCCCATCAGTGCCGCCTATCAGTGCCCATCATCAGTGCCCATCGGTGCCACCTCATTGGTGCCACCTAATCGGTGCGCATCAGTGTCGCCTTATCAGTGCCCTTCAGTGCCGCCTTATCAGTGCCCGTCATTGAAGTAGAAAAGGTACTTATTTACAAAAAAAAATTACAGAAACAAAGAAAAACATAGTTTTTTTCAAAATTTTCGCTCTTTTTTTATTTGTTGTGCAAAAAATAAAAATTGCAGAGGCGATCAAATACCACCGAAAGAGAGCTCTATTTGTGGGAACAAAATGATAAAAAATTTGTTTGGGTACAGTGTAGCATGACCACGCAATTGTCATTCAAATTGCGACAGCGCTGAAAGCTCAAAATTGGCTTGGGCAGGAAGCTGTATAAGTGCATGGTATTGAAGTGGTTAATGTGTGAATTTGATTATATTGCAGCAGAAACACTTTTTACATCAGAGTGGTTCCATGTCCTTTTTTTTGTTTGTTCTTCAAAAGAGATTACCCCTACCACCACCACCAGTGGTGGCCCATCCATAGGGGGTGCCCGGGCGCCGCCCCCCCCCTCCTGTGGTCACCAAAAAAAAAAAAAATGGGCCCTTTAAGAGTTTTTTTTTTTTATGTCTTTTTTTCACACATGGCGGCTCGCTTCTGCGCCCGGCCGTCACTCACAACAATACATAGGTTCATGCATTGCATGAACCCATGTATTGCTGCCGCCCACTATTCAGATGGCCGCCCCCTTGAGCGCCGGCCATCTGAATCACAGCGTCTGATTGGCCTTTAGAAGTGCCTATCAGAGCCAGCAGGCTCTGATAGGCTTCCCGACTACAGCCTGAGGGCTGTAATCGGCTTCTAAATATCTAATGAGAGGACGCACAGGGGTGCGTTCCCTGGCCAATCAGGTTCACCGGGTCTGGTTACCGGTAACCTGATTGGCTGAAGTGACATCGAGGGCGGGAGAAGACATCGAGGACGGAAGAAGGACGGCGCTGACTCGAGGAAGGTAAGTGCAGGGCTGGGGGTACAAACTGGCTGCATATGGGGGAGAAACTGGCTGTATTATGGGGGAGAAACTGGCTGCATATGGGGGAGAAACTGGCTGTATTATGGGGGAGAAACTGGCTGCATATGGGGGAGAAACTGGCTGCATATGGGGGAGAAACTGGCTGCATTATGGGGGAGAAACTGGCTGCATTATGGGGGAGAAACTGGCTGTATATGGGGGAGAAACTGGCTGCATATGGGGGAGAAACTGGCTGCATATGGGGGAGAAACTGGCTGCATATGGGGGAGAAACTGGCTGCATTATGGGGGAGAAACTGGCTGCAATATGGGGGAGAAACTGGCTGTATATGGGGGAGAAACTGGCTGCATATTGGGGAGAAACTGGCTGCATATGGGGGAGAAATTGGCTGCATATGGGGGAGAAACTGGCTGTATTATGGGGGATAAACTGGCTGCATATGGGGGAGAAACTGGCTGCATTATGGGGGAGAAACTGGCTGCATTATGGGGGAGAAACTGGCTGTATTATGGGGGAGAAACTGGCTGCATATGGGGGAGAAACTGGCTGCATTATGGGGGAGAAACTGGCTGCATTATGGGGGAGAAACTGGCTGCATATGGGGGAGAAACTGGCTGCATATGGGGGAGAAACTGGCTGCATTATGGGGGAGAAACTGGCTGCATTATGGGGGAGAAACTGGCTGTATATGGGGGAGAAACTGGCTGTATATGGGGGAGAAACTGGCTGCATATGGGGGAGAAACTGGCTGCATATGGGGGAGAAACTGGCTGCATATGGGGGAGCAACTGGCTGTATTATGGGGGAGAAACTGGCTGCATATGGGGGAGAAACTGGCTGCATTATGGGAGAGAAACTGGCTGCATTATGGGGGAGAAACTGGCTGTATTATGGGGGAGAAACTGGCTGCATATGGGGGAGAAACTGGCTGAATTATGGGGGAGAAACTGGCTGCATATGGGGGAGAAACTGGCTGCATTTGGGGGAGAAACTGGCTGCATATGGGGGGGAAACTGGCTGCATTTGGGGACAAACTAGTGGCGTTTGGGCACAGTGGCTGCCTTTAATGGGCACAGTGGCAGCAATTGATGATTTTTTTTTTCAGTTTGTTTGCGCCCCCCCCAAAAAATTTGAGCACCAGCCGCCACTGACCACCACTCTTTTCCCACTTCAACATAATTCAGAATGGTTAAAGAGAAACTTCACATTCCCCCAACTCCTTTTCCCCCTTACCCTTTTTGCTGGGTTATCCACAAAACAAATCACAAAAAACAGACTCGCATACTTAGAAATCCAGCTGTGTTCTGTAGGGACCCAGGCTTCACTGCTTTATACCTGATCTCTGCAGCAACCTTCTTCTCTGGCATCATTAGGAGCTGATTGTGCCTACAAAGACCAAGGAAGAGACAGCAAGCCCCCTGATGTTGCACCTTGGCGTATGCACAGTAGAGTATCCTGTGGCCTCCTAAGATGCAAGAAATTGGTATCCCAGGAGGCTGAGGACTATTGCATATGTCATTGTTGCCTAGTTGAGAATCCTGGGGAGGGTGCCCTGAAAAAGAGAGAAAGTGGGTAGGTATTGAGATGAAAAAAAGTGTATGGGGAGGGTGAAGGCTTGCTTTAAGAATAGGCAACCACTCTAGTGCCCAGTATTTACTGCCAGATTCAGGAAGTGATGCCATCTCCTCACTAGAGTACCTGCAGCAGTTACCTTTATTTGAGCGTGACATTTGTGATTTGAAAACTGCTGAGTAGGATTGGGGAGGGGGAATCTTACGGCTGCCTGCCTTGGCTGAGGCTAGAAATGGCCATGACTTTCGCACTGCAAAAATAATGTTTACATATTTGTTGGTAGAGTATTCCTTTGAGGTAAAGCTTATCTGCATGCATTACCTTGTGTAGTCTATGAACACTGATAATTACAAAATGATAATGCCATCTTCACAGTTTATTACTACATATGTACATAGAGAATTATCATCTTATCAGCTTTTCAAAGTATGGCTGGTGAATGGTGATCAGATGAACAAATTCAAGGCTATTAGAAAAATTATGTTGTACTTTCAAGGGCATCATATGGAGCTGTCTAACTTGCTACCAATAAAACACCTTAATCACACCTTTGTCTCTGTTGTAAAAGTGGTACTATTGATAGAGCTGCCTATTATGTGAAACTATACTCTGATAACAGACTGACATCACACAATAGTTTGGATTAGAGTAGCTATAGGTCAGCCCACATAAACCTGCTACAAATGCTGCATGTGAGTGTTCTAAAACGTAGTAAAAGTCTGAAGTCATGGAAGGTATGTAGGTTTTCCTAAATATCATAGTACAGAGAACTGCGATGTACATTTGAGGGTATGTAAACCCAAAGAACACACTTCTATTTTCTCCCCTTTAAGCTGATAAAAATGTAGCGGTCTCACCCGCTCTCTCCCTTCTTCTTCTCGGCTGGTGTACTCGTCTATGGGGACCAGGGGGAGGGGTGAGGTGCTGCCACCAGCTCGCCCCTCCTATGTGTGTAGAGGTTTGAGCTATTATCTTTACCTTCGGGTCTGTGTCCCTGTCCAGAGATTCCACTTCAAATATGACCGGTAGATAGGTGAATGTAGAACACTTTGCTCCCAGAAAAGTAAGCCCACACCAGGTGACAGTACAACATCTATATTTATTTCCGCAGAGATAAATATGCCTCTTTGCAAGCAGACAGTTTGCTACAAACACAAACTTGGTGGGGTGAGGGTTCAGGCACAATCCTTTCGGATCAGAGAAGCTGTTAGGAGCTCACAACAACTTTTGGCGCACGGTCGCTGCCACCGACCGTGAGGTTGGTCCCTGCCACAGACCGGGTGAACGATGAGGTCTCTGCCACAGACCTTAGGATAGGCCTCTGCCACCGACCTGATGCAGCTGGGTCTCTTCAAAGACCATAGAACATGAACTACCTTCTAATGACGACCCCTGTTAGGGAGTTGATCCATCCCGGACGGTCCCCAGATGCCTGCACTGTCACCAGCCAATGCTGCGCTGGATCTCCAGGCCAGGTCACCTCCCTGGTTCTCCTCGCCCGAGACTCGGGTCCCCTCTCTCTGTGGGCCCCTAGGTATCTTATCCCATGCGGGACCCAGTCGAAGGTACTGGGCCCCAGGCCTCGGCTAGTACCTCACCCCAGGCTTAAGGTGCCTGGGATGGAACTCGAACTCCCTCGCACCCAGGCCGAGGGCACCTGGGCGCGGACGAACAGAACAGCAGCCCCCAGGCTGAAGGTGCCTGGGGCTCGGACCTCGTGCGAAAGATGTCCGCCCCCTTTATACCCTCCCTCAGCGGGCACAGCGGGTTACCCGCCCCGCCGTACTACTGCTGCAAGAGGACACAAAGGGCACGGCCCTACAATGATGGTTCAACCCCAGCCCAAGGCGACAGCACCACCCAGGGGCCGTAGGGAACCGAACACCATTATATCCTTCACGAATCAAATGAGCCATAGATCCCTAACAATTAGTGTATCTGGGCCATGCTACCACCCAGATACTCCCCCTAAATGTTAATCCCCGCTACAAAAATATAATTAAAAGCATTTTGTTATATCCATTTTATAAGTTAAAAAAATACCTGTATATCTTGCCAGAAACTTCTCAACTGAAAATGAAGTCTGCTCTCATTGCACTCATTACATTACATTACATTATTCCCAGTTATCTCTGGGGACTACAGGACTACTCCTCTTTATGGTATGGGAAAGTGGGAGACATCATTGTAGTATTGTCAACATTGTTTCTTCATAGATACAGTATAATTGAGCAAGTGTTATCATACTAGGACAAACAGAAAATTTCCTATCAAATAGTTACCTTAATTTTCTGTTCCTGATGGACTTCATTGCAGTATACATTTGGGTAGCTCCAACCTTGCTCCTACCCCAATGGGACCCCACTCTCATAAATTTTGAGGCTGAGCCAGAGGCTGCATTCCATAACTAGCCTACTCATGACACTGACAGTGACAGTTTTCCTGACAGACTCTTGTAGTGTACATTTAGGAACTAACCAGCCACAAAGAAACATGAGCGAGAGGTGCTTTGGCTGTACTTCTCCTTTAACTACTTAAGGACTGGAAGGATTTACCCCTTAATGACCAGGCCATTTTTTACGATACGACACTGCGTCACTTTAACTGACAATTGCACGATCGTGTGACGTTGTACCCAAACAAAATTGATGCCCTTTTTTTCCCACAAATAGAGCTTTCTTTTGGTGGTATTTGATCACCTCTGCAGTTTTTATTTTTTGCGCTATAAGCAAAAAAAAAATTAAAATAAAAAAAATATTTTTTACTTTTTGCTATTATAAATATCCCAAAAAGAAATGTAAAAAATCTAATTTCTTCATCAGTTTAGGCCAATATGTATTCTTCTACATATTTTTTGTAAAAAAATCGCAATAAGCGTATATTGATTGGTTTGCGCAAAAGTTATAGCATCTACAAAATAGGGTATAGATTTATGACGTGAGTGATGTCATGCCGCCGGGCCGGGACTATGAGGTGCCCCCGTAGGGGGAGTGAAGTGAAGCCCCCTGACCAGGGGCGTATCATGAAATGAGTGGACCTGTGTGCAAGATAAAAAGTGGGCCCCAGGCATCGATAAAAACAAATGCGGCACGTGCAATGTGCCATGGCAAAATGTGGCCGTGGCTTAAATTGCGTGAAATATTGGGTGTGGTTTAAGTAGTGCAGAATGTGGTAATGTTAAATAAGGAATGTATAGTGCAGAGTGTACGGCGGTGGGTAGTATGTGCAGGAGAGGGGTGTGGAGTGTATGGAGGTGGGTAGTATGTGCAAGAGAGGGGTGTGGAGTGTATGGCAGTAGATAGCATGTGTAGGAGATGAGTTCGGAGTGTATGGGTAGTATGTGCAGAAGAGGAGTATGGAGTGTATGGTGGTGAGTATTATGTGCAGGAGAGGAGTGAAGAGTGTATAGAGATGGGTATTATGTGTAGGAGAGGAGTATGGAGTGTATAGTGGTAAGTAGTATGTGCAGGAGAGGAGTGCAGAGTGTATGGAGGTGGGTAAAATGTGCAGACGACAGTGCCAGTAGTTTTTTGGGGGTTTTTTTGGTTAAAAATGCTTTTTGAGGGACATTGAATGGTGTCTGTAGGGCAATGAATGGTGTCAGTAGAACAATAGACAGTGTCAGATTTATTAAAAAAAAAAAAATTATTTAATTTTTGCATTATTTTTTACAATTTATTTTTGTATTATTTTTTCACAATGATTGGGGGGGGGGGGGGGTGACAGTAGGGCAGTTGATGGTGTCAGTAGTTTTATGTTATTATTTTTTACAATTTTGTTTTTTAGATTTCTTAAAACATTTTTTTTGCACAGTGCTTCAGGGGAAGAGGGTGGGAGGGATGTTATGTGGCAGTGGACGGTGTCAGTAGAGCAGTGTGTATAGTGACACACAGTTGTGAAGCACACTGCCGGCACTTCACCTGCGCCCCCCCTACTTCCAGCAAATTGTACCGCCAAATTGTACTGCCCCCCCCCCCCCTGTAACGGCCCTGGCTTCACCATTATTGCTGTAGAAACCATGGTTCCGATAATCATCAGGCACTAGGATGCAGAGGTGGGGGACTTGAGTCACATGACTTGACTTAAGTCAGACTTAAGTCACCTGTTTGAGGACTTGCGACTTGCTTGACAGAATTCAATAAATGACTCGACTTGACTTTGACTTGTCACTAATGACTTGCGACTTGACTTTGACTTGGGCTATATGACTTGCAATGACTTGGCACCACTAACACTAACCGCAAGCCACCGTCTGCCTACCTGATCAGCGTGTCATGCAGACAGACGGTGGCCATTGCAGTGTTCAAAAGCCGTGCCTCCTCGTCTGTGATAGGCGGAACACTCAATTTCACAGCAGGCAGTGTTCAGCCTATCACGGACATCCTCTTATCCTCGTCAGTGTTATGGGGATGAGCGGATGTCCGTGATAGGCGGAACACTGAATGCTGGGAAATTGAGTGTTCCGCCTATCACAGACGAGGAGGAGGCGCGGCTTTTGAATACTGGAATGGCCGCCGAGATGCCGCCGATCAGGTACACGGCTGACGGGCACAGTGAAGCACGGGCACAGTGAGGCATTGGGCACAGTGAGGCATTGGGCACAGTGAGACACGGGCACAGTGAGGCATTGGGCACAGTGAGACACGGGCACAGTGAAGCATGGGCACAGTGAGGCATGGGCACAGTGAAGCATGGGCACAGTGAAGCATGGGCACAGTGAGGCATGGGTACAGTGAGGCACAGTGAGACATGGGCACATAACCAATATTATTTATTGTTATCCCTCCTATTATTTTTATACAGTATGGGGTAGATCAGTATTTTGACTTGATTTGTGACTTGACCAAAATAAATGACTTGACTTGACTTGCTTGACTTCTAGCAGGGACTCGACTTGACTTGCTTGCTTTTCATCACAGTAACTTGAGACTTGCTTGTGACTTGAAGGTTAAGACTTGAGACTTGCTTGTGACTTGCACATGTGTGACTTACTCCCATGTCTGCTAGGATGCCAGGAAATGAGAGTTTGACTGACCTAAAGAGATCTTGCTCCGGATCACAAGGATCTTCTCTGGTGGCAGCATGATTGGATACCAAGGTGTATCAAACAGGTCTTCGAGATATATGAGGGACTGCATTGAAAAAAAAACAAAAGAGAGCAAACACACTGGGAGAACCACAGCCTAGGAAAGGGGGAGTTGGCAGCCACAAACAAGCAGGGAACCTGTCAGATTAAAATCCCATGGTAGCTGTGATATCACTGCCGCGCTCACTGCGCATGCGCTGTGTCCCCCCCAGTCCAATGGGGAGTCTGCATGGTGCCTGAGTGGACAACACCATGATCCTGAACCGCCAAGCTGGCACTGATCAGGAAGAAAATAGCAGTGTGGGACGCATATGTGCTCCAGTCACCTTTAGAGGCCCATAAAACTAGAGCCAGGGATGTAATACAAAGAAACAAACTAACAAATGACACAAACAACCACTATACTCCCACTACCCAGGGTAGGAATGCAGCTACTCTATGCATGTTGGGCACACTCAAAGGCCTCTCACTGATAACTGGGTACTCGGCCAATATAGACGCCCGCAAATGGCTGGTCTCAAATTCAGGAATCGATCCTCTGCAAATATGTACTCACTGTGACACCATACAAAGAAATTAAGGGTGCCGCTTCAGGCTCTAGTAGGTCCTTATATGCTCACAACTGCTGGGAGTGTAGGCAGGGAAAGAGCTTGTCTCAGCTCCATAGAAGTCAGAGGATGGAAAAGAAGTCCCAGGAGCGGCACATCACACTAAACCCTCATGTAAAGAGTGGATGCAGCCTTAACCTAAATTCTGTCCAGGCCCCACCCCTGACATGGTTCCCATGACTAAGCCCCCATGGGTGGGGCAAAACATGTGGGGTGTGTGGCCTGGATAGGAGTCTAGGCTGAGGCCGCTTCCACTCTTTACATGAGGGTTTTGTGTATGTGCAGCTCCTGGGATTTCTTTTCCTTCCTCATTGACCATTACAAATATGTGCAATAACAACCCCCCCACTAATAGCTGGGACAACTCGAATGTGCCATAACACCAACTCCTGCTGAAGCTGGAGATCTTCTGGATGCCGCAGGATGCTCCTCAAATCCACACAACTGATCCTGCAAGAGACCCAGCTGCTGACATCCAACCTTGATGGGCCCCATGAGGAGCGAGGACAAAGCTACCCAAACTAGGGTGACCACGTGTCCCGGATTGCCCGGGACAGTCCCGCATTTTGCAGGTCTGTCCCGGGGAACCTTCATTCCAGGACAATACAGTGTCCCGGAATGAAACTGACACAGCTACCCCCCCCCCGGGCCAATTGCCCCCAAAAAAGGCCACCACATCACTGCTTTACTCACTGACAGTACTTGCCTTGGCCGGAAATGCCTGGAGGAGCACAATCCCCACCCCCTGCTTGTGATTGGAGAAATCATAAATCCTGCCTCTTGTGTCCAATCACTGTGCTGTGATTCGCTACAGCACAAGCTGATTTTTGGGAAGGGGGAGTGTCCCTGAATAGTAGTTTGGAAATGTGGTCACCCTAACCCCAACGTATGCTAATGCTGCCATGGAGTCTGGCAGATAGTGTGTTTCTGGCAGAATCACCAAGTGAAAATAAAAGGTAAAAAGACAGAAAAATAATGTAGCCACCAGGTCTAAAGACTTTTAATCTATAATAAATTACATTTTAATTGCTGGGTTTGGATACTATTCAATACCTTAACCATTTGCCTATTGGCCACTTTTATCCCCTTCCTGCCCAGGCCAATTTTCAGCTTTCAGCGCTGTCACACTTTGAATGACAATTGCCCAATCATGCAACACTGTACCCATATGACATTTTTATCATTTTTTTCACACAAATAGAGCTTACTTTTGGTGGTATTTATTCACCACTGGGTTTTTTATTTTTTGCTAAATGAAAAAAGACCGATAATTTGTTTAAATTTTTTTATTTTTAATAGTATGTTATAAAATTTTGCAAACAGGTGATTTTTCTCCTTCACTGATGTGTGCTGATGAAGCTGTAATGATGGGCATTGATGAGGCGGCACTGATGGGCATTGGGCACTGATGAGGCAGCACTGATGAGCACTGATAGGCAGCACTGATGGGCACTGGTAGGCAGCACTGATAGGCGACACTGATGGGCACTGATAGGTGGCACTGATGAGGTGGCACTGGTGGGCACTGATGAAGCGGCACTGGTGGGCACAGATGAGGAGGCACTGGTGGGCACGGATGAGGTGGAACTAATTGGCAACACTGACAGCACTGGTGGGCACTGTTGGGACTGCACTTATAATCAGGACACTGATAATTAGTGCCCTGATTATCAATGTAGATGTCCCTTTAACACAAGCTGGTTATCGACTCTCTTCTCCCCTCCTAGGCTGTCAGCATGAGGAATGCAGAAAACCGGCTTGTGTTTACATTGTGATCAGCTGCCATTGGACACAGCTGATCATGTGGTAAAAGGCTGCTGTGATTGGCCCTTGGCTCGTTCCATAAAGAAAAGGCCACAATGATCATGAAGGCTATACTAAATCCAAAACCAAAAATGTAATTTACCAATCCTTAGATGTGGTGGCTGCATCAGTTTTCCTTTTTTAGGCTTTTTTTTTCAGCTTTCAGCTAATGACCTGGCCAGTAACTCTTATGCCGCGTACACACGATCGTTTTTTCTGATGAAAAAAGACTGATGGACTTTTTTCATCGAACAAACCGATCGTGTGTGGGCCCCATCGGTCTTTTTTTCATCGGTATAAAAAAATAGAACATGTTTAAATTTTACCGATGGAAAAAAAACGATAGCAAATTCCGATCGTCTGTGGAGAACTCGTCGGTGAAAAAACCCACGCATGCTCAGAATCATGTCGACACATGCTCAGAAGCATTGAACTTAATTTTTCTCGGCTCGTCTGAGAGTTTTATGTCACCGCGTTTTGGACGGTCGGAATTTGGTCTGATGGTGTGTAGGCAAGACCGATGAAAGTCAGCTTCATCGGAATTCCGACGGAAAAATCCATCGGATTTTATTCCATCGGCGATCCGATCGTGTGTACAGGGCATTAAGATTTGACTTCATATTATATGGTTTTGGTAAATCTGGAGACAAAAATCTGCAGAAAATCGAATAGTGTGTATGGGGTCTTAGAAGGAATAACAGATTTATATTGTAAAGATTGTAAATTCAAGCTGAACTCCAGCCAACACGTTATAAGTAGTGATGAGCCGAACACCCCCGGGTTCGGTTCGCACCAGAACCCGCGAACGGACCGAAAGTTCGTACGAACATTAGAACCCTATTAAATACAATGGATGCGAACGTTCGAATTCTAAAGTGCTAATTATAACAACTATTATGCATGTTATTGTCCTAAAAAGGGTTTGGGAACCCGGGTTCTGCACCAGGGGACATGTATCAATGCAAAAAGAAGTTTTAAAAACGGTCGTTTTTCGGGAGCAGTCATTTTAATGATGCATAAAGTGAAAAAAAAAAAGTCAAATATTCCTTTAAATATCGTACCTGGGGGGTGTCTAAAGTATGCCTGTGAAGTGCCACGTGTTTCCCGTGTTTAGAACTGTCCCTGCACAAAATGACACTTCTAAAGGAAAAAAAAGCCATTTAAAACTGCTTGCGGCTTTAATGTAATGTCTGGTCCCGGTAATATGGATGAAAATCTTTAAGAAAAATGGCATAGCTATCCCATGACCCCCCCCCCCCCCCCTACCCCAGCCCATTACCAGCCCCTTTGGGTCTTGTATGGATATTAAGGGGAACCCCGCACATAAAATAAAAAAGGCCCTATATACTCTGAACAGCCGTATACAGGCGGTGCATACAAGACAGGGACTGTAGGTTTGTTCTTATGTAGAATCTGTTTGTAATTTTGAACAGGTACATTGTTGAAGTGTAGCTCCAGCCCAAAAATCTATTTTTAAACTTTTTGGAAAACCTAGGTAAGGGTTATCACCCCTGTAACATTTGTTTTGCTGTCTGTGCCCCTGTTCAGAACATTTCACCTCACTTTCCGTCCCAATGACAACTGTTTTTGAAATGTGGTGTTTTTCTTGAAACAAGGATTGCTGATAAAGCATCAGTACAGAGGAGACACCTTTCTCCCATATTTATTCTTACAGGAGAGAATTTTCCTTCCTAGTGGTAGATTTCCTCTCACTTCCTGTTGTCTTCTTGCGTTTGCAAGTAGGAGTCGTTTGTAAGTTGGATGTTTGAAAGTAGGGACCTGCCGTATATACTCTGCAGAAATAGGCCCCTTAGTTGTTGGTGTTGGCACAACACTGTAAGCACTCACAGTTACTCTTGGTTGGTGCTGGAACGCCCTGCTGTCAACTATTATATCAGGAATTTTAATTACATATAATTGTTGAACAGTGGTAGTAAAAATTGGGCCTTTGATGGTGGTGCTGGTGCCACAACACTGTAAGCCCTGACAGTTACTCTTGGTGGGTGCAGCAATGGGCCCTGCTGTGAATTATTAGATCAAGAATTGTAATTGCATGCCCCTGTTGAACAGGGGCTGAAAAATTGGGCCTTTCATGGTGGTGGTGGTGGTGGTGGTGTTGCCACAACACTGTAAGCCCTCAGAGTTACTCTTGGTGGGTGCAGGAATGGGCCCTGCTGTGAATTATTAGATCAAGAATTGTAATTACATGCCCCTTTTGAACAGGGGCTGAAAAATTGGGCCTTTCGTGGTGGTGGTGGTGGTGGTGGCGTTGCCACAACACTGTAAGCCCTCAGAGTTACTCTTGGTGGGTGCAGCAATGGGCCCTGCTGTGAATTATTAGATCAAGAATTGTAATTGCATGCCCCTGTTGAACAGGGGCTGAAAAATTGGGCCTTAGGCACTGGTGGCACAACACTACAACCCCTCACAGATACTGTACTTGGAGCACAGCAATGAGCCCTGTTGCAAAGTATTGCTTCAAAAATTGTAATGACACGCCCCTGTTAAACAGGGGCTGAAAAATTGGGCCTTAGGCACTGGTGCCACAACACTCCAACCCCTCACAGATACTGTACTTGGAGCACAGAAATGAGCCCTATGGCAAATTATTGCTAAAAAAATTGTAATTACACGCCCCTGTAAAACAGGGGCTGAAAAATTGGGCCTTAGCCACTGGTGGCGGCACCCATAAACAAAAATGATCTTCCAAGCTATCATCATCAATCGTATCATTGAGGACTCGGAGGAGGAGGATAGCCAGTCAACATAACAGCACAGGCACTCAGCATCAGCATCAGTCTTGAAGGGATGTGACATGTTAAAATCAATTAGTCTGTTATATCAGAATCAGGTGTGTGGTAGCTGGTGGTGATCCAAGACTGGTTCATCTTGATGAAAGTCAGTCGATCAACCGAGTCGGTGGACAGGCGCACCCTGTGATCCGTGACAAATCCTCCAGCAGCACTGAATGTGCGTTCCGAAAGAACGCTGGATGCAGGACAGGCCAGTAGCTCAATTGCATACTGTGCAAGCTCTGGCCAGTGATCCATCCTCAAGACCCAGTAAGCCAGAGGATTTTCGGTGGGGAAGGTGTCCAAGTCTGACCTTGCCCCTAGATATTCCTGCACCATGTTTATCAGACGCTGGCGATGGTTGCTGGAACCGATCATACTTTGGGGCTGCGGACTAAAGAATTGTCTGAACGCATCGGTCAGACGGCCACCTTCCCCACCGCTCCTTCTTTGACTGGCCGAAGCCTCAGCAACTCATTGTCCAGGAACAGGAGTTTGTAACCTCCCAGTCTCTGGGAACGCATTGCACAGACCTTTCTGCAAGGCCTCCCGGAGTTGTCTCATCCTCTGCTCCCTCTGCGAAGGTAACATAAGGTCCGCAACCTTACCCTTGTACCGTGGATCAAGGAGAGTGGCCAGCCAGTAATGGTCCCTCTCCTTGATCCGAAGAATACGAGGATCCTTCCGCAGACTTTGCAGGATCAGGGAGGCCATGCAGCGTAGGTTTGCTGAGGCATTCGCTCCGGAGTCCTCTGGGTCACTAAGGACGACATGATCCGCAGCCACCTCCTCCCAGCCACGTACAAGTCCACTGGTTTCTTGGGACTGTAAATCATCCCTAAAAGACTGCTGCTGATGATGCTGAGTGCCAGCCTCCACCTCCATGCTGACACAATCCTCCTCCTCCTCCTCCTCCTCCTCTTCCTCTTCCTGTGCGATGGGTGGGACAGAAGTAACACTGTCTGGGTAAAGGGGGCCTTGAGAGGCAAGGAAGTCCTCCTCTTCCTGCCTCTGTTCTGCCTCAAGTGCCCTGTCCATTATTCCACGCAGCGTGTGCTCCAACAGGTGGACAAGAGGTACAGTGTCACTGATGCATGCACTGTCACTGCTCACCATCCTCGTGGCCTCCTCAAATGGTGCCAGGACAGTGCATGCATCCCTGATCATGCCCCACTGGCGTGGAGAAAAAAAACCAAGCTCCCCTGACCCTGTCCTGGTGCCGTAGTCGCACAGGTACTCATTGATGGCCCTCTGCTGCGTGTGCAGCCGCTGCAGCATGGCCAACGTTGAGTTCCACCTGGTGGGCATGTCACATATAAGGCGGTTCTTGGGCAGGTTCAACTCCTTTTGCAGCTCAGCCAGGCGAGCACTGGCATTATAAGATCTGCGGAAATGCACACAGACTTTCCTGGCCTGCCTCAGGACATCCTGTAAGCCCGGGTACCTGCCCAAGAACCGCTGCACCACCAGGTTAAGGACGTGAGCCACACAGGGCACATGGGTCAGTTGTCCCTGTCGGAGGGCGGAGAGGAGGTTGGTGCCATTGTCGCAAACCACCATTCCTGGCTTAAGCTGGTGTGGCGTCAACCACCTCTCGGCCTGGCCCTGCAGAGCAGACAGGACCTCTGCCCCAGTGTGGCTTCTGTCCCCCAAACACACCAGCGCAAGCACGGCATGGCATCTTTTTGCCTGCGTACTTGCGTAGCCCCGTGAACGGCTACGGAGCACCGCTGGTTCATAGGACAAACCACAGGAAGAGGCCATGGAGGAAGAAGAAGAGGAGGGGGTGGAGGAGAGAGGTGTGTCACAACCAGTAGTAGCATTTTGGAGGCGTGGTGGTGGAACAACCTCCAACACTACTGCACCTTGTCCTGCATCCTTCCCAGCTGCCAAAAGAGTGACCCAATGGGCCGTGAAAGAAAGGTAACGTCCCTGTCCATGCCTGCTGGACCATGAGTCAGCGGTAATATGCACCTTACCGCTGACCGCCCTGTCCAGCGAGGCCAAGACATTGCCTTCCACATGCCGGTAGAGAGCCGGAATAGCCTTCCGTGAGAAAAAGTGGCGTTTGGGAACCTGCCACTGAGGAACCGCACATTGCACAAACTCACGGAAGGGGGCCGAGTCTACCAACTGAAAAGGCAGCAGTTGAAGCGCTAGCAATTTAGCCAAGCTAGCATTCAACCGCTGGGCATGTGGGTGGCTGGGAGTGAACTTCTTTCGACGGTCCAGCAGCTGGGGCAGGGAAATTTGCCTGCTAGAATCGGACGTCGGTGTACTGCTAGCAGAGTGGCCGCAAGTACTTGGCTGTGACACACCTAATTCTACACCTTCATTCCTCTCAGTGCATGTTTCAGAGAGGACTGAAGTTATAGTGGGGTTGGAGATCCCAGCTGATGCGGTGCAAGGAGAGGTCCGCTTTGTTCTTTGGTGTGGGTCTTTGAGGTAGGCTTGCCAACGAGCTGCATGGCAGGTCAACATATGTCTGGTCAGGCATGTGGTACCCAAGCGGCTGATGTTTTGGCCACGCGATATACGCTTGAGACATATGTTGCAAACAGCAGCTGTGCGATCTGATGCACTAGCCTCAAAAAAGGCCCACACCAAGGAACTTTTTGAATGACGGGCAGAGGCTGCGCCCTGCACAGGCGGAGCTCTGCGGTGTGATTCCGTCGGTGTACTGCCCTTACGCTGGCCACCAAAGGGCATCCTGCCTCGTTGGAGATGTGCCTCCTCCTCATCCTCCTCCTCCTCCTCCTCTCTCCTATTAGGCACCCACGTGGAGTCAGTGACCTCATCATCCCCTCCCTCCTCATCACTGGAGCCAATCTGGCAGTATGCTGCAGCTGCTGGAACATGACTGCCAGATTGGTGTCCTTCTTGAGCATCCCCTCTGTCTGCTCTCACGCTACTGCCTTCCTGTAGCTGGGTTTCATCATCAGACCCTTCGAAACGCTGGGCATCCTCCTGGAGCATGTACCCAACACTGTGCTCAAACAGTTCGGGGGACTCCTCAGGAGGAGGACATGGTGGGTCTAGGGAAGGAGTGACTGATGATGAGTCTGACATTGATACCAGGGAAGAGGACGCTTTGGCAGCTGCTTTGCCAGTACCCTGAGCCTGGGTGAGAGAGGATGAGGAGGAGGAGGAGGGCTTGGTCATCCACTCTACCAAGTCTTCGGCATGATGTGGCTCAACATGTCCAGCTGCCGAAAAGAAGGACAAGCGTGTCCCATGGCCATGTGCTGATGACAATGCACCGCGTCCACGACCAGCACTGTTGCCCCCAGACACAGAGCCTGCTTGCCCTCTTTTATTGCCTCCTGACTGTCTGCCTCTCCTTGTTTGCCTTCCAGACATTCTAATAGATGGCCTGCAGGGAGATGGGAAAAAAGCAATAAGGGGTACCTTCAGGTGTCCTTCTCTGTCCCTTTACTTAAGGATTTCTAAATATGGTTGAGGATTATTGCTTTTGCACAGAATAGCACAACGACAATTTCCCTGACTGTCCAAAAAACAAGGATTTCAAAGATGGTTGATGAGGAATGCTTTAGCACACTATAGCACAAGGAGAATTCACTCACTGTCCTTCCCAGTCCCTAGAAACAAGGACTTGCACAGTGAAAGAAACTGACACTCTCCCTACCTACAGTTTTCTGTCCCTAGAAAAAATGTTTTTTTAAAGCACACTATAGCACAAGGAGAATTCCCCTCACTTTCCTTCTTTGTCCCTAGAAACAAGGACTGGCACAGTGAAAGAAACTGACACTCTCCCTACCTAGAGTTTTCTGTCCCTAAAAAAAATGTTTTTTTAAAGCACACTATAGCACAAGGAGAATTCCCCTCACTTTCCTTCTTTGTCCCTAGAAACAAGGACTGGCACAGTGAAAGAAACTGACACTCTCCCTACCTAGAGTTTTCTGTCCCTAGAAAAAATGTTTTTTTAAAGCACACTATAGCACAAGGAGAATTCCCCTCACTTTCCTTCTTTGTCCCTAGAAACAAGGACTGGCACAGTGAAAGAAACTGACACTCTCCCTACCTAGAGTTTTCTGTCCCTAGAAAAAATGTTTTTTTAAAGCACACTATAGCACAAGGAGAATTCCCCTCACTTTCCTTCTTTGTCCCTAGAAACAAGGACTGGCACAGTGAAAGAAACTGACACTCTCCCTACCTAGAGTTTTCTGTCCCTAGAAAAAATGTTTTTTTAAAGCACACTATAGCACAAGGAGAATTCCCCTCACTTTCCTTCTTTGTCCCTAGAAACAAGGACTGGCACAGTGAAAGAAACTGACACTCTCCCTACCTAGAGTTTTCTGTCCCTAGAAAAAATGTTTTTTTAAAGCACACTATAGCACAAGGAGAATTCCCCTCACTTTCCTTCTTTGTCCCTAGAAACAAGGACTGGCACAGTGAAAGAAACTGACACTCTCCCTACCTAGAGTTTTCTGTCCCTAGAAAAAATGTTTTTTTAAAGCACACTATAGCACAAGGAGAATTCCCCTCACTTTCCTTCTTTGTCCCTAGAAACAAGGACTCGCACAGTGAAAGAAACTGACACTCTCCCTACCTAGAGTTTTCTGTCCCTAGAAAAAATGTTTTTTTAAAGCACACTATAGCACAAGGAGAATTCCCCTCACTTTCCTTCTTTGTCCCTAGAAACAAGGACTGGCACAGTGAAAGAAACTGACACTCTCCCTACCTAGAGTTTTCTGTCCCTAGAAAAAATGTTTTTTTAAAGCACACTATAGCACAAGGAGAATTCCCCTCACTTTCCTTCTTTGTCCCTAGAAACAAGGACTGGCACAGTGAAAGAAACTGACACTCTCCCTACCTAGAGTTTTCTGTCCCTAGAAAAAATGTTTTTTTAAAGCACACTATAGCACAAGGAGAATTCCCCTCACTTTCCTTCTTTGTCCCTAGAAACAAGGACTGGCACAGTGAAAGAAACTGACACTCTCCCTACCTAGAGTTTTCTGTCCCTAGAAAAAATGTTTTTTTAAAGCACACTATAGCACAAGGAGAATTCCCCTCACTTTCCTTCTTTGTCCCTAGAAACAAGGACTCGCACAGTGAAAGAAACTGACACTCTCCCTACCTAGAGTTTTCTGTCCCTAGAAAAAATGTTTTTTTAAAGCACACTATAGCACAGGGAGAATTCCCCTCACTTTCCTTCTTTGTCCCTAGAAACAAGGACTGGCACAGTGAAAGAAACTGACACTCTCCCTACCTAGAGTTTTCTGTCCCTAGAAAATATGTTTTTTTAAAGCACACTATAGCACAAGGAGAATTCCCCTCACTTTCCTTCTTTGTCCCTAGAAACAAGGACTGGCACAGTGAAAGAAACTGACACTCTCCCTACCTAGAGTTTTCTGTCCCTAGAAAAAATGTTTTTTTAAAGCACACTATAGCACAAGGAGAATTCCCCTCACTTTCCTTCTTTGTCCCTAGAAACAAGGACTGGCACAGTGAAAGAAACTGACACTCTCCCTACCTAGAGTTTTCTGTCCCTAGAAAAAATGTTTTTTTAAACCACACTATAGCACAAGGAGAATTCCCCTCACTTTCCTTCTTTGTCCCTAGAAACAAGGACTGGCACAGTGAAAGAAACTGACACTCTCCCTACCTAGAGTTTTCTGTCCCTAGAAAAAATGTTTTTTTAAAGCACACTATAGCACAAGGAGAATTCCCCTCACTTTCCTTCTTTGTCCCTAGAAACAAGGACTGGCACAGTGAAAGAAACTGACACTCTCCCTACCTAGAGTTTTCTGTCACTAGAAAAAATGTTTTTTTAAAGCACACTATAACACAAGGAGAATTCCCCTCACTTTCCTTCTTTGTCCCTAGAAACAAGGACTCGCACAGTGAAAGAAACTGACACTCTCCCTACCTAGAGTTTTCTGTCCCTAGAAAAAATGTTTTTTTAAAGCACACTATAGCACAAGGAGAATTCCCCTCACTTTCCTTCTTTGTCCCTAGAAACAAGGACTCGCACAGTGAAAGAAACTGACACTCTCCCTACCTAGAGTTTTCTGTCCCTAGAAAAAATGTTTTTTTAAAGCACACTATAGCACAAGGAGAATTCCCCTCACTTTCCTTCTTTGTCCCTAGAAACAAGGACTCGCACAGTAAAACACACTGACACTCTCCCTACCTATCCTTCTCTTTCCCTAAACTAAAGGAATCCAGGTTAAGCTAGAAAGAAATAAATGTCACTGTCCCTGCCTATGCTTGTCTTTCCCTGCTCCGGAACACACTACACTAGGCCGCCGTGCTGGCGGCCTTTTATAGTGTGGGGCGTGTACTAAACACCCTCAGCAATAATTGGCCACAGGCATCCTGCCTGTGGCCAATCATTGCTCTCCTCGCTGCCGGCGCTGTGATTGGCCAAGCATGCGGGGTCACAGTGCATGCTTGGCCAATCACAGCGCCTGGATGACACTGCGATGGCGTAGTGCATTGTGGGCCATTCGCGTCACTCGAATTTGGTGCGAACGGCCCAAATCGTTCGATCTTCGTCGAACGATCGAACAGCCGATGTTCGAGTCGAACGTATGTTCGACTCGAACACGAAGCTCATCCCTAGTTATAAGCAGTTACCGCAAACAGTTTTTTTTTTCCTTTTGGGATAAAGGTTGTACGTAAGCTGACCATCATCAGCACCCTTGTCAGTGGTAAATAGTTTGTCTCATTATTCTAAATGTAAATTTGAAGGATAGCTTATTCTGTTAAAAAACAGCAGACTTACTGGCCAGATCACCAGATGAAAATAATGGAAGGAAAGCCTAAAAAATTAAATTAATATAGCTATATCACCTGGGCAATATTGTCCCCCCACCATTGTATCTGTGCCCTCCGGAAGAAGGACTTTCCCTCTGCTGGGGTCACCGAGTTGCCGTTTCAGACCCGCCCCCTTGTTTTCAGCCGCCGGCCACACAGCTGGTTGGTTTGACCAGCAGAAGTGCTAGTGTAGTGATTTCATCACAGCGGCGGTTCCCCTCCGTGCTGTTCTCATCACAGGAGGATTCAGAAGCTGCAGCCTGTCGCTACCCCCAGCACTTAGCGCGGTCTGTCGGATTGGATTCTTTCATTGCCTTTTCCTCACCATAGGCCATCCGCCTTCCCTAACGCATTATACATCACTGGGAAGTCCTCCCTTCTGCCGGACTACTGCCCATTGGCCCATTCGAGTCCCAGCGAGTCAGACGGCTGAGCCCTCTCTTCATTACACTCTGCAACCTGGATTCAGCTCCCACCTCCATGGATGTCAGGTTCTATGATTGCTATTATTGACCTTTCCCTGGTTTTATATGTCACCGTGTATGAACTATTGAACTTGTTATTATTTTTGCCTTATGAACTTTAATTAAAAGGCATTTTTATCAATTGAATTTTTATTATCTGATCTTTGCCCATTGAGCGCTGGTTTTTAGTTTATGTGTAGGACAGTGCCGCAGCAAAATGACATATCTAAAGGAAAAAAAAATATTTAAACTTGCTCAAGACTGTAATCTATTGCCGGCTCCCGGCATTATTGATGAAAAATCAAGGGGAAAAAAACGACGTGAGTCCCCACTCCCAGTTCATACCAGGCCCTTTGGGTCTGGTATGGATTTTGAGGGGAACTCCACACCAAATGCCCTTGCCTGTATAACAGCTGTCACAGCCAAGAGACAGCAGTCGCCAGGAGGTCTCCCATCGCAGCGGAGCTTTTTTGTTTTCTATTTTTCTGGTCCGTCAGGCGGCATGATTGAATATGGACGGACATTGCGGGACACTTTTTTTTCTTTTTTAATAAAGGAATTATCTGGGGCACCCTTGTTAAAGGGGGTTTCCAGATTCTGATAAGCCCCCCACCGCAGACCCTGACAACCAATGGCCAGGGTTGTCAGGAAGAGGTCCTTATCCCCATCAACATGGGGACAAGGTGCTTTGGGGGGACCCCAAAGTACCCTTCCCATGTTGAGGGCAAGCAGCCTGGTATGGTTCAGGAGTGGGGGGCGCTTGCTCATCCCCCCCTTCCTGGCCTGCCAGGCGGCTTGCTCGGATAAGAGTCTGGTATGAATTTTGTGGGGGGCACACCAATTTTTTGGCGTGGAGTTCCCCTTAAAATCTATGCCAGACCCAAAGGGCCTGGTATGGATTTTGGGGGGGACCCCACACTGTTGACGTTTTTTTTCTTAATTCAGTCATAGGGTTCCCTTTAACCACTTCAATGCACTGTATTATATACTCTGCACTGCACTGCATATATATATTACAAAGTATATATATATATATATATATATATATATATATATATATATATATAGTAGACATCGGCGCCCTACATTATTGTAAATATCTTCTAAACCGTGGAGATTTGGGAGATATTTCGAGCACCTACAGGTAAGCCTTAATCTAGGCTTACCTGTAGGTAAAAGTGGTTGTAAAGGGTTTACAACTACTTTAATGCACTGCAAACTCGCAGTGCATTATGGGGCGCTCCGCGGCGCTCAAATTTGCCGCGAACGCCCCATATGTTTGGTTCGTTTGCGAACAAACGAACACCCGATGTTCGAATCAAACTTACCTTTGATTCGAACATTGGGACCATCCCTATTGGTGACTCTAGAATTGAGAGGAAACTGTTTCATCTGAGGTCTCTAAAGAACATGTGGCCACACAATCAAGTTGGACGAAAAGAGGGTACATTTTAAACTGCGCAAGGGGTCTTTTACTGTAATGCCGTGTACACACGATCGGAAATTCCGACAAGAAAACTGTGGATTTTTTTCCGACGGAATGTTGGCTCAAACTTGTGTTGCATACACACGGTCACACAAAATTCCGTCCGTCAAGAACGCGGTGACGTACAACACTACAACGAGCCAAGAAAAATTAAGTTCAATGATTCTGAGCATGCGTCGAATTGATTCAGAGCACGCGTGTTTTTTTGCACGTCAGAATTGTATTCAGACGATCAGAATTTTCGACAAGAACTTTTCTTGTCTGAAAAATTGAGAACCAGCTCTCAAATTTTTGCTGTCGGAAATTCCGACAGAAAAAGTCTGATGGAGCCTACACACGGTCGGATTTTCCGACCAAAAGCTCTCATCGAACTTTTCGTGTCGGAATTTCCGATCGTGTGTACGCGGCATTAGAGAGGAAATGATGTATAACTCCATTCCACAGTTGGTTGTTTCAGCAGGGAGTGTAGATAATTTTAAAAAAACTTAAAGAGTTTGTTAGGTTTTGTTCCCTTAAAGCATGCATAACAGCACAGTGCATGTGCTGTGTAATTTGTATAATCTAAAATACCTGGCTGATCCTGGCTGATCCTGCCTGGTTCTGCCCTCCCTCTGTAAACTGACCACGGTTTATCATGGCTGCTGAGCCCTGACACCGTAGTCAGCTTATGTGCCTCCGCTTTCCGCAGCTCCCCTCTGTCCTCCTCTCCCTCCCCTCCTTGCCAGCTTGTGACAATGCCACTCTGCTCCCCACCCATTCCCCTCCTGCTGCTATAATAATTGTAATATATCCCTACAATCCCCTCTGTTTAATAACGTTATGTGCCCTACAGTACATTTAAAAAAAAAATATGCGCCTCCTGGCACTCACGTGACCGCCCACCGCTCTCCTCCTCTCCTCTTCCTGGCTGACGTCAGCGGGAGTTCTCAGTCCCGCTGTAGTTGTCAGACTGGGAGAGGAGAGAGGCAAGCAGTCACGTGAGGGGCCGGAGGCTCTCTGAAATAAGGTAGAAATTGTCATTTTTTAAAGAAAACACGTACTATGGGGCACATAACATTAATAAACAGAGGGGATTGTATGAATATATTACAATTATTATAGCAGCAGGAGGCGAAGGGGCGGGAAGCAGAGCAGCACTGTCACAAGCTGACAGGCAGGGAGGGGTGGGAGAGGAGGACAGAGGGGAGCTGCGGATGGGGCACATAACGTTATTAAACAGAGGGGTTTCTATGTTTCTGACCAAGTGGCTTTACAACCACTTTAATGGCTATTCAATGTTTGCAGATTTGATCATTTTGAATCACACATCGAACGAAGCATGCATAGTTACATAGTTAGTCAGGTTGAAAAAAGACACAAGTCCATCTAATTTAACCATAAAAAAATAAATAACCAAACAATCCCATATACTGTACACAATCCTATACCCACAGTGAAAAACCCCAGCAAAGCATGATCTAATTTTCTACAGCTGGGGAAAAAAATGTCTTCCTGATCCCCCGTGAAGCAATCAAATATTCCCTGGATCATCTTTAGCTATAAATGTAAGAACAAAGTTATATTATGTACACCTAGGAAAGAATCCAGGCCTTTTTTGAAGCAATCTACTAAGCTGGCCAGAACCATGTATGGAGGGAGTCTATTCCACATTTTCACAGCTCTTAAGCCCTGTACACATGATCGGTTTTACAGATGAAAACAGTCCGATGGACTTTTTTCATCGGACAAACCGATCGTGTATGGACCCCATCAGTCTTTTTTCCATCGGTGTTAAAAAATAGAACATGTTTTAAATTTATCCGATGGAAAAAAAACGATAGCAAATTATTATCGTCTGTGAGGATCTCCATCGGATAAAAAACCCACGCATGCTCAGAAGCATAGAACTTAATTTTTCTTGGCTCGTCAGAGTGTTTTACGTCACAGCGTTTGGGACGATCGGTTTTTTGACTGATGGTGTGTAGGCAAGACTGATGGAAGTCAGCTTCATCGGATTTCCGATGGAAAAATCCATCGGTTTAAAATCCATAGGAAATCCGATCGTGTGTACAGGGCTTAATTGTGAAGAAACCTTTCTGTATTTGGAGATGAAATCTCTTTTCCTCTAGACGTAAAGAGTGCCCCCCTTGTCCACTGTGATGACCTTAAAATGAATAACTCAATGACAAGTTCACTATATGGGCCACTTATGTATTTATACATGTTGATTAACCGCTTGCCGACCGCCGCACAAACTTATACGTAGACAGAATGGCGAGCGCACCGCCGGCGGTGCGCTCACGGCCCTGCCGCGAACTCCATGACCGTGCCCGCGGGACTCGCGGACTCGATGTCTGCCGGTGTCCCGTGATCGGGTGACAGAGCTGAAGAAGGGGGAGATGTCAGTGTAAACACAACATCTCCCCGTTCTTCCTAGTGACATGTCACTGATCGTCTGTTGCTTCTCATCGGGAACCGCGATCAGTGACGTGTCACTAGTAGCCATGCCCCCTAACGGTTAGAATCACTCCCTAGGACACACTTAACCCCTTCAGCGCCCCCTACAGGTTAACCCCTTTACTGCCAGTGTCATTTTTACAGTAATCAGTGCATTTTTATAGCACTGATCGCTGTAAAAATGACAATGGTCCCAAAAATGTGTCAAAAGTGTCCAATGTGTCCACCATAATGTCGCAGTCACGATAAAAATCGCTGATCGCCGCCATTACTAGTAAAAAAAAAATATTAATAAAAATGCCATAAAACCATTCCCTATTTGTAGACGCTATAACTTTTGCGCAAACCAATCAATAAACGCTTATTGTGATTCTTTTTACCAAAAATATGTAGAAGAATACGTATCGGCCTAAACTTTGAAACAATTTATTTTCTTATATATTTTTGGGGGATATGTATTATAGCAAAAAGTAAAAAATATTGCATTTTTTGCAAAATTGGCAGTCTATTTTTGTTTATAGCGCAAAAAATAAAAACCGCAGAGGTGATCAAATACCACCAAAAGAAAGCTCTATTTGTGGGAAAACAAGGACGTAAATTTTGTTTGGGAGCCACGTCGCACGATTGTCAGTTAAAGCGACACAGTGCCGAATCGCAAAAAGTGGCCTGGTCTTTGGCCAGCCAAATGGTCTGTTATACAAGTGGTTATATACCCCCTTAATATCCTCTTCTCAAGAGAGAATAATTTCAGTCCCTCTAATCTTTCCTCATAGGTGAGCTCCTCTATGCCTCTTATCAGTTTGGTTGCCCTTCTCTGCACTTTCGCCAGTTCTCCGATATCCTTCTTGAGAACTGGTGCCCAAAACTGAACTGCATATTCCAGGTCTTACTAACTAATTGTACAGGGGCAAAAGGCATGCATGGGACTAATAATTGTATGAGACAGATTAGAACAGCAATAGTACCTTCATTTTAAAACCAAGCCATAGAAATTATGCATAATCCGTCAGTGTATATTATACTGTATATTTAGCCTAAAAATGTGTCTCCTTCCTAATTGATCGGTTGATTTCAGCCATAAAACTTGTTGGACAACTACCGTATATACTCGAGTATAAGCTGACCGACAATAAGCCGAGGCACCTAATTTTACAACAAAAAAATGGGAAAACGTATTGGCTCGAGTATAAAGCCTTGTACACACGACCGGTTTTCTCGGCAAGAAACAACAAGAAAACTGTTGGGAGAGCTTTCTTGCCAAGAAAAACGTTTGTGTGTATGCTTTTCCGAGTCTTCAAAAACCGCGCATGGTCAGAATCAAGTATAAGACGGGAGCACACCTTCTTGTAAAACTAGCGTTTGTAATGGAGATAGCACATTCGTCACGCTGTAACAACTGAAAGCACGAAGACTGAGAAGCGCGAACCGTCTCTCACTAAACTTTTACTAACACGCAGTAATACGAGATTAGCAAAAGCAGCCCAAGGAGTGGAGCCATGAGAATGGAACTTCCCCTTTATACTGCCGTCATACGTGTTGTACGTCACTGCGCTTTAGACCGACGAGATTTTGGATTGACAGTGTGTATGCAAGTAAAGCTTGACAAGAATCTCATCAAGCTTGACAAGAAACCCGTTGAGAAAAACAACGTTTTTTTGCGACGAGATTCTCGCCCGTGTGTACTAGGCTTTAGCCTAGGGTGAGAATGCAGCAGCTACTGTAAATGGAAAAGAGGGTCAACAATGCCCATTTGCAGCTTCACCGTGCCCATTTGCACACCTTACTGTGCCCATTTGCACGCCTCACTGTGCCCATTGCATGCCTCACCTCACTGTGCCCATTGTATGCCTCATCTCACTGTGCCCATTGCATGCTTCACCTCACTGTGTCCATTGCATGCCTCACCTCACTGTGCCCATTGCATGCCTCACCTCACCTCACTGTGCCCATTGCAGCCTCACATTATTAAAGGTATTTTTCAAATGATTTCAATAAATCTATCTAATGTAAAACCTCATCATTGGTAACACAATGCTCCAGTCAACTAAGCTAACCAAACAACCTACATGGATTTTTCAGTTAAACAAGCAACAAAAATCTCCAATTTAATTCACATGCCTATGTAGCACTACCCCCCTAGGAGCTACTGGTTTAAAGTTTTGGGCCTACCGTTACCTTTCTGTTCAACACACTCGTGTCAGGGATCCCTCTTGAAGAGCTTTCATGAATGTTCACACCAACGCTTGGTTACTTTTTCTTCAAGAGCTTTATTAGACCAGTTCCAACAGTGGGGTAGAGGGATATGGGAGGTTCAGGTACCTTGCTTTGCGGATCACGGGCACAATCTTAGATCCAGAGGACAAATCAGTTCCACGCTGGATTCAGCAACCACCAGATAGGCCTACTCTCACTGACCTAGCAACAGGTGCAAAGCTTGCTCAAAGTCTCTGCCACAGACTTGATGAGTGCCGTTGCGTCGTTCCACAATCTTCCGCCACAAGATCGTGTAACCACACTGACACTTTGCAAAAAGTTCCTTCAAAAGTACACAGCTCACGGTGCCAGAATCTTTCAGCCAGCCGGCAGCACCGTGAAGCAAACTGGCCAGGATGAGTCCTTCAATTGAGTCCCCAATTGTTCCGCTTCTTCCCGCAGGCAAGACCGGGCAGGACCATCCCTGGACTAGTAGGCCCCAGCAACTCCTGGGCCTGCTTCTCAGTTGCAGAGCCTCGGGCCAGCAGGCCCTGAGGCCAAAAATGTCTCACACATCCCTGAGGCCAGGAGAGCCCCCAGGTCAGAATCCGGCAACGAACCCCGATAGAGCGGTCTCTGTCTCTTAAGTACCCCCTCCCAGAATGCACAGTGGGTTGACCACGCCCCCTGAGCCACTTCTGGGAAAGGAATATCCAATACACCTAGCCTGCTGCATTTCCAACCCTGACCTGTGGTGACAGTGACACCTACTGTCAGGTGAAAAACGCGCAACCCAGCTAGACTGAAACAAAGCCAACAATTTAGCATAATCCTTCTAAACTACAGCTCAGATAACTAAATTTAACACATAGCGCTTACCCAACTGGAGTAGGGCGCTACACCTATGACATCATCAAAGGTCCTTCTGCCTACTGATATCAGCCTTGCTAGCTTTGAAAAAACACCATTAAATTTGACTTTCAAATCATTCCCAATTCAACTGCAAAATTATTGATTTTTTTAATTTAACTTACATCTGGTGTAAATAAATTTCCTGGTTTCCTCAAGCACTGGTGACATAGATAGGACCTCATAACTGCACCCTGTGAAGGTTTTCTCGCCATTGCCTTCCAGGGAGATCTCTTTTGCAGATTGTGAGATCTCCATACCTGATTATCCGTGACATGCAGAGTCAGACTGCGGGCGTCCAGTGTAAAAGCCGTGCCGCCTCCTAGTCAGGGCCGTCTTTAAGGCCTCATGCCCACGGGCGTTTTTTCAGCCGCGTTTTTGAGCGTTTTTTACAGCTTAAAAACGCCTGTCCATGTTAGTCTATAGCTTCATGCCCACCTAGGCGTTTTTGAGCTGTAAAGAGCATAGGCGTTTGTAAGCTGTAAAAAAAACCCAGGGCCAGTGCGTTCCTCAGCGTCAGAATTAGGCAGAAAAAAACGCGAGCGTCAAAAAACGCGCAAAAACGCGCACTAACGCGCAAAAAACGCGCACTAACGCGCGGTCGCGTTTTTAGCTCCGACGTTTTTTTTTTGTTTTTTTTTCAAAAAAAAAAAAAAAAAAATATTTACAATAACATGGACAGGCGTTTTTAAGCTGCAAAAAACGCAGCTGTAAAAACGCCAGTGGGCATGAGGCCTAATACTGATTGGACCCTGGGCAAAAAATTTCTTGGGGCCCCCCCCCCCCCCATGCAATTTTGTTCTCCACCTGTTCTGAGACATACAATAAATATCAGCTAGACTTAAAATTAGTTTACTGTATCAGATCAGGCAGTGATTGTGATTGGTTGCCAGAGGTTACAGCATATCATTACCACTTACTGACTGGTTGCTAGAGGTTACAGCACATATTACGGCTCACTGATTAGTTGCTAGAGGTTACAGCACATGATTTCTTCTTGTTGATTGGTTGCTAGAGATTACTGTACAGTAATACTGCTCACTGATTGGTTGCTAGAGGTTACAGCACATCATCTCCTCACTACAGAGGAGCATGATATACATATGAATGCCGCCTTTATTTACATATGAGTGCTGCCGGCCTCAACTATTTACATATGAATGCAGCCACTATTTACATATGAATGCAGGTTATTTACATGTAAACACAGGTTCTGCAGGTGAGTCATCTGTACACAACAATAGGGCAGAGCTGGGCAGCATTAGTAGCAGCACTTCACACTAAGATATCAGGACACAGCAAAGGACTAAAACTTCAAGGGACAAGGGAATTTAAACTGGGATAGTTGGCAAGTATGAGGCAGCTGCTTTGGGCCCCACAACAATGACAGGGCCCAGGGCAGCTGCCCCTTTTGCCTTGCCTTAAAGACGGCCCTGCTCCTAGTCCTGTTCCATGATAGGCGGAATACTCAGTTTCCCAGAAGAGACTGCGTTCAGTGTTCCAGCAGAGACTGGACGCCCGCAGTCTGACTCTGCATGTCACGAATAATCAGGTACAGACTCGAGTATAAGCCGAGGGGGGCATTTTCAGCACAAAAAAATGTGCTGAAAAACTCGGCTTATACTCGAGTATATACGGTATTTACAATAAATGCAAAGCTCACAGACTGTTTACTGTATAAACAAGGTCTCATGACTCATCAGGATCTGATCAGCCTAATGGAAAAAGCTCCTGTCATTGATTGGTCACTCAGAGGGCATGTAAATATTGGTCTAATGACATATTAAAGCAGAGTACCACAGTTTATTAAATGTCAGCAGCTAGAAAAAGTGTAGCTGCTGACTTTTAATAAACACACACTCACCTGTCCCATGGTCCAGCGATGCGGCCACCCGAAGCCTCGGTTCTCTCCCTCTCCTCTCCACGGTGCCGTTATTGTAAGTGTGGGCATCCGGTTGTGACAGCTTGCGGCTTAATAGCCAGGTGCTCACTGCACATGCGTCACGGTGCGCTGTCCTGAATGGCCGAGCAATCTTCTGGGACCTGGGACGTGTCCCAGAAGATTGCAGGGAGGGAGGGGGAGAGGAAGAGTCGCCTAGGTGGCCTGAGCGGAAG
The DNA here is from genome assembly GCA_029206835.1 of Rana muscosa. Taxonomy (NCBI): domain Eukaryota; kingdom Metazoa; phylum Chordata; class Amphibia; order Anura; family Ranidae; genus Rana; species Rana muscosa. Next base: position 12,694,134 of record JARGYO010000162.1, read on the forward strand.
TGGGAGCTGGGGTACCTGTCAAAACTAGGTACCCATTCCCCCCCCCAAAAATGACATGTCAAATGTGGCATGTCAGGGGGTTAGGACTCCTTCAAGTGGAAGTTCCACTTTTGGGTGGAACCCTGCTTTAAGATTATGATACAAGCGGGTACCACAAGAACAGATCTCAAATAGATATCATCAATAATAAAATTAGGCGAAAGGCCAAAATTATCACTTTTCTTTGTGACTTCTCTTTGATAGACCCACATTAAAAGGATCATTTCCTCTTCAATGAAAAAAGGTAATGATCACTCTTCAGCTGAAGAGATTTTCTGTAATGTCTAGCGTTGAGTGATGACAATCAGTTCTGGTCATGGCTGCAAATGTTTATAAGTTATAGTTTGGCTTTATACTGCCCAGCTATCACAACCAGTGAACACATCTGTTGCATCATCTGCAAAAAGCATTCTGTATTATTGCACAAAGGGCTTTTGTACTTAGGAGCAGGTTTCCTTTAGATAACACAGGAAATTTTTCCCGGGACACAGGAGTAGGGATCAGTGTTGCCAACCCCCTGAAGTGAAATTTACTGGCAAGGATGCCAAAATTTCTGTACGGCACCAATTTTTTACTGGCAAAAATAATGAAGATTACTGGCAGAGCCGCATTTTTTACTGATGCTGCAAAAAAGTACCTAAAATTACGTTTTTTAGTGCTAAACAGTGCAAATATCAATATTTCAACTATAAACACACAGCTAATGCTAATATCAATGTGTTTAAGTTAAACAAAAGTAAAAAAACATATTTCTCAATTCACATGAAGGTTAGGTTACTATAACCCAGCCAGCACAGAGTTCCCTCTTACATCAGAGTCTGCAGGATGCCCCCTTACAGTGCAAGGGAACTCTTATGTAAAGGGGAACGCTGCAGATCATGATGTAAGGAGGCACTCTGATGTGGAGGGGGGCTCTGGTGAATAGAGACCACCTTCCACAGAGTGAATACACTAAGGTAAGGGGGGGGGGGTACTAATATAGTTCAGTATCCAAATAGCAATGCGATTTAAGGTAGATAATAAAAGGTAAAAAAAACATATTTCTGTTATTTTCAATATAAAATTAGTCCATCAGTTTTTGTTCACCATCTGCCCCCTCACCTCCTGCCACCACCATCACCTCCTGCCACCACCATCACCTCCTGCCACCACCTGCTCCTCCTGCCACCACCTGCTCCTCCTGCCACAGTCACCTCTTGCCGCCACCACCAGCTCCTCCTGCCACCGTCACCTCCTGCCGCCACCACCAGCTCCTCCTGCCACCACCAGCCCCTCCTGCCACCACCACCAGCTCCTCCTGCCGCCACCACCAGCTCCTCCTGCCGCCACCACCAGCTCCTCCTGCCGCCACCACCAGCCCCTCCTGCCGCCACCACCAGCTCCTCCTGCCGCCACCACCAGCTCCTCCTGCCGCCACCACCAGCTCCTCCTGCCACCACCACCAGCTCCTCCTGCCACCACCAGCTCCTCCTGCCACCACCAGCTCCTCCTGCCACCACCACCAGCTCCCACCACCATCTCCTGCCACCACCAGCTCCTTCTGTCACCACCAGCTCCTTCTGCCACCACCAGCTCCTCCTGCCACCACCAGCTCCTCCTGCCGCCACCACCAGCCCCTCCTGCCGCCACCACCAGCTCCTCCTGCCGCCACCACCAGCTCCTCCTGCCACCACCACCAGCTCCTCCTGCCACCACCAGCTCCTCCTGCCACCACCACCAGCTCCCACCACCATCTCCTGCCACCACCAGCTCCTTCTGCCACCACCAGCTCCTTCTGCCACCACCAGCTCCTCCTGCCACCACCAGCTCCTCCTGCCACCACCAGCTCCTCCTGCCGCCACCACCAGCCCCTCCTGCCGCCACCACCAGCTCCTCCTGCCGCCACCACCAGCTCCTCCTGCCGCCACCACCAGCTCCTCCTGCCACCACCACCAGCTCCTCCTGCCACCACCAGCTCCTCCTGCCACCACCAGCTCCTCCTGCCACCACCACCAGCTCCCACCACCATCTCCTGCCACCACCAGCTCCTTCTGCCACCACCAGCTCCTTCTGCCACCACCAGCTCCTCCTGCCACCACCAGCTCCTCCTGCCACCACCATCACCTCCTGCCACCACCATCACCTCCTGCCACCACCTGCTCCTCCTGCCACCACCAGCTCCTCCTGCCACCACCACCAGCTCCTCCTGCCACCACCAGCTCCTCCTGCCACCACCAGCTCCTCCTGCCACCACCACCAGCTCCCACCACCATCTCCTGCCACCACCAGCTCCTTCTGCCACCACCAGCTCCTTCTGCCACCACCAGCTCCTCCTGCCACCACCAGCTCCTC